>JAUNZM010001048.1:0-600000 GCA_033459285.1 Clamator glandarius | reverse complement strand
AGTGAAAAAAACAGAGCAAGTTGGGAGTAAAGAGTTGTTTAAAACCAAGTTTTCCCCCTTTAGTATTTGGTAACTGCACGTTCTCGACACATGAAGATAAAACTGTAGTGTACTTCTGATACCCAAATGTTTTCACTGATCCAGCACCATATGCAAATAAAATCTAAAATTATTTGATTAATACTGGGTTCATGTACAATAGCAGGTACTGAAACACTATGTTACAATGACATAAGCTTTGGATCTTGCTTTTATGGATTACACTAGCAAATAGCTTAGGCTCTTTGTTACCATCTCTAACACAACAGGCTCTAATTTTAGAATGTCCTTTACTGGTTACAGCTAAATAGTTTTTGTCATATATTTCTTTTATTTTTTTGAGAAGTCAAGGGTTTTTTTTTGTTTGTGGTGTTTTAATAATCATGCTCAAGTCCATTACGCATTGTGGAAACTAGAAAGAAATAGGAAAACAATGAGTCATTAAAATACATGTTGTAGAGGATTAAATTCTCTATTCTGGTTGAATTGCTTCCAGGCAATAAGGAAAAGTCAGCCAAGTATCATATCATGTTAAACAAGTCTCAGAATTTTGGCAAGTTTTTTCTGTTTGGTTTTTTTTTTTCTTTTGATAAATACTCCAAAAATTTGACTTTGGAAATACCAAAGTCATCTCTGCTACATGAGAGGTGCCTGTAAGGGTTTGGCTAAGCAGGACATGATGATATTGGGTGGTACTGGGGTAGTACTGAGTCATTTGACCGTCAGTGAACATCAGTGGTAAAACAAAATATGTTTCTTAACTCATATGTGAGTCCTTGTCACCCAAGATCAGTGTTCTACTAAGTTCTTACAGTGAGTGGAGCTATTTAAAGAGGCAAAATGTTCAAATCCAGAATTCATTTCATCGGATGTTAGGCTAGTACTAAACTAATTAGAGGTCATTATCAAATAAATAGTACTCTCTGGCTTAACTTCCTTATACAGCTCTGTAGATATAAATTACAAGAAATGCAGTTTAGTCATGACGCTTCTTCTATGTACTCTGACCATTTTTGTTTCATGATAAAGCCATTACATTTGTATTAATCTCATCAAACCTACAGGGTGTCCTTTTCAAAGGAGTTTCATATTTCTGTATTAAATAACATTTTATAGGTTTTTTACTTCTGAGCAAGATGTGAATAGACGTGTTTAAAATAGTAGAATCCAGGTCAGTTGTTAAACTTCTTTTATTTCTAGATAAAGAATATTTTCTGAAAAAAATAAAAAAGCTGATTGTCTTTTAATTACATAAAACTGAACACACACACACACAGAGACAAGTTTTACACATGTATAAAATGAAGCCATTAGGTCCTACTTTTATTTTCTTTTCCTGCAAACATATAGAAAAAATAAGTGCAGTTAATGCTGACCCAAAATAAGCTTGAAATCAAAATCAGATCTCTGTATTCCAGTACCTGAAGGGGGCTGCAAGAAAGCTGGGGAGGGACTGTTTACAAATGCTTGTAGGGGCAGGACTAGGAGCAACGGGTGTAAACTGGAGAGGGGCAGATTTAGATGAGACGTAAGAATTTCTTTACTATGAGGGTGGTGAGGCCCTGGCACATGTTGCCCAGGGAAGTTGTGGCTGCCCCATCCCTGGAGGTGTTCAAGGCCCTTTAAGGTCCCTTCCCACCCAAGCTATTCTAATATTCTATAATTTAATAATACTCAAGATTTTATCTTTTAATACATATAAGTGAGGTCAGTATAGTTTATATGGGACGAGAGATGCCAGTTCTGAAGTATTCAGCAAAATATTTGGGTGCATATTTCACCTCCTTTTTCTAGGATGCTACTTCTTTGTGTCTAGGAACATAGCAGATCTCAATTATTCAACATAAACGAAATGGATTTAATTAAGGATCTTGAGTGTGTGTGTACAATGTGCTAGTGATATATAATAACCTATTGCAAAGTATTTTTAAAAATTTTAGTTGTTCTTAAATTTAGGGGTTATTTTTGTCAAAGAGTGGCTAACTGAGCTCTTAGTTTATTACTGTGGTTTAAAAATTAATTTATTGTTTCTGATCTTAAGGTTTACTGTTGTAAACTCCTAAAGATAATAAAATAATTGTTATAAGTCATGGTCTAAGGTGATTCCCATTGAATCTTGCTATTGAAAAAGAAGATGGTGACAGCAATAGCTTCTGCCTGCATTGGAAAAGTGGTTTATATGACTTTAGATTTGTTTTTATGCTTGACTGCTGCATGTCTCAGGTTTTGTTGTCAGGCAAAGAATGGGTATCATTGTAGTCAGTGCCTCAGTAAACACAAGCTTGTAATAATTAAAATAATGTCAAACTTTCTCAGGTGTGTGCTGAAGAAGACATCTTTATTGACGAGGAGTGAGAATCTACTTGAATACAAATAAAGCAAGTTCCTTTTCAGTGTCTAGGCAGAGGTCAGTGCTTTTCCCAACATTATGGAAAGAGGCCAATTTTCAGGCTAAGCTGCACCAAACGCCTGCAGCCAGTGGGACTGGGGCTGTGATGATTTCATAGAATCGAAGAATGGTTTGAGTTGGAAGGGACCTTAAAGCCCATTCAGCACCAACCCTCCTGCCATGGGCAGGGACACCTCCCTCTGAAGCAGGTTGCTCAAAGCCTCATCAACCTGGCCTTGAACACCTCCAGGGATGGGGCAGCCACCGCTGCTCTGGGCAACCTGGGCCAGTCCCTCCCTACCCTCACAACAAAACATTTCTTCCTAATATCTAACCTGAATCTCCCCTCTTTCAGTGGAAAACGGTTCCTCCTTGTCCTATCCCTGCACTCCCTGATCAAGAGCCCCTCCCTAGATTTCCTGGAGCCCTTTTAAATACTGGAGGCTGCTCTAAGGTCTCCCCAGAGCCTTCTCTTCTCCAGACTGAACTTCTCTCCTCAGCCTGGCTTCAGATGGGAGATGCTCCAGTCCCCTGGTCGTCTTCAGGGTGTGAGAGTTTCAAGGCTTGCAGTGTGGAGGAGTTTCAATTCAGAGTAGCTTGTGAATGATCCTCATTCTTAACTGCTTCCCCTTGATTTGCATTTGATTCTGAGCTGCTTAACCACTAGTAGATTATTTCGATTTTCCTGGTGAATAATGCATGAGGGTATATAAGTGGATCTTCCGTGGCTGAGTGGGCTGCAGATGAAAAGTGTCAGCTCCTTTGCAGCATTAATGTGCATTTTCTTTTCTCGGGTTAAAGCTGTAGAGAACCTAGGTATGCTTTTTTTGGATAACTCCTACAAATGCCACAATATTGGCAATATTTGCTTCTTCTCCTCTTTTCCATTTGAATACCTGTTATTACAACGAAGAAGTCAGTTGCCAATTTTCCATTATGAGCTTATTTTCCTCGGGACTCCTCTTCAAGATTTCGACATTGCATTGTTGTACCTGCTGCTTAAGCTTCCCAAACAATGTCGGGAAAGGGATTTTTTGTTGTTTTTCTGCCGCTAAGGTTAATTTGTTTTATTGACTTAGAATGCTGATTCCTTTTTTTGTATCTCCTTCTTTCACCTTAATATGGGTCCAAGGAATAATTGGAATATCCTTTCTGGCACAGGCAACCATGAGACACAGATACATGCAATTCTTGTGTATAATATGTACAATGTTTTCTACAGGTAGATCTAAATACATTGAATGCTGTAATAATTAAAGCAACACTTAAACCCACTGGTGATCCACTTAGTAGGAAAACCTCTTCATGTTTTCCGTTCTTAATTTACTAAGGGACATTTGAGGATCTTAAAGTACATTTGTTTCAGTCCCTGGGGTAGGCAGATCTCTTCTCCTTTTTCAGCATATTAGAAAATATCCTTTTTTATTCCAAAATGCTAGAAAATTAAAGCACAACTGCTATTCCTGTTTCCTTGTTGTTAGTCTTATAAGTATGGGGCACCTCTTCAAGATCATAATTTGATCTGTAAAATATAAATACTCTGAATCTGATGTTATGGGCCATTCTAAACAAAATATTGAATTGGTCAAATGTGGAATGTGAAATAGTCCAGGGACGTATCTGATGTAGCAAATAATTTGGAAATTGGTGCTTGATATGAGAGTCCCATGGAAGTATGGCTAGAAAACTTCCTAAAATATGGAACCAAGCTTCTGAACAAAACAGTCATAAAATCAGTTCCTCCAAACTCCCCAAATGTAACAATATTCCTTGAATTTACAGACATCTGGATGTGAGTTGTAGATAAGTATATTGTAAAATAATGCTTTTAAGCTAAACTTAGTCTGACATTTCATAAGATAAAAGATTGAAAGGGTGTGAAATTGTAGAGGTTGTATAGTAAACAATGCACAGCATTGTGCAAATGTTTCAGAAGTAAATATAGGTTAATAGCTACGATAACAGAATTCCATATCCAAAACCAGTACTATGAGTATTTTCTGAACTTTTTATAGTATTTCATGTAGAGATGCTGAAAATTGCAGAGAAAATATTTGGCAGAAATGCACGTTCTTAGAAGGGCTGTGTTTTACTGGTGTCAGGTTATACAATACGAATTCTCAAAATATTACTAAAGAGTAATAGAGAGGAAAAAAAGAGAAAACACATTTTGAGAAGATGTGATTTAAATTTGAAATAATTATAAGGCATGCTCTGAAAGGCATTTTCCAGTAAGATAAGTGATCTGTTTGTGAGAGTGATTCTGTGATTCCAGTGCTACTGGGGTAGGGAGAGAGAGATGTTGTTGTCTTGTCCACCACAAGTAGTCCCTGACTTTCACACATGTAACTCAAACTACTGCAGTCGAAGCAGCCTTTCTCATTGTTCAAGGTGAATTGCTGATATATTCCAGTCTCCCAAACCCTGTTTCACCTTCCTCTGCCATTCTTAATCATGTTTAATATTCCTCATTACCTCATTTTCATTTTGTGTGCAACGTGTCAGGGAGAGCAGAGCAGGAGAAACAGAGAAACTAGAGTTTGCTTCCTTATCTCCTCTACATGTTTATTTTATTCACTTTTCCATTCTCGCATCATGCCATAAGAAGAGCTTTGCTTACATAAACTTCTGCTTTCAAATTTTCCCCTTGATATCAAATTCTGACACTTAACTTCTCTTTGATGTTGCCTTCATTCCTTGCCCTTCTTAAAGGATCCTGCTACCCATATCCAAGTAGAAGTCCCCGGAATCTGTTGCTCGCAGGTAAGGGCTAAACCGTGGTAACTTTTCTGTTTGGGGGCAATAGCAGAAAGTCCTGATTTCGGTGCTCTTATTCCTGGTGAAGGAAAATGAATGAAACACAGGTATTTTAGTAGCATAGCTTTCCCATAGGAAAGACTTCATGAAACCTTGTTCTGTTGGTTTAAGCTTATTTAGTTGGGAGCGTATAAGGAGTCTGTTAAAGATTTTGGGCTCTTAATGGCTCTGAACTCCACACTTGGGACTCAGAACACTGAAAAGATGAACGAAATAGAGGAAGTATTTTTGGTGTAAGATGTTATTTCTTGTGGCTGATAGAATAATCTCGTCTTAGTATATTTAAAGCTATTACCATGTATATAAAATCATACATCTAAATTAGTGAGAAAATGCTGCATTATCTTAGTCACTATCTCAAACAGAATGCTAGAGGGCTGTATTTTTTTATGATATCTGATTTTCCATGGAAAAGGACTGCACTTAAACTGTACTCAGATGAACTATCTTGGCACTTCTCAGCTCTGTGTCCCAGAGAGACTCAAGAAATCATCAGTCCCCTGGGTTTCACATAGTGAGGAAGCTCGGCTGCGCAGGTCATGAAGGAATGGCAGTGATAAATCCCAGTCTGAGCATCCCAATTGGAGCTGTTCAGGGTGGGCAGCAGGATGCATGCTAGAGGTCACCTACCAGAAGGGCTAGAGCTGGGCTAAATCTTTCAAGAGTCTGATGTACCCTAGTGGCAACAAACGGGCCAGTGCCAGCATCCCCAAGCAGTTCTGCAGAGCTTAATTTCTTCTGCTTTTGTTCGCAGGAGAGAGTTTGCCATACAGAACAAAGACAATGATTCACAGCAAGGCAGACAAAGCACAGCCTTTGAGTGGAGGTGCTATTGATAGTCATTTTTCCATTAATTGCATTTCTGTGCCACAGAAATGTGCTTGATTAACAAAGCCTAGCTCGTTCTGGAACTGCTGTACAAAGCTTTACTTAATTGTGGGCAGCCTTCAGTATGAAGACCAGTGAAAACCTGTTTTATCAAGTTTTAACAATTCTAAAATGGAAAAACATTTAGAATAAAGTATTTATTTGAAGAGTGGTGTTACTGTGAGAGTTATTGAGTATTTACATTTTCAAGGCAATATAGTGCAGTTCTGCACCTCATCTCACAGTCTTCTTGCAGGATTCTGTCCACAGGCTGGACCACTCCACATGGTCCTACCTACCTTTTTCCTGGCAAAGCCAGTAGATGGGCAGCTTTTGCTTAGGAAACATCTGCATTAAAAAAAAAGAAACGTTTCACTGTATGGGCCAAATTAGCAATTTTAAAATGTAAGATGTCAGAAGAATAACTTGAAAGAGAGATTGATATACATTGAGGTTATTTTTGTCAATCGTGTAACTACAGATGAAGATGTACATTGCTATAAATGAAGTAGTACCCCATGGGTAGTTCTCACTGTACCTGTCTGCCACCTACTATTAAGTGTTATCCATTTAATTTTGATGCACTGTGGGTTTTATGAGAACTTTGATCTACACCGAGTTTAATATTTTGTCATGTGTAATAAACAGGGTATTGATTGTGGATAAATATTTCTATGAATACAAGTAGAGATTTTTTTACAGATTCTTTTAAGACAATGTTTGTTGCTTAATATATCCTGATATGATACTTTCTGTTAGTATTTTGGTATTTTAATCTGGTTTACAATTCAGTTGTTAACAGGAAGACTCCAAATTTAATCCAACAATGTAGGCTGGAATTTATTAATCGTTAAAATAGCTGCTTAGTTTTTATTCAAAGCCAACAGAGTTTGGGGATAGAGGGCCATTGAACATCCCGTCTTTGGAATTTAATTGAAACAGTGGCCTTGACAATGCCCTGAGATTTTTCAAGGTGTCTACATCAGCCATGCAGAATTCCAGGGACTCTGTAAAGGAGGAGGATGTTTTGTAGAATATACAAGCTTGAGTTCACCATATTTATTCATGTAAGATGTTTATCAAGAACAGTTTAAATAAGGAAAGCTTATGTAAAGAGGTCTTGATGTATGCCTACAGCAAGCCCACTCGTCTGAAGACGTGCATGTACATCTGGGTATATGCATATCCTTTCTGTGGTCCAGTGAGTGACAGAAGCCCTTTTAGAGTAGTTAAGTTCTCAAAACTTGAAATAAAATGCTTAATATACTTTAACAAAAGAAGAAATCGTAGATTTTTCAGTGTCCTTAGCATTATCAGAAGGATAAAGGAAATATTAAACACACTTTATTGTTCTTTTAGGTGTATTTGCTTGTACTCTTCTGTCACTTTAACTGTGCTTTATCTCTTTGTGGATCGGAGTTTCAAAAATGAGTGTGACTAACAGTTTGCTGCTGGATCAAAGGGAGTATTTTCACAACTTAAATACATGTTGGGGCGACAAAAGCTACTTTCAAAGTTTGTTAAAAACCAAATAAACTTTTATTAAAATCAGTGGGACGAATTAACTAGTACTTTTTCCGTCAGGAGTGTAAGACATAATTCAGATAACTTGTTTTCTTAATGCTTCCACAGAACATTTTGGAAAAATAAATCATATGTGTTAGTCTTTGCATTCTAGTAGAATCTACCCCTCTGTTGTGGAGAAAGTTTGAAGATAAATCAGTTAAACTCCTGGTAAGAGACATTCAGTTAGAATAAATTTCATTACTATGAGTTGTCACTGTTAAGTCTCAAAGGAAAAAAAAAAAAATCATTCAGTGTGTAGTTACTCATTGCTATAAGAAATTGTCAGGATGTAAATTCTGTTTGGTTGGCAGTTACAGACCGACAGTGCTTGGTTACTGCAGGACTGGTGGGGTTGACAGCTTTTAAGTTTGTGTACGCAGCACTGACCCATTCAGAGCTGTTTAGAGATTTCCACTGTTTTTTTTGTTGTTGTTGGAGGAGAGTTCAGTATCAATGAAGTAAAAAAAATTGATGGAACGGTTTGGTGAACCTCTAAAATACTGTGTAGTGGGTGCTCCACTCTGTCCAAAGTAGGAAATACCTGGAGACTTGTCAGTGAACCTCCAATCTCCTGCATCATTTGCTCACATTCCCTTTGTACTATCTTCTCCAGGCAGGTATCTTTTCAAATGCATTTTATGTTAGTTCATCCAGAGCGCTGCTGTGCTGTGCTGTAATATGAGTTTTTTAAACCTTTCCCCTGAGCCCTAGCTAAAATACAGGACATTTTCAACGCGGTTTCATTACGTTTTGGGTTTTTCTCCATTTAAAGTTATAATATAGTGGCTTTGGAGATTTTTTAAAGATTTTATTCAAAACATGGTATAGCTAGGATTACAGGTTGTCAGAATCAAATTGTGCTGAGTTTTCTACCATGGTTACAGCCTTTGTAATGAAATGTATAGGTGCACAGTGTTCTCCTTTTAGTAGACACTGGAAATTATCTTGAGGGCTACTTAGTTCTGCTTAGTTTTATGACATTTTCTGTTCTTGTCAGAATCTGCCATGACAATTTCTTAACAAGGAATTAAAATCTCATAGCTTCCTAATTCTGCTCCATCTTTACCCGATAAAATGTTCATAAACACACAGTATGGGGCATCATCTTGTGTCTCTAGAAAAAGGCACTGAGCGCTGATCTGATTCTCAAAACTATGAAAGTGCAACTCAAGAGGAATTTATACTAAGTACTGAAAATCAAAATGACTGCAGGGTTTGCAAAACCAATAAGCAAAACTACTAGTCCTGCTTCCACTGACTGATACCTCTCTAGCAGCTCTGAGCTCATCCAGACTCTACTTAACTGATTTTTTAGCAGTTCCCTAAGCCCAGCAAACTCCTGCATCAGTCCTCCCTGCTTCAGGAGGCACGGTGAGAGCGAAAGCGTGACTTAACTGTCCCTGTCACCTGGGTGTCCCTGACTGATGGAACGAGAAGCCCCATTGGGGAGCTCTGGTTTGATTAGTACAGCTTTAAGTCAGCCCCAAGATGAAGGAGCACAAAACTTGCCTCCAGTCAATATCGTATGGTTCTTTTGAGTGTTCATATGACAAAAATCTTAATAAATTAAAGAAGAAAGATAAGCCTTTCAGAAGCTAATGAAGGCATAGTTTAATAACTAAGCATTTGAGCAACCTGGACCACTGAGGTTAGATAATCACAAACCTTATTCAGTCGTTGAAAGCAAGTGACAGTTTTCCAGTAATGGCTTCAAAGCTGTTAGCTGCCTCCTGTGTTTTCAGAGGCTTCTCCCTGTGTATAAGGAAGGTTGCACCAGGACACATCTTTTGATATCGTATGACATTATGCACTGCATCCATCACATTGCATCATCATTGAAATAAACATTGCTCAGATCATGTCTCTTCCTGACATTAAAGCTTAATGACAAAAAAAATTAGCTTGTACGATGAGAATAAACAGATTCCTACCAGTCTTCTTTCTGTATATGATTTCAAAAGGCAGGGTAAATGGAGGTGGGAACATTTCATATTTGCTAAAATTGCCAATCATAGAATCAAAGAATCATCATGGTTGGAAAAGCCTCTAAGAACACCCAGTCCAACTGTCACCCCAACAACGACATGCCTACTAAACCATGCTCTGAAGCACCATATCTACATGATTTTTTAACACTTTCAGGGATGGTGACTCCACTACTTCCCTGGGCAGCCTCTGCCAGTGCTTCACCACTCTTTCGGTAAAGAAATTTTTCCTAATATCGAATCTAAACCTCTCCTGGTGCAACTTGAGGCTGTTTCCTCTCATCCTATCACTATCAATCCTAATGAGTAGTTATGAGAATTAAAAGCTTCACCCTTTGCAGTTTCCTCAATGTTTTATTTTTCAGCTGGTGAAATTGGATTTGCTAAAGATCTGGTGTAGTATGACAGTTAGTTGAACCTTATTTTTTCCAGCCTGCTACCTTCCTGCAGCATTTTATGTGGATGTTTGCACCCTGTGTAGCCTCCCATGTCTCAAGCATTTCGAGTTTCCCCTGGGAAGGTTTTTCACATTCCAGTGCCCCTCATTGTTAAAATTTAAATTGCTAATATTTTCATGTCATGAAAATACATGCTGGGATTGCCATATTTAAAAAATATAAATTGGAATTCTTCTTTCGTGATAGTCCTTTTATGCTTGAGTGGGGACAATGTTCAGGTTGGCACCAAACTCTCACGTGGTTACAATAAGTCATAGTGTAGTATGAAATCTGCTTCTACGGTGCCGTTATTTTGGTGGCATACTACTCTGCTGTGTACTTCTCTCTTCACATTTGCTTCTGTGTAGTGCCTGTAGAGAATTTCAGCAGTGGCTTGCGCAGTGAAATAGCATCAGTAAATTATTTAAAAATAGTCACTTTAGTGTGATTTAATAATTAAAAAAACCTTTTAAGAGAAAGCAGACTCCACAGAGACCTTTGGGGAAGTACTGAGAACCCACATTTGAGAACTGATGGCTCTGGCCAACACCCCTGAACTTTCTGGATTACCGTGATATTGTCAGCTGTTAATAATTACAGGAAGATCCTCTCAAGCTGCTTGTAGCCTCTGGTGTCTCGTTTACTTTCTTCTCACTTAGCAAACTCAGACTTGAATTATCATTGCATGTAGAGATCACTAAAACATTACTTCTCCCTTCTTTCCATTGCTTTCTTTTAGAGAATTGTTTAATAATGTAAAGAACCTAATAACTTGAGTCCGATACTTTAAATATGCAATATTTTATTAACAAAATCCAGGCCTTTTCTATATAATGTGAAATGCTTGCTGTGTACATGCACTCGTATATATGCTTAGAAAAGCCTGTGGCTAGCATTTTATTTCCCACATATATAGTTATAACTCTGCGAAGCCCAGTGTAAATTGTGATGTTGGCTTTAGATTGCAAACAGCTTCATTTACGAAACCATGCAGAGAAAGGTATTGCCTAAGGATGTAAAGATATTTTATTTTCCTGAGAAAACAAAGTGGTTGCTATGGGACAGAAAATTATCTAATGGTGGCTTTTTGCAGATACAAGCTACTGGATGGAATTAGAACGTTCAAACCACAGGAGGTGAAAATGCTGATTTTTCTAGATTTTATTTTTGAAATATTTCTCTTAGTGTAGCTCTAGGTATTTTCAAGAAAAATAAAGAAACAGGTATTTTTCCATAGGGTACAATTTAATTGTTTTTTTCTTTCCAGTCCTCCTAGAATACTGTGCAAATGAAACGTATTTGTTTAATCAAGTGAGCTTTTAAATGCCAGTGAAGGAAAGCACAGTCCTGTTGAATGCCGAATGATAATTTTTTAAGGTATCACCTAGTATGAAGAATGATTTTTCCATATAGTAACATAATTAACAACCTAAGCAATAAGTGAAAATTATTCTGTAAATTCAATAACCATATTAAATGTGATTTTTTTTAAAATGAGGTAAACATTTAAATACTGATCCTTGAAATATTACTGCATCAGCTCTACAAATGCCCTCTGTGTTATCCTTTTACTAGCCAAACAGTACTGTTGACTCCAACGCAGTTGGGCTGTCTGGGGCTTATTTGGCTGTGTGAAATGCATTATGATCCATCGCAAACCTAGTAATTAACTATCTTTCCCCATCCTGCATATGTAGGATCTGTGATTCTGTCTCTTCTTTTCCTCTTTTCCCGTGAGTTTTCCTATGAGACAGCAGTTTCTAAGGGCCCCTCACCTTCCCATGCGGAGGAGCTACAGTGCCACTCCAAGTGTACCTACACAGGGACTGGTAAAACTCATTACTTCACCTACAATTAAACACCATGTGGCTATCAGCATGAAAATGTTAGATCTTTATGGGTAGTTGGTTCCTAATGGTGTAGAAAGGTACATTTTAGGATGGATTTTTTTCATAGAATCATAGAATAACCAGGTTGGAAGAGACCCACCGGATCATCGAGTCCAACCATTCCTATCAATCGCTAACCTATGTCCCTCAGCACCTCATCCACCCGTGCCTTAAACACCTCTAGGGAAGGTGACTCAACCACACCCCTGGGCAGCCTCTGCCACTGCCTAATCACCCTTTCTGTGAAAAATTTTTTCCTAATGTCCAGCCTAAATCTCCCCTGGTGGAGCTTGAGGCCATTCCCTCTCGTCCTGTCCCCTGTCACTTGGGAGAGGAGGCCATCACCTTCCTCTCCACAACCTCCTTTCAGGTAGTTGCAGAGAGCAATGAGGTCTCCCCTCAGCCTCCTCTTCTCCAGGCTGAACCCCCCCAGCTCTCTCAACCGCTCCTCATAAGACCTGTTCTCCAGCCCCTTCACCAGCTTCATTGCTCTTCTCTGGACTCGCTTGTGAACTGGTTGTATGCTTGTGCCTCATTAAAGTATAAATTTTGGAATTAATTAAATGGATCTAGAAAAGATGCTTATTGGTAGATCCATCATCCCTTAGCAGCATTTGCAGTAACCATCCACTACCCATAGCAATGACAACCTGGTGTACCAAGAAATTGTGTAGAGACTTTGCAGGCTGATCTGCATGGAGTACTTTGAGTAAAGGAAGGTTTGTTAGTTCTAGCATAATCTTCACCTTACCAGACCCTCCTGACTTTTCAAAAATCATCTAGGAACCATATTCCCTTTTGCACTTTGGTCTGGGAATATGCTGCAGAAATGCCCAAGTCCAACGGTGCCTGCTGGATTTTGTTCTGTGTTTGCTGCACTCAAGTGCTTGTGCTACTTACATGAATTACTTAGCTCTTGTTTGTACTCTTTGTAAAAAAGGATTTTAGCATCCTTCCTTGCTTGTTATGAACACTAGGTTTTAATGCCCATAGATTAGTAATGAGGATGTTCCTTCCTAATGCTTGAGAAAAATTGGTCTGTTCTTAAATGGAAGAAAGATCAACGTTGTTTTATAATACTTGTTTTCGTTCCATTCATAATTTTATTCCTCTGAGAAGCTTCAGGAATTTAGAGGTCTTGATTCTCCAAAGAAATGTCTGCTGTGATCATGGTTGAAATTCCCACTAGCTGTGTGGTGCTTACATGCACGCATGCAAAAATTACGGCTTTACATCATTCTGCTTTTGGAATGAATAGCTAAGAAGATCTTGCAATATGATTAGCATTCTTGTATCCCGCTCAATTCTCTGCATGTAGTACCATGCTAGGTAAGTCTTACTTGTAGTATTTAAAACCTTTTCCTAAATGTACTGATTTTTGATAAGTTCTAATATTTACAGACCATGAAGAGAGACCATTTGCCATTGTGAGAGGTCATGATTTCTGTCTTTAGCATGTGCTCATACTTGTCTGTTTAATCAGAAATATCCATCCAATTATTTTCACCAGTATTGATTTTTTTGGTTTCTTTTAGTATCCTATCTCCTTTTCCATATTTTTTCATACTGGTTAAAACTATTCCCTAAATCCTGTCTCATAGTAATCCTTAGATTCCTGTTTAACAATTCCAACCATATTTCATGGTCTCCTTACTCCCATTCATTCTTTGCTGGCATTTTTTGGATCAGTAATGCTTTCTGCCAGCTAGTTTCCTGAACCGTCTATTCTTGCACTACCTTTATGCTTTGTTATGTGCTTGTGGGGGTCTATTCATCACCCTGTCTCTAGACTTCGGGGTTTCTTCTTCTCTCTTTTTCTTTAAGTGCTTGCATGTCTTTTCTCTTCAGTGCTCGCTGTTAGCGAAGATTTATTTCTTACATGGCAGTAACAGTTGTGTGTTGGGGGTTGTGTTCTGTCACTGACTGTAGGCACCACCTGCACTGGGTAGGTATTGAAAATGCAGAATATTGATAGATGTAAAGTAGTAATGTTATAAAAGCCAAGAAAATAATCATCTGCCACAGAACTTTAGTTAGGACATAGCTGCTTCCTCCCACCACCACTTTTTCTTTCCCCATAAAACAGAGTAATAAAATAAATAAGGAAGATCAATTGAATTCACAGACAAAGATTTTCCCAGTCATAATGGTGCATAGTAACAATAGCCATGATAGTTCAGCCCTTTAAGGAACACACATGAAGGTTAAAATTAGTCAGTAAGGCTTAATTAGTGAGATTCTAAAATAAAATCCACATCAAGACAGAGTAAGGTGATGATACGGAGAGATAAGTTGTATTTCATTTATTATTTTGTTTACCACAAGCAATACCTACTTTGAGAAAGGCTGCCAATTAATGATCAGGAATTCTCATATAATCTCCTCTAAAAAAACCCAGCAAACTTGAAATTCTAAGCATCTTAATCTTGTAAGCTGAAAAAAGTACAAAAAAAGTACAAAGTAAAAGAAAACCATGCCTATTCTTTTAGATAATGGACCGGTGGAGCACTAGTTAAAAATGAATTTCCTGGTTAATATTTTGAACCTTGTCTGTTGAAATATTGATGAAGTTTAAATAATGAAATGGAAAGTTTACTGTGTTGTTCTTCTGTTGGAGTTGTGCTCCGGAGAGTACGATACACAGCAATTTCTGCCAATGGTTATGAATCTTTTCACTTTTGCTCCACAGATTATTCTACTCCCTTGATGGATCAAAGTGGCAAATTGGTTTTCTCCATAATTTTTGCAAAGCCTAGGCTGCATTTAAATACAGGGCAACAGTAGAGTAAGGGTAAACTGCACTGCTCCGTGCAGCTTTCAGACTGAAATGTGACTTGTGATCATGATGGGCTGCGGAGAGCTACTTGTCTTGCAGCTTCTCTGGCTGTTGTGAACCAGGGCTGCATCCTGTTTGCTCTTCCCAGTTATATGCTTAAAAAAATCCATGAGCTGTGATTGTGCAAAGGAAGGGTAGAGGGAAAGGAATACTTTTGAATACCTCCTATTCTTTTATACTGTTTTATTCTTTAAGTTATCCTGCGTTGAACAATTTCTATTGCTCTGTAATAATCCTATTTTGCATTATTCAAATGTTCCTGTATTCCTTGACTGAAATTGTTGTCCTATTAGGGTCCATAACAAAAGACAGACTGCCTTTAGTGGGACTAGGATTTAAACACCTGTGTCTTTCCTCTTTATTCAGAATGAGGTGCATCTCTTCCAAGCTTAGCCAACGCAAAGCTCTGTGACTATGAATGGCACAGGAGCTTGCTCACAGCATTTACTTTTTGTAGTCTTTCCTACATAAATTAGAATCGCTAATTAGTCATGCCTGCATCTTAATTAGTTACTGTGTTGCTTTTGGTTGCTATATGGCTTGATAAATCTTTCTGCTAAGCTGGTGCCTGGCATTCACAAACTGAGTAAAACTTGAGAGGAGGCAGCAGGAACTGGTTGCTATCACCTTACTCTCTTGTGCATGTGCAGCATCCAACCGTATGCTGATTTCTTGTTTGTGTACTATATGAAATACTCTTTCCGAAGTTGTTGAGTACTGTCATTTTTAAGCATCTTAAACCAGTAATCCATTTTCATTTTCTTCATTGAAAACCTCTTTCAGATTGTATCTCCCAGATTCACTGTAAATCACTGGAATTTCACTGTGTTTTCTTCCTGTCTTCCAGTCATTCCAGCTCTGTGTATACACTGTCTTTTTTGACCTCGTGTTCTGAGTCCCATTTATTTCTCCTCCCTCTTTTCTGGCGATAATTCTTTTGATATTCCTTGCAGCTCCCCGGTATAAAGGAAAGTATGGTCCTAGCCAGGGGGATTTAGGGTGAGTCGTTTCTAAATTTCTTGCTAATTTCTCAGCCAGGAAAAAGATATCAAGACTTTATGGAAAATTTACAGTGATTCCATAAAATTTTTCCCCATCTTCATAAATTTCTGGTTTTTCTTATTCTATTGCACCGCCCTTCCACCAGTCATCAGCTAGTTGAGGGAGAGGTCTTGGACATTCCTGACTTCCACTGGGAACACTGCATGGGGTGTGTGGATAATCTTTGACTGTGTTTCTGTCCCTCATTGCAATAGAGGTGTCTTGGGCACTGGGTCACCTCTGTGTGGTTCCAAAGAAGCGAGAGCTGCTGGGGGATATTTGCAGGATTCCTGCACCACAATTTCCCAGTGAAACTGTGCCTCATGTCCACTGGTACAGCTGAAGGATGGATCTTTCCTTCATGTTAGACCTCTATTGCAAACATTGATAAACAAAAAAAGTATTGCAAGCAATTAATTTCTCAACAGAAGCTTCCTAATGTAATATCTGAAATATATCTTTTATGTTATCCTGTTTTATCTGTTTTGGCTTATAAAGATGGAATGTTTGTTACTTAAAATTCTCATACCTGAAAGTGGGCTCCTGAATATATGAGTACAATCATCATTACCTTAGTCTTCGTGGTGTTTCTGTAAATGAGAGCAATCTAGATCCTGGATGATGAGTTCCAAATGAACCTCCCTCTAATGAAAGTGCTGGTAGACACGTACAGTAGTTACATAGTGAACAGGTAATGCCAACATGAGAATAATTTGTCATCTAGACACACATTCTGTGATTCTTCTCTAACATCAAGAATCTACACGTGAAATGCCACGACTTAGCAGAGAAGAGTAGATGCAATTTGCTTATTTATACAATTATTCTTCTTTCTCTGATTGCGTTCCTTTTAGGGATGCGCATTGCTGCTTCCTACTAGCTTTATTTGCATCACTTCATGTCTGGAAGAAAACAGAGTTATTTTGAAACTTGAACACGGAAGTCAAACTGTATTGTAGTACTCATGATGTCGGGGGTGTGACTGCCAATTAATATCCAAAGCACTTCTGTTTTTGTAGTAGTCTTGGATGTCAGCCATGCACTTCCTACTGAATTAATGAATATCATAGAACTTATCTGCCACTGCTGCCAGAAAAATAGGAAGAAATAGTAATATTTCTGAAATAGGATGTACCTAAGATTACTTTTTGAAAATGGGTTTTAAGCTTGCACCTTCTTTATTCTTTCAATGGATCTTACTTACCTGCTCTGCCTCTCTAAGCTACACAAGCAAGAGTCCTTCTTTTTGTATTCTTCTTACATAAAATCTAAACTCAGTGCACCATCTCAAAACTTCATTTGCAGACAACATCAAGAAACAGGCTACACAGGGGGTTGGGAGGGGAAATCTTCCCATAACATTTTCAAACATTGTGGAATGTAGGTGATAACGTCTTGAATTAGAAGCAGGCACAATATTGCTAATATTGCTTCAATTGTTAATCCACCTCAAGAACTCTTCAGTGAGCATTCCTTCCTTTCTCAATGGGATTAAGCACTGAGAACATTAGAAGTGCTGCAAACACCTACATATTTGTACAAAGACAACTTGCTGTTATAGCGGATACGTTCTTTTTTTATCCTTTCTTATTTATACCAGCATGATTCATTAACAGTTATTTTTGAGATTAAGAAATTAAATATAATTTAAAATGCTGTTATTTTAATGACTAAGTCAGCAATGTTTTAGTTTCTTTTCAACACCAAATGTCTAAATGGAACTAAGGAACTAAGGATAGTGAGACAATTATCAGCTTAAATTATTAGGTTTTATCTTTTAAACATCCTGCTTGATAACATGACTTTAGATAGAGTTTGCTCTTCTCTATTTAGAAAAGAATATATTTTGAGGGTTGAATGGTTACTTTGCGCATCGACTATCTGTAGCATAGAAGACGACTGGAAATTTGCAGTGAGACTCTATACTCGGGTAACCCAAATGTGTGTCATCTCAAATGCACAAGTATAACTTACTTGTTGCTTACGGTGCTAGGTCCGCTTTGGAATAGAGAGCATGAGGATAAGAGTAAACAGGTAATTCCTGAAGATTGCTTACACTAGAAAAGAGGAGGAAAAAAGGTGCAGAGGTTAATTTGGGATGCAGTAATGATGGTTCTTATAACCTCCACCTATGAGAAGCTACGTCTACAATTATGTAAATACATTTTACTTTCCAGATTTACTTTCATGCAAGTCTTTAGGATAGTCTTACTGGCTTCTTCAATGCTCATGACCCCTAACAGTATTCTTTCCTTAAATTCTCCTCTCACTAACTAGAGATTCACAGGCTTCATGGAGTCAAAAATTTAGTTCTCTTGGCACTTACTTTATGGTTTGTTGATAATATGCTGGAATATGACTCTATAATACCTCTATCAGAATAAAAATGGGCTCCTTTTGCTGCTTAACTGTAAAATAAGAATGGAAGTGGTAGTGCATGTTTGTGTCATTAAATACATTATAAAGTAGCGTGCACCTGTAGGAAGCCAACCACTAGAGTGAAAATCTTTCACCGTTCTGTAGTTACTTTGCTACAAGGAACTACAAGTTAAAGCCCGACTACGTCTCCTCAGTAAAATACTGTTTTCTTTTTTCTCAATGAAAATATTATCCTCAACGTGCAGCAAGGTATTAAAAAGATATGGCAATGCCATTTTAACTACTTGATTGTTCCATGCTCTCTTCACAATTAAGCTTCAGCATATGAAGACTAGGTGATTTTTTCCCCTGCAAGCTCCTACAGATCTTGCTCTTCTAGAAGAACTGCCTCATGCACTGTTTTCTTGTTCCCCGTTCTATCCCTATCCATTTGTCTTCTTTGTTAATTTTGTGTTAAATTAGCCATGGCATAATATCTTCTTGAAATTCTCTCCTGATGCACTCGTATGTGCCAATTATTTCCCATTCTCTGAGTAGCAGTCAGATTATCCTTAGAGAACTGGTGATGGACGCAGTGAAAAGCAACTGTAGGCATGAGAAGAAGGGAAAATGAGATTGAAAAATGGCAGTGAAGGGCACCAGGATTTAGGAGTTGAAGAAGAGGGAGGAGCTAGAGCTAAAAGAAGATATTGTGGATTTGTTGCTGTTGTATAATTTCTGCCTTCAGCTAACTTACAGCCGTGCGTGAACTTGATTTCTTCATGGCTTGGTTTCTTCTGTCATTTGCCCTACAGCAAATTAGTGTGAGAAACACATGAGCCGAGGATGGGCCTTATAGCAGGTGTATTTCTCCACCCTTATGCACCTTGTGCTATCATTTAGACTTCTACATAGTTCTGTAAAGTGTTGTCAGAGCAGTGTGGATGCATTTCATATCTGATGTTCTGGGGAAATAGTGCTGCCAGGTAAGAAGCCTGGAGAATTAGATCCAACTGACTGATACCTAAAATAGTACACCTAAACTTATGCAATGTCCCCCAACCTCTCAGTAATTACAGTTGTCTATTTGAATTGTACTAGCCTAATGCCCATGCTGGTGGCACACCATTTGACCACTTTGGCCAATTACATATTTTGTAACTTCTATGGATGTCCAATCTTTTTTTTCTTCCCTCACTGAGAGCAATATACGCTTTTCAGTCATGAAAATGTTGTTTTTCTAAATAAAACTGACATGATCCACCAACACTTTTGGAAGCACAGATGCTTTGTCCCACTATTTACTAAAGAGGTTCACACTTAGATTAAAGCAGTGAAATCAAATCACTGAATAAAGCTTGGAACAACATAATGGTTTAAGGAATTCGTTGAGAGCTTTTGGTAGGAGGAAACTTACACAAAGGCAAAATTAGATTGTATTTTGTACAACACCAGAACACAGAAACAGCATGCAATCCAATATTAGTAAATTTGTATCTCTAAGCATCTTGTGTATTTTCATTGGTCTTTGTTCTCCTTTGCAACATCAGACTGCAACGCACAAATTCATATACTGCATCCAAGGCCCATCAGCATCAGACCTTAAAGGAAGAATCAGGCTTCCACGTTTGCTAGAGCTACCAGCCATGAAATTCTCCTTTTTCTGAATGACACTGCTTTTTTATTATTTTTATTTCAGCATGAACTGTGTGGGTTGGGATATGCACAGCCCCCTGACGTTAAAAGATATTTTTCCCGACTCAGTGTATACATAACGGAAAGAACAAAATTAATTTGTTGTGTAATTCAGTGCTTCTGAGTGGTGCTACATGAGGACAAGATTTCCCAGTGTATTATTAGTGGAGCAAATTGTACCATCCCTTCACTAGCTTGTTTAAAGAGCATAAGAATATGTGGTGGATTATAATTATATTTGATTTGCATTTTCTATCTTATTGTTAGAGGTAAAAGAATGCAGTTTTGGGGATTTACACTTGAATGCTTTCAGTTCAAGCTAATAGGCTGAGCTAAATAGATATTTCTGTCCAGATACTGTACAAGTTGTTGATCTCTTGGTTCAACAATACTTGTGAGTAGCTAGCTACTGATAGTCTGCTGCTGCATGAAAATGAATAATTCTGAATGATATCCACTTGCTGAAGAAAACAGATCTTAAAGTCACCCAGTCCATCCTTAGAGATGCTATCTAAAAGTACTCAAATCAATTAAAACAAGTGGTTTCATGTTTTATATACTGTGAATCACCCATTGCCTTCCTTGTAAGAATTCACAAGAACTATTTACTTTATAAAAGACTTTCTTTTTCTTTGTCTTCACAAACAGCAAAGAAAATGATTTGTAATCCAGGTGCACAAATGTGTAGAAGAGAGATAGAAATATTTATTGTGGTTGTTTGTATTATTCAGAGTAAGATGGGTGTTACTTTTAACCCATACATGTGGAATAGAAATGAGAGCTGGTCTTCCCATTCCCTGCCTCTGGCTGGGGGAGAATACTCTGCAGAAACAGAATTACATAAAATACAGGTTTCTATTTGTATAAGATGCTTTGTCTTTATAGCAAGTATACCAGCTATACAGAATGAAAGCAAGACATCTTATTCAAATAGGCTGTTTTCTTCGACCAATGTCGATTGATTTCAATCATGTTTTTAAATTCTCCTTCAGCTCTTGTAGCTTTCTCTCATTGCATTTGTTTTTCTCTCTCTTCAAGCTGCTACTTGCAAGACGTCGCCCTCATTATTGGCCATTGTTTCCTCCCCGCTTCCAGCCTTTCACACAAAATTCAAGGGTTTCATTTTCCCACCTTTTAACCTTCCATTGTTCCACATCTATCTGCACCTCGACCCAGATTCCTCACACAGTTGTAGGTCACAAAGCAGCCTCTCGTTCTTGGGGACAGAGATTTTATTCCACCTCTCAGCTAAATTCTGTCTATGTATCTGTATCACTGCAGTCAGAACTTCAGATATTTGCAGGTATTGCCCCATGAAGCCTCATTAATTTTTTCAACTAGAGAAACCCCATGATGCTCAAACTCGTTTGGATCACAATTTTGAAATATCTTATCTTCTAACCTATGAAGAGATTTCAGACATTTGTAACAAGTTTTAAGCAATACCTACCAATTTTTGAAATGGAATCTAAATAGAAGGTTCTCTATATCTTCTTAATATTGTGTAAGCATATGAAGGTAAAACCTTAAGGTGATCATGTCTCGCTTCTGCAGAAGCATGCAGCTCTTTGAATGTTATTCTTGCGCTACTGGTATAGTCTAATGAAGGCTTATTTATGATTGTGTGAGCCCAGGGAAGCTGTGGCTGCCCCATCCCTGGAGGTGTTCAAGGCCAGGTTGGTTGGGACTTTGGGTAGCCTGATGTAGTGGGAGGTGACTCTGATCATGGCAGGGGGGTTGGAACTGGATGATCTTTGAGGTCGCTTCCAACCCAAGCTATTTTATGATACTATGAAAGGGAATGATTTTCATTTCCCATGATTTTAAGCTCAGTTGTGTATGGCAATGTTATATTCATCACCTTTTAAATTCCTTTGAGATATACCCATGAACACATACACCTTGTGTGCTTAGTTATTAACATGCTTCTAATTAGAGGAACTAACTAAAGTGTTTGCCATGAAATCTGGAGAGCTCAGCAGTGGCCAGTTCACTCCACCACACAAAAAACCTCCTTCTAATTAAGCCATCTACAGAGCTTCAGCTTTTGCAGGAGGACTGAGAGCCTTTCCAACTCCTTGTGGTTTTTGAAGGAAGTTCTGTGAGTCCAAGTTCTTGTGAGAGCAGAGTGAGACTGGCCCTTGTCATACAGAGCAAAGTCTGGGAATGGCAATGTAGCAGAAGTGCCGGGTGATGGAAGGGGTGTCTGGCACATGGCTATGTAACTTGCACTGCTATTTTTTATGGGTGGTTTTTTTTTTTTTTCTTTCTAATTGATAACTCTTGCCATCTGTTCCTGAGCCATCCCTCTGCTGTCCTTTCCCACACACAGTCTCCTACTCCCATTCTCCCCTTCCAACTTGGACTGGCTGCCTGAAGGCTACTAACACGAGCTGGCTGACACCAGTAGTAGTAGCTGAGTGGTGAGAAGGTGATGAGAGAGATGCTCATGTCAGGTCAGCTAAGACTGGGCTCTTTGAGCATCATTTGAGCAGGCCCAGATGCTTCTCTCTCAGTGCTGGTTTAACTGCAGGTTCCAGAGCAAACTCTGCAGATTTTTTTTTCCAGAAATATAAATAAACCCTTTGGTTTATAAAATCACAGAATTGTAGAATTGTTTGTGTTGGAAGGGACCTTCAAAGCCCATCCAGTTCCAACCCCTCTGCCGTGGGCAGGGACACCTCCCGTTGGACCAGGCTGCTCCAAGCCCCATCCAACCTGGCCTTGAACATCTCAAGGGATGGGGCAGCCACCACTGCTCTGAGCAACGTGTGCCAGTGCCTCACCACCCTCACCGTGAAGAATTTCTTCCTAATATCTAGACCTAAAATAGGTTTAGTTGTTTTCTTGGGGTGGATTCCTTCTGAATCTGTCCCCACTGCCTGTGTTCCTGACCACCTTGTGGCTTCCTGGAATAAGTGAATAATCTAGAAGAACTGTACCAACCTAGTTTGGGTTTTTTTTTCTTTTCCTGAAATTTTTTTTGTACTTTACAGTCTATATTTGAATCTGTCTTTTCTTGTCTAAGTCTCCATTTGGTGGCTTAGCATCCGGAAAGCTGATTTCATAGTGGAGAGAAATGCATTTTTACATGCTAAGAACTGTATTTTTAACAAAAACCTAGTTGTATATACAAGTTAAAGGGATTTTTCTGGCAAGAACTCCAAAATGAACAAAATGAAAAAAGAATAAAACCTAGCAATCAAAACTGTGCCTTGCCATTATCTGAGAAGCCTTTGCTTAGAGATGTGTTGCAGGGTGATTAAGCAAGAGAATAGATTTGGTCAGACAGATAATTTTTTGCTCGTCTAAAGGCATTTAAGTGCCTGCCTAAAAATGGATCCTCAAGTGCATATAACTCACTGGGTTCCATAATGAGAGCTATGGATTGAAATACCTATAAAAATCTGGGAGCCTGATGTTACAAATGTACAAGGAAATGCTCATAAAAATTAAGAACCCATGTTTTGATTTCTGTTTAAGGTGGCCTTTTCTTCACAGAGCCATCCCCATGTAGAGCTCACAGATTTTTTTTTACTAGGCACTTACAGAAGTAGTAGTGGAATTTTGGCTTACTTCATAGAACCATAGAATAGTTTGGGTTGGAAAAGACCTTAAAGATCATCTAGTTCCAACTCCCCTGCACCTCTATTTGAAACGTTCTTCATTATTTTAGTTTATGGATGCTTATATTGTGGCTTATGTTATTGTTGTGTCCTAACGTAGTCAGATTATTAGGTTTTTGTACTGAGTTTGTAATACCAAGAGTACCATTGTGAGGGAGAAAGTCTTTCAGGAAAAGGTGGAAGCTGCTGGAATATTTTCTTTTTCAACTTCTCAACACCACAGATTTTAGGACTTCAGTTAAAATAAGCAAATTCTAATAAGCTTTTAGTGAAAATAAGAAAAAAAAATCCAAAACTGCAGCTGCAAGTAGTTCCTTGATTGTCATATTTTCCAACTGTACAATAGTGCTTATTGCAGTAGGCTCTGCCATTTAGGAAGAAATTATATTTCCTGTGCTGGGGAAAAGACAGACAGTTAAATGAAATAAAATGATTGCTTATCAGGTGATATATCTGATAGTGCAGATCAGAGAGAGTTCCCATGATTTCCATGAAACTCAATAATTTCAAGTGACTTTAATATTTTCTGTGTTTTTCTAAAAAACCGATTAGAAACCTCTAGATGATAAAATGCTACAGCTCTGGTAAGAATCTAATAAAAATACCCCCTGGGATTGATTTTGATTGACTACAGTTGCCCATCTGTTTTTATCTTACTGTATATGAGCAGACATGAGTGAGCACACTTGAGTTAACCCTTTTCTCGCCTAAGTGCTATGATTGGGTATCTAGGCTCTCATTACTTTGAAACTCTTGACACCCACGTGAAGGAAAAGGCAGTTTGAGGATTCAACTCCCAGGTTTCTATGCCAGTGTCTCCTCGATAAAACACCCAGAACTTTCTGCTTAGAGAAACACAAGTGACACTGAGACCCCATCCCTTTGGAGGTCATTAATGCTTAGCCTGTGTGTAATTTTTCGTGACTGGTGTTCTGGCTATTAAAGCACAGAACTGATCGTAGGGAGACAGAGATTTTCTTCCTTTTCCTGTAGGCATGACAGTTAATTCTCTTGAATTATACAGGGATCAAGCTATGCTCTGCATTGTCAGTCAAGGTATACTGCCCTACATGGTGTAAAAGCTAAGATGCTCTCCCTAGGAATCTTTTGCCCAGAGGCATTAACAGCGATGCCTGGAGCTAAGGACCAGCACAGCCCTCATGTTATCCCGTGGTTGCTGAACTTTTACAAAGGACCATCTCGGCCCAATCAGTAAGCAAAAATTAAGTTTCCAGTCACTTTCCCGAGCATTTCAGGGGCTACCACTATAAAACTTGTTTCCCTTGGTCTCTACTTGGCTCTCAGAGCAGGTACAGAGGTGTTCATGTGGAATTCACGCATACTGTTGGCTAAGTTTAGTTAGAAAGCGCTGTTGAAATGTGAAATATTATTAGTTACCATGGCTCCTTTGTAATTTCTAGCTCAAATATAATCGGGGGATTGGATGAAGATGCTAGAAGAAGTAGTGCACAGAAGCTTATAATTCAAATTAGCGGCACAGTTGTTCTGGAGTAGCAGTTCTTGTTGTGAAATGATATTGATCTGGGGAGTTAGTTAATGCACTTTTAAGCACAACTAGTTAAATGTAAGACATAAAGATTCCAAAGACTAGGAAATTCACTTATTTAATATAAGTTAGCAAATAACGGTTCAAAGTTATTCTGAAAAATGTTCTTTAGAAAGCTTTGCATCTTTTCAAAGTTCAGAAGAGAACTCTTTCTGTCAAATAAAGATGGTTAATGATGTACATATTCCATCTCCAATATTTGCTCTGGTGGGATTTCCACCTGCTGTGAATAGCTGATTTTAAAAATAGATTTACCCAAAGCATGAGATGTTATTCATTTAGAGAAATATTCTTTTCATTAGAAATAAATAACTGTGTAAATGCTGGAATGTGAAATTAAGTTTAAACTATTCTGTTTATTTATGCTTACTAATTCTTTTCAGTGTTAAATTAAAAATGAGATCATTATGCATAGATGTTCAATCCATTTAAGTAATTTTTTCCTGTCTTTCTTGAAGCAGTTTTCTTAGTAAGAAAAGACCTCATTTTCAAAATAAGCAATCAGCAGACATGTCTGAAATGAGATTAATATTTATTAACTCTTATACAGTTTATACAATTTGAAGACAATTCTTTGATGTGGGCTACTCTTTTCTTTTTTTTTAAAATAAGTGAATTTCCTAGTCTTTGGAAAATTTATGTCTTACATTTAACTAGTTGTGCTTAAAATTTTTGTGATTTTTAGCATCTCCCTCCCCCTCCTCCGTTTCCTATCTGTCCGTTTCAGTTATTTGCTGTTCCTCTGGGTGCGTGTTTGCACTGGCTGCCATAGCTATCTATAGAACTTTTTGTCACAATTAATACTTTAAAACCTGCAATGGCTCCATCCCTTCCTTTCTGGCTTCTGCGACAGATTTAGAGAAACAGCTTGGTCACATTTTCATTCTTCTACCCCGTGCAAAAAAAGAAATTCAGTCTTACTCCAGTGCAATGAAAGGGGGTGGAAAATAATTGTGCTCGTATCTCATCTGTTTCAGACTGGAATATAGGCCACGTTCAGATATTCTGTTTTGTGGCAATTTTGTCTCCTTTCTTACTGTAGTCATTGTGTGAAGCTCGGTGTGATCAGTACTTTTCCTCAAATTGGCTCTTTGGAGCATCGCAGCGAGCAAGCAAATAACTTGCAAAGAGTGAAAAAAAAAAAAAAAAAAAGCAACAAGCAAATGAAACCCAACAAGCAAATAACTATCCAAACTGAAATACACAGCAAAAAGGAAATGAGGAGTGAAACCCAAATAAGTAGCAAAAAACCTCTGAGCACTGAAAGTGAGCTGTGTGAGTTTAAAAGCTAAATGCACTTCTAAAGCAGCTCTCATCTCTGTCAAGGCTTTCCTTTTCCCACTTGCTGCTTGTGGACAACCGCTGCGAAGCATCTTTCCATGTCTTGCTCCCCTTTGTCCTTTACAAAGATGAATTTTTGGCCCCCTCCAAGCTCCGGCTGCCTGCACCTCCCTCAGCCTCGGTGTTTGCTCCTGGCGCTCGTGGAAGCCAGGGTATCATCTGCGAGGCTGTGGTGGTGCTGTTCACATGACTAATGCTGTGAAAGATAGCAAGATTTTTTTTTTTATTTTTTTTTTTTTTTTGAGCAGCTCCAGTCTATGCACAGTTGGCTCCCAGCTGACAGACAGAATGTGGGGTGGGCTTTGTTACCAGAACGCTGGGTACTGCATGCCCGGCGATGCTCGCAATTACACGGTGCCCAGAAACCTGCTGCTTATGTCAGGGTGCAGGCAGCCTCAACACATAGAAATTGGGTAGCTTTATTTATTTTTTTTTTTTTTTAGTATTATTATTTTTTTTTGCCTCTTTCTTCCCAGCAAAGGTTATATAATGAGGGGATTGCTGCTAAAGTAAAAAGGGAAAATGAAGTCTTTGTTAAATGCCTTCACAAAGAAAGAAGGTAAGCAATGAAAGCAGAACACTTTGTTTGATGTTTCAGACCGGTGTTTTCTTGTGTACATTTAATATGATTGGCTTAGTGACTCTATAATTAATCAATTCGTGCAGTTTCTTTTTAAAAATTGTGCTAGACGGTCCATTGAGGCAAGTGATTATTAAAGCTGGATGTGACTTTATTCATTTTAGCTTTTTCTCTGAAGAGTCAAGTAGTCATGAAAAAATGTTTTTATTCCCTAAGAAATGCATTTGAAGACATGTAAGGAATTTCCTAGGTGAATTTTTGTCAGTGAATAGTGCTGAATTGTCCCTTCAGATGTATAAAATGCCCGAAATAGATTTCTGAGAGCTGGAGGAAGGATTAAAAGGTGCTTTCAGGTATGCTCTTAAAGATGATAATTTTAAACTTTAGGGACGTGAAATTAGTTCAGATGTTTTCATGTCATTTTATATCAAAGTCTTTTTCCCTATCAAGTTTTGCAACAGTTATACTTACAGTTCTGAACGTGGTGAAATATTAAGGGGAAAGCAGTGCCCAGCAGGCATTAAAGTGTGGACATTTGCATTTCATCATTGTGTGTTGTGGTTATTTTTTTTTTATTGTGAAAATAATCTAAATAATGCCTATAAAAAGCAGCTAAAAAAACATCCACCCACTTACAGTTTGCAGATTGCTGGGGAAAAGAAACAGTTGGGTGGAATATTAATCACTTTAGGCATGGAAAAGCTTATTTTTAACTCTTTCTATAAAAGATAAGTGTTAGACACGCATCAGTTGGTGTGATTAGTTGTCCCCTTGCCTGTTTATTTTCCGTAGTAAAGGCTAATTTTGTTTGTAGTTCTCACCTTATGAATAGAAATTAATAGCAAAGCAGAAGCTAACTCCTGAGTGGTCGTGCAAAATCCTTTTAAAGTATGCAAGGGAAAAAGAATTTAATCTGCTAACCGGAGAGTGTGTATACGCACAGACCAAACGCTTTCTTCAGTGGCAGTGATGATGCCAGTTTTGTGTTTTCAAAAACCTGTTGGTATAAGCACGCTGATCAGTCCTCTGTCTGTCCTGTTGCCGTGTCTGAGCACCGCGCTCTCTCCCACTCCCACCAGCCTCTCAAAACTTACAATATTTAGTTTTATGGGTCTGTGGCTAGAAGGCTCGGCAGTTTGCTTGGAGTGCTCACAGGTTTAAGCTTGTGAAAAAAAATCAGATCTAAAGGTCAGATCCTATTTTTACTGAAGTCTAAGATAAAATTTGGTGGCTGTAAGGGAACAGCATGAGACCTTCAGCTGGCAAACCTTTACGTGCAGAACATTCCCTATATTCAGTTCTGTGTTGTTACTCCTTGACTGAAGTTGTTACAGTAGTTCTTCTGCTTTATCCTACCTGGGAAAGATCTCTGTCTTTAATGAAATAATTGCTAGGGTCGTGTTCTGCTTGTCAAAAATACAGGAATGCACAAATGGCACATCTGTGCATCAGTCTAAAGCATCTGTATATGTCAATGTTGGGAATAAATCCTGTGAGTTTTCTTTAAGTTAATATTAATCCGGGCTTTCACAGTGACATTTGAAGCACTGAGGCACTTTTAGTGACATAGTCTGCCGCTTTGAAACCTTAAAAAATATGAAAAGCTTGGAATGTTCTCAGAATCAGGCAGAGTTTCTGCCAGTTTGCGTTCATAAATATTGGACTTCTTTGCTTTATTCCTTTTAACAACTTCAAAGACTGCTTCCCTTATTTCAGCCTTGTTTCAAATGAGATATTATGGAAATGAATTTCAAGCCCTTCCCCCCTGTGCTCACTGTTTTCTTGTTTGGTTGTTCTGATGTTGTTGGGTTGTTTACCAGAGAAAAAGTTTCAGCTCATTTGAAATACGAAGGGTGTTATTTTAAAATATTCAGAATTACAGTTTATCGTAAACTGATTCTGGTAAAAATTATATAAACCTTTCTTTCACTTACAGTTTCATCTTTATTTTCTATTATAAATATGCTTTCAGTTTGTCTCTGAAACCTTAAATTCTGCTGTGTTCTCTCAATTAAAGGCTGTATTTCAAGGCAGGACAGATTGATTCCTACGTATATTCAAATTTATGTGAACTTATTTACTTGCACAGTATGACAGACATTCTTATTCTGGGTTTTGTGTGGTTTTTGAAGAGTATTGAATGCGTAGACATTTCCAGCACTTTATAAATGGCACTTACTGGCACTTTAGAGATGTAGGATGTTATTTTGTGAGGCTTCTTTCCCAACTGAAAGATGATTTTTTGAAAATTACAACAGCTTAGTGAAGTCCTCAGAATAATGCCTGGCTGCCTTTTGTTAGCTATACTACTGCAACTTTTCAGATGTAAATACGTGCACTGTGGATCAAAGCTTTTGACCCCACAAGTTCCACAGAAATAAATTAATGAGAGTAGTTGCATGAACGTGGACCGAGGCAAGCATGAGTTTTTGGGATCAGATCCTTAATTACCTTATATTAGGGGTAGGAAATGCTGTTGCATCCAGTGATAGCCGAGTGTCTTTTATTGGGGAATTTGCCTTTTAAGTTACGCTTGGAACTACCTGACCCACCACAGTCAGAACAGGAGAAATGGAAAATGTGGTGTCTGCTTGTACAAATTGTGGTATGACTGCAGCTTTATACCAATAACACTGACGAAAGGATGGGCCCTCTGTTTTGTATTATGTTTTATTGCCCTTGCTTTTGTTTTCTGTAATGATTATTTCATTAAATAGTATATTGCAGCCTTTGGATACAGTCACGTTCTCTTTGGGACACAGCATGTGACAGAGTGAGTGTATTACCCTTGGGTAATATGTTCTATATACAATAGTAATAGATGCTGTAGAAACACCTAGATTAGAAAGAGAGGAATACCTAGGGATTATAGCAATGTAATAGAGTTCTGCCAGGAGAAAAATCTATGTCCTCAATTTTTACCCTGAAGGATGGGGATAAGGTGACTTAGCACTACAGATTTCAGGTTATGCCTGAGCTTGCGATGGAGCAAGATGCTCCCAGTTTGGATGCCAATGGGAGAAGGAAGTTAGAGGTTCACACATGAAAAATTCTGCCCACCAGCCCTGTTCCATGTCTTTCTGATTGAATATGACAACATAGTATGAATATGAACTTTTTGAGACCCCAACCTGGCAATAATAAGATGTTCCTGGACTGTGGTTAAGACAGTTTGGCAGACTCGTGGCACTTGTGTTGCCTAACTATTTATCAAAGGCAGTAAATAGGTTAACATTGCCCAGTTGTTTTCAGTTGTAATGACGATTTAAAGATAACAAATCCAATTAGCTATGCAGGCAAGGTAGAGTTTCTGTCTCCACAGAAGAAACAATGCCATATGTTGCTAAATATTTTCAGGGGGTGGTAAACACACAGAAATGGTGAAATCATCTGAGATTACCCTGGATGTCTTTCTTTACACAGTGCCCTTTAGAGAGGCTCCCACCTATTCAAACAGAAGGCGGAGGCCCCCAAGCACCTTAGCAGCACCTAGGATCTTGCTTCGTTCCAACAGCGACAACAATCTGAACATCAACAACCTCCCTGAGTGGTCAGCCACCTCGTCTGCTTCTTCACACCGCAGCCTTTCACCTCATCTACTTCAACAGATGCAGAATAATCCTAATGGAACTGTAAAAACTGTGGGGAGTTACACTCCATCCTCCCGAAGCCGGTCACCATCCCTAAACAGGCTGGGAGAGGATGCCAAACGGCAGCAGCACAGGCACATCAGGTGACTTTTTGTGTATTTGCCCAGCATGAGATATCCCTGTCATCATACTATGTCCTTTTATGTAATTTGTATGCCCGTTTTGCACTTTATCTGATATATAGGTAGTAAAATCCAACCACAGTGAGAATGTCCAAATGCGAATATTTTAATTGGAAGCTCTAGTCAAAGCCAGCTGTTTCCACACAGTACTCAAGCAGCCAGGAAGACTTTGAAGCTCAGCAAAGCTCAGCAGTGACTTGTCACTGAGTTTGCACCTCCAAATCAAGATGCTAGTTCTCAAGATCTTTTAATAGTTGAAATAATGACCTGGTCCCTTCATGAAACTAATAGTCATGCCTGAAACCTGTGTTGTAGCTGTTCATGAGTGATGAATCAGAGACTAGGTTCTCCATTCTGCAGGTGTGTGCTGAACTGAAGAGTAAAACAGAAGGATAACTGCGGGGAATAAGTTGGGCTGTCTAGGAGGCTGGCTAAGAGCAAAGGGGCTTCTTGAGGTGGTGGTGATAGATGTCATGGGCTTCTTTCATGATTATCCTTGCTGTGGGGTTTAGCATTCCCCATGACTTTGCTGCTCTTTCTTTCCTCTTGAGTTACAAATGTGATTTAGCAAGCACTGTGCAAATATCTTGCAGGTATATCCAACTGGAGAATGAATCCTGACTAATTAGATTGAAGAGGTATTGCAGTAATATAACAAAACAGAGGATTGTACCGAAGTTTTGATTGCAAATGGGGGCTTCATCTTTATGAAGCCACTGTCCTGTAAATAGGTAATTACAGCTTCTCTTTGAGGAGGACTTGGAAACTGCATCTGTCAAGTGTGCAAGTGATGAAGCTGCACTAGGACAAGAGGTCTAAGTAGGGGGCTGCAAAGGTGGACAGAGGCTGAGCTGAATACTGATGGAAAGAAATAGAACTTAAATGTTTTGTCCAAACACATTTAATTCAATTCACTTAAAATATCAGGCTTTGTCTGTCCTGTTGCCTAATATAAAAAAAAATCCAGTATTTAGAAGAAAAGGACGTGAGAATTATTAAGAAAAGCAGCAACGTTCGTTTGTCTTTGTCATTTGTAGGTGTAATCGATGTTTATTTGAATTTTCGTGTCAGTGAAACAAAACTTCACGCTGTTGAAGCTGTCACCTGCTCCCTTGCACATTCTTTTTCCCTCCTTGGCTGTAAGCACCCGAACTGACAAGCACTATTTGTGATAGTAACAATACTGCTGGAGAGTGGAAATACAGTGAAAAAACAGGTGTCTGAAAAGTCGGAATCACTGAACGGGACGCAAATTTCTTATGCAAGTGGTTTCATGCAGCAGAGAAAACTCATCTTATATTGTTGTATGTTACAGTAATGGCAAAACCTTTTGGTTATAATACGGGTGACATTTTCGCACAGAAACCCCTATCACCTTAAAAATAGGTAAGAAGGTGGCCACCAGATGCTCTTCAGAGAATGAGTGCCGACGTGTTCCACTGGGTACTGCTGGTGCCACCAGAGTGGGAGGTTTTGCTACAGATTCAATGAGGTGAAAGAGATCAAAATTACCTTTTCATCGATAATCCTGGGATAACACACTTCCAAATTCTAGAAGTATAAGCAATCCTTTGTTGGGGGCAGGGGTGTCAATTAAAAAAGCTTTTTGAATAAGAAAACACTTATTTGCTATGACATTATTCCACCACTTTCCTCTTCCTTTTCTGAAAGCCTGTGATTTTGAAAACTAGCACAAATAATAGTGGAAACCTATTTAATGCCTGAAATTTAGTGGCAATAAAATTTTGGTCTTCCTTCAGTGCATCAGTCTCACTGCTACTTAAACTGCTACCCAGACGCAGATTTTTGCATGTACCATCAAGATTTATTTCAGATGTCCAGAGTACATGCAAGAACTGAGACAAGAGCTGGAGGCTCTAAATTTAAAGACAACTAAAAGGAAATGTTTCCTGTAAGCAATGCTTTTCCTTGCCATACATCCATTTTGCAGTCATGAATGGCACCGTACATGACACTTTCCTCACAGATTTTGTTTAACTGTACGGCCACCTACTTACTGTCAGCTGAATGTTGGAATTGTTGCTGTCTCTGCTTATTATTTGCAAATAATACATTCGCCATGAAGCTGTTGCTCCCCTAGAGATGAGAAAGACCTTTTTGACACAGCAGTAGATTAGGTTCTGAAGCAAAAGCAGCCAGAAGGCGTAGGTTAATTAATGGCGAAGGTTCAAGTATGACAAAGGGTTAATGAGGTTTGTGGGCTTTGCATTGTGGAACGGGGAGGGCTGGAAAGTGATGCTGGAAGGGATTCATGTGATCTTTACAGCCTGTGTGGCTTAGGTGTTTATCTTTTTGTGAAGGTGCTGCTTTTCATACCCAACTGGTTTTACGGGAGGCGCTGGGAAGGCACAGGAACTGGCACTCTTCCTGTGGAATTTGTCCCATGATGATTAATGAAAGGAGGTGCCAGCACTGTTTCAGTCAGGGCTTAAACATCAAGGACGGCTGCTTTCTTCTGGGTGCGATGAAGACATGTCCACGTGTCTTCTGATGTCTCCACATACTCCTCCTGCTTCCTCGTACTATGGGACTTTCTGGGCTGGGAACCTTAACTGGGGTCATGGAAGGACAGGAAAGATCTTTTTTAAGAAATGATCTATCCCATGTTGCAGCTCCGATTTCCATGTCTCACGAGAAATAAAGCTTTCAGTGAGAAGGTTAAATGTGCCGTTTCCCTCTCCTCTTTCAGTAAGAAAGAAAATGAATGAATCTTCTGTGGTAGGAGTTAAGGAAGATGCTAGGACATAACACTGTGAATAGCTGCTACCTGGCTGCTACCAGCCTAGGCTTAAAATACAGCTTGATATAAGTGGAAATTGAATGTGTAGCAACAGTTTATAGATATGGATTTTATTTTTTTTTTAATATCAATGACTGTCTCTTCACTTATAAGGAAAATGGAATGGACCGAATGAACTGCAACCCGAATGCCATATTTTCCTGTCTTCTATTAAACAACTGTGAGAGTTGGCTGAAGTTTCTGATGCGAATTCCGTCACAGATATGCAATCAGAGCTCACTTTTAAACTCTTAATTACGGCTTATCCTCATTAGCACCTCTTCACAGTAAAAGAACAGAACAACGAGGTGAAAGGGGGATGCTGTTCCAAATGCTAAAAAAGTTGTTGCAGGAAAATGGAAGCCTTCCTGGTATGAAAAATTCACTATGTTTGTTTTTTACCAGACAACTTCTTTACATATATTGAGGGCCTCTTTCTTTGGTAGGAAACTGGTTAAAGAAAAAGGGTGAAGAAACAGTAAATTTTAACTTCATTTTTCTCGTAGCAGTTTGAAATCTTTGGTTTCTCCTTGCAAGAAAATAAGTGCAGTGTTGCAATGTTGGGCCACTCTTAAGTCATTCTTCTTCCTTTGGTACCCTGTCTTTTTTTCCCCACATTGCAAGTTTGTTACAACATCTCCTGTAGGTTTCTCACCATCTTTAATATTTACCTCTTTCTCACTTTACATTTTTGACAGTTCACTCATTTTTTACAGTATTCAGTAATGATCCTGTGCATCACTCATTGGCTTTCAGTGCCACAGGTAGATTCTCTGATGACCTGACCTGTGTCTTATCTGACCACTCCGAAATAACTGGGAGAGCTATTGATTTCCATCAGTAATGATCTCTTGGAGAATGTTACCCATAGGCATCATGCTTTGTGCATATATAAAATTTAGCTCCAGACCCTGGAGTGATGAAGTAATCGATTATTCAGTCTGTTCAATTGATAATTCAGTTGTCTTATCATAGAATCAGAATCATTTAGGTTGGAAAAGAGCTAAAGACTCATCAAGTCTAACCATAAACCTAACACTGCCAAGTACACCACCTAACCATTTCCCTAAGCACCACGTCTTGATTGTTCAAGAGAAACATACATTTTTTTTATGTGGGGTTAGAAGTCTTACTGGAAGACAATTATGTTATTCAGTGCTTAATTTAATCCTGCTAATGTGATTGTAAATGATTAACTTTGTCCATTTTAAATAACCAGTTAATGTTTTTTAATTTCAATTTCCAGTGCTGTTTACAATCCTAGTGCCAACAAGGATACACTGTCTGCCTTGGATTATCAGGGTCCAAAACGCAAGCTTTACAGTGCTGTACCTGGAAGACTTTTTATTGTCGTAAAGCCATATCAACCTCAAGGAGAAGGGGAAATTCATCTGCACAAAGGAGATAGAGTCAAAGGTGAGTACATAATTAATTTTGGATAAACATTTACTTCTGCTAGATGGAAATTTTATTATAAAATTCTCTTTTATTTCAGGGAAAATGAAATCTGTTTAGTAGAAGTTCTTTTATGCATTTGTTTCTTTAGAGGGTATTTTGCTCCTAGATCTATTTTGTAGCCAATACTTATTTGGCCACCGTTTTAAGTGTAAGTGACTTGAAAGTAGTACTAAAATCAGGAATATTTGCAGGAAGTGCAGCATTGTCTTTTACATAGAGCACGTAGTTTGCTTCTGTAGTCATTATAGAAAGACAACTCCAGGGCTTTTAAAGATTGTAAATATGTCAGCTATCTAAGCAGCTCTTAAAGGAAAAGAAGGATAAGGTCAAGTTTGTTTCAAACCCGTCCCTCAAGGAACAATTTATTGGTTAAGTAGAAAGAGTCCCCTCCTGCTACTTAGGATAAAGAGTTAGGTAGAACCTACTGTAAATGTTTTGGGGAGGAATTGTGGTGATGCATGTGTAATTGCTGCCTGCTGATGTACTTCCCACCTAAGAGTACATGAAAATCAAATCCAAACTTTGTATTATTATTTTGAAGACAGTACATTCAGTTATCACTGAGAAAGTGGACAATGTGGTTTACGGGACTGACCTGTGTAAAGGTGCATCGTTGTGCAGTTTTGGCTGTAGATTTTCATATTAAGGTAAAACTGGTCAAGGAATGACAAGAATTTCTGCTCAATCCATAGAAACCAAATACCAGTTCCAGAAATCAAATAAAAGGGAATAAATTTAGTGTCCTAACTAAAAGTGTTAAGTAACTGAAAATTTCCTTGCAACTGAAACTACTTATCTTACAAAGTAAAACTTGAAATACCTCCTCCCTTGAGCCTGCAAACAGTAGTTGGAAAAGAAAAATGGAGAGCCATTAGAAGGTATTTTTGTACTTTTATTTTTGGATGTGGCTGATTCCAAAGCATTTGTAGGTTTAATAATTTTTATTAAGTCTTTAGAAGGTGTAGGACAGAAATCTGAAGAATGCTGCACTGAAAGATAAAACCTAGGCAAGATTAATTTTCAATGCAAGGATGAAGGAGGAAGGTTAAACTTAGGAGTGCTAATGATGTCTGTAAGACTGATAAGATAATTTTGCAGTCTGGGACATTGTACCCTGATTAGGTGGGAAGCAATGATTATGATCTAAAGAAAACAGTGAGCAAGAACTTTTGGAACAGCCCATAAGAACACTTCATAAAACATTATAGAAGTTCCCAGTTAATGGAAGTTATCTAGGCTACACTAAAATTAACAGAAGGCAAGAAAAGGTCTGAGGTTACAGAATTTCTTTGGAATGCCAAATATTAAATAAAATTCAAGTCGTGACAAGCAAAAGTAATGGTTTGTGAATGGGCTTTGCAAGCAATCAGTAAATGAGAATAAATGCAAGAGGAGTAATGCATAATACCAGCTCATAAAAGCCTTTAAGTGTCGAAAGAAGTAGTACAACCTATGGAGAAGTAAAGCTACATTGTGAATAGCTTGATACAAAAGTGTAAGGTAAATTAAAAGCAAATGTGATCTTTTCATACCCTTACAAAAGAGAACTGGTTCTTGGGTTGAAATGTGAAAGCCCATGGTCTTCCATATGGAGCAGGGAGTTCTCACTGGAAGGATGGAGAAACAAAACAGTTGAGAAAGACACTTGTTGCTGAAGTACAAGAAAATAAAAAAAAAGGTTGCTTATAGAGGAAAAAAAAAAAAAATTAAAAAGTGAGACTTAAACACAACCCAGAACGTTTTGTTTATTAATCTCAGGACATTCATCAGCATCAGGTAGTATTTCCAATACCCACAAAAGGATGATATTTTGGGAGTCATGAGTGGTACTAGGTAACTTTCTATACTGAGTGTGTTTACAGACATCGAGAAGGTGTCAGTAGATAAAGTATGAGCATGTTTGAGTACCATCATCTCTTCTTTGGAGGAAGTTGTAGCTTTACACTATTTTGTTCAATCTTGTTGGATTTAAAGATGCAGCAATATTGTTGTTTATGTGGAGGATGTAAGATCAAGAGAGATTCTTGTGACCAGAGTAAAACAACAAAGACAGTAGGCAGTTCTGGAGAAATTGCAGACAGAAAGTGTATTCCCTGGCAAAAGAGCAAACAGTGCAACAGGTTGCTTGGGACGCTGAATCTTGTAGGCGTGTTTGTTATCTGGCTGTTTTTTACATTAGAATTTGTGACTATTTTATGCAAAAATAACTCAAGAAGGAGGGATTTAAATTTCAGTTAAGAGTTTAATACTAAAAATATTAGTTCAGGAGTCCTTGGTTTTACAGTAACTGGAAAACAATGCAAGAAAAAAATAGTCCACTTTTTGAAACTTTTTACAGTAGTGTGATTTAATCTTGAGACCAAGGATGTTTTTGGGGGACACTAACCAATGAATGTCAAAATGCTGAAATACAAAATGAGATCATGTCTAGTCTGTGAGTTTTGCATCTTTATGGGACAGATCTATGTTTACTGAAACAGACTATAAATTAGTTATTACTCTATGAAAAAGCAAGATATCCCATCTCACACCAATCATCCCTGCAGGAATTATTTTTCAGCTTTAAATACATGATTTTCACATTGAATTAAAATCTTGCAGAGATCTAGCATTTGCAGGTACACTTGTTTTAGAGCGTTTTATAGAACTTTGATGCAGTGAAGTCTAGTGAGATTTGTGTATGTCAGTCTGCTTGTAGAAAAAGTTTGAAAAAGAGAAAGGGCAAGTAGGGATTGTCAGTGTTAGGATGAAATCTTGTGGAGTGTAATTTAAGGGTGTTTACACGACAAGGCTGGAACACTGTACAGCTGACTTCCATTGTTAACCAAAGGGAAAACTCCCAGAACAAGATCAAATCCTATTTCGTGTTACCATGTCAATGGTTCCTCAGTTGTCACAAAAAATATGTCAGAATGAACACAACAAGGTCATGTAGAGAACAAAGAGTCCAGGTAAAAAGACACTGAGGCTTTAAAAAGGTCTTGGTTATGTAACAGCGTTGAGAAAGCCATTCAAACTTTGCATGTGTGACAAGAATCAAGGTTCAATTATATCTGGATTCACATCCCTGTTCCAGCCAAAATGTAATGATTTAAAAGGAAATAATAAAAATTACTCCAGTGTGAGAGATTGATAGGCTCCCTCTCTGTTATGCAAAAGCACGGGCAGTAGAGCTCTTACTATCCTCAGTACTGCTTGTTTCCTGGGCGAATCACAGAATCATAGAATATTCTGGGTTGGAAGGGACCTTTAAGATCATCTAGTTCCAACCCCCTGCTAGAACCACTGGCTATAAGGAGTTCCTGCTTTCTTTTTTTTCTTTCTGAGCAGAAATTCCACTTGGTACTGGTTATATTTTCTGTCTTTTATTAGCAAGACCGTGATCCAGTCATCACTGAGGCTTTGATTTTCTGGGGGTACACACTCCTGTTTGGGGTTTAGTGACACACTATGTGCAGTGCTTGGAGGAAATGAATCATTAAATCCAAGGGAATTCAATTTTTCACATTTTGGAAACACCTTAGCCTCACCTTTAAGAAATAAAAGAGCTTTGTCTTAGCCTCTTTCCTCTGCCAACTTGGTAGCTGCGCTGTTCTATATAAAAACTGTTGCTACTGTACTGGCTTCTTGGATTGTTTGGGGGGGAATCAAACAAGTATTGGCATCTGCCATGGGATTCCGACCCGTGTTCAGTCTGACCCTGGGGAGATGTTCATCACATGTGCATCCCATGAGACTAATCACAGTAAAGATGTAGCAAGGCATTTATTACAGGGATAAAAACCCAGAACACCATATTAGAGAAAGGGATTAGTTGGGAGATGTTTTTATGGATTTTCTTTTTTAACTTGGTAGAATTAGAAGGGTCACAGAGAGGGATGAATTCCTAAACTCTTGATGAAAACTGCTTTCACCAGATGAAGATGAGGCAGATTTTTTTTCTTCCTAAAACCCCCAGAAATGCAGGAGTGACAATAGTTCATAGTATGTGATACAAGGAAGCTGCTCAGAGGAAGATGTGCATGGGCAAGGTCCAAAGAAAATGTAAACTAAACAAAATGGTCTTGTATTAATAGGATATTACGTAGCCTGTACAAAAATATCTGCTTTATTTTTAGTTGTTAGTCATACATACTGACATCATTTGTGTGTCTGCCACTCATGAAAGAAGGGCCATGGCTGTTGTAAAAATAAACCCGATATCTTTAGTTGTACAAGAACGACCCTAACCTATGTTTTCATATGAATGAAGAAAAGCTAGCTTCGTCCCTCACTGAAGCACTTCTAACACATTCTGTTTCCTTCTTCATTTTATATCGCAAAGTCCATAGCAAGAAATCTGCCACAATCCAAACCCACACATATATAAAGTATCAGTAAAATGCATTTTAATCAGCTTTTGCATTGCTAAATTTTATTTTTACGCTGGAAATCAAGTGGCCTCTTTTATAACAAAACTCAGGTTTATGAAGGGAATGCAATGCTCCAAAGTTCTTTGCCAGCAAAGAATTAGCAGTCTTCTGTGTCATTAAGATGATACAAATTACACTGTAGAAGTATTCTGCCCATCCCCAAGAAGGTTCAGATCAGTACCAGCATACCTTGTTGGAAAGGTAACAGATACGAGTTCTGGGTACCAATCAACATGGGGCAGACTATCTCTGGTCACTTAGAAACAAATCAATCAAAATTGTTTTGAGAATCTATGTTACCTTAAAACATAGCTGAAAGGTATTCGAGTTATCCCTCATTGACCTAGAAAGAAAAAACCCACACGGTTGCCTTATTCAAATAATTTGACAACTTTTGAAGCCTCACCCTGCTGAGAGTTTTTTTTTTTTCTTGTCTTTCTATATGTTTCTATTAGTGTTTCCTATTGCCATGTGATTTCTTGTTATTTCTTCCAATTTTCAGGTCCCAAATAATGGTACAGTATGCCCATTGCTGGCTTGCAACTGTAATTTTTACTTTCCTCTCATATTTTTGTTGCCTGCCCTAATATTACTGTCTCTTCTCTTTCACCTGGAAGAAAAACAGAATATGGGGCTAGGTCTCTGTGTTTAACTCTTACTGGGGTTAAACAGATATTTCTAGTGCTCAATTTCTAGTAAAATGGGGAGTTATTTCAGTATTTCAAAAATGCTCCAACAGACCTTTTTGTGAACCTTCTGAGATGCCTCCCATGCAGGCACAGTCTGCACGTTTGAGAAGTATTTACCACAACTATGGTCTGTTCTCAGCTACGTTCTCCAGGGTCAGTGAAATGGTAGTAGTTCAGTCGTGGTGATTCGAGCATCTGTTCTAGGCAGAAAGTCAGTAGTTCACAGCATTAGAAATATTGACCCTTGCAACGCTGCTTGTATTTCAGCGTGTTCTCAGCCAGGAAGGCAATCCAAATATACCACTAACATTTTCATTTCTTGTGAAATCTACTTGTAAGTAATTTTGAAAAAGAAAGGTTATTAAACCCCTGCTGTGCTTGAAGATATTGCCAACAGACAGTGCTTGTGGGCAGAAGGAAAGTTGGTCTCCCGGGCTTTTGCACTTGTTAGATTAGTAAATAAAGCACTGGAAAGGGAAGGGCCTCAGAAATGCTGTTTCATTTCTTCAAGACCATTTTGTACCTTTTGTGAATAAGTATGGCAGCAAAATTTAACCTAGGAGGTTTTCATAAGCATCATTTTGCTAACCTTTAATATGAAGGATGAAATTAATGTGAAACGGAACATTAGTCTTCCCCAGAAACATTGGTCTGTTTTGCTTCCCTTACTGTCTCCTGACTTGATTGTTTTGATTTGAATTCCTAACATAAATCATTATGACTCATCACAGATAATAACCTAACTCATTTCTTCAAGTTGCCTGTGTCTGAAGAGCAGGAGAGCGTTGTGCTTCGAACAGATATATTGAAGTGTTGTAGCAAACACCCAGCCTTGCTCCTGCTCCAGCTGGAGGGCTCGCTTTGCTGTCAAGGCTGAGGAAGTGATTCGAATGGAAGAGCATCCAAAAATGCCCATTGTCTTCACTCTTGACTACTTAAGGGCAGCCTTCCTTCAGTAGTCAGCAACTGGCTCAAGACATTCAGGAGTTAGGGAGTACCAGAAGACTGAGAGGAGCTATGAATGGCGTATGAATTCACTAGCATAGTCTGACACAACAGCACAGGTTCCACATCTAAGTTTTCTTCGGGACCTCTCCTCAGATTAATGCTTTCTACTAAAACCTCTAGTTTTGGCATCACTGTGAAGAAGAGCAAACTTGACTCTCTCCACACTTCCCTCAACAGAGATGGTGATAAACGTTACAAACTGATGTATTTTTTCCAATGCTTAGTTTGAATTTCTGTCCAAAATTCGAATCAGTCCAGAAGATTTGTTTCTTATGCTCTTTTTCCCTCTTTTTCACTTTCCCCAAACTGTTTAAGAGATACCCAAATAACAGGAAAAAGACAATCATCATAGAAAGTTGTTGGCAAAGATAACAAACAAAGAAAAATAAAATATACAGGGCCAAATATTGAACAGCGCAGCTCATGCAGTTCTATTTCAGTTGAGCTCTGTTTCCTCAGATTTAGAGGATTATGTGCAGATTATTGTATTTGTAGATTTTGCTGTAGTGAGTGGTTGCTCTGTTAATCGTCACAGTCATCTCAGCTCAAGCTTCTTTTCTTGAACATTGCTTGTTCGGACTCTTTCTTTCTTGAGAAAGTGGAGGTGATAAAATATAAAAAGCTGGTTTAAGCGCAGATCTAACCTGACGTTTATTGTGGCTACGGCGGTTGAGGCTGTGATGTGCACCCAAAACCTGAAACCAAAGCTCCTTAGTCCTCCCGTCTCCTTGCAGTGTGGGTGGCCATAGAGGCTGATTGGACACAACTAGACATGCAGTAAGCTCAGAATATGGCAATTAGACTTTTATGGTAAGTGAGACAATTAAATACTGATTTATAGGTAGGTAAGGTTGCTTTTCAAACAAAGCAGCAGAGTGACTTGGATTACAAGAAGGTAACCTCCAAGATCACACTTGTTTGGGAGGCAAAACTGGAAGATAAATGCAAGTTTAAAAAAGCGAACAATATTTTCTGTCTATGTTATTTCCCTAATTTGATTTATATGTGAGGTCCCACAGTCCAAAATAGGAAAAGAACGTGCTGAATTTTATCTTCTTCACTAAAAGAAATGTCTGTGGAGCTGCAGTTGAGTCTGACTGTTCAGGTCAGTTATACACAACTGTTAACTGCAGATACACAAGGCTTTCCTTCCAGATTGTACGTGGACCGCACAAGAACATTTTCTACGTGGCAGCTGGGGCACAGTCACTTGTTTGCGTGCTGGAGGCCTTAATGTGGTTGTCATCAGAGCGATAGACAATGACTTCCTTCCCAGTTCTGTTGTACTGAGCTCGAGTTATGTCAGTCTCTCTTGATCAAGTATTTGAAAGCCAGAAATGGTCGGCCCATAAGGCAGAGCAGGCAGAATCTGTTCATCGTTAATCACAGGAAGGGAGGGATGTCTGTCAGGAACAAGCAGGGGTAGTTAAAGAAATAGGGTAAAATTTAAACTGAAACCAGATTTTAAGAAAAATATCTCTCTTTAAGAGAGGCAAGATTCAGCAGTAACTTGTGCCAACCTGCATTTATGTTGTGTGTCGAGTTTGGGTCGAGCTGCACTTCAGATTCAGAAAACTGTCCCTCTGCACTGTACTTGTTTCAATATTGTTTTCTATTCACCTGGTTGCATATAAGAATAGATTAAACATTGATTTTTTTGTTTATATGTATACTTAGGAAATAAGTTGCCACTACAACTCAAGGTTGGGAACATACGTTTCTAAGTTGTAACCATTTTAGGGGCTGGTTTAGGCAAAATTGTTTTCATCATTGCAATAAGTGTTCTTGCATATGTTGCTTGTCATTTAGAAGCTCTCCTTCCAAAAGACAAATAATTCTGGAAATTTACATCAAACAACAGCTATTATTACAAGAGAAAAGCCTAAATTATGACATAAAGCATTTCTGAGAGAAAGAAGTTAGGTCTCTTACCAGTGGAAGGTAAAAATCTACTTTTTTTTTTTTTTTCAAAACTCCAGAAGATTGTTACATCAAAACAACAACGACAAAAAAAAACCCAGTTCAGATTTGCACTGAACTTTGCTTAGGTAAAACACAGATGAAAACGCTTTCTATTTAATTAGGTAAATGGCATTTGTTATCAATAACAGAACAATGGAATCTAATGAATAACATATCCTGCAGTTTGAATGGAATGGGCACTGCTCTTTCCCTTTCACATTAATAATGAAATGGTGAAAATTTCTGCTTTCTACTCTGAGTCCTAGAGGGCTTTCAGCTTACATTATTCCACGTTTCACTAGAAGTATTGTGCTCTTCAGCTGCTCTTGATTAGCAGATCTTTTACTTTTAGCTCTAATAGTTCTTACATCAGCATAGGCTAGTTCAGTTGCCAGAATTTTCAATGGATTTTTCATCCTTACTTTGTACTCTCTTTTGTCTCCTAGTTGTAAGAATGTTCTTTTTCCAGAAGAAGGTCTGTCATTCCCAATCCGTATAATTATTTCTTGCCCAGGAAAGAACACAGCTTATACAAACACGAAAGATTGATTGTAGATACTGCAAAGACGTTTCAGATCTATCCCGTAGCAGCTAGAAAGACAATGGGCTGAATTTGGCTGTAAGTTGCACTGATGTTTTTGTAAATAAGGATGCGCAGAATAACGCACTCATCAAAATTTCAATATTTTAAGGTATTTAGAAATAGTATGCACCAGTATTTGATAGAAAAATATATAATAAATATATATATATGTATTCTTTTTCTTAATTGTGGCGTAATGAAGGGAGCTGTAATCATAGAATCATAGAACAGTTAGAGTTGGAAGGGACCTTAAAGATCATCCAGTTCCATGGACAGGGACACCTCCTATCAGATCAGGCTGGTCAAAGCCCCATCCAGCCTGGCCTTGAACACCTTCCGGGATGAGGCATCCTGGGCCAGTAATGTGGAATAATAAAACATTTTTGTTGTTATGATTAAAGTGATTTTTTGATAGTATATTGAGTAATTAAGCTGTTTAAGATGGGTATGCTATATTAATATTAATTACAACATATAAATTATCAATAAGCTTACAGAAGTAGCAAGAGATAAAACATTCTATGTTTATTTGGCAATATATATAATTTTATTATGATTTTCTCTGCACTTTGGTGAAGCAGAATCTGGCTGATACTAACTATAATACTTTAAAGGCATTAATCTATGAGATCCAAATAGGCACCTGCCTATACATGTTTTCCTATTATTCAGTTGTTTAGTATTTGTCTAATTTTGATTTGAAGTTTTGTTCATATAATTGAACATAAATCTTGTTTTAAACTATTCTTTTCTTGTGAAGACATAACAGTATTCATGATGTTACTAGAACCTTAATTTTTACTCTTATAACATCAGATTCTTGTTGTAATTCATGTTTTGTGTAAAAAGACTCTGGCCTGCTCTTTGCCATAGCAACCACATCTTTTGTTTTTACTAAAAGCAAAAGGAAAATAATATTTGAAATGATAACGCTTAAGTATTAATTTTGGGAAATTTATCCTTTGGTTTACCCTTGTTACATCCTTCAGAAGGGAAAACATCGATTAGAAACCCTCTTGCTGGTACTAAATTATCTATTACAGCGTGACGCTTAAGCACTATTGTGAGAGGCAAAGACAGAAATTAAGTCCTCATTCTAAAAAAGCATTCATGAGTACAAAAGATTAATTATATTTTTTTATTTATCCTTTCAGTTCCCAGTTGCCCACAGGGAATATAGAAAGTGTTGCCAGCCTTCATAGCTATGTAGATTTTTATGGCTCTGGCTCCTGCTGCAGAATTTCTTACTAAGGGCACTATTTGAGATATCTAAAAACATTACTTCAAGTTTTTTGGTAGCATAGAACCATCTAGATCTCACCTTCCATATCTTGAGTATTAGACCACATGTGCTTATCCTCCATCTCGCCGACAATTCGTGTTCGTCTCAGCACATCAGCTGTATCCCTGACTACCCAACGGTTGCCTGTTCTGTCATCTTTGCGCCTTTTGCAGTTCCATCAGGCTTTCCCTTCCTTTCTTGGTGCCCATAATGACGTTTTTCCTCGATAGTAAATCCAAAGGTACCGTCATTCTGTTTCTAGCTGTAATCTCTAGGCAGTTGTACCAGAACTGTGAATGCTGTCTGCATTCTGGCAACACCTCGTTTCCCCTTCTACTGCTTTTCCGTAGACTTCAGGCAGGACTACACCCATTTTTTTTTTGCTCTTAGTAATCACTAATATTTAATAATTCATGTAAAATGATCTAAAGCAGAACTGGTTTCACTCTGTAGTAATCCCTTTTTGCCTTGCACTCACAGATGGACTTATAAAAGCAAATTTCTTTTCCCATCTTGCTTCGGATGCCACAACCACAAATACAGTAAATTCCTCCATGGGTGCGAAATACTCAACTTCCTTCTTAGAGTGAAAATGCTTCTTGGAGATGGAAACAGCCGTGTAATTTGGAACTCCAAAACAGCAGATCAGATTAATAAAATACTGAGTTAGGGAAAGCTTTCTAAATCTCTAAGTAGTTTCTTATTCTCCCTGGCTTGCTAGTTTTTGACGTGAAATCAGAACTGAGATTCAGTGCAGAAAACTCTCCTCGAAACCCCCTAATTACTTGCAACAGGAATCATTCATTGTCTCACATTTGGAAATCTGTCTTGGATGGAGCCATATACTCACCTTTATGATCTGAAGTTAAATCAATGTATGGTAGGAACCTACAATGATTTTAATATCTATGTGTTATTAATTAAGTTTTCCTGCTTCCTTATCTCATCTGTAAGAAACGCACCATTATGTGAATAGAAGTTACATTGTTCATAATATGTTGGAAGCTGATGAATACCCGATATATATTGGATGAATGAATAGGGTTCTGTTTACTGAATTATCAGATTGACTTTGTGTATTAATGTGCATAGGTTTTATACATTTTCAAGAACAAGTGGAATTTAGGAACACATTTTTCATTAATTATGCCCCCAATTTTTTTATTAATGTTTTTATCTATGCATTATTCATTTTATTACTACAATCAAAGCACAGATCTGATTTCTATAGGTGTTAGGTAGCTAAAAGAAAAGGCATAATAAAAATTTTTATTCAGCTTAAGTGTTACTGTAGAGCTGATGTTTTCCAGGGTCAGAGCCCTCCCCTTTATCCCATAACTACCTAGGTAGGGCATAGTTTCCTCATCTAGATCAGAAATGTGCTTACTAAATGATGCATTTGGGACCCATCCTGGTGTAGGATTTTGCCTTAATAGATCTGTTTCCTGGGGCTTAATATGTATCATTGACAGAAATGTGTAAATATACAGTTCATGGAATCTGTATCTCTGAATTTACCACATTCAAGGACTTAAAACTGGCATATTTAAAACCATTTTTCTATCAGATATCTCTGTAAATAGATGGCCATGCTCCATAAGCAATACCACAACTAGCTTCGGATTGCATTAGTGAAAAATTAGGTAAGCGTTGAATTTCAAAGGCAGTTTTACTGATTCTGGCCTGTCGTTTGTTTGATTTCTATCTCACTCTGTAGCGGTGTAAATCGAGTTCAAATTCAATGCCATTGAGTCACAGCAGTTCTACTGATACAGAGTTCAGTTGCAGTCAGGGGCAAAGACTGCAGTTTTAAAGCCTAGTAAGGCGTGTTTCGACAGTGTCGGTGATCATCAAAGTAGCTCTGAGCTAGGTAATATCCTACCATACTGATATACCCTGCGGGGATATTGTCCCAGGTCTTGAAAACCGTATGCATAGAGACGTGCTTGGGCTAATTAGCCTTGATTTTCAGCAGGGTCAGTTAGCTTGGCTGGCTTAGCGAGCACACAGCTAATGGAGCTGTGCTGCTTTGACTTTCATGTGCTTATTTTTGGTAGCTCAGGGACCTCTCCCCTGCACACTGTGCTTGGCACAGATATACTCTGAGGAACTGTATCGTATGCCTGAGCTACGTTCCCAAACAACCTATTTAGAAGAGCAAATGGTGGTGGTTTTTATCTATAATATCACCTTTATTCCAATATTATTGTTTAGTATATTTTTCTTAATATATTTTTGTTCTTTTAATATACATTAAGCATAAATAGATTTGCAGGAACTTCTATAAAATTAATTTAAACACAATATTTAGCAAAAATTTAGGATCCTCCCATTATTGTAATTCAACTCCAATCGTTTACTGTTAAGAACATGCATTATTGTTCTGCAGTCTTTTGTTGCAATCCTAAGATGAATATCACGGTAATTAGAACTACAGGATAAAGCTTTTTCTCCTATTGGTGAATCATTCTCTTCCCTATTGTCGCTGACTTCTATTGAGAGGAATCATTGAAACATTTCAAAAGGCATCTACACTGGGTATTGCACCCATGGGATATTCGAGTGTTTGCTGTATACTCAAACTGTTACATCATATTACTTGACCTACATTTCAAATGGAGCTACCCACTACATAAAATAGCCTGTTTCCTTAGGAAGTAGAAAATACATGAAATATCAAAATATTCATTATTAAAACCCAATTTCAGTGTGGGTTCAGTTTCACAATGTGGATTCAGCACTTCAACTTAATTTGAACAGGCAAGACAAATGTTTTTGGTCTTACTATGACCATGCATTTACGCCTGATAAACGCAGGAATGAGAAAACTGAAAATGGAGAGAATTATGTGAAGGCCAAGGGGACTTGTGCCAAATATACAATTGGGAAGACACAGGGTGGGTCGCAGTTAGAGGTTACTCTCTGCCTGCTTTTGTGGCACCAGCATTTGAGTTATAGTTACAAGGCTTGCTTTTGCCAACAGGATATTAAATTATTACTGAGTGTGTTACGTAAGGAATCTTGGTATTTACATGAGAAGAGGAAGAAGTCTAATGCTTCTTATGTCTCTCTGAATTTAGTTTTAAGCATCGGTGAAGGTGGATTCTGGGAAGGCAGCACCCGAGGACATATTGGATGGTTTCCTGCAGAATGCGTTGAAGAAGTTCAGTGTAAACCAAATGAAAGCAAAGCAGGTAATTGGATCAAGTTCCTGTTGAATCCTAACAATGATAAATGTAATGGGTCTGTCCAAGCAGAGAGGCAACAGAGATGGTATTGTGTTATACAGCTGTACGTTTGTGCGAGACTAGAAACTGGAGAATTAAATGAAGCTGAGCTGCTGAATTAAAAAATCAAGATGGGTTTATTGATCAGATTTTACTGGATGCTGTCCAAGCAAATGGTCTTTGTCAGAAGGGACTATGCTGAGAAGTACTGCAAAAGCTTTTACACAGAGTCCTATGCGGACTTTTTGTAAAGCATTCTGCTGTGTTTTTATTTTGTTATAGCTATAGATGTTTGTTGGATTTCTGATGTATTGATCAAGAACTTCTGGCATTGCACAGGCAATACACTAAAATGGATGCGTCTTACGATTTCCAAACATTATTATTTTAAGTACGTCAGGGAGGGGCAATGGGTATAAACTGGAGAGGGGCAGATTTATACTAGACATGAGGAAGAATTTTTCACTATGAGAGTGGTGAGGCACTGGAACAGGTTGCCCAGGGAATTTGTGGCTGCCCTATCCCTGGAGGTGTTCAAGCCTGATCTACTGGGAGGTGTCCCTGCCCATGGCAGGGGGCGTTGGAACTAGATCATAGAATCATAGAATAACCAGGTTGGAAGAGACCCACTGGATCATCGAGTCCAATCATAAGATCCCTTCCAAACCAAACTATTCTATTATTCTATGACAAACTGCACAGGTATACTTTTTTTTCTTATACCCACTGTATAAACATGATAGAATGGAATAGAATGCACTGGACAAGATAATAATTCCAGACTATTAAGGTTTTGGAAATATTTATATGATTTGATAATTATTTTGGTTGTAATGGAAGCTCTGGTAGGAAGTTTAAAGGAATAAACTTTAAGGAATGAGCACAGGAGGAGACAAAATTTAGCTTTTGTAATATGAAAACTTTAAAAGAAGGAGGGAATGAGGCACCAGGGGCACTGCTCTGGATAACTAAACACTGTGTGGAAAGGTTATACTTTGTTTTCTATTTCCCTATTGAAAGAGCAAAAGAGGAGGCAAAACCAGATCTAATATTTGGAGAGAATCTATTTAGGTTCTGACAGTGTGGCGAGAACAGTTGTATTGCTCTTCAGGAGGTTTAAGAACCAATGAGAATTTAGAGATGGAGGAATATAAAAAAAAAACCCGAGGAGGACAGAGGTTGGAACAGACAATCTAGAAGCAGTTCTCAATACTAGATGCAAAAAGAGGATAACAAGTTGCAATTCTAGTGAGATTTCATTTGTTGGAAACATAATGGAAGATGAATACATTCAGTTAGCATGGGATATGAGCTGGGGAAGAGCCACGTGTGAACTGTTCTGAACATCCTCCAATAAAAACTTGTGGTCACTCGACTGTGAAAGACTTCAGAAAGATGTAGTGTATATAACTAAGTCTTCCCTAGCACCTTTCTTGACTCTATCATGGCAACTCTGTATTAACTTTGAGCTGTGCATTTGTCTCCAAAACTGACAAAAATTCTGGGAAGGGACATTAAGTGAAGTTCTAAACTTTGAAAGGAGTTTTGCAACTTGTTTAGCTACATATTGTGGTTTTGAAGAGATGATAACCCAACTTGTTTGTCACAAATCCTTAATGCTCTCTTCAAGAAATACTACAGGAAGTCAGTTCAGTTGACAACATAGTTTCTTTAATATCTGACAAGGTTTGTTTTGAGCAAAAATTTTTTCTATCGTTCGAAGGTAAATGAAAATTAAGAAAAATTAAGAACAGCAAAATGATTACCAAAGCTGGAAGTTTTAAAAGAATGTCAACAGCAACATCTGACAAATATTCTGATGTAAAATTATGAAATTTTATGCCATTTGTCTGCTGAAACACAAGAGCATTTACTCTAATTTCTACCTTTGCATACTTTGGTCTTCCTGATTTTTTTTCCTATTTGCTTATAGCACACTATGAATAATAATGTCAACATAGATAAAGACTTTAAATATAGAATCATAGAAAATCCTGAGTTTGAAAGGATCCACAAGCTTCATTGAGTCCAACTCCTGTCCCTGCATAGGACAACCCCAAAACTCACAACATGTATTTGAGGACATTGTCCAAATGCTTCTGGAATATCGTCAGGCTTGGTGCCGTGACTGCTTCCCTGTGGAGACTGTTGCAGTGTCATTCTTGTACTCCAAAAAAAGATGAAAATGTAATTAAATAGGCATAAAATGGACCCATTGTCTACATCTCTGAACTTGGGCACTTATATATTTTGCTGGGATGTCTAGAAGACCGTCCTGCATTCAGGAGGCACAAATGAGGTACAGTGCTTCTCTTTCTCATGCAGTAGAAGTTGAAGCTGTGACTATGAAGTACGTGAAATCCACAGTGTTTGCCATATGTTTACTGAAATATGGTACAGACTGAAAGCTGCTGATCACTGAATTGCTCTATGCAGTCAGCTTCCTTCCCTTTGCACAGGAAACAATGGAAATGAAAGAGGAGAGCTTTATAAGCAAAAATCAGGCAGTACTCCCTCTGAGTACAAATGCAAAAGTAATTTAGAAAAATGTGTTAAGCATGGTGAAATGATTAGAAATTAAATTAGGTCTGCTGGGATTGCTGAAAGAACATCAGCTGAGAAACTTCACAAACTTGTGCGACTTGCAAGAATTTGCATCATGGACTTTGCAAAGCAGCAGAACTTCCTATGATAATGATTTAGAAAGTAGATCATTGTAATGTGTAGGAAATGAATCTCAAACTCAGCCTTTTTCAAACCAGCAGCACAGTAACAATTCTTTCCTCTAAATGAGATTTAGGAACATTTCTTCAAACAGCTTCCCTTTGCTATTAAGTTTGAATAATAGTGTTTAATAGTAGCTTGTCATTTGCATGCCATGAATGAAAGAAAGCGAAATAGTTCTTGGAAAAACAAACCACAATTAAACACTACATGCCCAGTAAAAGTGGCAGACAGGTGTTTCATGTCATGCTGATGTATAATCTCACTTCTGAGACAAGTTCAGTTTTCAGGGAACTTCATTGCTGTCCAGCCTGTTCTGTGGAAGCGGGTGTTACAGACCAGCACCTGGTTTCTGTGTGCTCTTCAAAGATATCACGCTAGCTTGGCAAGTTCTCTTGTCAAAGAAAAGATCACATTGACTGGCATTAATTCTAGATCCTTTCTTCAGTCCTTCAATAATTGAGACTTGTAAGAAATATTCCATTGTTTTGCTAGGATTGATGCTAGGCTTGTAGGCTTTTAATTATCCAGGTTGTCTCATTTGCCCTTTCATAGCACTGGCACAGGACATGATGCCTTTCAGTCTTAAGAAGTTTCCTTGGCATTTCGGGATCTAATGAGAAAAGAATAACATGAAAGACAATCATTATCAGTGGTCTGCTAAGTCCTTTTGCCTATTTGTGAACGATTCTCACACCACCTCATTTTAAGCAGCGTCACTTTAGCAGCCAGTTTTAACATTCTCCAGAAACGTTCTTGGAGTAAGAGTATTCCTTCAGATGAGGTTGGTACAGCATCTTGCTTTTTACCTGTACAAAGACAGAATACAAATGTTACATATTTCTTCTTTGTCTGTGGACAGTTTTCCTGTGTTATTCAGGAATGAACTGATTCCTTTCTTGAATTTCTTTGCATTCCTAAATATGTGAAAATACACTATGTTTCTTTGCTAAATGTTCTGGATAGATTGAAGAGTGTTCTGTGCAGGAGAAGCTTGATTTGTATAAAATACAACTTAACTGCAACCTGTGTAAATGGGAGGCACTACCTTGTGTTGATAAACAACAGGATTTATTAGCTAAATACTGTAGTTACTGCAGAGAATCAAAGATCATGTTGTATGTCTGGTAGCAGTAGTTTACATTTGGATGTTCTCATACACTATGTGAGATAACTTAGTTTAATTTTCTACCTATTAAAAAAAAAACCAACAAGGCTTTTCATTTTACCAATGTGTTCATCCCTTAAAATTCATTATCCTTCTTAAAATACTAAGAATTCCTACCTAATACCTTCCAATGGGAAATCAAATACAAGAAGAATCTGTTGTCCATAAAATCATCTGTCACATCGATAGAAGATACAGTTTTCTTCCTCCTGCTTAAGTTGTTTCCATTTGATTTTCTTCCATCATTGGGTATTACAGTGACTTGATTTACTACAAATATGCTTTCTGTTAAACTTTTGATATAATACTCCATGTCCTTCAGAATTCAGAAATATAGATTATCTGATTGGTCATAACAGAGGTGAAGTATTAATTTTGCTTGCAAGCTAGAAGACATTTTGTCTTTACCATTTATTATTCTTTACTCCAAAATGAAGTTCCTGAAGAACTCTCAGATTTTACAAATGACACTGAAACGACAGCACACTTAGCATGCCTTTTATTAATTCTCGCTGTCTTTCAGATCTTGGCTTACTCAGTGCAGCTGTCCTTGAGTTCTGTGCTCATCTTTAATATTGGCTTTATGGTGACTTCATTCAGTAGCATCTTCCATGCATTCGTATATCTTGTGGCTTTGGGGCACACATTATTAGCACTTGGAGTTGCCATTGTTGTAGAATCATAGAATGGTTTGAGTTGGAAGGGACTTTAAAGCTCATGGAGTTCCAACCCCCGTGCCGTAGGCAGGGACACTTCCCACTGGATCTGGTTGCTCAAAGTCTCATCCATCCTGGCCTTGAACACCTTCAGGGACGGGGCTTCTACAAGTACTCTGGGCAACCTGTGCCACTGCTTCATCACCTTCACAGAAACACATTTCTTCCTAATGTCTCATCTAAATCTTCCCTCTTTCAGCTTAAAACCATTACCCCTCATCCTGGGAGTTTATTTCAGTCTAGGTCTAAGGTCTAACCTGGGCGTGTGGCTCGTATGACTGTTAGCAGTTGTTCAAGAGCTAATTTTTCTGTGAACGAATCCAATTTGCGGTCTTTGAGGTCTGCTCAGTCCTGTGGGCTCCAGCAGAGCAGGCAGCACTTAAAAAGCATGTTCCTGGCCCAGATGAAAATGCTGATGTAGATGCACCCATGCTGACCTCTAGTGTCACTAAAGCTCTGAGCAGACACTACCTAGCATCTAAACTGAGATTTCTCTCTCCAAATATCTGTACTTAAACGTTCAGCATAGTTTACTCCTCAGTATCTAGCAACTTGAAAATATATTTACAGATTATCCTGTATAGTATAGGTCCCTTGCACATTTATTTTTGCTTGTGTTGTCATATATAGATGTTATAAGCAGAAACTGCAGCATTCCTTATCCAACATTCCTGCTAGATTTCAGAAGCAACCAAGCAAGTCAAAATTGCGTTGAGAAAATGAATCATTTCCTATGCAGGCTGCTGTTTCTGAAGTACAGAATATTCTTTATTCTGCATCCTTAGTTTTTAACACCTTGTGCATTTAATAAAAACAGGTTTGTTCCTCATTTTTCACCCTCCCTCTTTATAATTAGCACAACGCCTTCCCATACAATCTAGTCAGGCAAGCTGCTAGAAAATTTGCCTCCTTGCAAAAAAGCAAAGTGCTTTACTGTGTATTGGTAGCTAGTAGCCGTTCAGTCCTCTTTTGGGCAAGTGGTGTGGCACATATTGTGTCTGAAAATTATCTTCTCCTTGCCTACCAGGACAAGGTTGCTTTCTCCCATCCTCCTGGTGCACTGTTAGTGGGTCCCTGGCACAACCTCCGCTTATGCCAACTATTATTCTTCTAAACAAGTACCCAGATACATTTCAGTGGACAACAAATGTTGGTGACTGTTGTTGTGTCAATTGTTTAAGGAGCTAAGAAGCCCGATAGGTTGGAAATATGTGCTGACTCAACAGTGCAGTCGATGACTGGACTTAATATGGCACAGAGAATACAAAACAAATTAAAAGGGGGGAAAAATGGGCTGATCATTGTAAAAAGTGGTATGATGCGGATGCAAATTCAGCCATTTGAAAATGGATAGAAAGCTGAAGAGATTTGTATTGTATCTTTGTAATTTCAGAGAGGGTCCTAAATGTGTGACATGTAAACAGCTGCATTTATTGAAGTTTTTCCATGCTTGTTGAGGAGCACTGTCCAGCCATCAAACCCTGGTACCCAGAGCTCAGGCTCATGGGTCAAACTCTATTCAATAAGCCCCCTGCCTTGAAGGATACTGTCCAAAGCTTTGACCTCTGAAATGTTCTTTTCTGCCTTGCCTCTATGTTTTGCACAACAAACCACATGACTCGCATGATTCTGAAGTGTCTTTTTTTGATAAGCCATTTTCTGCCACAAAATATGTTCCTCAGGTACAAATTTGTTGTTTAAAATGTGAATAGATGACTTCCACAGAGATACTGCACTCTGCTTTATGACTTAGAAAGATCAGGAATATGCTACATACTGTATTTTTGGATAAACTTCATTCCCTTCGATCAAATAGTGGAAAACATGCTTTATACTGCAACAAAAAAATCAATGTGAAGAATTAGATCTGAGATGCTGGCAAGCCAGTCCACAAAACCCAGCTGACACAAGAGCACAGCGCAGTATTATACAACAAATTCTGACAACTCTCAATAGCTGAGGATGTAAATCAACTCCACTTTTTTTGTCTCAAGTAATGGAAATGTAAAGAATGAACCTCAGCAAGTTTCTGCACTTTAGCTTTGCTGAGCAAGGCATTTGTGTTCTCAGCAATGATAAACAGCAGTTTGGGAAAAGACTTCTAAATGAATCATCACTCAATAATAATGCTAATTTGGAAGCAGAGATAACTTGAGAGCTGCTTTTGTCTGCAAACTGGTGAGAGGATGGAGTCATATGCTTCCCACATAACCTGATAACATGCCTTGGAAGACTTTGCATTCTTCCAGTCTTGGTCTTGAAGCAACAGAAGTTTCTTACTGTAATAGTAGTACTTGTAAGAAATGCTTTGGAAGACTGAGTTTACCAACTAATTTTGTGGTCAGCTCCTCTTTCTCAAATAACAGTGGCTTTTCTTTGCTGATGATATGAGTTTGGTTTCAAGAAAGAGTAAAATAAAGTATTCTGTGACAATGATTCCCTAATTTACCTAGAGCTTGAGAGCAGCAGATAGCAAAATCATGAACAAATAATTCAAAAGAAAGACAATACAAGTCTAGGTCAAGAACTTGTAAAGGATGCAACCCTGTCTACATCGTTATCTCTGGATAAGTAATTTTTAATTCATAATATTTTACTGTCTCATCTCATAAGCTGAGATAGGCTTCCTCCCTCTCACTCTGATTTTCATGCTTGTGAAGAGCCACTTAGGAATTACTCTAATCAGCTGAAAAGGAGCAACACAATTCTCTAAAGCATTGAAATAGGCTAAAAATAAATTACACAGCAATATAAAACTAAACTTATGTTAGCAAACTCAACATTTCAAATGCATCTGGGATGGCTGATGTGTCGAATCAGAAACGCAAGTGTAGATTTTTTCCTTTTCTGATTCTTTCTGCATTTTTTCCCCCAAAAATGTCTATCAAACCATATCGGATAAAAAAGTGCAATCTCCAAGGGTCTCAAAAAGAATGTAGCTGCCATTATATCATCTTCCGTTTACTTCCAGTGATGCACTCACATATGCTGTTCAAAATCACAGTCCATCTAGCACTAAGAAGCAACTTTTAAAGCCTGAGAGGAGATAGAGATACCCAAAATGTCTAATGTTACAAATTACTTCAGCAGTATGAAAAAGATAAAGACATAGAGTGAATGATTTATGAAGTGATACAGCCTTCTGAGGAATTTAAGCCCAATTACTGGTTTAAGACAGGATACATCAGCCTGTGTCAGAATTTGTGCAGCCCTGTTATGCAGTGTTCTAACAATCTGGAAATAATACTTAATGTTTTGATTGTGGAAAGTGCATATATAACACATTTCTTTTTCAAACCATCAAAGTCAGGGGTCAAGTTATGAGAGTTTTAATGAATTTGGCATATCTCGATGATTGTTAGTAGGCAAAATTCATTTGCTTTCACCTTCTGGAATTTTGGAGAATTTAAAACTTCATAAAGAATATATATTTTGATAGAATATTTTGTTAGTACAGATAGTTCTTTTTCTTCTTGATTAAAGATATTTCTTAATATCTTATCCTATGATCAAATATACTTGTCTTTGTTCTTGCTATATATGCGTTAAATTATAGTGACAATAGATTTTAGCTTTTATTTTACATCAAAGTTCTTTCTAGATTCTGTTTAGTCAGGATTCTCTGGTGCATCTATGCAAATATTATTTATATCAGAATACAACTTCTGTTAGAATCATTCTGGGCATATATCTGGATTAAATAAAGTGACGTATTTCTTTTAACTCATTTCATTTAGCATAACCTAACACTTTTAAACCCATTTACTTAAAATGGCTTGCATAGAGTAAGGCAAGGCTTAGATCTAGGCATATTCTGAAAGTGTTGATCACTCGTCTTTTTCTTCTGTTTTCTCCTGTACTAAATGACACATTTGGGTTTTTTCCCCTCTTATTTTTAATGGTTCAGATAAAAGGCTTGACAACAGAGGCTGAAAACTCTTTGAAACATTCCCTAGTTACCTGAGATCAAATTCGTATTAATTTAAGGAAGATGATAAAGCATCTACTTATAGTAATGGCAATACTGGAGATCAGGAAAATGATACCTAAATAACAGCAGCTGATAGAAAAAACATATTCTGATCTTAAATTATGTCACGGCTTTTCGCTTCCATACCTGCCTGCAACAAAAGAGAATGGAAGGGAGCTTTTTCCAGCTTGCTAGAAGATCTGCCAGTGCCTGATGGAGAGAAAATGACTTGATGATATGCTACTCAGTGACAGTAAGTGTTCGTAGTAGAAGCATAAAAATCGAGCATGTAATTTTTATTGATTTAAAAAAACCCCGGTTTTTACATTACCTAGCACTTGCCAATTTTATTCTATAGTGTGAACCATATAAGTGGAGTATCTCCCTTGCTGGAAAGCTCTGCTGATTTTATTTCAGATAGGTAGCAAGGGGAAACTCTGGGGTCTCACCTTGCCTTGGGAACTGCTAACCTAGACTAGTGAGGTAACAGGTTTAAGGTGTAATTTCTTCAAGAAGATAATTTTTTCTCTGATATTTCATCTTGGGCTCAATCAACAACACGTGGGAAGCCCCAGATCTTACTGGTAGTTGAGGTGGTCTTCAATATGGTCACAGAGCTCACAGATAACCTGCCTCTGTTCTTTTTGTGCCTGCAGGGCAGAGTCAGAGGAGATGGGTCAGCATCAGATTTTCTGTAGCAGTGGTTTTGAAGGTTATGCCTCAAGTATTTGGCTTTGAAACTCGCTGTACTTTTTCAGACTATCAATATCCCAGAGTGCGTCTTTTTAGCTAAGTGAAAGAGCATCACATCAATACTGATTGTTTCCAAGCCAGGAATAGGTTATTTGTCTTCAGGTAAAATAGACAAACCTGACTAAATGTTTCTAATTCTGAACTTACTAAAGGTATTGAATTTTAAATTGTAATGGATCTTGGCTACATTATTTACAAAAGCATGTTTGTGTGTGGAAGTGAGTTTGGAAATTTGGTTTCGCTTACTAATTTGAAGTGACAGATGCCCAGCAACTTTCTTAACCCTCAGTTCAGGCTACAATTCACAAATATTAAACATGGCTGCAAAAGTTAAAATAATTTTGTGGACAACTCACAATCAAAAATGACTTCAGCATACTAATTTAGGGCTTTTTTGTAGCCCAAAGTTGAACTTAGATTATTCAAAAAATCACAGGATGCTGTAGAGTCTTTACTTCATGCTTATTAGATACTTTATTGTCGTAGTTTAATCCCAGTAGCAACTAAGCACAATGCAGCCACTTACTCACCGCCCCCTTCCCTCAGAGGAATGGGGAAAAGTATTTTTAAAAAAAGAGTAAAGCTCGTGGGTTGAGATAAATACAGTTTAATGGGAGAGCAAAATGGAGTGCTAATAATGGTGATAATAGAATATACCAAACAAGAGATGCACACTACAATTGCTCACCATCCAATGCCCAATGTGCCCAGCTTTTTATGGAGTGGCAGTTGCTGGCCCCGGACCAGCTCCTCCAGTTTATATACTGAGTGTGGGATGTCCCTTTGTCCAGTTTGGGTCAGCTGTCCAAGCTGTGTTCCCTCCCCAGTTCCTGTGCACCCTTTCCTTCTCACTGGCAGGCTGATGTGAAAAGCTGAAAAGTCCTTGACTGCTTAGTGACACCTGAAAACATCAGCGTGTTACCAACATTATTTTCATTGCAAATCGAAACCATAGCCTTATATCTGCTACCAGAAAGAAAATTATCTCTAACCCAGTGAAAACCAGGATGGTAATACTCATATCAAATACTAGTTTAATGTAATCCAGAGAGACATTTAAAGTAGTTAGGACTTTGGCTGCTTTCCTGGAAATAATATAAGAAATTATAGTGAATTCCCTGTACAACACATTAATAGTTTAAGGAAATTAAATACAATGTATCCTCATTTATCTAAAAATTCTTTACATTTCACAAATTATAGTTTATGGAGTAAAGGTTAACAAGAAGTCTCTAAAAGCTGTAACATTACCTTTTGGCTGCACAGGTAAAATTTTGGATCATATGAGTTAAGAGAAATAGTTTTTCTCTGTTGGACACATTTGTGTGCAATAATACACTGCAGGAGACAGAAGACAGAAGTTAGGTAACAAAAGTAGAAATTTTTGCAATCACATTGTAATGAAAGACTGAGAGCATTGGTGTTTCAATATGGGCTAGAAATGTTCATGCCTGCTGTGCAAGCTATGCACGGTCAAAACAAAAATGGATTGGCAAAATAATCCCTTCAGAAACCAGAAGCATCAATAAGAGAGAGGGCTTGAAAAAATCTTGACACTGGAAAGGAGGAGGATGTGTTGAAAAACAGAATCACAGAATAACCAGGTTGGAAGAGACCCACCGGATCATCAAGTCCAACCATTTCTATCAAACACTAACCCATGTCCCTCAGCACCTCGTCCATCCGTGCCTTAAACCCCTCCAGAGAAGATGAATCAACCCCCTCCCTGGGCAGCCTGTTCCAGTGCCCAATGACCCTTTCTGTGAAATTTTTTTTCCTAATGTCCAGCCTAAATCTCCCCTGGAGGAGCTTGTGGCCATTCCCTCTTGTCCTGTCCCCTGTCCCTTGGGAGAAGAGGCCAGCACCCTCCTCTCCACAACCTCCCCTCAGCTAGTTATAGAGAGCAATGAGGTCTCCTCTCAGCCTCCTCTTCTCCAGGCTAAACACCCCCAGCTGTCTCAGCCGCTCCTCATAAGATCTGTTCTCCAGCCCCTTCACCAGCTTCGACACGATCTGTGTTGTGAGGCTGCCTTTGCTGAAGTCCATCTGCAAAAAGAAAGGGGAAGGAAGGGGTTTCATGCTTTTAGCACATCTTCACTTTGAAAATTTTTAGTTGGATGGTTCCTAAGCACAAGAATAACCCAGTATTTGTTAGTTTTTAAATTAAGTTAAAGTTGCTGCAGATGTAATAACAGATGCTTTTACATGGCTGTATGTAAGACTGAGAATTAGCACTTTATCAGTTGCTAAGTGAACTAAAAAGTTTATAGTAGTATCTCCATCTTGTAAAACGTGGTCTGCATATTCACAACCTTTTTCCGTTCAGATTTTGTGCAATGGTATTTTCTTTGTCGACTACATTTATTTTTCATTTCCATTGCAGTTGTAGTGGCACAAAGCTTTGTGTGGCTGCATTTTGGACTGAAAGGGAAGAACATAATGCTTTTTTAAAAATATAGTTTTTAAGGCTGTCCTATAAGCAGATTCACTTGGAAAAATGATCAGTGAATACTGGAAAGACAGGAGACCCATCAGTTGGTACTGCAAAATCTACAGCCTGAGTCAGCTGCCTGATAACGCAGCAGTTATCGAGGAGCAGGAGATAGCAAGCACCTTCTACTTTGTAGTAATGAGCTGGTGGCAATTATAAGGCACTTAAAAACATTTAATCCTTTCCATGATGCTTTTGTGGTATGAGTGCAGTTTACCTGGCTGAATGCAGACAGCAAAGCTGCAGTGGGGAGAGATTTGTATCACCTAGCTGTGTGAGTTTCTATGGTACTAACATTTCCAGCCAAACACATCACTTTCAGATGCCTTTCCACCTTTTTACTATGTCTGTGTGTGTCAAACATTTAGCTCCTTCCATAAATTTAGGGATGCAAGCCAATTCTTTGCTATTCAAATTTAACAAATCAAATTTAAGAAGCAGAAGGAAGGATGGGAACGATGTCATTTATTAAACTCCATGACAGCAGATTAAGAAAAAAAATTAAGGAAAAACCCTTTTTGAATTGTAGCTACTTACTCCATTCTAGATGTTTTGTCTTTCAGTAAGTCAGAAAACTACCTTTTTTTCTTTCCTGTTATATTAGCATTTGTTAGGCAACACTTAGAAAAGAAACTCCTCATCATCAATCCCTATTTCCCTTCCTTTACCAGGATAAAATCTATGCTTTGGTTTGGTCTCATGTAAGACTTTGAGGCTTTAGTAGGCCAGTGGCTGAGGGGAAATGCATATGCATTTATATATATATATATATATATGTATGTATATACGTATATATATATATATGTATATATATACATATATATATATATATATATGTATGAGGGAACTGGGATTGTTTAGCCTGGAGAAGAGGAGGCTGAGTCCAACCATTCCTATCAAACACTAACCCATGTCCCTTAGCACCTCGTAATGAATGAATGAATGCAGTTTTCATGGTGTATGCTGCTGACATAGTGAGGTATTGTTTTCTGGGCAGCAGATGGACAGATAAAAGAGGAATATTCCTATTTTCTTGCAAAGGTCTTGTTTAATGGGGACAACGGTAGAGTCTGTAGGAAAACATGAAGGTGGAAATGGTTGTCAGAAGAGTCACACATTCCTGCTCTGCAAGTAAAAGCAGATGATCTCCACTTTTTGTCTTTTCTAATTGATACATTCTAATGGAGTGGGAGCACGCTCTAGCTGCTGAGCAGCTAGTGCTCATTTTCTCTCTGCATCTCCTGAGGACACTTTCTGCGCTGCAGTAGAGAAGATGCTATTCTTGGGAGTGGATGTCCTCAGGTCCCCACTCCCCCAAAACATATTGCAATGCTGTTGAAAAATACACACGCTTAGTAGTACATGTAGACACCATCCCAGACCTTGAGACAAGGGCTTAATGACCCTGAGTAGCTTGGGGTGGGAAGTGTTTATATGACTGATAAGTAAGGAAAAACATACACCTGAGAAGCAAAATAGCTGACGTGGCTGCAAATGTTGTTAGTTCTATATATTTCGGTGCGCCACTACCTCCAGCTTTCCTTCTGTTTTCTATGTGTATTTAGTAGTGGCACCAACCTGTGAAACAGATATATATTGGTTTTATGTCAGGTTGTGTGTATAACACTATGTAAATTATTCCTAAAATAATATCTGCTGCATCTGAAGTTTAAAGAATCTCTAAACTGAGTTTGTGCTTAGTCATGCTTCTGTTTGTTTGGGAAAGAACTATCTAAGATTTCTGAATTTCTTTTACTCATTAAACAGTTGAGTTTTTTAGCATATTACTTATTAACAATCTAATAAGTGCAGGTAATTCTGATTTTAAGTATTTAAGGTGTTTTTAAGTATTTGATTTTGATAGGTGCCTCAGGGTTCAGCTCTGGAAATATAAAATACTTAAACCTAAAGGTGAACTGCAATCCTTTATATGAGCTACACTGTAGTTGCTGGGTTTGGGGATTCAGTAGCATTTCACCATCAAAATTATGAAATAGATCAACATGGAAGATTGAAGTGGATTATAAATATTCTTCTAAACAAAGTCTCTAGAAAGTCTTGAAGTCCTAAACTTACTTTGTATGATGTTACATCACATTAATTGGAAGCACTTAAGTTAATGGGTTTCAAAGCACCAACTAAACATGTAAGAAAGCTGTTCTCATTGATGAGATAAGAACTTTATCATATATGCAATATTTTTAAACCACACTGAACATGTCTGTTTCCTGTAAAAGGGAGGTCTAGCATTGGTATGTCTCATGCGTATCTCTAATATATCATAAACTGCTGTTTTGCTGTATGAAGTTAATTTAGTTTCTGATCCCAGCTGGTTGGGAAATGGACATAGGCAATAGCCTTTAAGTCTGGTGTAGCTACATTCTTAAATCACACCAGTGCACATGTTTATGGCTGCTGGATCTGTTTTATGACATCTAAGTAGCTACTTTTTGGGTATTGCTTGGAAATTAATAGACTTATAAAAATAATCTTCTAAAAAAGTCACTTATTAACCAGTGGCTCCAGTGTAAGAATATTCCTGCTGCTTATGTCTGATTTATTACTGGATCTTTTAAAAGTAAAGAATGAGTAAATAGTTGATTATCCTTCTGGTAGGTTAATCAGAATAACCAGACAGAGTGTGAAAGCTATCATTAGATCCACTTAGAATTAAAATCAGTATCCTATTGCTTGGGTTGTACTAAATGAAAACAATTTTGGAGTACTAGTTTGGGTGTCGTTAAGCACAAAGACTTTTGCGGATCTCCCAGTGTTTTTGAGTATAGCTATAAGCAGGAATGTGTTTCTAGTAGTCACATTTTTTATGAGAGACAAACTTGAAAAAGCATCCGGTAGAAATTTTGACAGTTACCATGTAATTCTAAGGTTACATGTAGACATATTGCCTTATATTTTTACTCTTTGATTTGTGGTACCCTTTTTTATTTTAAAAAGCAGTGTTTGTGTTCTGGCTTTTCTAGTTGTTTTGTTGAACCTTTGTGAGCATACGAATGCTGAATATGGAAAAGTATGATTTCTTTTCAATTGCTGCGACTTTTTACTCATGTTTTTTATAGGAAATAGTCTTTCCTGATGCATTACATGGTTCTAGGGGACTGCTCTGAGAGAGTCTGCCAGCACTACTCATTTGGTTCACTTTGCTCAATGCACAAGGTACACTAAAAGTGGTGCAAGAGTAACTGTGTCAATAAGTAATTGTTATGGGAAGACACATATAGTTTGTTGGTTTTTTGAGTGGGTTTTTTCCCCCATTTTTGTGCTTTGTTTGCTTTGACTTAATTCAGAGAAATGTATTTCCCTTACATGGGTGCTGGCACAGGTTGCCCAGGGAAGTTGTGGCTGCCCCATCCCTGGAGGTGTTCAAGGTCAGGTTGGATGGGGCTTGGGCAGCCTGATCTGGTGGGAGGTGGGATTGGAACTAGATGACCTTTAAGATCCTTTCCAACCCAAACTATTCTGTTCCTTTGTATAAAGCAGAACATCTGAACTCCAGTTTAAAACTCAGTGATGACTTAGGGTTGCAGGCTCCTATGTGCAACAGGCTACTACCATTCATTCTTTGGCCAGTGTGATGGGAGAATAGAAAGAAAATTGTTGCTAGCAGTATCACAGGTAATCTTTTGTACACAGGGAAGAGGATCTGGGCTTTCTAATAAGATCCACCCCTGACAAGGATTTTCTCTTAATCCTCATGTTTCAGATAGCTCAAAGAGATTACTTGGATGCTGAAATGGGTAGGCTTAAAATACCATTTATCTGTGATTGCTGGAATCTTGTTCTGGGAAGCATTTGGGGAGATGATGGTTGTTTTGAATTTAAACCAGAACTTTCAGATTAACTCTGGAAAAACCTGTTATGACGCGGGCTCGGGGTGGTGCAACCTGTCACTAAGTGGCAGATTTATGGCTTGATTTTCAGCTGCTATTTCACAGCACAGAGAAAGCTTACTAACCACAATAGCCTGTTAAGCAGCTAATATTTTTTAATGAAAATAAATGACTTTGAAAAAAATTAGTGTCTAAATGTTACTTAATTTGGAGTCTGGCTTGTCCACATCCACAGCAGCCGTATCATCAGCCTAGATTTGGGCTTATCCTGGGAGGCACAGGCTGGGATAACTAAGAGTATTTGAGTCACAAACAGATTGTGAGTATCATGAAAGGTAATCTGAACTGCAGGTGTGAATTTAAATTGCCATAAGTCTCTGTCATTCTGATTTAAATTAATTTAATCCATTCTAGCTCTGTGCCTTTAGATTAATTTTGCTGAATTTGTCTCTTATAGTCAAGCTTTAAGATAAGGGTCGTAAATACATCATCTAAAGGAGCATGAAAATAAGAAACCCAGTTCGCACACCTGCCCAGCACCCCAAAACATGAAAGAGTAGGTTTAATTTTTTCATAAACATGTATGTATAGCTATGAATTAACATTAATGCTATTCATACATGTGAGGGACCAATGATTTCCTGGGAACCATATTTTCCAGAGCTAAAGAGCATTTTGCTTGAAAATAGAACTGACACTAAGCATTAGGACATTTGAAAATTATGTCATTGTTAGTGGATGATATTTTTAAAGCTTTAGTTTTATAAGTATACTACTGCTTTTTAGAAAGGGCTTTAGCTCACAAACGTATACATTTTAAATGTTTTTACCTAAAATCTGCACAATATAACATTTTGATTTCCCGTTATGAAACCTGTGCATACCTTGCATATACTTTAACCACACGGTTTTGATGCTGTAAGTCAGATTTTACTAGTGATTTTGTGATACTCATTTTACTTACATGATTAAATATACTTTTATGTGCATACGAGTGCACTGCTGATTTGTATTGATTTTTCCCTTCCTTGTTCTGAATCAGGACTGAATGTGTAGGCTTCCCCCCTAATTTTCTTTGTGAACTACTCTAGAGTACAAAACCAAAAAAATACTCTACAGTCCATCCTGCAAATGTACATAAGATATAATCTAGTGTTTATTTACATGTCCTTCGTGGGTTTTTTAACATCTCAGCAACAAGAATGTATTTTGAATTGTTATTATATACATTTGATGAGCATTTAAATTAAAGCTTCTTGAAGTTCGGATGTCATATTACACAAATCCAGTAACTTCACTGGTATGTTAAAATCTCAAGCATCTGCTTAGGAACTTATTTCTCAATAAATCTGACTGCTCTGGTACCTTTATCTGGAATATCAATATCCAAAAGCCTTCCTACATTTCTTAACTTGCTGATTGCATCTTTTCCTTACAGCCAATCAATTATTCTTACCTACAGTAGCAGAATTTTAAAAAGATATAATCAAAGCTTGAATTTCCTTCTCTGATTGAACTTCTGGGTGCTGTGTATAAATCTCTTCTATGCCCCTTGCTTAAATTTCCTTTGGGCTTCAGATGAGGTCACTGATGTGCTGCCTTATTCCAGAAAAGTAGGCATGAGGAGGTTCTTCTTTCTCCAAGACCTCCAGTGTTTCACCCCTAACAATTGTAATCCAGACAGTACCACAGCTTTTGTCTATGTTTGGTTTGCTCTACAGATTAGCTTAGCAAGACCACAGTATTGTGAATTTCTGTGAATGGAGAGATGTTGGCAAAATGAATGAATGCAGAAGCAGTTAGCAATTTTTTTTCCCTCTGGTGGTTTATAATGTGTCTATGCGGAGGAAGGTAAATCCCTGTGTAGATAGTCGTATTTTGTGTGAGGGGTTTATCTTAATCCACTACCTGGTAATGAAAAAGGATGATAACAAAAGTATTCCTTAAATCTGTCTGGTATTATAGTTTTGTCTGTACATGTTCTGGTGGATCAATCTAACATTAATGCAGAGCTTATAATGGTAATTACTAACTATAATTTAGCATAGTTTGCAGTTTTCTGGATACAGTGCAAAAGCCTTTTTCTTATGTTTCCTAATAAGCATTTTTATCAAGAGTGAGAGTGCTTTTAAAGAGCTAGTCTGTGCTATTGAACTATATGCAGAACATGACATTACTCAAGTTTTCCAATGAGACATCTCTAGTGAGGTCAGATTTTCCTGTGATCAATTGAATGTGACTTGAATCCACATTTATTGCTTACAAAATTTGTGATTAGCACCACGTGAGCCCAGCCTGTATTCTGGGAGGCAGCTGTTCATCGTTGCTCCTGTTACCTGTCATCCAAAGATTACCTTTTTTCCAAGCAAAGGCCAAACTGATCTGAAAAAGAGTATTGTAGAGATCAGCCTGTTAATCAAAATCCAAATCTATAATCCACTAGAAAAGCAATGGCAAAAATAGGATTATTTTTGAAATGGGAAATATCTAGGAATATGAAATATTACTGAGATGATGCTATTGTATTTTTCTGAACTCCTGATTTTATTTATGAACATGCTGCATAATTTTGTGTATTAAACTCTATCATATTATTCTAAGCATTAGCAGCAGGAGATACTCCCAATCTGCCAAAGGATGGAAGGAAAGATTAGCAAGGGAAGTGTCAACCCACAGAAATATTACAGCCTTCAGTAACAAATACGCCCTTATCAGACAGTAAGTGACTAGGATGCTAGTATGTTTCTTTGTGCTTTGTATGCAGGGCTTGTTTTTGGAGAACGAAATATTTTATAATATAAATTACATGGCGTGGGGGCTTGTTGAAAAGTCTTGCCTTTAGGAGTTTTGTAATATATGGTTTGTGTTCGACTGTGCTGCAAGTTTCGGTGCAGGCAAGATGTCACATCATCTGGTCTTTTATAATGAAATCTGCTGTGTAAGAGAGATCGTCACAACACAAAATAGCTTAGATAGTGTGCTGTATTTTTACTTTAACTGATGGAATTTATCTCTATATTTCTTCTTAAGGCAAAAAGGAAAAGCTGGATATCAAGGGAAAATGGGATCTTCCCTGTCTGAAAAATGCTGGGAAATCATACATGCCTCAGTATTTAGCTGCTTGTAGATGCATACAGAGACAATTATCCTAAAAATGTTCTTTAAGACAGAAGCCACCTTCTGGATGGAGTAGTTGAAGCACGGAGGAAGTGACAAATTGAATGTCCGGTGTCCTTGAATGAAGATACTCTAGTTAAGAATTCATGCTTTCTATTTCTCATCCACACAAGCAAAAATAATAGAATAACAAAATGAACACGCACGTCATAGTTAATGCGTAATACATCAGCTTAATAGCTGATGTGAGATGCATTATTGATACCAATTCTTGTGTTCACTAGATGGTCACTAGGTGGCATTCTTTGGGTACAGAATTTAAGGGGAAAATGATCTGTAATGTTTAATTTCTATTCAACCGCATTTCCGTCCACTGTTATTTCTGCCTGAATATAAAACTTCAGAAAGGACACATTCGAGTAACAGGAGAGAGAGGGAAAGGAAGCATTTTACTGTATTTTATTTCAGAGGCTGCATTTCCTAAGCGGTGTAGTTTACCTTGAACTCTAACAACCTTGTGTAAATGTTTTTAAATACTTTTCTAGTTAGTGTATATGGAAATATCATTTTAAGTTTTCAGATTAATGCAGATCTATGAATCTGTTATGTGTTTTGCTTGTACTTCTTATAGACAATGATCAATCACTATGAAATGTTCTAGATAAGATCACATCTTCAAAGCACCGATCAGCAACACAAGATCTCTTTGTGGAGCAGAACTGCAGGACCGCTCTGCTAATCAGAGGTTGAGTGCACATAATCTTATTTAAGTCTCTTTTAGGGTTAGGACAAGGCATGTGTGTAATACTATGATAACCTACCTCTCAGAAGGCAAACAGAAATTCCATTTAAATCTCAGTGTCTTGATAAAGCCTGTGGCAAAACTATCACAGTACTGCAGGACATAGGGAGTAATTAAAAGTGTATCGTTCTAGTAAAAGCCACAAGTACCAACTACATGGCAGTTGCCTTCCCTCAGTCAGTGCCATATTTTAGGATGAATAAAAGCAGTCATCATTGATTTCTTAGCTGTGTTTCAGATCTGACTCATCTACTTTGTTCTAATTCAAAATGAAAGATGAAGTATCTCAAGTGGCTATAAACACTCTTCTGTGAGTGCAGTTGAGTAACAGCATTTATTGCAGCTGGCATTCTCTGGGCTTGTTTGCTGGTTGTTTTTATTGCCTCAGTGATACAGATGAAAGAGCTCACTCAGAGCACTCTGCGTTTCATGCTGTCTGCGCTATCTGAATTTTTCAGTATAGCTGGTGAGATTGTGGCTATCCAGCTTATTAATGGGAGATTATTAATTTGCTGGACTTCTCTCTGCCAACCTCTAGCATAATTCTCATCATAACCTAGGAACCTTGTAGTTTCAAACCAGTTACTAGCAAAAATTTCCAGTTTAATATCAAGCCAAATTCTGCAGCAAAGAAAAATGATGTTTAAGACTCTAAGCCTTACAAATGCTGGCACCTTTTTGTACTTTTATATATAAATAAGAAATCGTAAAACGTATTATCACAATTCTCATTATTTGAAGGTAATATTAATCTCTGTCCTGATGACACATTAAGGTGAGGGTAACTCAGTAGGTGGCAGTCCTCTTAAGCTAAAGAAGAAACAGTGTGAGTGTAAAGGACTGGAATATGAATGGAGTAAACTGTTCAACTATTTCCATGTTATCTAAAGTCAGTATAGCTTGTATCTTTTACTTAGAATCCAGCTAACTATTGATGGTTTCCTTTCTCTACCACAACCTGTTCTGTAAAATCATGATGATAACCCTCTAAATGTATTTGAGGAGATATGCTGGACGAAATAGAAAGAAAAGGTGACTTTCCATATCTTTCTTCCTAATTTGTCAGTATTTGAGCTTAATTCTTGAGTTCTATTTCTGGGTATTGTTTTATACCCTTCTCTGAAAATAAGTTCTTCCTTGATGTAATTATAACAGCTGTAATACATCAGTGCCTGGCATTCTCACCAACAGTGTATTTCTTGTAGCTCTCCCCTTATCTGTGGTTTATAGTTTCATGCCTTACTGGTTTCTAGTAGTAGCTGCCTTTCCCAGGTCCCACTGTCTTTCTCATGCACTTGCTTGCTCTCCTTGCCTCTCCCACCTAGTCTGTCTGAATCTTTATGCTTTTCTCACAGACTTATTCTCTAAAAAATCCTTGTTTGTGTAGCTACAACTGGTATTTTTCTTTTCTTGTCTCACACTCAAAGGAAACTCAGTCATTCACACATTACCCACTGTTTTCATCCAAATTTTTATAGGATAATCCTTAGAACAGGAATCATTTTTCTTTTCTCCCAAGTAAATGGCTTGTGCTGCTAAACATCTCCTCTTGCACATTTCCCAGACCCTAAATCTTTTGTATATGCTCTCAGCTCAACAGCAGAAATGAAAGCTTCTGCCTGGTGGTCTGTCATGGGTTTGTATTAGTGATGCTGTAGTATCCATCAAACAAATTGTTCCCTTCAGGCTTGTCCTCATCATCAATGGTGTGAGGGACCTCTCTGATTCAGTACTCTCTGTTGCTAAGGGAGAGACTACATAATTTTTTTTTTGTTACCTATGTGATAGATCCGTGTCCCCTGCAGTTTGCAAACTGTTTGAAAACTTGTAACACAAAAATATGCTCATTTAAAGAAAAGAAATAGTAAAAGCTTTACTGTCATAAAACAGTGTGTTCTAAACATATTAAATATAATTCATATTGCCTTCATCCCACTGCGTGTTTGCTATACTCCCAGTCCTTTTCAAGTAGGCTACAATCGCTCCTCCTCTGCCTGAAAGGACTGCACTTATAAAATAAATATCTTAAAATAAGGCCAAAGGAGTTGCTTATTTTCATGTAATACAGAAGATGTGAGTCTTAAAGGCAAGGAGCTCTGATAACTCGATTAGGCTGCTTAAACAGTGTTGGTGGAGACATAGGAAGATCAGGTATGAGTGGTTCAAAGGGAGGTTTTGATAATCATAGAATCACCAGGTTGGAAGAGACCTCTTCGAACATCGAGTCCAACCATTCCTATCTGAATGTTTTGGGAAAGTTTTGTTCTTCTACTTTGTCTTCGGCCACGTGTAAGATATGGTAAAAAATGTGACACAAATACAAATATTACCTGGAGGTCAGTGAAAAGAGACCAAAGGGCCACTGGATGATGCCTGAGGGAGATGCATAAATGTTAAAGGGATACCATGTGTCTAGTATAAAAGTGAAAATTCACTTAAACTTTGGGTTCTTGGTCTGCTGTCTGCCTGTGTGTTGCTGTAGTTTTCAATAGCTTATGTATGGGGTTGTGTGAGGGAGATTGATTGTTTAATTTTATCCAGGTGTAGATGGTTTCTGTGTGATAAATCATGGAGGAGATAGAGAACTGATGTATCATGTGAAGCACTCATAGGACTAAATGGACAATGAGTTATTAAGTAGGATCCTTCGTAGTTGTCCGTGAATTACTATAGTGTTTGGTTGTGCATGCTTGGTTTTGGCTATTTTTTTATATGGAAAATAAGTGAACTATAAACTGTAAATGTTTTCTTGCCAAGCTTTGGATAGATCTTGGAGAGACCTTTGTCTGATCATCAGGCTACAGCTCCTCTATTGTTGGTTCTACATCAGTGGGCTCTGAATTCCTGCAGGCATCATCTTCTGGAATGAAATGCATCTTTTATTTCATTAATTTAATTTCTAATTTTTCTAACTCTGTGAGTAGAATCTACTGTTTCCTATTTTCTTCAGCTACAAGCAGGCATGTAGGACAGGACTACATGTTTTTTCATTTGAAAAGTACTGCAACTGTTGTGATATTACAACTTTAAAATTATAAAGGTATATAGAAAATAGGGAAGGGAAAATGTATATATTACAAAAATATCTAGTTGTGCTCCTTAGCCTTGTGATAGATATCTGTGTACATGCATTTTACCCTTAAAAAGAATAAAAATCATATAATACAAAAATCTTTTTTTCAGGATGGATCTCTTGTGAGTTTTAATCCATCATACAGGATCAGAGGTTGTTTCTGTGTGGCAAAGATGCTGTCTGTACTGTAGCTGTCTAAATCATAGAATAACCAGGTTGGAAGAGACCCACTGGATCATCGAGTCCAACCATTCCTATCAAACACTAAACCATTACACATTATTTCTGATAGTCCTGTCCACTAATATGCTTTTTATAAAGAATAACATTTCATCATTTGGCATAATTTCCTGGAAATACAGTTAGTGAATTAGAAATAATTAAATGAAGAGAGAGTGGCTGATGGTTCTTTCATCTTTTTTTGTGCCACATGAATGCAAAGTAAAATACGCAATACTAATGGCTTGCTTGATGCAAGATATTATGCAGTGGGAAAATAACTCTGCAGAGGAATACCTGGTACAGAAAACTTTAAAAATATATTTGAGCGACATAAGTTTTTACTGCATGAAAGTATAAAATAGATTGGAGAGTGATATCATCTTATCGCTACTGTGCTCAACTGAGCAGAAATAACACAAAGTTGCCTACTATTATCTTGATGAACGTCTCTGAAGTCTTTGGTGATCAAAGGCATAATTTTGGGCTTCCCAGTGTCCTTAGCCTTTCTTTAGATAAATGAAGAAATCGGATCATGGTGTTCTTTGTCCCTAGCTACAGCTACAAATTGCATAGTTTAATATGTCTTTATAAAAATTCTGTTTCCAAATAGTTGCATTCACATGACAGTAAATGAAGATTTGAGTTTTTATTCAAACCATGCAAGAAAACTATGCCCATTAGCTTAATAATAGTCACACTTCAGAGGTGTAATAATTATAAATACGAGTCTTCTGTTCTTTCATACAAGGGTAGATTGTCAGAGGGAAATAAAGATAATTTTTCCATCTGTAACACTGAATTTAGAGATTAGCAATGTAAGGCGAAATATGAATTGCCTCCTGGAATCATGGTCATAATTATTCTCGTTTCTGAGTTGATTTACTGCTACACCTCTAGAGCAAAACAACAAAATAACCCTCAGACCCTGAAAGCTACTATACACAGTAAACCGAAAGTATCTGATCTAGTTGTCATTGTTCCTGCTGTACAATAGTTGCAAGTCTGAGATGTATATGGAGCCTAATGAGTAGGATTCAAAAGGTTCTTTGTGTCTTATTAGTATACCCAGGGCTGTCGGTTGCAAGAAGGCTCTGAACCCTGAGCAGGAGTAATGGCCTTGGAGCACTCTGCAGGATGGAACGTTGAAAGACTCTCTTACCTGGAAGCTTTTTGCTATTCACCCTTTTAGTGAAGGAGAGAAAATACAGTATGATAGTTCCTATTAGCCTCAATAAGCCCTGATATCAAGGGGAGACTCTTGGTCTGGGAAAAGCCTGAGTCCTGGCCTTCTGAACTGTCAGTTGAGAAAAGAAACCCAGATGTAAAGAAAATCCTTCTCTGACACTATACAGACTATAGCTATGGGAATGGAAGGACTTTTATTCCCACCAGAGATTCAGATATAATAATACGCATTTTGCAATTAATTAGAATCTGTCCTGATATCAATGTATTTTAACTGCTAATGTCAAAATTGACTAAAGAAAATCTCCCCTTTCATTCTTCATTCTTCTTAAAATTATTGATCTTTTTAAAATAAATTCCTATTCAGCCAGTAAATGAGGTGCAGTTTAGTATTGCTGTAACACCAGAACTGCCCACAGTAGTCGGGATGTAGGCATGGTTTATGTGGAGATGAAATTACATCACTTGTCCTGCTTTCCGTAGAGCGTAGTTGAGCTAACCTGTTTGTGGAGGTAGTTTTTATAAATTTTAAAGTCAAATGGGTTATGGCTAATGCATCTGAAATGGCATGTGCTTAGTTCTACCTGCTTCATTTATTGATCTCTTCATTTCCAGGGTCTCTTCAGGATTTGAGAGGGTTTATTTGGTTTGTTTTGGGAGGATTATTTGCTATCTTTTTTCACTAAGACAGTGTTAACATTTTGGTCCTAGTGTCAATCTTGGGTTTGTTCCTATGAAGACATAAAAAAAAAAAAAAATCACTTTAACAACATTGTGTGAAGATTTAAAGTATTTCTTCATAAAGCAAGAGAGTCTGAAGTGGAAATACTTTTCTTAAAATCAACCCCCTAAATTTTGTTATGTGGGGACTGTTACAATGTTGTTCCCACTGGTATGTATTGTGATTTGGAGTAAATTCCTGCATTATGCAGTCCCCAACGTGGCAATCCACTTCATGCTGGCAGACTGTTTAGGGGTGAGAAGCAAAGCCGTATCTTGTGCTTTGTGTGGTGTTAGGCTCATCCTGGATGGCCATGGTGTGCAGGGCTTGTCTTTGATTTCTGTCAATTGTCAAAGCTACGTATTGCATACTACTGGAATAAAGCAGTAGCGAGGAAGTTCTTAGAATCATAGAATAGTTTGGGTTGGAAGGGACCTTATAAATCATCCAGCTCCATAACCCTGTGATGGGCAGAGGCATCTTCCACTGGATCAGGTTGCTCCAAGCCTCATCCAACCTGGCTTTGAACACTTCCAAGGAAGGGACAGCCACCACTGCTCTGAGCAGCCTGTTCCAGTGCCTCGCCACTCTCACAGGAAAACATTTCTTTCTAATATCTAACCTAAATCTCCCCTCTTTCAGCCTAAAACCATTCTGCCTCATCCTATCCCTGCATTCCCTCCCCTGTTATCTGTGATAGTTTCCACAAGAATCCTGCAGAGGTATGAGCACTTGTGGAAATACATAGGGTCTTACTAATAATCTGAATTATTAATCAGATCATTTTCTGATGACAAAATGCACTTAAAAGCTGACAGAACTATATTTAACTATAAATAATATACTGTCAATAGCGAGCCTGCCGTTAGTCTTCTTATTCCTGTTACCTGCTTCTGGAGGAGGCTTTTTCTTTCAAACAATATTGCCTTAAAGTTTTGACATTATAATGTTATTGACGTGACAAGTTGTCAACTTCAGGTTATGTGATGGGGATGAAGATTATTTTAAAGCAGTTACATGTACTTTCTCTCTTTAAATGATTGTGATGTTCTATATATCCCCGTAACTCGTAGTGCCCAAGCAGTCCTGTAAAGAGTAGATAGACAGCAATATATTAGAGCATAGTTGTTTAACTAGTTCGATCATCTTGAGTGTCAAAAGAATTCTTCAAGCTCTGCAAATCATTCTCACTGTTGGGTGATTATTTCTTGTACTGCCTGTGTGCAGGATTATGGGAAAAGGAACAAAATGGGATTTTTTTTATGATGTATTATATTTGGAGGATTAGATTTGCATGGCCTCTTTAAGGATTAAGTTTGAGTCTGCTGAGAGGCAAATTTATGTGTGAGAAAGTGATAAGGACAGAAGGACCATGGTGAGAAGGATGGCATGTGATTATCGGGTATAGAGAGATGGTTAATTCAGATGGGCTTAATATACTATATTACATTTTTAGAAAGGAATAAATCTGTGAAGTACATATCTCAATTAAATGCATACTATGTGTGAGGGACCACTTACAGAACAAGAATTCACTAATTCAAAATCTCTTCCAGGTCTCTTGCCCCTCAGCCCCCACCCTCAGTCAAAATTTAGATGTCTCAACGTCGACAATATGAAAGTTTCTATTAGGTCAAGGCTACATTTTCATAGAATCATCAAATGGTTTGGATTGAAATTAAATGAAATGGGAAATAGCTTCACTCAGATTTTATCCTATTCTGGTTACTGGTAATCAGGGATTGGTACCAATTTTATAAAGCAAGATTGTGCCTAGAGATATCACTGGACAAAGGCAATGGTGCTCTCTACTTAAGCATGATTGATACATAAAGAAGTCCTTAGTAACTGTTGGCTATGTGTAATGTGTCTGAATTCCTGCTTTCTTTTGTCTCTACCCCTGCTTGTCAGTCAGCGTCTTGGATTTTTTTCAGGAGTACTGTACCCAGAGTATTTGATTTCCTCAGTTATAACATTTTACAAATCTCATAACTAAAAATCTCTAAAGTACAGAGATGAAACATAATTAGCTTTTTTTTCTTATTAGTTTATAGGCATTAAGCGTGATACATAATGGAGCTTCAGGGAAGTATCAGTCTTAAGAGAATTCATTTCCGTATTGCTACTTGCTTCCAAGAATTAGTCATTTGGACTTAGAGAAAACATCTGGAATTGATAGCAATTTTTTTTTTGCCATTCCCACTTTTTTTAGCCTTTGGACATCCTAGAAAATATGGTTTGATGTTTCTGTACCAATTAGTAAATGTCTGTACCAATTTTTATCGTTAGCCTTACAAAATTAAAGTGCAAATGCTTTTTTTCAGCTGAATTGCTTTAAAAGAGATTTGTTGCCTTCCCTTCATCTTTTGCTGGGGCTTGTGGCATGCTGTTTACACCCCCTGTGTCTTAGTTACTCAGTTCTCTAAATCGCAGTGCTATTCTGAGGGGAAGCACCCTGAAGACTTAGATACTCACTGTGACTTTATGAATGCTGATCTGTAATAATAAGCTTGTCTTACTGTTCACGGTGAACACTTCAGTGATGATCTTCACTTAAATTTAAACCGTTTCATCTAAATAGCATGAGTTGAAATATAAGATTTTTGATTTCTGTAATACTTTTATATTCCTACATTTACATCTTCGACTATTATTCTAAATTTGTGTATCATCATAAAGCCTTTGATTTAATCTTCAATGAAGTGTGACTGAATTTTGATCAATAACTGAACAAGTCACCATTCAAATTAATCACCGTGCAATTTAAAGCCATGTCATTTTTCAGTGATCTGTTCATGGCATTGTATTTTCTAAGGGTTTCAAAGTGTGTTATAAATAAGAATTCTATGTTTCTGTCATGGTAGAGGTCTAAACTTCTTATCTTATAAAAGCAACTTGCTGTCACTTTTAAAATACATTCTTAATCTAGATTGGGCCAAATGTTAGAAAAGGAAAGTTGAAAGGGTCTGGCTTGAAGTGTAAATAAAAGATTGCCAGATATGAGAAGGAAGAACTACTTTCTACTGCATTTTTTTTGCAGACTTCAGTAGATGAAGGAAAGGCATTTAGGTGCAAGTGTTAAAACTAACAAAATGAAAGCTAATAAAAGTGATAACAGCCTGAGACAGCTGGGGTTGTTGAGCCTGGAGAAGAGTAGCCTCTGAGGGGAACTTACAGTGACCTTCCAGTACCTGAAGGGGCTACAAGAAAGCTGGGGAGGGACTGTTTACAAAGCTTGTAGTTATAGAATGCGGGTATAGACTGGAGAGGGGCAGATTTAGACTAGACATAAGGAAAAACTTCTTCACAATGAGGGTGGTGAGGCACTGGAACAAGTTTCCAGGAAAAGTTGTGGCTGCCCCATCCCTGGAGGTGTTCAAGGCCAGGTTGGATGGGGCTTGGAGCAACCTGATCCAGTGGGAGGTGTCCCTGCCCGTGGCAGGGAGGTTGGAACTGGATGGGCTTTAAGGTCCCTTCCAACCCAAACTGTCCTATGATCTATGATAATATATATTCAAGCAGATTTGTAGTATGATCTTCTAGCATTCTTAATGTATGCATAGTCCCCCCTTCTTCCCCATTTTTCTTTTTTTTACTTCTCTCTCTGATAGCCTGTTAGGCTAACATACCTAATATACCAGCTACGCAGGTGAATCATCTTCTGTTCTCCTCGGACTAGAAATGCCACATGCAGCTATTTTCATGGTGTAATTTTAAGTGGGCTTGCATACTAAGGAATCCAGGGGCTGGCATTTCAGTTCAGCCAACAAAGGTCATCTTTCCTGCAGAAATTTTGTATTATAAATATAATACAATGTATAGGATTAATAGTGAAATTTTTGTAAGAATTTCTTTTCAGAGTCAAAATCCTTTGTTTCCATTTCTGCAAGAAAACCATGGGCCTGGTACTTACATACATTTTATAAGATGCAGCTTTCTATGCTTTGCTGGGGTTTCCCAAGCTGCTTCTCCCTGGCTGAGTAGACCCCACCTGGTTGGTTTTTGTGTGTTAATTTTTATTGCAAATTGAAATTCCCCAATCCTGCCAGTCATGTTAAAAAAAAAATATCATACACAGTGTGGATATTTGTCTTAACGATGTAAAACTAAACAACTTTTTTATCCTACGTGTCATTTTCCATCAGATTCATGTTACAATGCTGTTGTGGGTCCTGTAGCATTCTGAGTGGTTCAGCTTCTTCTGACTTTTTGGTGTGAGTGCAATGAGTTACTGTTCTCAAAGAACTACTGTAAAACAAAAACCAAAATTTTGGAAGTCTCATCTATGCAAAGAAAGACTACATTAACTTGCTTTTTTTATTTCATAATAAAAATATATTTTTTGCTAAGTCAGTTACCAAAGAAATAGTAAATACTGTATGATTAGTACTTTTTATTGATGGATTAAAAAGAGATTAGGATTTTAGACCATGGAGTCAACAAGGGAAAATCATCAGTAATAAATATATTGGGAGAAAAGTGTTTGTATGTGTTTACGGGGAAAAATATTTCAGGTTTGGGGTTTTTTTTCGATATGTAGTTGAACATTTATTTTCCACTTCAGGAATATGCATGCAGATATTGGCCCATCAGCATGACAACTATCTTTTACTGTACAATCAGGCAAGACATTAATTTTTTTTTCAGTCTAGTGCCTGAACAAGCTCCATGTAAATTTTTCCATGTGTGTTTTCAGCTTCCTCTTCATAAAAATCACAGTCGCTAAAATGATGAAGCCAGAAGCAGCCAAGACAAATTATCTGCCACTTTTGTAATTCCTTATTCAAATGTCTAATGTGCAGCCTTTTTGGAGGTCTGTCCAGAATTAAGAACAATTAATTCTGGATGTATTGATACAGAATCACAGAATCACACAGAAGCAACATACAGATACAGAAGCAACAAAGAAGACTAAGGCGTAATTTCCCTACAGTTTACCTCTTCCGTTGCCCATTTTGGCATTTGAGAAAATTTTAACTGGTTCGGGATTGACCTTTTAACTTCTGAACCATTTTTACTCTGGCTTCATTATCCTTTGCTCCTTTCTGCAGTTTCCTTCTCCTATGACATTCCCGCTGCTGCTCCTCTCTTACTCCACACTGCTTTCTCTGCTATCTTTTATTTCTCTCATTCTGGCTTTTATATCGTATAAATCTGAATATAACTAATTAGACTTTATTCCCAGTGGCGCCTTGATGTCAAGAACCCTAAGCATATAAGAAAAAAAAAACATTTCTCTGTCTTCTGATTGCTTTCATCTCTAGACGTGCCCAGTACTTTTGGGTAGACAGACAGCGCTTAGCTGGAGTTTGGAAACAGAACTCACACAGGGTAGAGACTTGAGTGCAATTAAAAATTTAAGAGATCTTTTCTCCAGAACTGTTTTTCCTCCTTCTCAGATCCAACTGCTTGTGTTATAATCGCAATGGTTATTGGCTGAAACTGCAGTAAGTTCAAATAGACTTGTTAAATCTCCGTGCCGGATGCTGGAACAGCGCTGTTTAGTCATTAACCTCACTCATATGTGATTACAATTATTTGGGAGACATTTTCTGTAAAATCTAATACGGACAATCAGAACTTGACAAAATTGTCATAAGAGCTCTAAAATTGGATTTTTTCCAAGGCTATCCAGTATTTCCTCTTATGAATTGTACTACAATAGTTCATTCTTCAAGAGTGAGGGAAGGGGAAAAATAGCTGGGTAGCAATTCTAACTTCAAATAGTCTGAAATAACTCTCCACCTTTATGGCAAAACATTTGTTTGTGCTCGAGAGTACAGTGCCTGCTCCAGATAATTCAGTATTTTCCCGTGTGACAAGAGGTAGGGACAGCTTGAATGCAAAGCGGCAGGAGGATAAGAAAGCTGGGTAGCAAGGAGTAATGGTTTTAAGGGAAGGTAGATTCAGACTAGATATAATGAAGTAATTTGTTACACTGAGGGTGATGAAACACTGGCACAGGTTGCTCAGGGAGGTAGTGGATGCTTCATCCCTGCAAACATTCAAGGTCAGGATGATTGGGGCTCTGAGCAACCTAACGTGGTTGAACATGTCCTTGCTTCTGCAGGGTGGTTGGAGTCGATGACCTGTAAAGACACCTTCCAACCCAAAGCGTTCTATGATTCTATATCCCAAACTGTATCCATGAAGCAGATAAATATATGCTATGTGACAAAGGTGAAACTTTGGCAGGGCTCTCAAATGACCTCGATGTGCCATGTAATAGAGCTATAAGTACTTGTAGACAAATAGAGAAGAATGGGTGCTCATACTGCTATATACAATATATATATTTTTTTTAAGTTAGTGAGGATGCTGAATTGCAGTTACCTAAGTACAATCGTGCCATAACATGTATGTTACGGTTACAAATTCAGTAACACATTAATCAGACGTTGCATTTACATCAAATTTCTTTACGGGTCATTAGCCCTTTAATGCAGATCAAACTAATCGCTTTTCCATTGCTCATCAAAATGACTACAGTGAAGTATCTTTAACGAGTAACAGAATGACAAGTTTTCACGTACAATGGATTTTCACAGCAAAACAAATGTGTGTTATTAACTACGTTTGTGTTTTGCAACTGATATGGTCTGACTTCATTGTGTGCTTGTCATGTGAGCGCTATCTTTAATGTTTTTACTTTTTTTTTTTCCCCTCTTACAGGCAGTGAAAGAGCGGGCTTAAAAAAAATAGAGAAGCAGTTTTGATTTCAGAGCACTACAACAATACATAGAAGTGATAGCTGTGCCACATTTCTTATACCTGGGTTGAATCAAGTTCTTTTCCTCTAATGGCATGTGTAATTGCTCTAGGTTTTCAGGTGACCTTCACCCGCACTTATTTAGATTAGTGACTGATGCATTTCCATGGAAACCTACAGCAGGGAAAAAAACACATCTCTTAGTACAGCGTGAAACTGAAAGGATGTGGGTTTTGGGTCTCAGTCTATAACTTGGCTTGTAACTTGTAAAATAGGACTTCTTGTGTGCGGTCATCTTGATTTGGAATTTTTGTTGTTGCTGTTCTCTATATAGTAAATTATTTCCAGCAGCATTTTGTATAAAACTTCAGAATACTTGTCAAATCCTGCATATCGTGAGAAGCTTTAACTTTTTTACATAGTTAAAACAGTACATTTTGAAATTAAATGTCTGGGATTTTTTTTCTTCATGAGGATGCAGAAGACGCAAAATTCAAGTAAGGTGGTTAGAAACTATGGCTGAAAAGTCAAGATCCAAGAAGCAAGTTCGTTCTGGAGGTATTGTGTTTAGCTTTAATGAAGAATGACTGGTTTTTGAAGTGGTTGTGTGGGAAATGGGAAGTTTTTATATGAAGAAAGTAGTGACCTCAGTCAATAAAATGCTTGGAAAATACGGTTGCTTTGAAAAGCCTTGCACAGTACTATATTACTTTTCTCAATATCTTGTGCATGCTTAATATGTACAGCCTAACATATAATCTCTTTAATAATCTTATTTTTAGTGGTTTCTTGGGACAACTTTATTCTTGGTTTTCTCAGCTATTTATTTTAATTTCCAGGAATGTTTAAGGTTGCAACAGATCATAGATTTCCAAATCTGTTCTTTTAAAGTAATTATTCTTATCTGTTTTCATGATGATGTGGCCTGACTCTGAAACTCGTATTACTTAACAGCTGTCAATATGAAGCTGTAACCATATTTAAATATTTTTATATTTATACATAATTTAATATATATTGTATTCTTTGTATCATAATATATACATATACCCGAATGTATATATTCTGATAAAGCATCACGAGTTCAGTAGGTAAAGTTTTGTACTCCGACTTCCTTAAAAGTGATGTGGTGTTCCCAAGTAATTTTCCTGTGATGACAGCTTTGTTTTAGATACACTCAGTAGCGTGGTGGGGAAGGAGCTCCTGCTGTTGAGCAGGGAACTGTATGCATCTGCATCTCCTTGTTCCACCCAGATCTTCCTCTCCTCAGTCGCGTGTAAACTCTGGTACAATATTGCTTAGCAACGTTCTTCTCTGCTAATCTGAGCTATTTATTTGCTCTGACTGAGGTAATAATATTAAATTATAAGTTATTTGGCTGCCCTTGCAGTAGAAGTCACAGAATATTGCTCTGTATGTCTGCTGGGTTTTGGTAATGGTTTTATTTCATCCACAGTGAAATTCAGACTGTAAATCTCACATGCACAATCAAAGCAGAGGAGGGAAAAGGTACTGAGTGAAGGCTTAAACTTCTGGCTTTTGCTTGATTTGTGCTCAGTGTTATCTGGTTCTTAGAAAGTATCTTTGTATCATCTTTTGAATACTTGTCATGCTAGCCTTACATAATGTGAAACGCTGGAACTGGTTGGAATTCTGGAACAGGTTGTCCATGGTAGTAGTGGGTACCACATCTCTGGAAACATTCAAGGTCAGGTTGGAAGGGGCTCTGAGCAACCTGATCAGGTTAAAGATGCTTCTGCTCCTGCAGGGGAGTTGAACTAGATGACCTGTAAATGTCCCTTCCAACCCAAATCATTCTGTGATGTTAGGGTGACTAACTTTGACAAGATTTGGGAAGAGAGTTAAGAAATAATGCAATATATGTATATATATACAGGACAGAGTGAGAAAGGTATTTTTTGAGATTTTTACTCATGTCTGAAATATTCCAAAAGAACCGAGCACTCTGGCTCATTGACTTCAGTGCTTCTTGGTAAAGGAAGGGAAATCGCTATGGTCTGCACAGGGCAAATGGGTTCTTCATATGGGTGATGTAGCAGAAATCACTAAAATGCTCTGTCAGCATCCCTGCTGGCCTCTCAGGTCAGTCGGAACCCAGCTTGGTGGCGGGATGAGGAGAACTATGTGTAGTTCGATTTGATAACTAACTGCATACCTGGCAAAAAGATGTTTGAAACCACTATGCATGACAGGGAGTGTTATGGTGAAGAAGATAGGCAAGAAGTTCAAGGAACTTCCCCATCCTCTGCTCACAGCAGATGGCGACGTCTGTGTATTCAAAATTTTATCTATTATTGAAGTGAGTGAATTTGACAGACTATTGATCCTGAATATAGCTGGCAAAGATGTAGAATTGAATGAGGCTTCCGTAGGGAGGAAATTGAGGGGAAACATTTCTATCATCATCGATGATAAAAGTCCATAATAACTCTTGTTGAAACTTGCTGTACATGAAAATTAATGGTTTTTGAAATTGAACAGAAGAATGGCTTTTCGGGGCCTGTTTTTCCTAAACTAACTCAAAATAGTTCTCCATCTGTTCTTGCTACCTTAGGGTGCAGAATGACTTTCTTCAAAGCAGTTGGCTATCTTTGTAGGCTTATAAACATGTCTCAGGTAGCAATAATCTGTGTTACGCAGACTAGACCCTAGCTCCTGCCACTCAAGTGAAAGCGGAGTTTCTTCACAAGCCTCTAATGGAATTTCTCCAAATTTAAAGCAAAGTCACTGAAAATCGTTACCTGCTACTCTGTAATAATATTTAAATGGCTATTTCTATTAGATTGCCGTTCAGGTACTTGTGGCACGTATAAATCCACCTTCTAGTAAAAAATGTGTCTTCCCATGGCAGGGAAGTGGATAATCTTTAAGTTCCCTTCCAACCCAAACCATTCTATGATGAAAATGATTAATTGAAGTTGTTTCTGTTGCGTCATTTCTCATCAGAAAATACATACCAAGGCTGGCATGCTAGTAACTAGAACTAGCCTGGCACTGGAGAATTCCTGCAGTAGGGAAAGGGGCACTTCCCATCGCTTCTTGAATGTTTGCAGGAAACTTTCTGTGGAGATGCCTCTGGCCCTTTCCCAATGGCTGATTGAACTGAGCCAGTTTTGTGTGGCTTTGTATTGGCTTAATTGCAGAACTTAATCTCTGTAGCAGAAGGAAACAACTTCTGCTAGCAGTATAGAGAGTAGCTGTAACTGTTAGAAAAATAATATTTACTCGAAGATTGAAGTAGATGTCAAGTTTTAAAATGTTACTTAGATTTCCTTTATTTCTTGGCTTTTTTTCTTCTTAAATACCTTCTCCCTTTGGTTTTCAGGTCAGGCGTGGAGCTAAAGCTTCTTCCTTTGTGGGTGGAGGTGGTTTGGGTTTTGTTTGCCTTTTGTTTTTGTAGGGACGTAAGTAGAAATACAGATAAACCAGACTTTGTGTTAGCATACCAGCAATGAATCCTGGCAAGTCTCGACTTCACTCCTGCCTGTAAGCGTGTTTTCATGTTGTCCCTGTTTGCGATGCAGTGAATTGGGGCATTTCCTTGCTTCTCACAGACATGTATTCTTGACTTAAATTGAATGACATCTACCGAAATGCTGGAAGTTAGTGGAAGGTTAAGCATATGCAGAAGCATTGCAAGCTGGGGACTGCAAAGTTAGTGTCTGCTGAGTGTGAAAATAAAAATCCCACTGTTAAGCAAACTATTAAGGCAAGTTTCACCACACTCCTGCCCTTTGTTACAGACCATCATTTTGGATTATGCTGCGGTTACCAGTGAGAACACTGCAGTCGTTCATTAGAATATTTGCAGGAAAGAATGAAAATATGAAATAAGGTGTTATGATTACAAACATTTGTACCACAAATCAGTTCCAAAGAACTGGAACATCACACCACGCAATTTTTGTACTTGAACAAACCATCCTGAACTTTGAGATAAGTAATCTTTGCAATGTAATTTGTATTTTGATATATTTGATAACACTGCAGCAAGTGACAAATGAAGATTTCTTTGTTCTGCCTAAACTGGAAAAATGGGATGCCTTTATTTACATGTTTAGGAGCAGTTTGAGGTCAAAGTGAATTGAAATGTGTTTTATTTTGGACCTGATTTTGTAAAAAAAAAAATGCATGTTTTGGCAGCGATTGAACCACGTGCAAACGAACCACTTCCGCGGTTGGTTGGTGGAATCTCTGAGATCTCCTACCGGCTCAGGTCAACATACATCTCATTACATGCAACAAAGTCTGTAAAGCCTAATACAACTTGGGGCCAAGACAGAAAAAAACACTTCCTCTCCCAACTGTTTTCCTTTGATGACATCACTCAGACCTACGTCTGTGTCTCATCCAGACACTGAGTAATTCAATCCTCCGTTTCGACTGAGACCATGGACACAAAGCTGCCTTGCAGCATTTGCTGTAGGTGGATTAACTGTTCTGCTTCAAATGGGTCATAAATGAAGGGCAGAGGGAATGAAGGCCTGTGGAAGCCCAGCAGGAGAGCTTCATAAGGAAATATCAAGTGATCGTTACCACATTTTGAAATAGTCTGCAAATGAAGGGACAGCCAAGAATAAACACTATTGGCTGTACCTGCTCTGGAAAGAGATTACCAACAGCTTGCCTAACACAGAAGTAAAACTTGCCTCAAAGGTTTCCATTAGTTTTAATGCACATATAACTTTGCTTCTTCGTAAGATCCAAATACAAGCAGATGAAGTTGCGTTTCCAGTCAGATTGAAACTTTAGCAACAGACTTGAATGTTAAAGTTGTTAGAAAAATACCAATTTCCCCCTCTTGAGCTTTGTAAGCCTTATTCAGTGTTAGAGAATAAGAAGCAAATATTTTACCAAATGCATGCTGGGTTGGGGGTTTTTTTAGGTATAAGCAAGCTTTTTGATAAATTAAAGGGGAAAACTAATGGTGTGGAAACCAAAGTGCTTCCATAAGTGCTTTTCTAGTAGGCCTAACTTGCATATTTCAGTTATTAAGGTTTCTCTTGCAAACTTGCTGATTCGCTACATTGATCAGCCATTTCAGCATCCTTTGTGAGTAAGCTCGTTGACTATATTCCAGCTTATCTTTCTCTAAGGATTCAGGAGGGAAGCAACATCACTCTTCCTTTCCTTTTTTCTTTTTTTTTTTTTTTAGAATAGGACTCAGCAAGGGGAAAAAAAGAAAGGCAGGAGGACATCCCATCCAAGTATTTGCTATTCCAGTCAAGGAGTTCTTCTTGACACATTTTTATGCCTATTTTCAAATCTGAAAAACTTCAAAAACCACAGAAGATTTGCCGTTTCTCAGCTTCAAATGAAAGGAAAATAGTCTGAAAGCACTGCATCAACCAAACACTGGGATTTTGAAAGATCATCTACAAGCTTAAAAAGGAGAAAAGTGACTTAGGAATTACAGGTTTACATTAGTGTTACAATTTATCATGTCTTCATCGTATATTTCTTTTTTTCTCGATCCTCATAGTTTATCCTTTCTAATGAAGTGACAATGTTATTACTTCAGATTTGCAAAGATATGAAAAAGATAATTGTAATTTCTTCTGAATACTCGAGTAGTACATACCTGCAGATGTCAGTTTTATAAGTTTTAATACCCTGTGAAGAGAAGCAGGCTGTACTTGCATGTATTTCCTACAAATATTATTAATTCCTTACTCATTCCAGCTTCAAAATTAACCATAGTATTGTTCAGGAGGGAAAGGAAGAAATCCTGGTCTAGATTTTAAAAACAGCACATAGGAGGGAGGAATGCTCTGATCCATTAAATGCAACAAATTCTGTTATTAAGAAAGAAGGATCCTGTGATCAAATAGAGACAAGTTTAATCTATATTTCTTGATTGCATGTTTACATTTTTGTAAGGACATTTAGAATCCAAGATCCTGCTTTGCTTGATTTGGAGAGGATCCCTGAACTTAATCTTTCCTATGACTCAAAGTGAGAAACGTGAAATATTATGTTTAAACAATTATATCACCAAAAACCTGCTCTCTTACCAATGTTTTAATGTACTGTATTTCATGCAAAATCCCAGTTTTGATTCATCTTCATTTTCTAAGGACGAAAGGGAATAAGGAAAAAAGTGATTTTAATGAAAAGCTTATCGAGACTTCCTAGATTGTGTTATGAGGAAGAGATTTTTTTTTTTTCCTTTTGACTGGGTTATTTTCTGGAGCAAAGTTCAGAGTGTCTGTTGTCAGGGAAATCACTTGTTACTCAAAGCAAAGTGCATACGAAACTAGTAATGAGTTAAATTGGTACAAATATGACAGTTATGCTTACAACACGCAGAAAAGAAGGTGGGTCTTCAGTGACAAAATGTTTCTGACTTTCTAAATGTGACATTTAGGTCCTTAATGCATTATTTCACATGTACTGTATATTACATTAGGAGCTGAATCAAAGGTGTATGGAGCTTTAGTTATGCTATGATCTGATCGTAACCTGTGGGTGCAATTTGTACTCTATGGCCTTTGTGTGATGTGAGTGGGTACTTAAATTATGTCTTTGTCTCATTAAAAGTGATGGAATGAAATAAAACTTTTTTGAGGATAATAGAATTTAGTAGCATGGACCTGTGATGCAATGATCGGCTTATTTCATTTAACAGATGGGAAAAATAGGTGTTAGACAAGTTTTAGGGTAAGAACATCCATTTAATTTAGGTTTTTTGAGGCATGGTTTTTCTAACAAATGTGCTACCTCATTTTGCTTGTTTCTTCCTTTACAGTTAGAGATAAAGTGGCATCATTTAGTATGGCTAGTATTTTGAATGCATCTATACTTGGGATAGAAAGATAATGCTCTCCTTAGTGATGTTTTCAGTCCCATATCCTTTTTGTCCACTTCTTTCTTTCTTTTGTTAGGGTCCAATATTTTTGTTACCCGATTGTATCAATTTTTGGAAAGGCTCATAATATAGGTGCACTCTCTTGCTGCAAAAAAATTACATAGATAATGGCTAGCAAAAGTGCACTTGAATTTTGAACTTCTATTAACTGTATTTATTATCATAGAATCGTAGAAATGTTTGGGATGGAAGGGACCTTAAAGATCATCGTGTTCCACCCCCCTGCCATCTCCCACGGGGTCAGGGGCTCCAAGCCCCATCCAACCTGGCCTTGAACACCTCCAGGGATGGGGCAGCCACAGCTTCCCTGGACAACCTGTGCCAGTGTCTCGCCACCTTCACAGGAAAATATTTCTTCCTGATATTGAACCTAAATCTCCCCTCTTTCAGCTTAAAGCTCTCCCCCTCATCCTATCCCTACACTCTTTGATAACGAGCCCCTCCTCATCGTTCCTGTAGGTCCCTTTTCAGTACTGGAAGGCTACCATAAGGTCTCCCTGGAGCTTTCTCTTCTCCAGGCTGAACTAACCAACTCTCTCTGCCTGTAAGCCAACACAGGAGAACAGGGAGTCCTCGGATCACTTTTGTGATCCATGTCCTTCCTGTCCTGAGGACTCTGACTGAATGCAGTACTCCAGGTGAGGTCTCATAAGAGCAGAATCACCTCCCTCACTCTGCTGGTTACACATCTTTTGATGCAGCCTGGGTGTGGTTGGCTTTCTGAGCTGCAAGCGCACCTTGTCAGCTCATGCTGAGCTTCTGCTCAGGGAGGTGGTTGAGTCACCTTCCATGGAGGTGTTTATGTTTAAGGCACGGGTGGACGAGGTGCTGAGGGACATGGTTTAGTGTTTGATGGGAATGGTGGGGCTCCATGATCCGGTGGGTCTTTTCCAACCTGGTGATTCTATGATTCTACAATTCTCAGATTTTCACCCACCAGCATCCCCTAGGAATGAAGAATTTTAGCCTGCTTCCCCCAGCGTTGCCTAAATTTTGGTCTAACCCTCAATATAAACAGTTGTGAAAGCATTTTTTCCCACAGGAAAGAAATGATGTTGCACAGTGAAAGCTTTTGCCTCCAACAAACTGCTGGGTATTGCTTTCCATCAGACACATGCAGGGTGCTGTACCTGAAGCTGTTTTAGCAAAGAACATCTGTAACAACCTATTACATTAGTGAAACATCTCTCAGAGGTGTCAGTGGGGAAGGGGGGAAGAAAGAAAAGGTTCATGTTTTAAGATGGTGCTGAATTGTTGAATTTATTGTGTGCAGTTGAAGAGCAAAGGGAAGGTCTCTGGCTCTGGCTTTTGAATATTATTTTTTTTTTTTCTGTTTGGGTTGAAAAAGCATTTATTAATGCGCAGGCTTATTTCTTCACGCTGGAAATTGGCTTAGAACAGACTGAAACCACTTCTGAATTTCTGCTCGCACATAACAAGTGCAGTAACTAGGCTGGAGTCGCAGTATAAGCTGACTTTACCTTTAACAATCAGCAATGTTCAGAGGGTATCTGCAGCTCTGTCTTGTCTCTCCAATGTCATGCATAAATTATGCTGTGACACTTTTATTTCTTTTGTTCATCCGATGGACCTGTCCATCCCTCTAAAACACTCCAAGAGTGCTGGCAAGCAGTCTGACAACATACTGTCTGGCAGAGCAACCCCTCACTGTTTCCTAGGAAACACGGCCGCCGAAATACCCTGTGAAGAGCAGGAGGAGGAATAAAAGGAATGAAGACAGTTGCTTTGGGATTTTTACCCCTCAGTTCTTTACTCTTCCAAAGAATATCAAATATGTAAGCAATCTCCTATGAATAATAGCATCAGTGTGGTAATTGGCTTGTCTGTTTTTAACGCGCATACAGTAGTTGTGTGCTAATCACTCAAGAAATAGAGCAAGGATGGTGTTACCGATCTTTGTCAATTAGAGTCTAAATTTGATTTCTTGCTTTTCATGTCAGTGAATTTGCAGCTTTTGATAATGTCTGCAGGCGCTGTTGGAGTCCTGTGGTCAGTTATGAGGCTAACACAGCGAAGCTACAGGGAAATCATATACATATTTCTCTGTTGAGGAAACCCATTACTCATCCTAAGGTGGAAGAAGGAAAGAAGAACATCTTTTTTCACCTGCGTCTTGTCAGTGTTCACCATTCTTCAAACCCTATAAATTACATTCTGGCATGGTAGATTTTGAGTCTTTTGGTTGCTGCAACAATAATTTTTATAGGGAAAAAGTGAGGGCTTTGTTACTTGTACTAGCACTATTTCACAGTGCAAATAGCTTATTTCTACCGCATTACCTTCAGTGCAGAACAGACCAAGAAAAAAGGTGCCACATTATTTTGTTCCTTGTAGACTCTTCTAGAATCATAGAACCGTTCGGTTGGAAAAGTCCTTTGAGGTCATTGAGTCCAACCATACCTGTCCACTACTAAACCAGGTCCCTGAGCACCTCATCTACCTGTCTTTTAAACCCCTTCAGGGATGGGGACTCAACCACCGCCCTGGGCAGCCCCTTTTGGTGAAGAAACCTTTCCTGATGTCTCATCTAGACCTCCCCTGATGCAACCTGAGGAAATTTCCTCTCATCTTGTTGCCTGGCACTTGGTTGAAGAGACCCAACCCACCATCCACCTCACCACAGACTCTTTTCAGGTGATTGTAGGTAGTGATGAGGTCTCCCCTCAGCCTCCTCCAGGCTATGGCTCTCATCATCCTAGAACTCCTATTGCTTCTAGATGGCAGATCAATTTACAGAATTGTAGAATGGCTTGGGTTGGAAGAGACCTTAATGATCATCCAGTTGCAACCCCCTGCCATGAGCAGGGCTCCTCCAAGTGGATCAGGTTGCTCAGAACCTCATCCAACCTGGCCTTGAAATCCTTCAGGAATGGGGCTTCCACAACTTCTCTGGACAACCTGTGCCAGTGCCTCACCACCCTTACAGGAGAACATTTCTTCCTGAAATCTCATCTCAATCTCCCCTCTTTCAGCTTAAAAGCATTCTCCCTCATCCTATCCTTGCACTACCTGATAAAGACCCCCTCCCCAGCTTTCCCATAGGCCTCCTTTAAGTGCTTGAAGGCTGCTCTAAGGTCTCCATGGAGCCTTCTCTTCTCTAGGTTGAACAAGCTCAACTTTCTTAGCCTATACTTTCATGGGAGGTGCTCCAGCCCTCTCATCACCTTTGTGGCTCTCCTCTGGACTCACTCTAGTAGATCATGCCCTTTGATGTGAATAAAACATCTTAGGATTTTCTTGTGTTGCTTTTTTTGAATTTGTTTTTAGCAGAAATTGCAAAGCTTTATAGTGATGCTGTGTTCTTATGGAAAATACTTTCAGCAGCTTGAGGGGGAGCTTTCCTTTTCACAATTTTTTTTTACTTTGTGAACAGCAGTGCAGTACTTTGAGAGCTGAGTTGTTAGCTGTGACTCTTAGTGTGATGCTCATGTCCAGTTATGTCCTGTTACTGTAACCTAGAAGTGGATCAAGCCTGTAGAGGGAAGGTCTTCTAACCAGCTATAGATATTAGGAAAAAATACAGTGGAAAAAAATACTCTTGTAAAATATGGGCATTCCAAAAATAGACATTCCAAATTATATATCAATGTTCCTTTTATTCTATCTACATGAAGGAAACTACCATTTTTGCAAACACTGGTACTTTGTTCTGCCTTCTAGAATAACTTTTGAACTGGCTTTTTATCTGCGGTGACAGACATTCTTCTCAGTAATAATACAGTAGTATATATGCTACTAAATAATATTTCTCTGGAGTTTCACATCTATATCTTCTTGCTAATCTTTCTAATCTATCTGGAACCTTTTAAAAGAAATCCTAAAAGAATTCTGTAGGTGAAGGCTCTGTAAATGATAGGGTTATTAGTCTTAGGTGGTCCTAACTTCCTCCAAAGCACTCTGATTAAAAGTGCTGGTCTTCAGAAAACCTGGAGACAGAACAATAGGTAAAAATCTTGTGAAACCTGGAGCTAACCCCCTTGGTGCTGTTATACCTATAAAAGTGCTATTAAGCTTTATATTACTTGAATTCACAAAAAAATCATTTGTCAAATAAAATTGCCTATAGGTTCTTTGTATTATTTAGTCAAATTAGCGAACAAAACATTTAAGTAAGGGGGTTTTTTTTTATTATTTTTTTGATATCCAGTCACTACGGCTGCAGATTCCTGGTCCTTCCACCTCTTTTGGATGTCTGCACTCATCCTGCATAATAGGACAGGCAGAATCTGAGTCAGAGGTTAGGGGAAGAGGATAATTAATATACACAGCAACCTGGGAAACATACTGCTTATCCTTGAGTCCAGGGATTTGAAAGGCTAATGGTGTCCCAAATAATCTCAGTGTGAATGCAATTGCACACAAAGAAGTGGGGGAAAGTAGAGGGTTGGGAGAGACGGGGAGCAGATACAAGCTGCAGCTGAGGAATGCTGGCTTTGCAATACTAAGTAGCTGAACAAAGCTATCTGTCTTACTGCGCCTTTCCGTTCCTCCCACCCACTTTGTATTCATTAATAGCACTGAAATATCATGCTATAGAAAACAGTTTCTGCAGAAGAAACATCTGGCTCCTTAAGGTTCAGGCAGTGGCTTGTAAGATCTCCAAAATAGTCTTCATCATACTTGGTGATTTTAATTATTTATAACTGAATTCTGAAAACAGGCCAGTGCTAAACTGTGAGCAGGATCTCTGTTTATGTTTTCCTGTGTTCTGATTATGTCTCTTGAAATTAATCTGATTTTTAGGATGGTGTGGAAAAGGACGTTGCTCAACAGGGAGTAGAATGCGATTCACGCAGGTCACTGTATTCCACATCACAGCAGGACATTGGCTCTTAAAGCTGAATTTGTAAACTTAGCAACAAAGGCATGACCCATGAAATTCACTGAAGCCCTTACAGCACGTTAAGAGGCACAGTCATACAGTGAGCTACTTCAAAACCGAGTCTCTTTGAGCAGCTGTCACGTAGCCTTGGGTACCATTGCTGCTCACTACGCTTACAGATCCTATTCTGTGAAAAGCAGCGTGTTGGCTTCCAGCCCTGCAGCCAGAGTGCTGGATGGCTGAGCTTTGGTTGTGTCTAGGTATGTACTAGCCCTAGAGCAAGTTATGTCTTTGTAAAGTATTCCAGCAAGGCTGGGCGTTAAAGGCAGTAGGAACTGGAACCTAGGTGGAACGTAAGGCTTCTTTGGCAGTAAATATATGTTGTAGTTGAATGACAAAAGGACAATTTAATCCTGTACAAAACCATCAAGTAAGATTCATATTATAGCAGGGATTTCCTCCCTCTTTGGCCACCCTATAGGAAGGAGGCTGACTAATCTCCACAAAATTTATATAAATGTATGTATTTACGATTATCCTTAGTCCTGTTTTTCTTGTATTTTGCAAATTGCTGCACCACTATGAAGAAATAACTTGCTTACTCTTAGCCAGCTGCAACATGCACGCGCATTTTCAGCCATAATTCCTCTGTATGATGTAGACATTTGTATTTATTTCCCCAGCTGGGGGCACAATGCAGTTACGTGTCAGCTGCACTGGTTAAACCAAGGAAAGATGCATTTTGTCGACCTAAAGTCTGCTTGCCAGTACTTTCTTCTGCAATGTGCTCCCCGGCCATGTTTAAAGCCTGTCATCCAGCATTGATGTTTTTTTTTTTTTGCTCTGCAGACTAGCATTTGGTCATCTGGCAGCACTACCTCTCACAGTAATTTTTAACATCCTTTAAAGCTGTGACATAGAGACGGTGTACCTTGAGGGCTATGTCTGGCTTGGAGAGCTAATGAATCAGTCTGGGTGGAGCCAGGCTGTCCTTCAATGAAAAATTCCTTCGCCATGCAGATAAGAATTTCATGGTCACAAGTTAAACCAGAAACTTTTCAATTTGATTTTTGATGTCTGGCGGACTAACTTAATGTGATTGCACTTGAGGACCAAACTATATTTAAGCAAGATGTTTTCCTGTCTCAAAAACTACAGGTTCTGCGTAAGTATCTCAATTGAAGAACGCACTTAAAACCAGGCTGCACTAAAAAACTATTGTCATAAAGGCTAAGACTCAGGAAATTGATAATTTCGGACAATTATTGTAATACATAAAGTTACCAAAGAAGATTCCTTCATGGTCACAAGTTAAACCAGAAACTTTTCAATTTCATTTTAGATGCATAATTTTTATATATATATATGTGTGTGTGTGTGTGCACGCACACACATGTAGTGATAGTCTTTCAGTGAAAGCCTTCTGGATTATGCTCTTTGCTGTGCAAATTGAAACAATTAAAAACTGGAGTAGCTTCTGCATTTTTCCCACATGCTGGATTTATTTGTGCTCCTGTCAGTACCCACTGAAAGCAAATGAATGTGAGAGCACAGAATCATAGAATAACCAGGTTGGAAGAGACCCACTGGATCATCAAGTCCAACCATTCCTATCAAACACTAAACCATGTCCCTCAGCACTTCGTCCACCCATCCCTTAAACCCCTCCAGGGAAGGTGAATCAACCACATCCCTCGGCAGCCTGTTCAGGTGCCCAATGACCCTTTCCATGAAAAATTTTTTCCTAATGTTCAGCCTAAATCTCCCCTGGCAGAGCTTGAGGCCATTCCCTCTTGTCCTGTCCCCTGTCACTTGGGAGAAGAGCCCAGCTCCCTCTTCTCTACAACCTCCCCTCAGGTAGTTGCAGAGAGCAATGAGGTCTCCCCTCAGCCTCCTCTTCTCCAGGCTAAACACCCCCAGCTCTCTCAGCCGCTCCTCATGAGGCCTGTTCTCCAGCCCCTTCACCAGCTTTGTTGCTCTTCTCTGGACTCACTCCAGAGCATCTTTTCATCCAGAGCATCTTTCCAGTCTTAGTGGAAGAGAGATATTTAGCTCTGTCTGTAGTTCTATAGATATGGTTCTCAATGAAGTTCTTTAACTGTTATACTTGTGCTAAACCAGAGTTAATGTTGGTGAATTGTAGAAACACTTGTGAACCTGAAATTCATAGTTCTATAGGTTGATTTAATGCTGCAACTGGTAGATATGGGAGCTGCTTTGGAGGGATGAATGTTTTTTCTTAAGCAAAGGCATTAATATAACATTTTAATCTCTTTGGGGTTTTAAATGCCTTGTTTAGTAGATATATTGTTGTATTTTATTCCTTTGTTCTTTGTGTTTCCCAGATATAGAGGTTCTTTGGGTTTTTTGCAGCACTCTATTATGACTCAATGGTTTGTGTTGTGTTGTTTGTGTTCGCTATATAATGGTAGTACAAGTTTCATAGCACTATTTCCTGTGAGACTTGATTGATGGCAATGAATGTGGGCGCCTACTTTTCCCTCTACCCCCTTCTCTGTATGCATAATAAAATCATAGCTGTAACTCTGATTTTGTCTGCATGTGTTTACATTTAAACAAAATATACTGTTTCACCTTATTTAGGCAATTTTTCCAACCTTTCAAAAAATGTGTTTCTGGATTTTTCTTCTTTCTTTCTTCTTGTATTTTTCTTCTCAGTCCAAGCTATAAAAGGACCGAAGATCAGACTCAAAAGGTTTTTGCCACTGAGAGTAAGGATGAAACTTTAAAACTTGTGAACTATACATGATCTATAAGAAGTTCTCCTTATTTACTTGATCTATATGAAATAAGAAACTTTCAATTCCAAAGTAAAACATTTGTTTTCTGAATACCATGAAATTGTGTTAATTCACTGTAAGGAAACATAGGGAATGCTTCCTTACTGTGAGGATGACTGAGCACTGGGATAGGTTGCCTGTGGAGGTTGTAGAGTCTCCTGCCTTGGGGATATTCAAAAGCTATGAGGAAATAGCCCTGAGTTACTGGCTGTAGGTGGCCCTGTTTGAACAGGACGGGTAGGATGAGGTGACATCTAGAGGTCTTTTCTGACCTCAGTCATTCTATAAGTCTAAGTAGTACTGTAAGGTTTCTTTTATTGACATATTGCAGAAAATATGCTTTGAAATTGCAAATTAAAAAAAGCTTGCTTAAGAAATACAGGAGTATTATTAAAAGTTGCTTAAGAAATACAGGAGTATTATTAAAAGTTCTGTTTTCTTCATACAGAAACAAGAACAGATAGAACAAAGAAGCTGTTTAGACACTATACAGTTGGATCCTATGACAGCTTTGATGCTTCAAGGTAAGAATTTTTCTTTTTGCTTGCAATCTGTTTACAAAATCTTTCTGGGTTTTATTTAATTGTTACATTTGGTTTAGACTTTTGAGGGGAAGAGGGAATCAGATCACTAAACAGAGCTTCTCAAGATATCATTCTACATCTACAATGTTTTTTATCACAGCTTACTTCTTTCACATGGGATGGGTCTACAAAAATAGTGAGTAGTGAAGTAATGAGTATCACTGTTTTATTTTCATAAGTGGTGGAAGAGATATGCATTTCATGGAAGCACTGTCTTCCTTCTGCTTCTACAGTCAAGGACCACTTAAGTTGTTGGATACTTCACGAGACCAGGTCTTCTATATCTGTTCACAGAATCTTACTTGCTGACAATAAAACCAAAACAAAATGTTGTGATTTGTTGTTCTGAAAAATATCTTTTGATTCAAAGTAGAAATTAGGCTGTGAGTAGTGAGGAATTTAGAAATTAGATTATTTATTTGTAGTTTCTGCTGAGGTGTCATGATTTTTAAGCAGGTTCTTGTCTTGCATGCATGTACATTGGACAATCAGCCAACATCTGTTAGAAAGGATGATTTAAAGCACGGAAACTCAGTTAGCTGCTGGTGTCTTCTTGAGAAAATTGTGGTTGCATACTGGAATCAGTGTGCTTTTCTCTTGACTGTCTAATTCCATCTTGGGAATTTTAATTTTCAAGAATAACACCATTTTATCAGAGGAGAATTCTGAACTGTGTGAAGCAATGATGGCAGAGATTCATGTAGCCCACCTTTTTTTTATAAAAAAAAAGAAAGAAAATGTGGTAACTGTTGGTTTTACTATGTGATCTTAATCCTTGTTCTGGTGGTCACTTTCTATATCAGTTAAATAATTTGGAGGTGGAGGACGGAGTTCATGTCAGCTGAAGTAGTTTGGATACCCAAGATGTCTTTCTGTGTTCCTGGCAGTCACAGTGCAGAGCTCTGGAAGCTTGTGAATATTTAAAAAATATGTAAATATTTGAAAACTATGTAAATCTGCAGTCCCTTGTGTTTTGATTTGAAAGGGCGTTGCAATGTTTGATGAAGAGGGAAAGTTTGGTGACATGGCAGAAAGAAGAACAGGCTTGTGGTTTGGCTATTGTCATCCTTTCTTGGAGGCTCTTCCTCTTGCTATATATGGTGTACTATAGGGTATCAGCTCTTGCTGCTGTGACTTAGGAATAGAGAAACTCCATGTCAAAAGCTTGTGTATTCCCTTGCCATGATTAACTGAGTTAACAGAGCTTTGCCTTATTGGACAATAATGTGTTGCATTGGATGGTCTAATAATGATAAAGTTGTCAAGAGAGGCTTTTAGCCTGTACTGTGAAACACGTAACTGTTCTAACAAGCTAACAGGTTACTGGTTACATTTCCAGTGAGCAGCAGAGTTGGCATTTTACAAGATTCTTTGAGTGATCATTATCCTGTAAAATTCATAGCCTTGTGTCTACATTTCAGAGTTAATGGATAAAGTAGTTTCTTTAAAGCCAGAAGCTGTGGCCACAACATGTTGCTTCAGAGATACCAAACAGTCCCATTTGGAAACCTACCGCTACTTTCTACAAAAAATTTGTCATTTGAAAACGTCAATTCCATCAAAACATCTTTTTTTTCCCTTGGAGTGGGGTGCTATTGATCCTACAGCATTTGGAATTTTTGTTGTGCTTTCCCCAAGAATATTCAGGTGCATTATTGAGAGAGAATAATGTCACCTGCCTTTCTGAAACAGGCAATACTCAATTGTTTAGAGAGGTAACTGAAAGCAGGAAGCCAAAAGCCATATTCAGACTGAGGGCTTGAACCTCATTTAAGTTGTGAACATGTCTTTTAACAAGTGAGCTGATGGGAATGAGTGGATTATGCTCTACGGTTTGGGAAGTCATGGAAAGTATGTAAGATGTTTGAGGGGAAAGAAGGAAAGTTTTTTGGTTTATTTTGGAGTTTCTGGGTTGTTTTTTTTTTCCCTCTTAAGGTATTGTGCCTGTGTAGTGCAACAGCAAAACTCTCAAAAGAAAACTTCATTAGCTGACTCAAGCCTACAAGTGAGCAGGAAAGTTTATCAGATAAAATGATAAGTTTTGTACACCCATATTATCGAGAAACGAAGTATGAAATATGTCTGCAGTTGTTCCTGATTCTGGAATTGATACCTGTTAATTGCCTGAGCACTAAGAGGGAGAGCAACAGAGTTCTTCTGGCAGCTTTTAAGTAAAGCAGAGATTTGAGGCGAACTCAAGGACAGTTTCCAGAGAATCTGAAACCTGATGGACCCTTTTTGAAGAGTAATAATGGCAGTCCAGCAGAACAAGTGGAAACTGAGAGGGAAAGGTAGGAGAGGATAGAATTAATGGCAAATTCTAAAAAATACAGTGTAAAGGTAGACTTGCATAAGAGATAAGCACAATAATTTTAGAATTTTTGTAAAATAACAGTAGAAAAACTAAAAAAAATTTAGATTTCGTGTCCAAGTTTCCAAACCTAGTTAGTTGCTGGAAAGGAAAAAAACTTGTTTCTCTGAGGAGCATAGAATAACTTACTGTAAGGATGTATTCACAGAGAAAATATACCATGATGAAAGGTAACCCCCCTTTTTCATCCTTTACAAACATGATATGTAGTGAAACACCATTCTGATACTTTTTTCCTGAACAAGATAGAGTTCAAGGACTTGCTGTACTAAAACTGCAGTAGCACAGAAAGTTGCGTTTCAGATACTTGACTGAGGCTGCGAATCAGCTTTTTATACATCTAAGTGGTGATTTTACTGGTGTTTACATACTGCTGGTAAAGAATTTGCATTTAAGAATCTGACTGGAGATTGGTATGTCTTGTTAGTATGTACAGATTTAGTTCCTAGCATGAGCTTCTTCAGGGAGAGGAACTGTTAAAAGAGGCAAAAAAGATGTCAAACTCACAGCAATTCTCGATGCTTCCAAATTTGTGCAGCTTTCACTGCTTTCTCTGTTGTCATTTCCTATCAAAGTAAGGGAAGAATACAGTAAAACAGATTGAACTGCTTGCAGCTAAATTTTAATAAACATTTGTCAGAAGGCAATTGTGCCTGTGTGCTAAGAAGAGCTTTGAAACCAACATTTTAACAAAGCCGATCCAGTTCCTTTCTGGAGATGATGTGGGGGAGTGAGGGGAAGTGTCTGCTCGCTCCCCTTTTTCCTTCCCCCTCCCAAAGGGCAAAAATTGCTGAGTAGAAACACTCTGTTCAGAAATCTACATTAATGGGCTTATTCACATGCACGAAAATACATTGTACATGGTATTTTTCATCTTTAGGAAAATGTGCAGCTTGAGTAATGGAGAGTCATTAAATCCTGTTTCAGTTTGGCATAAGAGATCCATACGTTAATGCTTAAGGGAAATGGGTAGTATACTTACTTATATGTAGAAAGGCAGTGAGACTTGCTTGCCAGTACAAATAGTCATTAACTGTCATACAAATATAATATTTGAAACTACTAGGCCTAATGTACTATCTGCTTTAAATGCTGGTGGGGTACATTAATTCTATTATGCAAAAACGATGCTGTCTCTTGCAGCTGTCAGGCACTGCTGCTGCTGACATTCCTTTACTATTTATTAAAACTTTGGAGAACTAATTACTTTCAATCATTTCCCTTTAATCCGATGCAGGTGGACAAATGTTGAAGGGAAGGATAGGTTTTGTTGTGATGGTGCACATATGAGAGAGGAGTAAGTTTCTTATGCTTACAGGATCTCTTACTGGTCAAGCAGGAGTAAATATGTGTCCCAGGACTTTTGACCCAGGCTGTAGCTCCAGAGGCTGAGGTGGCAAGTGGGGTGGGTAAAGTTTTATTCTGTCTCCCCAGATGGACCAAGCAGGCAGAAATCGTGAAGTCAGACCCCGAGAAACACCATGGGTCCTAGGCTGTACTTGCTTGACATGCCTTAGAGCCACAGAGCGGAGCAGAAAGCAGGCACAGAAAAATCATAGAATAGAATCACAGAATGATCTAGGTTGGAAGAGACCTTTAAAGGTCATCCAGCCCAACCTCCCTGCAAAGCTCAAGGACATCTTCAGCTTGATCAGGTTGCTTATACCTGTGTCCAACCTGACCTTGAATGTTTCCAGGGGCGGGGCAGTAACCAGCTCTCTGGAAAACCTGTACCAGTGTTTCACTACCCCCATATATATAAGGAAGTGTTTCTTCCTTATATCCAGTCTGAATCTACCCTCCTTCAGTTTAAAACCACTGCCCCTTGTCTTAAAGAGCAGATACACCAACACTGTTGCCAGGAGATATTGTAAGGCTGCTTTGATGTGCCTCTGGAGTTTTATGTCTTCCCTGTATTTGTTGTCAGCAGTGGTCAAGACAACCCTGAGACATTTTTGAGAGCTGAGGTTGGGAGGGATCCCATTGAATTTGTTAGGAAAAATATTTCTTTGGGTCAGTCTTGCCTAGGCTGGACAGTCAATATTTTGACCACCAAAGCAAAAGCTTTCACAGTTTTATAAATATTCTTTGGAAACCTAGTTGAATTCCAGGAATATTTTTAATTCAGAGAAAACTATTTGTAGGCCTTAAATCAGTTATTTCATCGACTTTGCACAGAAATTATTGCTAAGATGCAGAATGGATGTTGGAATTTAAAAGAATTCATTATTTTTTAAAGTACTAAAAATAAGGTAAATATATAGAAATTATTACTCTTTATCTGCTTTTTAACTGAAGTGGTGGAATTGCTTAATTATCTCAAGACAGGACAGTGAATTTTTCAGTCAGGAAAACCAGAAGACAAAATTAAGTTATCGGATTAAAATCTGTAGAATGAATCAGTTGTTTGATTTCAAATGTAAAATGTTAGCACCTTCTTAAAAGTGATGTGACTGATGAGAGTGGTAACTGAGTTTTCATAAGTATGGCATAAGTAATATGAGCCATTTTGGTACTGTGTAAAGATTTTAAATTTATTGGATTGAAAACATGATTCAATAGCCTTCATGGATTTGGAAACCTTAGAACACAACAGTGGAAACTTTTATTACTTCATTTATTGCATCATCTCCCTCCCAACAGAATAGTGAACCAGCAAAAGTCAATAGTATAATTGAACGCCAACTTCAATGCAGTTATGAAGCACGAAATGTAGATGTGAGATTTCCTACCTCTTTGGTGTCTTCTCTTTTCTCACAGTACAATCTACTTCCACATCTCTTTTTTTCCTAACCACTGTAACTAGTAGTAATCACTACATGGGAGAAGTTTCCTTGGTGCCTTCTCATGACAGCCTATGGCTACAGAGTATTAAGAAGCTCACAGGAGAGGATGTAATAATAAATAACTTTTTTTAGAAGGCTTGTTGCCACAAAGTTAACAACCAGGACCAAATTGATTTGCCTTCTGGTTTTAGTTCTGTTGTTCTGGTTGATGAAAAAGAGGAAAATTGGATTGTGTAGTCTAGAAGGTATGTGTAAGAAAGCTTAATTAAAAGCTTAATTCATTAACCCCAGCGTCTCTATTTGGAGTCAAGTGGCAGCATTGATGTCTCCTGAGCATAGAAGCTGACAGAAGCAACTCCTCAAAAGCCAATTTACATACAGACATTTAACTAAAAAGAGAGATACTACTTAGTTGTGTATTCCAGCAATTCACTGTTGATGTTGTCATCTGCACTGCTGGAGAGAGCAGTATAAGCTTTAATCCTAGACAGCTCAGAGACTCCTTGGCACATCTGATGGCACATCTTGGCTTCATCATGCTGTGAAATACTCTTTATTAATTTATTTTTTAATTTGCAGAATCCACCTCTTAAATACTTACGTCTTTGTGCCAGAGTTGTGCTCTGTCCTCATAAGTTAAACATTAGATGTGTTACAGAGAAATTAAATGTTTTTAATAGTTTTTTTTAGTGGAAGATCTCAATTTGGCACAAAAGTACTTTAGTTTCATACCTGATTTTGTGTGGATATTTAAGCTAAATATATTGTCTTCCTTCTAGGAAAAAAATGCAATTATTCATCACTTTAAATTTATATTTTAATTGGATGGAAACCTTTTGAAGAATTCTGGTCATTGGTGGCCAAGAAGGCCAGTGGCATCTTGGCTTGTATCAGAAACAGCGTGGCCAGCAGGTCCAGGGAGGTTATTCTGCCCCGGTACTCAGCACTGATGAGACCGCACCTCGAATCCTGTGTTCAGTTCTGGGCCCCTTGCTACAAGAAGGACGTTGAGGTCCTGGAGAGAGTCCAGAGAAGAGCAACGAAGCTGGTGAAGGGGCTGGAGAACAGGCCTTATGAGGAGCGACTGAGAGAGCTGGGGGTGTTTAGCCTGGAGAAGAGGAAGCTCAGGGGAGATCTTATCACTACCTACAACTACCTGAAAGGACGTTGTAGAGTGGTGGGTGCTGGTCTCTTCGCCCAAGTGACAGGTGATAGGACAAGGGCTCTGCCAGGGGAGGTTCAGATCGGACATTAGGAAAACTTTCTTCACCAAAAGCATTAACAGGCACTGGCAGAGGCTGCCCAGGGAGGTGGTGGAGTCACCATCCCAGGAGGAATTTCAAAGACAGGTAGATGAGGTACTTGAGGATATGGCTTAGTAGCAGATAGGTAGGGTTGGACTTGACGATCTCAGAAGTCTTGTCCAACCTGGTGATTCTATGTTTCCAAGCCATGAGACATGCAACAGGGAGCTATGGGATCTTTTCCTGGATATGGCTTAGCAGTGGTTTTGTTTCCCTGTTGCGGTAAATTGAGCGTATGTACTCGCTGAGGGTAGCTTGCTTGCATGCAGCCATCAGCAGCAATCTGTTAAATGCAGACAAATGGTTCTTTACACAAATCAAAACCATGTATAAGAGCTGTTATTATTTTTTTATATCCTGCTTACCACATTTTCATGTTGGTTCTGTCTAGGCCTGCAGAACAGTGAGGGAGACACAGAGAAAACTATCATTATGTAGAGAATGGATCTTTCTGCATTGACACAACTGACTATTTTTGGTTTTCTGTTGGATGGCACCAATTCCGCTGTACTGATATTTTCTCTTAAGTTTGTACTGTTCGGTTGATCTCTAGCAAGAACTGGAGCAAGGATCTTTTAAAATGGATATTATTCATTCTTAAAAATAACTATTGATTCTGTTCCTTTGGTTTGGACTGATATATTCATAATAATAAGTTTAAAGTGATTTTACAGTTCTCTCTAGCTTGCAGGCATAGGTTTTACACATAATCCTTGTTTCCTTTTCTCTGGTGGAAAGAAGTAAGAACAGCAGTATTTTAACATTTTTACATATATTAATAGCTTGGGTTTTGTCCAGGAGATAGTAGGAATAATATCTGAGTATGCTTCTAGCTGTAATATGTATCTAATGTAATGTATACAATATGATGCTTATTCTGAATTAATTAATTTACTCAGAGTACAGTAGTCTGATAGCACTGAACTGCTCTTAATGTGCGAGGCAAAGAGATGAAGGGAGCTTATTTTAACACCTTGTGCCTCATTAACTTGAAAAATGTAATTTAATACAATTTGGAAAATTGCATATATGTTTAAGCAATAATTAAGGCATTGTAGATTTTGTGGAAAAGGTGGAGATGTTAAAATGTGAAGTTTCTCTTTTACAGTTATTCAGTTTCTAATGAAAATGGTTTCACTTTCTAGTAAACAACTTTGAACTTTGCCTCCCCTATTGTTGTGTGCTGCCACGACAGAGCTTTTCAAGTCAGTGACTACAGAAAATATTTAAAGTAATTCCTGAAATAGGAAGCAGAAAGTGGTGTGTGTGTGTGTTTGTATCTGAACTGTAGTGTTTCTTCATTGAACTATGTGGTATAATTGCATGAATATCACAGAATCACAGAATCACAGAATAACCAGGTTGGAAGAGACCCAATGGATAGTTGAGTCCAACCATTCCCACCAATCCCTAAATCATGCCCCTAAGCACCTCATCCACCCTCACCTTAAACACCTCCAGGGACGGTGACTCAACCACCTCCCTTGGCAGACCGTTCCAATGCCTAACCACCCTCTCCGTGTAGAATTTTTTCCTAATCTCAAGCCTAAATCTCCCCTGGTGGAGCTTGAGGCCATTCCCTCTCGTCCTGTCCCCTGTCACTTGGGAGAAGAGCCCAGCTCCCTCCTCTCCACAACCTCCCTTCAGGTAGTTGTAGAGAGTAATAAGGTCTCCCCTCAGCCTCCTCTTCTCCAGGCTAAACACCCCCAGCTCTCTCAGTCGCTCCTCATAAGATTCACTCTCCAGCCCCTTCACCAGCTTCGTTGCTCTTCTCTGGACTCGCTCCAGAGCCTCAACATCCTTCTTGTGGTTAGGGGCCCAGAACTGAACACAGGATTCGAGGAGCGGTCTCACCAGTGCTGAGTACAGAGGGAGAAGAACCTCCCTGGACCTGCTGGCCACACCGTTCCTGATACAAGCCAAGATGCCATTGGCCTTCTTGGCCACCTGGGCCACTGCTGGCTCATGTTCAATCTCTGTCAACCAACACCCCCAGGTCCTTCTCCTCCTGGCAGCTTTCCAGCCAGGTTTCTCCTAGTTTGTACCTCTGCTTAGGGTTGTTGTGCCCCAAGTGCAGGACCCGGCATTTGGCCTTGTTAAACCTCCTGCCGTTGGTCTCAGCCCAGCAGTCCAGCCCATTCAGATCCCTTTGGAGCCTCCCGACCCTCCAGCAGATTGACACTAATATGCACTATTCAAGGTCTAATACAATTAGTGGAAGATGCAAAACTATACAGCGAGCGGTAAGAGACTTGTAAGTGCTTTTTTAAGTTGTTTGCTGCCTTGATGGTGAAGTTTGTTTAAAGCATTTTGGTAAAATCCTGCTTTTAGCAACTGATGGCTTGCAACTAGTGATTAAAATTTGTCAGACGTTTTCTAGGCTAGATGTTTGCCTTAATTTTCAGGGAGAAAATGTTAGCAAAGAAAGACCAACAGCTTCCAAGACCAAAGCTGAAAAAAAATTATATGTAGTTCCTCTCTCAACTTTCAAATTAAAATGCTCTTTCTCAAAAGATTTAAGTATCCAACTCTAGTGCTTGTGAAAACCTAACTGTGTAAATACGAGCACAGAAGTTCCTGATTGCAAGGGCCATGATTTGATGGATGTGCCATTTCTTGCACAGCTCAACAATGTTTTCTCTGCAACTCCTCCAACTGGATGCTGGAGGACAGGATGGATTTAAATGTCAGAACTGAAAGCAACAGCCTGTGTCCTGTGCTTGGGGAGGGATAAAGTTCTCTGAATTAAAACAGAGAAAAGGAAAAAGGAATAGAAAGAATAGAAGGTGAAGAGAGCAAGAAAAGATTGTGAGGATGTGATACCAGGTTAGTTAGAAATAGGAACCGCATATTTAGACGCAAGGATGGAGCAGAGGGAAACAGGAGATCAAAAAGTTTATTTTTCAGGGAAAAAGGAGTAAGTTTCTCATGATTAGTGTTTTACATTCCTGTCTCCTAGCCTCCTCTGTGATAACTTATCTTCCTTTACGTGATCTTTAATTCCCTGCCCTTCTACACCTTTGGCTGCTTTCCTCTCACCTAATCACTAGATGAGCAAAAGCTTCTGGTTGCAAGTGATGCATTTTTAAGTTTTTGCAGGCCAAAAGGAACAAATAACTGTTAAGCTCACACTGTGGGCTTTCCTCCAATGGGAGCAATGATTTAAAGCACTTTTTTTTCCCACCTCTTTTTTTCATCTCAAAAGACGTAACTATTGAGAAGTCAGAAAGAGGTTGACTTTCATGCTCTGAGTAATGTTAGTCTCTTCCATTGGGTGAAGTATAAGGTTGAGAGGAGAAGGATGTCTTGTTTTGTCCAACAGATTAGATTTCCTGGAATTGTGTTTCTTTATCAATTGAGGTCAAAGCCTGCAAAAAGGGACTTGCTGAAAAGAAAGCAATAGCTAGTGTGAGCATGTTCACCAATGATAAAAAGGTTCTGCTCTTGAGTTCCAAGTGTGTTAGAATGCTTCGTCTTAAATCCATACCTGGCATTTCAGATGAATGCCAAGAACCTGATGGATAGAGGAATTCTCTAGCCAGGTCTTTTGAAAGTATTATTCTTTCACTCAGCCAAGAGACAGATGCTAGCTCTGTCCTCAGAGGTTTTGGCATGCAGGTGGAGATGCTGTAGTTGAATGATTGGCAGATATACCAATTGAATAGCTGGTGATACTGCTGGGGGGTCTGCTCTCTTTTACGTAGAATTTCATCGTGTATTCTGGAGAAACAATGCCTAACGAAGGCTTAATTTAGACTGAAATAGATGAACAAAAGATTTGATGGCACAATTCCTAAAAGAAGAATAATGAATGTTAAGTTAAATATGTGCACTAGAAGAAAGACTGCTATCCGTGTGTCTTCTAATTTATCTGTTTTTTAAATTAAAAAATTAAATCTCAGGCACAGATAACAGGTCTCAGAATTAAGAGTTTGATGCTACAATTGAAAACCAGGGCTAATGTTGAGTAGCTGGTTGTGTGAGCCTTTAAACAAGCATTTCCAAAGACTGATAGTGTAGTACGGTTAGATTTTGATTTGTAGAACAGTTGTAGCTGTAGCAGAAATGGTTTATACCTCTACTGTAAGCACTTCAGTTACGATACATTCTGAAACACATTTGAAAGCTAGTCACTTTATCCGGTTGGAAAGATAATGCAAATTTTTTTATCCTGTCTCCAGTACTTACAAAATAAAAAGTTTCGTATTTCTGGAAATCATGTGTGAATGCAACCTATAGCTGGACATAAAAAGAAAAGAGGGCAATAAGCAGAGATTCCCATTCAACATTCACTTAATTAGGAAAAGCAACTGCCAGTTGAAATAGAGCAGAATACATCTATCAGCTGATGAAGAGAGAAAAGTCAATGATATTTCACTGCTACCAAAGTTGTGGGCTAAACTTACCATGCTTTGATAAAATTCCTGATAATTATGATAATGTTAGGCTGTTAAGATGGACATTCTCAAGCTGTTCCACAGATAAGTAAACAAAATTTGGTGTAGGCTTAAAATAAGTCAAAGGCTTAGTGTAATTAAAGAAATGGAGGTAGGTGAGAATGTATTTCAGAAACAAGGTACAGGTGCCACCTCCTTTTTGATGTTAATGAGACTGTAACATAATATGTTGATTGATCAGGATTTTTAAAGGGATATGAGAAAAAGAATTTGTTTTATATAAAATCTTAGAAAATCTACGTTTCTGACTCTATACTGTTTTTAAAGCTTTTAGAAAAGAAAAAGTGGGAAAATGCTCTTAGAAGAACTTTCCTCCATATCTTTTTCAATACCTCATTTGTTTTAAGACAGAACTCGAAACTTACTTGTAACGTGTTTTATACTAAAGTGTGAGAAAATTGTGCAGATATTTTAACACTGATGATTAAAGCACTATACATTTCTGTACAGTGTAGAATTTTAAGTGAAATACTTTCATTTATAAAAATGAAATGAACAGTCAGGGTTACTCAAACTTCTTGTGATTAGAGCTGTGTTTTGTTTCCAAGGAATGGAGGACAGGAGGATTAATTCCTCCTGCTCATCATAGCAAACAAGGTGTGATGGAAACCCTGGGGGATCCCTTAAAACTAATTCAGAACCTGTGGTTATCGCCAGTTATGAAATCTCCAGTCTCTTTCCCATATTTCACAATTTATTTACCTTCAGCATTTAGTATATTTAGACTGAGTGGCTGAGCAAATAAGTTACTATACCAACCTGTATAGTGAGTTTAATAATTGTTATAAAGACCTGCAAGGTCAAACTGCTTCCTTGAAGGGCTTGTAATACATTTTAGAAGTGTTAATAGAACACATTTTTATTTTCCTTAGTGAAAGTGTGATTAAAATGTGTTATAGAAATCCCAGTCGAGAGATTCTGAGGCAGGTGTATGGAATCCTTTGTATCATCACAGTATGTGCATGTGCCAAAGCAGGAAGGCAAAACTATACAAGAGGAAGGGAATGTGGTTAACTTGTTTTTCTAGTATGACAAAAGTCTTGTCAAACGTATGCTGGCTCCAAGATCAATGTAGAGATTGATTAGAAAGCCTTATGAAGTGATTTAGATGCTGCATTAGCTGAAGACAATCTTTATTGTTATATGTAATTATGTTTTTATACTCCCATACCATTATCTCTCTAGGTATCTTTCTCTCTGGGTTTGCTTTCCTGGTTTTACTTCTGTTACTTGTTCTTTTCTGTAACCTTGGACATGTCCTTTTCCTTGTTACTGTGGTTGTGTGTGGTAATACTGACAACCTTTAGCAAAAGCATTTGGAAAACTATTAATAAAAACCTATATAGAAAAGGCACATTGTTAGTAATAGCTATCATTATTATTCCTTTTGTGTACATGCTTTATATGTTAAGGTGATTAGGGAGAAAATTCCTATATGTGTGTGGTTTGGTGGCAATATCTGGGGCTGGAACTGCAGCTGGTTGGGGTAGAAAAACACAAATATAAACAGTAAGGTGAATAAATACGCTAGTTACCTAAACTTATGTATGTGTTTGCACAGTCTGTTTGTTCAAAGCTTATAGTATAAGCAATGAATATTAATATTTTCATAGGGCAAGCTTAGATTGCTCAAATACTTGATAATTACAAGTGAAAATTGCTACAGTGTCAGGTATAAATGGAGTGTGCTGTATCCCAAAATACTAATGTGATTGATGGAATATCTATATGAAATGATTTGAAGGACTCTGCATTATAAAACGCTTATGTTCTATGCTAGAAGGACGCCTGCCTGAATGTTTCATGTTTAGCTTTTGCTTTGTTATTTGTGGTACTTTTAATGACTATTTGTTTTTAAAATACAAATGAAATTAAGATAGAGGAATGAAACTTTTCTTTTTTAAAATCTCACTTTATTACTCTCCTCACCCCACTATGCTTTTTTGTTTTCTCCCTATGAGTGCAGGTGCAAGAGAATAATAGCATTACTTTTATAGAAGACTATATATACTCATTGTAGCATGGGTATGTATATAGTGTGTATATGTATTCATATATGGATATCTAGATATCCATAGATATGGCTACATAAATATCCTATATATATATGTGAGATATATATAGTGTCTGTATATATATATATAGGATCATAACCTTACCATTGACCTTTTATTTTCCTTCATATCTGATCGTGACATTTCTGTACAATATAAAATCAGGCTTTTACTGGATGGTTGATATGTCTAGGAAGATCTTTGACTTCGTGTTCTGTTATATCAATATGTTACCTCAATGGTTGCAGTTTCAGCAACTTAAGGTGAAAACAGGAAGGAAAAACGAAGGTAGTACTGGCCAAATCAATTAACTTGGGTATTCACAGAATCATAGAATTATAGAATTGTTTGTGTTGGAAGGGACCTTCAAGATCATCCATTTCTAAACCCCTGCCTTGGGCAGGGACACCTCCCACTGGATCAGGTTGCTCAAAGCTTCATCCAACCTGGCCTTCAACATCTCCAGGGATGGGGCAGCCACAACTTCTCTGAGCAACCTAGGCCAGTGTCTCACGACCCTGACAGGAGATATTTCATCCTAATATCTAATCTAAATCTCCCCTCTTTCAGCCTAAAAAAATTCCCCTTCATCCTATCACTGCACTCCCTGTTAAGAAGTCCCTTCTCTACCACGCCAAAGAATGTGATATTAAGTGTAATTAAAGCTGGATAAAAGAATGAACTGATATACACATACAGAAAGAGAGGAAGTTTCTACTTAGTTCTTCATAAAGAAATTGTATAACTTTGCACTTGTGTCGTAAAATTTAATGTTTCTCTTTTAAAACCTGTATTTGTTTGTAATGTTTTCCGGCATAAATTCATTGAAGTATATAGCACTATTACTTTCTTTAACATAGGTTGCTTTTTTGTAATTATGATTATTTTTTTGGGCAACTCTGTCATCACAGGACTGGAAAATACAGCACAGTCTTTCTGACTTCCTAACTCTTTTTGAATCAGTTCATCACTGATACTGGTGGTTTGGGTAACTTAGTGAATATCTGTTCATTTTTTCCAAAGGTATCAAATATTCAAAATCCAATAAAGATGCACTGTTTACTGAATTCTGTAGAAACAGTATTGGTACAGGAGATTTGAAAGACAAATACCCGACTATAGGAAGAACATAGGAGTATTGGAACAGTCTCTCTACTGCAGGGGTAGTTGTGGTCATTTTTTTCCTTTACAGAGATGGTAATATGAGTCTGAATATAAGGTTGACTGTGGCTTGCTCTTGCTGTTTGAGTTGTAAATGAGTTAGGTAGGTACAGTCTGTGTATTTTCCTATTTGCTGTACTCTCTTCTGTAAGACCTACAGCTGGATAATCAACGTCTGGGAAACTTGAGCAATCACATACAGAGCCTTCATTAATCTTGAAGGCCTTAATTACTAGGTATAGCCATTTTTCCCGGAGTCATTACAGCAGATGACTATAAATAATAAGGTTGACCCCTTCCAGAAATGACAGCAAAATTTTCTACTGAAAGTCTCTTGCCTCTTACAAGATTTGCTGTAGACATCATTTCCATTTTATAGGGTATCACTTCAAGTAACTTCCCAAAAAAAGAGAAATATTCAGAGAGATCATTCTTTATGTACTTTTAAGTGAGATTGACTATTGGAATGTGCAGCAAAGAGCTTCTCTTGAACAGATTTCCCAAATGCCTTTCTATGGGCTTGAACACTAAAAAGTTACTATCTTAGCCTGAAAGGAATTAGTGGAACTGCTTTCATATATTGTGTAGAAATTTATGGAATGGTTGAGATATTGTTTTATTGTATCTGGCAAAGTAAAAAAAGGCATTTCCTTTACTGTTGGCCTAGTACTTGAACCTTCTAACACGTACCTAGAGGTTTGGATTTACTCGGCCAACCGTGAGTGTCTGAACTTGGAGAGAACTTGGAGAGAATAACTTCTCACTCAAAGACAGAGAAGCAAGCCATCTAGCTGAAGGGTTTGTGGGCTAATAAGGCTGTGACTCTTTTTGTTTGAATTCCTTGTGTGATCTGTTAGATAATGTTTTTTTGCCTTGGCAGGTTATAGTCCAGTTTGTTAATTCTGAAAAGTTAGGGGGAGATTATATTTCTAGGGGATGCATGATTGGAGAGAATCAGGAAAACCATTGTTATTTTAATTTATATTTTCCTCTGCCTTAGGGAGAGATTGACAAAATACCAAGTAGCCTTTACTGTTTCCAGGTAGTTATCATTTCCATGACACTCTACGTGGTGTTTTTCAAAATAAAATCGGCAATGCTAGACATGATGCAAACTTGCCTAAAAATGTTCTATGGTCTTTACAGTTTCCATCTCTGTAATTTAGGATTTTAACTTTGACAGTGAGTTGTACTTTAAGATAGGGTGTACGTATCTAGTTGTGAAATGGAAGCTAGGTTTCATGGTTTTGCTTCCATCAGGAGCATGTGCTTCAACCTTATTCTTCTTAAAGGTCTTTATAAAGGATTTCACCGTTCTACTTCCTTCCTCAAGTTTTGTCTTAATGAGCTATTAGCAAAGTAGAAATTCTTGCTGTCTTGAAAAGTATACACAAATGATGGTTGTTACATTGAACATAACAGCTCTCAGGTATCTTTCTGACCATGGGTAGATTTTTTTGTTTCCTTTCACCATTGGTAAGGCTGTAAAATTACAGGAGTTCTAACTGTGCAAATCTTGACCCTTAATATATTAGAAAAGCTGCATGAACTGATGAGCAAGTATGAGTTTTTTAATATTTTTTGTTTGTATAAAGCAAAATTGATTTTAGATTGACCTTTTTTTTTTGTCCTGAATTTTTTGTATTTAAGCTTGTATTTCATACAGAAATATCCTGCACTTGATAGGATGTGTTTTGCATTTAACTTTAGCTGCAGTGGTTGCTGAGCTTGTATAGCCCAAAGTCAAAGTAATGTGTGCCCTATTTAAGTAATGAGCTATTGATCTTAGAATTACTCATTTTATTACCATAATATGGAAGTAGTAATATTCTGAAAACTCATCTCTGAAATGGACACTGTTTAATTTCAGTTTGGGGTGGGATAGAAATAGACTTCTTGATTTTCCCTATTAAAACGTAGCATCTCACAGATAGCAGGGACTGTTCAGCCCATGCAGAACTATTCGTTGTATTCGAAGCAACTGTGAAGAAATGCCTCTTCCTCTTGCTTGAGGACAGACATACAAATGGGCTCATAATATCATGTCACCTTTATTTGTCATTAGTAGCTATAGCCAATATGCATTCCATTACTGAGTATTTACAACACCTTCAGGAAATGCTGCCAAGAAGGCTCGTTGTGAGAAATTTTGACCTATTTTTACACTTGGCACTGTTTTGCCTGCCAGGACCAGGTAGACTGTGGATAGACCTTCAGCATCAATTCAGTGAAGAGGGCCAGTCTGACATTGAGATAAGAGAACCCCGTCATGGCAGCAAAAAGCAATATTGCAAACAGTCAGAATTTAAACATCTTCGCTTTCCTTCTTCCCCCTTCACTCAGAGATATAGAGTTTGCTGAGAAAAGGGGTGAGGAGGTTGCAAGTTTGATTCATTTGTGTGTGCATCTTTGTTTTCCATCCTTTTCCTACTGCTAGTTCTTAGCTCTGAAACACTGTGGTGTGTGAAGAGAATCAATTTTCTTTCTATGATTGCTTTAAACAACTTTAAAGTGCTCATGCCATGAGATGATTGCAGGTCCTCTTCTCCTAGCACGTAAATGAGAAGAAATGGCTGCACATCTGATTTTTTTTTTTTCAAACCTACATTTTTGCTTTACAGACTGTGATGGAATTTTTCTTATGTAGTACATGACTGAAATGGTATATTTGTGAGCTGTATTTGTCAAGTAACAAAGATCAGCTTGTACATTTTGTTACCAAAAGCTCATGTTGCATTTCTCCTTCCCTTCTCTTTCCCCTCCCCTTGCACTGTAAAACACAAAACTTTGTAAAGTTTTGGCAATTTAATATTCCTTGTTTCAATGTCTGAATTGAGGTATAAAACTGAGTAGTTTATGCAATAAATGTGTTGTACGAGAAAAGAAAACCATAGGTGCTTTTTGTACTTTTAATCTGAACAGTCATGGATCTCTGCATTAGGACAAAGTGAAGATAACTTGAAAATGCCTGTTCATTTAATTAGCTGTCTATGGAAGTACCCTTGATGCCTTATTTTCAGGGGTAAATGACTAATGTTGATGATGTGAATTGACCCAGAGCTTTCTGAGCCCTGCTTTTGGAACTTCAGCTTCTTAAGGAATGATGTTAATAATTTGTTTGCTTTTGTCAACCGAAATGAAAGAATTGGAGCAAGGTTTGATGAAGAGCCTAGCTAACAGGCATTTGAAATCTTTGTATTAATGAACTGAGAGGAGAGTGGGATTTGGGTAGGGGAGAGGGGGGTTGGTCTTTGAACCAAATTCTTTCTGTGATTAGATTTTTAAAAGTAGCCTTCTAACTTCTATTAAGCTACAGACTGATTACAAGAAAACTTGTAGGAAATGGGTTTTGTTAATTTGACAGCATATTAAGGCTGGAGACAGCTTTACTCTTGACCCTTTGGTGATAAGTATGGAGCCCCACGTTGAAAATGTGAATGCTGAAATGAAGAAAATAAGCTGGTACGCTTCAGTTCAGTCTGTTTCTGTAACATTAAGACATTGATGGAGGAATTCATTGTGACCATAAAGGCTCTGAGGGTTGCAAACTCCATCCCACTTCAATATCCCTGAACAGGAGTGTGTTTGGCTTTCCTGAGAAATAGATATTTCCTTATTATATCCTTTCCCTAGCAAGGGTATTAATTGTATGAGAAGGTAATGTCTGAATGATACAGTAAATAATAGTAAATTGAGAGACAAGAATTCAAAAGCTGTTGATACTTACGGAGATCGTCTGCTGCTCAGAAAGCGACCATTATGGTAGTTTTAATCCATGTGTTATTCCATTCAGTGATGTTTAAATACTTTGTAGTTGGAAGACATAAGTACATCACAGTGTGAGCAGTAAAATGAAGTTGCATCCCTCAGTTAAAGTTGGTAAGTCACCAAAAGGATAGTCTGCGATACACAAAAGATCTGGAGTTTGGAGGCTGTCCATTGGTCTCCTGATATCATCATCACTGTCTTTGTCCAGAGCTTTAAATGAAAAGATCACACCAATTTTTCTTTAATTAGTTTCTTCCTCCCCTTTCTGATTATTAAGGGCACTGATGCAGATCTGGTCTCTTGTTGTACTGAATGTTTTAGTGACTGAAGTCTGTACAAGACCAGTGGTAAAGGAGAGTTGGCTAGTCAAAAATTAATACAAGAAAATAAAACTTGCTCATACTTCTTTCTGCTGTAACTAGTTTTGTAGATATTTTAAAGCCAACCTAGCAACGTGTTTTGCAGTGCTTAGAATTCGTGAATACTTAACCCCTGACACTGTCTTTGTTCAGAAGAATGTCTTGTAACTTGTGCTGTGTAATGGTTTTGTACTAAAAAAACCATTCAGAATAGGGTTTTTTTCTGTTTTTTAACTTGGAGCTTATTGTTAGTAACCCAGCATTTAATGAAAATATTAAACAACTTAGAGCTTTTGCAGATCATTCCCTGAATATGAAAGGTTTCATTTTAATGTGAATTTTATGTATTTTCTTAATCTACCTTCCATTTTTTTGTTAGCCAATGACAGTAAGATTCCTAAGGCTACTTTCTCTTTAAGGACATACTGCTTACATAAATAGTCCTTTACAGCATCTCCTTGTTTTATAATACTAATTGTTTATCAGAAGATGGGAAATATTCCTTAGAAATGTGTTTTCCTGATTGTGCATGCCTTGTTACTATTTCAATTATGCAGATTCTTGATGCTGTGGAAATTTGTGCTTGATGACGCCAAGGCAGCTGCACGTTGTTAGCATTGTAGGCTGTCAGATGATCATGTGGGATTCTTGCAGCATGCAACATTCAATAGGATTGAAAAAGGGCTTTTGATGCAAGGCATAGCTTTCAGAATATATTTGTGCCTTTTAGTTAGCTAATATAAAATCATAATTTATTATTTTTAAATTTAAAATGCTGCCTCATTTTTCTTCTGGTTGGTTTCATTTTGGCTTCACTAGAAGATGCATCTGGTACATCCACGATTGAGGAGTTTATTAATGATACTGTCGTTCAGTTCACTTACTTTTTTTCCTTTTAGAGTCCTAGCTAGCCCACAGATTACATGATCACATGTTCATTCAGTCATTCATATAGAACACAAACCACCATGCATGATTTCTTCTTCTTTCTTTTTCCTCTCTGCCTTTTTTATTCCCTTTAAGTTGCTTTGTCATGTTCTCTTTTATCATCAAGCTTAGTCTTTGTCTTCCCCTCGCTGCTATTTGTTCTATATTTTCCCATGCTTGGTTACTGCAATATTATTTGATTAACGGGCTGTGATGATGATGAACCTGCACACTGGAGGAGCAGCTACTACAGTGGTGATGAAGGGATGTAATAATGGTCGCTATCCTCGGAATTCTCTCTACAGTGACTGCATAATAGAAGAAAAGGCAGTGGTCCTGCAGAAAAAAGACAATGAAGGATTTGGATTTGTGCTCAGAGGGGCAAAAGGTATGTGCTTCTGTGTGTGTGTGTGATGTACACTGGCATGAAGAAATTTATACATCTTTGAATATAAGCAGGAATTATTCTTGGTGCACTTGGTTGCTAGACAACAGGATTCTCTGTATGCTCTACTACTCAGACGGATTTTAGTGGCTTCTGTCTGAAGCAGTTTGCATTTTTACATAGGAGAAGCACTGTATGATCGTTTTGGGGGGAGAAAGTTTTGTCTGTATTTTTATTGTGTCGGTATATGTAATATTTTATCGTTAATGCAGTTTACCTAACTATGGGAAACCTGCTTTCCTTATAAAACCTGCTTTATTTCAAATGTCAGTCTGTTTAAATAGGTCTGTGAATAGAAATAGACAAGAGAGTTATGTTTTGTTTAAAATAGGTGTTGATCTTCTGCAAGGTGACATTGGTGCAGTTTTAGTATGAAAATATGATCTTTTTTTATATATTCAGAAGCTGCACGTATGTTGCATGGCCTGTAGTGTGCTCATTTTAAAAGCTGTTCATATGTTAAACTGCATGTTTCTCTTCTGTAGACTAGTGTCTATAATAATGGCACTCTTAAGAGTTAAAAAAAGCATTCTATTTAATGCTTTGCTTTTTAACTTTCAGTTCAGTTTGCTCCTTTTATATTTAAAAAAAAATATAGGATGGTATGTCCCATCTCCTGCTCCCCCTCATTTTACATGGGTTCTCCCTTGCCTTGCTTGAGCATGAAAATTATTCCATATCTTCATTCTTGGGACATCATTTTTGCTCTCCTTGTTCCCTCACCTCTAAATCACTGCCACCATAAATTTTCAGTCTTGTAAAGGCTTTTCTAATTTTAGCGGAATAAAGATTTGTGGAGTTCTACTAGGAAAGCCAAGAGTGCAATCTTTTAGCTAACGCACTGGCATGAGTTCCCTGTGCACCGAGCAGAGGTTACTCCCTCTCTCCGAGCCCAACAATTGTTCCCAAATTTTCTCCGCAACAGTGAGGGCGCCTCAGGTGAAAGACCCAAGGACTCTTCTGCTTGTATGTGTACGTGACATAGAGACAGGGCTGTTACGAGGCCTGTTTGTGCCTCCTTTCCTAAAAAGTGATCTCTTCTGTTATCTTCTTAGGAATATACATGTAAATCTGGAAATAAAAAAAAAAAAATCAGTTCGATCTTTTTCATCTTTCCCCACCCACCCCCCCAGTTTGGCTGGGTGCTCTCCTCTGGCTCCAGTACATAATTCATTTTTAGTTGTATGTTGCCAGAGTTACAAGCATTTTGCTAGGCATACGAAAGGGTTACTTGAAGTAATACTGAATATCCTGGAATACTCAGAATCCAGCTGTTGCCTCGTGCAGCTTGATTTGGTCTGTGTCAGTAAAGAAGCGTGTATTTTTCTCTCTGAATTGAAGACCTGTGGGTTGCTATTGCAGAGAGATTGCACTCTGTTCCCAATATCTTGATATCCTTGGAGGCAGAGTCCTCTTTACTTTTAGCACCCATCATTTTTTAACCATCCGTTTGAACGGCCAGCAAAAGGCCTTTAGTCAAGTGGTATTTGCAAGCACTCCATAACTTTCTTTTTTTCATGTGGTGTTTATTTTTAAAGCTGACACACCAATTGAAGAATTCACCCCAACTCCAGCCTTTCCTGCTTTGCAGTACTTGGAATCTGTGGATGAAGGGGGAGTAGCATGGCAAGCTGGCCTGAGAACTGGAGACTTTTTGATCGAGGTAGGAGATCCTGAAATTTGATTCTCAGTGCTCTGTTGGGGAAATAGTGATGTTCCCTTCGCAGATTTTACTTGGGAAGAAGTGTGCGATGCTTCTGAGCAGGAAGTTCAGTAGACTAATACCAATAATACACTTCACTTGATCTATTTCAAAATCTTATGCAGCATTTAGGAAAGCAGGTTGAAAGAACAAAGTTCAGGTTGACTGGGAATTTTCTATTTTTTTTAAATTGGGAATACACTATTAGAGAAATTTGGGAGATTTTCTTCTCTGTGTTAGTTAATCGAAATTTAGAATAATTTTAATATTTCTAGTAGGCTCTAAGTTCTGTGATCATCTAAATATTTGTAGAGTCACCAAAATTAATGACTTTTTATGCAACTACTTCGGCAATCAGAATGATCAGTGATGTAGCACTCTTTAGATATCATAGAGAATAAAGCAAATTACTTCGGTTTGAAATTAAGTATTTCCAACATTGCACTGTAAATACAATCATACGAAAAATAAACAATGGATGTGATTGCAATATAAATTACTTTATTAAAAGGGTATATTTAGAAGCTCCTATCATTCTTACCAAAAATGTCTTCACATTTTATACTTTGGATGATATTTTGATTGGTATTTTAGGTTTTGTTGAAATAGTTGGTACTCCTTTTTAGTGTTACTGGGAAGTCTGCAACCAAATCATGATATGGGATTTTCTTCCTCTTCCTTCCACAACCTTTTCATGACCAGCAAAGAGGTGCTGTAATTCTGTAAAACTAGGTGTTTGAAAGTAGGTTTTCAAGATGGATTGACCAGGTCTTGTCTGTAAGATCTATTGATTTTATTTTATTTTATTTTTTCTTCTTCAGGTGCATATGTGTTTTGTTAAAGTATTTACTGGTACTACAACATTTATTGCTGCAGAACTGGCCTTTACATTCTGGAGAGGATATAATAGGCAGTTTTTATTTGTTGTGTGCGTTGAACTCCCATGGTGATGGAATTTAAATACTTGCTTCACATCTTCTCATTTTAACAACGAAAGAACAGCCTTTGCAGATTTCTAAAGTAAATAGATGTGCATTTTTACCTGTATCTTCAAAGAACATTTTTTCTTACTGTTTGTTTACTTAAGAATCAGTATTTAGCAAATTATAAAACAACAGCTTGCAAATTGTGCTCAGATGTATTGTGTGCAAGGATGCTTTTAAAACTATGATCAGTGATGTTAGATGGATTTTGTTAAACAATGTTTTAATTTTAGAAGTTGATTTCGTGTTGGGCTTTTAATCTGTAGGAAGTATGAATAGTCTCTATTGCCTGATATCACAGGTAGACTTGATGGTGAATGATGTGTAATTTAATGGAGAGAATTACAGAATGAGAGCTATGCATATGGAATTTTTTAAGATCTCTGAGGGGATGCAGGAAGTCTGGGATAACTGATTCTGCAGAAAGCTTTAGTGGTTTTCTGGCAAATGAAAGAATTATAATTAATTATCCAGGCAATTTACTTCTAGCTTTAGCTTAGAAGAGCATTTAAATGTGCACATATATTGATGAATCAGGACAGTAATACATACTCTAAACAGTCCAGCATATTTGTAATTAATTCCAAAGGAAGCAGTTGTTACATGCAAGTAAATCCGTTTCTGTGTAATTTACGTTCATTGTGTTATTCTGTTCTGAATTTTGCAGCTTAATTAAGAGGATACGGTGATCCTAAGAAATCACAACTTTGCAATTGTTGAAGGCTTTTATGTTGGAGAAAGACAGGGTTGGGGTTTTTGGGGTTTTTTTTTTCTGTTTTATGAACTGCCTGTGCAGTACACAATGCTCTCTAGCTATAGAAAGCCAGCTTTGAAGACATTTACACTCATGTGAAAGATACTACTGCACTTCTAGGAATGCCAAGCTACTTTATTTCTGATGTTGAACTGATAGTTATATGTACATATACATTGCAGCTAGTGGTTATCATAACTAGTGTAGTTTGTTTTATTGTTAAATGATTTCTCCTATGACTCTAAGTGAGTTTATGCTGCTGTGTGTGCCACCTCAACCATTTGTATGTAATATAATGCATTTATCATAAATGTCACATGAATAATAAAAGAGTTAATGGGCAACTGGAATCCTAATTAGCCCCATTTATAACACTTGTGGTAAGCGTCAGGCTTGAGAGAAGCAAGAGTCCAGTTTGGCAGAGGGCAGAATGCAACGGGGAGCAGATGTTTCACTCTTGATCAAGATTTGGTGGCATGGGGTCATGGAGATAAGGGGAAGCTTTTCCTTTACACCTTACTGTGGAAAGACAGGTTTGACAGGTTGATACATCCTTTTCTTGGAAGCAGGAGAGATCATGAGGGTAGGAGAAGAGAAGGCATCATTTCTTCATGTGTAATGATGGTTACTGGATCTTCTGAAGGTGGTAAAACTTCAACAGCAGCTACAGCGCATACTAAAGTAGTTCAGTGTTGAAGATGACGTGTGTTGAGCAGAACAAATACAAGATCTATATAGAAAGGGAAGAAAAGGTGTTGTCTTCTTTCAGCAGGTAGACAGAATGACTGTTAGCTGGAACAGATTTGGTTTCACTTGACTGAGTTTTTATCATGTTTGCAGTTTTTCTAAAAAGCCACATGATGCTGATTTCTCCAACCTGTACAATTCATTTTAACATGAGACAAGAGTGTAAAGTTAAACTTGCCCGTGGAAATAGTGCTCCCAGATTTTTCATTGGAATTTCTAACAACCTATTTTTTTTCCTCCTAGCTTCTGTCATAGGTTTTCTGATAAAACTTGTATGAGTATAGTGGCTTTAATGGGCAGAACACAAGTAAAATGTATTGGGGAAGTGCATGAGTAGTTTTAGAGCTGAAAGAGTTAGCTAGAGACAGCTGTCGTTATACGTGGATTTTCGTCAGGAATTCCACACTTGACAATTCATTTAATTTTTCTTAGCTCTACTAAACAATCAGAAATTAAATAGGTTTATAACTTAATTATTATAACTGAGAGAGATTGTGTAGCTTGCACTATTTGCTATTTATCACACTTCTGGTTGATGTTTTCTTGAATCTTGATATCTGCCCAATTTAAACAACCTATCAAAGAAAGTCAGCATCTTAGTACACATCTACCCAACCTGAAAATTATGGTTTCATTAGGAAGGGATTAAAAAACTACACCCATGATTAAAGTATACACCACTTCTAAAGTCATTGTAGGTCCTTGTTAATTCACAAGTGACTGGATTTCTATACTAGACCTGTTCGGGCTGTTGACTGCTTGATCAGAAGAAATTGAACCATAAGCTAATTCAATTTGTTACTTGAAATATTTGCAAGAAACCTATTAGCTCTGATTCTAAATATCTCATCTATGGATAATCTTTATGTGCCTAACCCTTTGTTACCTTTGTTTAGTCAAACTGAGCATAAATAGAGGAACCATTGAATACTGCCATTCGGAGAGTGCTGCAATATGACTTATTCAGAGAAGACAATTCTTGGGATTTGGAGTTGTGTTTTCTTTTGAAATTTGCTTTGATGACATAGACAACTATAACCACCTCTAAATAAAGAGTTCCATTACAGTGGAAGAGGTTTTTTTAGCTAGAATGGTCTTTTTTTTTATTAGTATAGTAGGACAAAGGGTATCTTGCTAAATTAAAACCCAGTGGGTTATTAACTATTTTTTACTGTTGTACTCATGGCTGTGCAGTTGTTTTGCAGTAGTTGCATGATGCGATTCACGGGGATTTTTCATCTGCCACAGAGCATATCTCATATCTCAAGCAACTGCGTTATAATATCTGTACTTAGAATGTGAAACTAATTCTGCAATACTTTACCAGAATAATGCATTTTTTCTCTAAATGAGGCTTACAGTTTGTGTTAGTGTGCCATAAAATCACTTATTTTTCCAGCTAGATTGAAATGTTATTGTCTTCAGAATAGGATGGCTGCTTATTTACATTCCAGTGAAAATGTCAACTAGATAAAACCAGTGTATTATCCATTAAAAAAAAAAAAAGTAAAAGAAAAAAATGGCAAAATTCAATATTTGATCTGAAGATTAAAACAGAGATAGTAATGGAGAAATCTCATCATTTTGCTGCAGAGCAGTTTGGTTGGTACTTGTACTAAATGTGCAAATTGTCTGTAGTAAAATGACCTGTATGTATTTATCCTCAAGAGCTTATAGAATTTACTAGCACAAACATTTCTTTAAGTAGTGATAAATGGAAAATAGGCATAATTTTGTTAACAGACAGCATTGTTTTATCATTGTATTAGAAAAAGATATCTGTCCTCTGAATGTATGTAGGGAGTAGCAATAAGCAGTTAGGGAGGCATTCAAAATGTTTGGATTTTTTTTTAATACACATGCACACACAAATACCTTAAGGTTCATATATAGCTGTAGATTAGAGTTTTGTTTAACACCAGTAAAAACTTAATACAAACTTCAAAACTGATCTGGAAAGTGAGCTTTTAGCTTTGTCGTAGCTTAGACCATAGTCATTATGAGCATTTTTGGCAGGCTTAGCAATATTATGTCTTACATTTGTATTCAATGGCGAATGAATTAGTGGTTTTACAAAGCCATCTGTTACTGATTTAAATCCTGTTAGCAACTAAGAAATCTTCCCATCCTTAGGTAATCTTCATTAATTACCCAGTAACTGAGTTTTCTCTTATTTGTAGTGTCAACCTCGCTAGCTTCTGCCACTAGATATAAACCTAAGAGGTTTTATTCCAGGCGCCTCCATGGGAAACATGGTAATTGTTCTTTGAGGCTTTGTTAGTCTGCTTGGTGACGTGGGTAATCACATCGCAGTTTTTTGTAGCTGTTGTCTGAAAGTTTGCTCATGTCCTCCCAAAAGTTGGGATGCCAGCTCAATGCAGCACTTACCAAGAGGCTCCCCAATATTGCATATGGGAGGAAGAAAGAAACCCTCCAATATTCTCACATTTCTCTGTGTTGTCTTCAGCTCTTAGGCCTTTTTGTGGATCAAAAGAAAAAGGTCCACTCTGGTTCACTGCCTTGTGTTAGGCTTTTTTTGTTGCCAATTTGGCTGCTCCTCCTTTCTGTGCAGTGAGCCTCCTCTTTTGAACGCTAAGGAGAACAGCCAGGCTCGTTGCAGCGCATTCTGAGCTGTTCTGTTCCTAGACAGCATCTGGCTGGGATTTTGGTTTGACCACACGATAAATACTCTTGCATCTTTTTAATTTACTGAAACTGCGAGAGTTTTGTTGCAGTGTGTTTCAAAACATATGTATATAGAAAGATACGTAATGTTAATATACAATACAAACATAGTCTATGTGTAATATATTTAGACCTCATGTGGAGTACTGCGTCCAGTTCTGGAATCCTCGACATAAGAAGCTGTTGGAGCAGGTCCAGAGGAGGCTGTAAAGATGATCCAAGGGTTGGAGCACCTTCCATACGAGGACAGGCAGAGAGAGTTGAGGTTGTTCAGCCTGAGAAGAGAAGGCTCCAAGGACACCTTATAGAGACCTTCCAGTATCTGAAGGGGCTCTAGGAAAGCTGGGGAGGGACTGTTACAAAGGCTTGTGGTGATAGGACAAGGGGTGATGAGTATAAACTGGAGAGGGGCAGATTTAGACTAGACACAAGGAGGAATTTCTTCACAATGAGAGTGGTGAGGCACTGGCACAGGTTGCCCAGGGAAGCTGTGGCTGCCCCATCCCTGCAGGTGTTCAAGGTCAGATTGGATGGGGCTTGGGCAGCCTGATCCAGTGGGAGGTGTCCTTGCCCATGGCAGGGGGGTTGGAACTGGATGATCTTTAAAGCCTCTTCCAACCCAAACTATTCTATGATTCTATCATGCTGTGATTCCAAGTGTTGAACAGTCTGGATTATGTGCGCAGACTCTGACTAACTGGATTAACTTTTTGCTTGATGGACAAGTGTTTTGCCTTCTTTCTACTTAAACTCAGTGAATTAGGGTTTGTGTTTGAGTGGTTTTTTTCTTATTTTATGTTTTTAGTGGGTGATGGCAGATGCATGAGACTATTACGCTTTGAGAGGGCTTTGGATCTGCACAAAAACACCATAGAAAAATGGCAGTTATTTTGGATTGTTATTTTTATCTGTTTAAATGCAACCTTTAACCGGTAGGAAATGATGATATTCCAAACATGCTCAGTGTGATCATAAAAAAGATGGACCAATCTTGTTTAGTTCTAAAAATACATTAATGACACTGTTACCTTTTTGGCATAGATGGAAATGGGCAGACAAAAAAGCATTTTATTCTTGCCAGAGCTTAGTTATTCACGCCTAAGCAAATAATATGCTATGAAATATGCCTGAAAGGCAGACAAAAATGAAATCACTTTGCTGTTGTCAGATATACAAAACCAGGCTGTGAGCAAAACTAGGAAGAATTTTCCTTTAGCCTTGATTCTACATGGAATGTGTGCTGGGCTTGTAATCCCAAGGTGCCAGAGAAAATGGAGATATTTATCTTGTTTTCCGGAAATGTAACAAATGGTTTGATACTGAGAACTGATTTTGATGCTTTTTTGGAAAGTATCTTGGTGATAATGGCAGCAACTGTCACAACTAGCTCTATGTCCGTTCAGTTCTCCATGACTGGTTTTAAAGCATTTTGACTTAGGTGCCACAGTATCTTTAAGAGAAGTTTGCCAACAGTTCTGGTCTGAGTGATTCTACTGAGGCTCACAGGACCGTGTGGAGCTATCCACAGGGAGGTTTTTTACTCTTTGTGAATATGAAAACCCGAGTTTCTCCGACTTCTTACTACAAAATCCTCTAAAAATAGCAAATCTGTTTAAAGCTAAGCTGCTTATTATAAATACCTAGTTATTGGCCACCTAGAAGCCATCAAGTGGCATCCAGCCATCTTGGCCATCCAGTGCTTCACGTAAAGCACAGTTATGGGCCGTCTTCAATCCTGCAGATGTTTCTATCTTCTGTTCAAGTAATACAAGAATAACCCAACTCTTCCATTTCTGCCTTTTAGGTGTTGAGGTTACGCATTGGGACTAATAACACCATATAAATAAATGCCATTTTTAAGGTACATTTTGGAGATTTCCGGGAGACGTTACATTAAAATTAATTTCTCTGAAGCCTGTTAGCTTTTTTTAGTCTCTTGATACTATGGAAACCTGGTTGCCAGAATGGAGCTTTATGAAAAACTGTACTTGTGCCTGGTATTTTAGGGAAGAAAATTCAATTTCTTTTAATTGCAGGATGTTGCTACAAACCTGCAGAATTGCAGTGAAGTAAAACAACTGAGTTGTTCTAAATAGTGGAGAATTAACTTACATGTTCCTGATGTTGAGTACTGCAGCTGAACTAACATAATACCAAGAATTTTTCCTTTTGGGGGGAAGTGTAAGCTTCTTACAAGAATGGGGTTTTAAATTTCTTTATAGCCAATTTTCTTTTTCTTGTTCTGAGACTGGCAATCAATTTGTATGATGCTGAAAAGCTATGTTCACCTGCTGGTTGTGTTTCATGAATGACAAATCCAGCTAGAGATTAAAAGGAAGTTGATTGACACCCAATAATCATATGCTTCATAAGCAGTAACCTTACCCTCTCTTCCTGCCCATTCCTCCTTCCTAGCCAAAATTTCAGGTTGTCTGAAGAAATTACTTCATTCATGGTCTCAAACTACACAAATATATCTTTTCTATCATCTTTAAGTCTCAAAAAGCAAATGAAAATCCTAGAGCTTGACATATATTCTATTAATTTTGTTTTCTTCTTAGCTTTTCCTGAAAATCATTATCTTTTAACCTGTACTGTGGAATGGAGTTTCTAACTGGTTTATAGGTATCAGATGGGATAGGTAAATAAGTTCATGTTGTTATACACGCTCCCCACTTCTTCCTTTAGTTTTTACTTCCCATTCCTTTAGTTATTATTTAATTTGTATTCAATTTCTAGTGTATGTCCTCTATAGCAGGATGGGTTCAGATTTAATCCATTGATTAATCAAGTACAGAAATCCTTTTCTTATCCTGCTAAGGCTGTAGGTAGAAAAGAAAAATAATAAATCACAAAGTTCTAACCTACCTTCCAGTCTAGTTCGGGTCCTTACACAACATTAGCTTATGTATGAACAGCATAGATGTCTATCTTTAATAGAAAAGTGATGAAAAAACAGGAGAGACAAGACAACATAGCCTCACAAATGATGTAGTGAAAAGCTTGCTGGGTGGGAATGATCAATGTTGGAGTTGTGTTAAGCTTGATCAAAGTGAATGGGTGGTCGTCTGTCCTGGTGAGCTGCTGTGCTTCTCTGAAGTTATTCTACAAGTATCCAGGAGACCAGTGAGAGAGAAGGTAATGAGAGAATATGGCTTTCCAAGAAATCCCTGCCTTGTATTTCGCTACGTTCAAATCACTTCCTATGGCTTGCCGCTGTGGGACTCTGCAAATATATCTAGTAAGGAAATTGAAATATACTTTAAATTAATCAGATTAGAAATAACATTTTATATCCTATTGTAACACAGATATGAATCTTTTCAGAGGCTCTTGTATATAAGAATGGAGAATAATAACCCTTTATTTCTACTATTATTTATATTATTTAGACTAGACATAAGGAGGAATTTCTTCACAATGAGGGTGGTGAGGCACAGGAACAGGTTGCCCAGGGAAGCTGTAGATGCCCCATGCCAGGAGGTGTTCAAGGCCAGATTAGATGGGCCTTGGGCAGCCTGATCTGGTGGGAGGTGTCCCTGCCTATGGCAGGGGAGTTGGAACTGGATGATCTTTAAGGTTCCTTCCAACCCAGGTGATTCTGTGATTCTACTATCTTCCTTTGTGCTTCATATATCCTGGCAGTAATTTGGATTTCTAGTTCTCCTCGTCTTGTGGTACAAAGTTTTCACTTGTTACAAAAACCTTATTTCTCCATGGTGAGAGTTTTGCCTGTCAGTTTTCAAAACAGAAGCTCCTGGACAGTTTTCATGGCAAGTGTCAACATTTCTGTATGAGTTGCTGGATGCGGTTGGACCTAAAGGTCACTGAAGGCTTTGCTGATGAGAGCACTGACAGTTGTCCTAGCAAAAACATCAAAGGTTTAATGGAGTTTTTAAGACGTAAATAGGGGGATGGGACAAAAGTAGGTAGCTAAATGTATCTTTATTTGCTGATGACAAGACATGTAAAAAACATGTATGTACATAAAATAGAAGTTGTGGAAGAGTTGGTTTACAACCTGGAACAATAAGGGTTGATTTTGGACAAAAATGTTTAGATATTCATTGGAATAAAGAGGAGAGTTGAGAAAAAAATCATCATAATCCTGGGAAGAATGAGTCATTGCAGAGATAAACTTCACCATGAAATACCCACGATGTACTAGTTTAATAATTGCTAAAGAATTAGCATTAAAGATGGCAGAAAAGCCTTTTTATAAAGGCTTGGACGTGCACTAATGTCATATAGCAAAATCTTGTAACCTTCCACATATTTTATCCCATGCTAATATATGCGAGGAAATGTGTGAAGCTCCTGCACGTCTACAAGGCAGATACCAAAGTCCTGCATTAACTGCGTTATGTTGTATTTTCTTTTAAAGAAATATAAGCTGCAGAATCAAAGAATCTATTTTTAAAATTCTGAATATAAATATATATATCCAGTGCGATTCTTTCTTTTAGAATTGTTTTTCTCATAGGCTTAAAACCACTGTCATTGCTTTTAGTGGAATCAACCTGTGTCTTGGCTTTTCAGCACTAGATAGATTTCTGTGTGGCTATAGTCATTGTTGACAGATTTGTAAGTTGTTAACAAAGCATTTGGTATACTTATTTACACTGAAGGTTATTATGACTCACTTTAGCTGCTAAATTGAAGAGAGAACTGGTTTTAAATGACCAACAAACCATTATATATTTTTTATATCTAAATATGCTATATTGCCTGTACCGATTTTCGAGCTGGCTTTTACAAAAACCGTACAGATTGGGAATTGCATTTAAGATGTGTTTTGTCTGCAAGTAGATATTTGGTTCCTATAATTCCCTGTGTGTTTTTAGAATCTGTTTGAGTTATTTTAAGTGGAAATCAAGTGTACACTGAACAAACTTGTTTTTCTTCAGAGTTGCAAATTATATAACCACCTATTGTCCGTGAATTGAAGAGTAGGATTATTCATCCTCAAATCTCTTTTTTTTTCTGCAACATTTTTCCATTTCTTCTCCCTATCACATGGAGACCTCTTCAGAAGTGCTGTTTGGTTCTTTAGTCCTTTTGCTTCTTTCTCATGGCGTGGATCCCATTGGGGATGCCACATTTCTACTGCTGTGTTGTGTCAATATTGATCGAGGTGGTTTTCTTTAGATAAGCCAAGAGCTGCATCAGTCTTGTTCCACCAGTAAAGGTGTTAGAACCTAAGTATTGAGATAAGATGCTTTTCTTTGACAGTTCTAAAGTTAAGGAAACTGCCTATATCTTCTCACTAGCCAATAATGCAAAGTGGGCTACTGCAACAATTTTAAGATGTGCAACATGATATCCTTACAAAGTAGTTGGGATGATTTGCAGCACTGTAGAGTTCTGTGAGGCAGAGTTCTGTCTTGCTATGTTAACTGTTACTACCTTACCCAGATGTCCATGTTTCCAATGGTTTACTGGAAGTGGAAACATGGCATTAAAACTTTCTGTTGGTGGCTACGTGTGGTGGCTTAATCCTCTATGAACTATCTGCTTACGTTAGATCTTGTAATTCAGGCATTGACTGAATTTCTTCCTTCTTGAACGGAGATTGAAATGAAAGCCAAATACGTTTCACATATTTTAAGATGTATTAACGTTAATGTTGACTGAGACTGCAATAGAAAGGCTGATTAGATAGATTTTTTCCATTTCTGAAGGGGTTATGTAGTTGATAGGTTTTTGTGTTTAGCAGTAGAAAACAGGAAGAGTTTGGAACATAGAGAATGTGAACTGGTACAATATGTTCCCCTCATCAAGAATACCTTTTGCAAACATGAATATTGTCAGCTTTCTAGCATTATAAAGGAATTTTTAAGAGATGAAATTCCTCCTCCATTTGAATACTAGCCCATATAGAATCGCTAGATTACTGTTTAAATATCCACTTGCCTATCTGTTTAGTAAAAAAATACTGGATATTTAAAGTTGTTTCACATAATCTTTTTCCTGCTTTATTGCATAAGTGCAATAAAAGTGCATTAATGCAATGTAAATTTTAAAATATTTTCTTCTAAAGACCTTTCGATGCAGTGAGGTGTAAAAGTTAATTTTAATTTTTGTTAGTGATGATCTTATATACAAAAATGATGCTGCTAGGCAATTATTCACCCAGAGAGTTTTCAACACAGTTACTCATAATAAACACCAGATTAGTGACATGACGCAGATTTTGGTAGATGCATGATCCCCTTCTAAGTACTGACTTTCAAATTGGCATGAATGTGCATATCCATGGTTTAGAAAATTCAGTTTATTTACAAGAGAGAAGAGTATAAATCTAGATGAAGGAAGATAGTGGGATTAAGCTGAACCCACTTGCAGGGTTACCACTTCTGCAGCTCAGTCAGTCAGAACAGAATCAGAGGGTGGTTATTACTCACCTGCTCACCACAGAAAGTTACATACTTGATTTTAAACTGTTGTAGAAGCCAGACTAGGTTTAAACAGCTGATATATAATCAGGTGAAGGAAATTTGTGCTATCATTCAGCCAGAGTGCTGCATATTCACATATGGCTCTGCTTTGGAAAACTGTGATTGGGAAAGAGAAGTAGTAAACTTTTATTCTTAGCAGTCTTAGTATAGTCTTACTCAGGGAAGGTGTGTAACTGTATTTAATTACCCAGAGTAACTCAGACTTAGGTTGTTAAAACGTTTTCTAATATAGAATGGGGGTTAGGGGTGGATTATTTCACCTTATTATTGTCTAACTGAAATACAAAGCAGTTGAATTTCAGAGTTTGCTGTATTGCTTATATTACTCTTTACAATTAAGTTAACATGCAGGAGCAGCTTCGTTTAAGATGTGTGGCCTGTAGCTCATTTCCAAAATGATGAATATATTTTGGATCCTACACACTTCTTCACTACCCTTGGTGAGACTATTTTTCTCAATTTTGGCAACTACTGATTTTTTGAACAGGCATGTATGGTGGATCACTTTCTGGTCATTTCCAGTGCTACGAGCGTCTAGACTTCTAATTCTTGCATTTTTGTATTTCCAGCATGCATGATTTTTTTTCCCATTATTTTTTTTCTGTTAATACCCAATAAAAATAATACTAATTTGAAAATAAAACTTATAGTCTTCATCTCTAAGTATTTTTGTTACAGTTCTGTAAATAAGGGAAAAAATACACAGATCTCTGATTCTCAACATTTTATTGAAATCTCACGATTGCCTTTGTTAAATCTTTATTTGTTGGGGTCTGGCAATGGGGAGCATTATATAATACTTCACGTAATGCCAAGCTCTGGCCATGATTTGAGTTGGCGCTGAGAAACGGCTCCATAGTATGTGTTATTTGTTCCTGACTTGTTGAATCCGTGAGTATTATTGGCTAATCAGGCTTGAGATTAGGAAAAAGTTCTTCACGGAGAGGGTGGTTAGGCATTGGAACGGTCTGCCCAGGGAGGTGGTTGAGTCACCGTCCCTGGAGGTGTTTAAGGTTAGGGTAGACGAGGTGCTTAGGAGCATGATTTAGGGATTGGTGGGAATAGTTGGACCGATGATCCAGTGGGTCTCTTCCAACCTGGTTATTCTGTGATTCTGTGATTCTGTAATTTCTCTTATTGGCTAGTTTGATAGTTGTCTGGCAGTTCAGTCCTCAAAAGGTCTTTATTGAAAGACACAATGGTATGTTGGGGTTTTTTTGTTTGTTTTCCTTTTAATTTCTTATATTTAAATCATAAAATCATAGAATAGTTTGGGTTGGAAGGGACCTTAAAACTCATCCAGTTCCAACCCCCAAGACATCCCACCAGATCAGGCTGCTCCAAGCCCCATCCAACCTGGCCTTGAACACCTCCAGGGATGGGGCAGCCACAACTTCCCTGGACAACCTGTGCCAGTGCTTCCCCACTCTCGTTGTGAAGAATTTCCTCTTTATGTCTAGGAAAGTCATCATTTTCTATAGACTGGAAACAATTTTTTGCCCCCTTCTGCTACTGATTTCTGGTCCACTGGATTCTGAATAGATAAACACAGCCTTTGATAAAATATGCCATGTTTGCGTAGCAACTTCTTTTATTGTTCTGTAGTAATATCTTTGGGAGAAGTGTCTCTTTTGAATTAATATTTCAACTAGTTTCGATTCACTTTGGTTGTTGCTCTCTCCTGTGTATACAGACAAGTGTGTCACAACAAAGTTTACTCCCCAAACTGCCCCTTTAGAATTGCAGACATGAAAATATTACATACCAGGCCCTCCTGAAGCTACTTGTTGCAAACAGAGGAAGATTCTTTGAAGGTTTATCTAGTCTCAGACACTCTTAGAAAGCATCATTGCACGGGGCTTTCCTGCAGTGCATGAACAGACGGGATCTTGGAGGAACTGAGTTCAAACCCGGACTTTTTCTGTAGTTCTATATAGGAAGGTTGATGCCTGTCTGTTCTTTTGTATCCTAAATATAAAATAGGATATTTAGTCTGCACAACCTGCAGAGTTGAGTGTTTGCTTTATGAGAATACATCAGCAGGGGTGACTAAAGCTTGTAGTAGGCTCCATAAACCTATTACCAAAGGATCCTCCTGGTCTCTGTAAGCCCTGTCTTTTTCTAGCAGAAGAAGAGTTTGAATTTATTTGATGCTTTCAATATCTCTAATCTAAATTTATAAGTTTTTTTTAATATCCAGAAGAGTCCTACTACCCTCTCTTCATCTTCGATAAGTTAAAATTTGAGTATTGTACTCTGATTTTGAGTGAGATCCACCAACAAATGGATGAACTGCTCTCAGAAAGGGAAAGCAACCAAAACTAGGTCTAGATCTGAGGATCAGCTTTGTGTTTTCATATTATCAGCTTGACTGAATGGCTCTGTTGGATTTTTAGTATATTAGGTCAGGGTGAAGAATGAAAGGGTCTACATAGCTCTAGAACTGCAGAAACTAATTTAAAATGTAGTGTTTACCTAAAGTTTTCTGCATGTGATATAGAAAATACAATTCTAATCCATGTGTTTCTGCATAAATACTAGTGGGAAGCCAATGGCAGTACATGTTTTGCAAAACTAAACATTTGAAAACTGTCAAATTTATGGCTGTACACTGAATGACTTGATGATCTATCAGCAGTCAAACGTGTACGTAAGGCTTGTAACTTATTGTTTCTATGTGGAAAACAGCATAAATCCAGCACTTCCTAATATCTGGGAATTCTGACCAATCTTTTTAAAAAAAAATCTAAATTCCTCGCTTCCAAACAATTTCTTGAAAAGAAAAAAAGGTAAAACCATTGATTGTATTTGTGGAATCCATTTTTTCTTTCATCGCCCCAAGCCTTGCCATCTTTGTGTTAATGCCAATGGTACAGTCTGATTCTTCTAGCAGTTAGTAGTTCGAGCAGAGATACTCAAATTGGTGTACCTTAGCGCATCATCAAAATTTGGCTTCAGAACCTAATAGTATTCAGAGAGCTGGTACTGAAAAATCACAGTTCAACATACACAGTCCAGCTACCTATGAGAAGTGCTGTCAAATTTCTTAGGTATTTGGGGTTCCTGGTTACATCCAGTCCAGATAGATCCATTTTGTTTCAGCATTACTAATACCAGTGGTAGCATGAGCTGGATGTAGCTGCCTCAGCTACCATATGTATCCATCTCTTCAGGCTGTTCATGTTTTATGGCAGTTCTGGCAGTCTGCCGGGAATTTTCTGAGTAATGCGAGTGGTTGGGAATAATAATATTAACCCTTTTGTATCTTAACCAACCACGTTTAAGACAATTTTGTGGAGCAGAGAACATTTTGTAACCTCCCCTGCTCGTACTTCTCCTCCACTGTGCCCCTTGAAATGCACAGATCATAGAATACCTCAAGTTGAAAGGGACATTGAGGCCACCTTGCTGCTCCTCACAGGACAACCTAAAACTAAATCATATGACCGAGACTGTCGTCCAGATGCAACTTGAACTCTGACCGTGCCGTGACCACCTACCTTGGGAGCCTGTTCCAGTGACTGAACACCCTCTCAATGAAGAACGATTCATTAAGGAGCCTATTTGGACCACAGACTGTTTAGGCTATCTACCTATTTAGAGAGGCAGTACAGTTAAACTTTCTAAGGAGGGGATAGCGTTAAAAAGGATGATGATATAATTCTCCTTATCCACTTTCCTTTCCCAGCCATTTGGAAAGATAATGTGTGATTCTTTATTTTCCTCTGTTCTACTTCACTGTCAAGGTCGAATGTGAATAGCAACCACAGTGGTTAATGCTGACAACCTTTCTCCATCCTCATCTCTCTTGTAGAAGCTAAAGGTTTGCAGTAGCAATACCATACAGCACTGCAGGCTTTTTCTTGAGCGAACCAAAAGCTAATGCTTCTTAACTTCTCCATGGAATGGTTTCCAGATCATCAGAAAACATTACTTCCATACTGAAATCTGGTGGATAGGGCTGGTTGAGTTATGGTAACATAATTAATATATTGTCAGCACCCTTAAGGGTAAGAAAACTGTATTTTGATAAAGGCATGACAGAGAATGAATGAATAAACTGTTGTTTTCTAATACAGGGAAATGAACATGGAAAAAAATGCTTGTGGGCTTTGATTTCCAGGAAAAAAGAGTGGACCACAAAAATTCTTCACGGAAAGGGTCGTTAGGCATTGGAACAGTCTGCCCAGGGAGGTGGTTGACTCGCCTTCCCTGGAGGTGTTTAAGGTGAGGGTGGATGAGGTACTTAGGGGCATGTTTAGAGATTGGTGGGAATGGTTGGACTCGACGATCTGGTGGGTCTCTTCCAACTTGGTTATTCTATGATTCTATGATTTATTTTACTAACACCTCTGATAAAACAGTCAGCTCTATCAAACCATGAAACTCTTCATCAATGATTGTATGAGATCTCTACATAGGCCCAAGTAACTTTGCCAGGTATTCTTTGCTGCTTTCTCTACTTAGGTTGGTGCCAGTTTATTACACCCGGCAGCTTTCCTTCCTCACCCTTTTACTAGGAGATGTAAATCTTATGCTTAACTGCCGTTAACTGTTCTGTGTGGGAAAGGGAGGTACGTATTATCGACGTGCTACAACCTCACATATGTTGCACATCAGCCCAGTAGACCAGCATGTCCTCAGACTTGTTTGTGAGCTTCCCTGGGCTTCCTGCCTAGGAGCAAACAATACCACTTAACTAGCTCTCCAGTTGCCACTAATTGAAGCAGCCTATTTATCAAATACTTGGATTCATTCCACATCTGAAATAAAACAGCTGTGTTGTAATGTTATGATCAAATTCTTTCACTGTTATATGACCTAATAAATTAACGGTTGGGAATCATGCATTTGTGACTCTCAGTCTGTCACTAAAATATACTAATTTCATCAATGGTCTTTTGGATAAATTTCTCTGAATGGGTACAGGTTTGCTTAGTCTGAAAAGAAGCATGGCTGTTTCATACCATCAGTTCTAAAAGGACTGAGTTAGTGGTCTCTGGTCTATAGAAGAGTAATGAAGGAACTAGAAAATAATGAAATATTTCTGTAAAGAATTGGCTTCACAGGGGACTGAGTGCCTCATCAATTTAGTGAGAGATGTAGGCCAGCTCCTGAGAGCTCTCAAAATTGTCCTGGGTTGCTGCTCAAGCAGCTGTCTGGACAGACTTTATGTAGATTGATCGCTCTGACTAAAGAGTAATACAGCATATTGCAGACTACCTCTTGCTACTACAAGCTTAAGGGTGAAAAATCAAACAATTCCATTCTCGCTAAGCAAAAGATTAATATCTTGTTTGCAAAATGATAATTAGTTTAAACTACAAGCAATAAAACATTCTGTGGAATTTAACTAAACATGAGAGTTCTTCAGCTGTTCAAGTATATTAATTTGCTACGGAACTGGAAATTTCAGCATCCTTTCATATGGATTTGCCTGTCTTAGACACCTTTGAAAACAAAAAATATCTGACCTCTTTTTTTTCCTTTGTTGTTTTTTTAAGTAGTAGGAACACAGCCACTAAAAAAAAAGGCAGCGTAGTTAAATGGCTCTAAACAATGACATTTAGAAATAGGAAGTCTTATTTCAAAACTGTAAGTGTGAATGAAGACTTGAGAAAAGAATTAAAGTCCCGCAGAGTTAAAACTGCAGGATAACCCACCAAAATAGATCTTAAGGAAGGAATACCTAAAGGCATAAAACCTGATGATAGAATTTTTCTTTCAAATGTACCAGAAATAGGAATGTCTGCCAGAGGTCAACAGACCTGAAAGGTGATGGATCTATAAGAAGACTTTTGAAAGAGAATAGCATAGATTAAAATCTGAGGGAGTTCTTAGCGGTAGCCTTAACTCTGGAGGAACTTGGGATACAGGTGCTTCCTCAGTGTGCTGAAAATAAAGACCAATGGTGCCACTTTGCATTTTGCTTCAATCTCTTGTGCAAGCCTGCAAGTCCTTTACTGTACTGATGTCCTGAGGTGCAGGCTCCCTCCTTCTCCCTTGGGTTAGTGCTGCCATCCACAAGAGATAGTTTGTGTGTCTAGCTGAAAATTGAAAGAAGTAAACTGTGGGGTCAGCAATCAGCTTAACTGTCGAGAACCACCTAGAAAACCTCTTGGCTGCAGACGCTGCCACAGGATAGCAGTTTACTGCTAGATCAATTTACCCGTAAGTCTGCCCTGAGGAGCAATGTCTGGTTTCATAGACACCATCGAAAGGTTTCATAACTGACTGACAAAATGAGCAGTAACAAATCATCAGGACAAGGTGAGGTTCCAAGGTTAAGTCAGATATGAAATTTCTGAACAGAAGCGGTACCTGTTGCTTATCTGTTGCTCAGCATTGATAGCAGAGGAGTGGGACATAACAAATGCATCGCTGGTCTTAGAGTTGTAGAAATAACTGTGAGAACTGAACTAGGAAGCTTGCTTTCCACTGCTGGAGAGCTGGTGCTAATGTCACTAAGTTTAGAATCACTGGAAATGTGATTAAAAAAATATAGACCTCCAAGAGTCAAAATGACTCTTTCAAAGGGGAATTGTGTTTTGAAGGAGTCAGTGGTTATATGGATGACTACCTTGACTCTTTCAGCTTTGATTTGGATATTCTGAAAGACATGCTTAAAAAACAGGTTATTGTGGAGTAAAAGAAAGTGACCTCTAACATAAAGGGTAGAAATAAATGAGCGGCTTTCAAGGTAGAGGGCAAATGTTTGAAGTTTTAGAGCTTGCTGTGCTGTGAACTGTCTTCTTAAGTCTGTACACAAATTATTAGATGTTATTGTAGGCAGATTTCAAAGGAAAGCATTTGGAGTTACCTAAGGATCTAACAGGATTTTCTAGCATTGCTAAAGTACTTTAGAGAAAAATGAATCATAGAAAAATCTGCATGCCAAAAATATAGTACCTAGTCTGGCTTTTTGTAGGGACCACTCAGAAATACATTTAGGATGTACAATGAATTGATTTCTTTGCCTGACCTACTGCTTGGCATCTCCTTTTTCCACATGTAGGTGGAAGCTCCAGTCTTGCTTCATACTGGCAGAAAAGACAGTAATTTTAACAATACGACTGATTTACAGATAGACTTCAGCAGGGTTGTGTGTTTGCTTCCAAGTGGGCAGACAGCTACCTTAGCCATTGACAGTACTACTCTGTGGATTAAATACAGGTGTCTAGCACTGTTAGATTCCCTAGCGTATCCTTGTTAGCTTCTGTCTTTTACTCATGAAGTCTTTAGGTATCCTGGAGTCCTACGTCTTACTTGGAAGTCATGATCTGATCTCCGTGATAACAATGAGCAATTAAAATAGAGTCAGATGCTTGTGTTGAGTAAGGTGAAGGGAAATGCACCTGGAGAGGGATAACCCCGGTCACCAGTACGTGCTGGAGTCTGACCAATTGGGAAGCAGTTTCGCAGAAAAGGATTTGGTGGTCCTGGTGGGTACCAAGTTGAGAGCCAGAAATGTGTCTTTGCAGCAAAGAAAGCAAATAGAATCCTGGGCTACACTAGGCAAAGTATTGGCATCAGGTCAAGGGAGTCTCCATCCTTGGGCATATTCAAAAGCTGGCTTTAGATGGCCCTGCTTGACCAGATACCTCCAGAAGTCCCTTTCAGCCTCAGCCATTCTGTGATTCCAAGGCAACTGAAGTGTGAACTGTGGGTGTGCAATTTGAATGACCAGACAGCCAAGATCCAACTATTTTCAAAATCTTATAGAAAAAGGAAGGCTAGTCACCTTTAATTTTATTTCCCTTTTCTCTTCTTTAAATGAATGTGTGGCTGCGTTTTGTGGTTGACTTAAAATAGAAATATGCAAACTATAAAAAGTATCAGAAATGTGACCAGGTGTATCAGCTATTAGAGAACAGAAAGAGTGGCAGCAAATAAAATTATTCATGTTTTACATCAAACTGTGACACATGGTATAGATTTGTATTCATAAGAGAGATAAAAATAATTTTTGTATCCTAATCTTGAACAAGGACAAAATACAACTGTTGTATTTGTTTAGCAAGGGTGTTAAATTTTTCTCTTGTCCTTTATAATGACAAAATATATTTGTTTTTTATAAGCACTAGAAAAATGCTGTGGACAAAATTCTACACTAAGAAATAATCCTTGTGGTTTCAAAAGGTGCCTGAAAACACGTTACCTTCATATTAAATATGGCTTAAAAATGCATCAGTAAGGACAGAAAACTTTCTAAATCATTCCCTCCTAAATACATAAATCTCTTAATCTGCAAGAGGAAGGAAAGAAAGCCCTGAGAAGTCAATAAGTATGAGATTTCATCTTGACAGAGTATAACAAATCTATGCCTCTAGTGCTATTTTACAGCACTAGTTGACTTGTAACGCAGCAACTGTCTCCAAGCAACTGTGCCACCAACTGGGAGGTACAACTGGGATGCACAAACCCCGCGCAGAGGCAGGAGGCAAATGGGGCAGCTCTGCCGGCATGCACTGCTTGCCACCAAGCCTTCAGGTCATGGCTTGTGCTGGAAAAAGACAGGCTCCAACTGTGTTCAAGATGGTCCTTTTCAGCAAAATGCAGCTATTCCTGCAGGTGCAAAATCGGATTGGGTCATCAGTTGCCCACGTCAGTCTTTTTGCTGAAATAACTCTAACATATTAATCAATTCAGCTCTCTCGTCCGTGCCAGTAGAGCTTGTCAAAATGTTATTTTGGCAGCTAACTGAATCTAAACAAGCTCTCAAACCCAAAACAATGCCTTTGCAGCTCAAAATAGCTATTCGTGTAGATTTAATCTAATTAACTACAATCAATATATGTCATAGAAAGATAATCTGTATGTTTAATATCTCCCCAGCTGCTTTATCTAAATGCAAAACTGGCAACATATGTATGAGACTTCTTTTAAATGGTAATAATGTACATTTGTTGTCCTTGTCCTCATGGTGAAACTCATCATTATGTCATTATTGTATTGTGTTTCATTCAGGACCCACCCCAACTGCTGTATAAGTGGCAGGAATGCCCCAGTCCACAACTTGAATCCTTTACAAATGAGAATTGTAATCTATGTGATAGTTTGCTATAAAAACTAATAACTAAAGAGGTTTTTTTCATTTCTATGGTATCATTTGTATAATCATTACTGTGATTGTTGATTTTGTTGGCTTATAATTTTGCAAAAGTGTCGTGAGACAAAGCACTGGTGGCAGTTTAGAAGATTAAAAGCTTTATCCTCTGCTTAGGAGGATGGAAAGAGAGAAGGAGGGACAAGGAAACGAAAGAACTATTCCCAGAATGGGAGCAAACACAAAGTTATTCCAACAGTACAATTTTGTTATCAGCACTGATGTTAAGGGTTTTGCCATAACTATTCCAGCAGTAGCATGTGCAGCATATTCCTGCTTCTATGGGCTCATCCTGAGCCACAAAATGGGATCAGAAACCTATCTGCATTGTGCTCCCTGCCAGCATACCTGAACTACAGGAGACAACAGTTCATGTTCTTCTCAGTTCTCTTGTGCAATAGATTAGCAAAATGTCGAGCTAGATCTGCTTTTTTGCTTCTTTGTGTGCTGGCTGCTTCTTTTCCCTTAGCCTGAGTTGGCAGGCTTTTCCTGGTTTATTCCCTGTTTTCTCTTCTTTGGAAATACTAAAAAGTCCACAGTGACTGAATTCTTTTGATGTCCATACATTAATAGCAGATAACTATATACTCATGTTACAGATACTTTCTGTGTTGTTTTGACATTCATTAATGCTACTCAATCCAGAGATACTGTTTTAGCGATCTTAATAGCTTAATCCAAAAAAAACTGCTGAAACATTTTCATATCACAAATTAAATGCTTTCTCCAGCTGTAATTATTTAAGAAAAAGTAAAAGCTTCTAAGTAAGAGAATGTGGCATGTTATGCTGCAGGAACACATCAAGGTTCTGACAGTCCTTCATGAGTACTAGCTTCTGTGATTAATCTCTTTCAGGCCATAATTATTATTATTACGCAGTAAAAATTAAATTATACCTGAATTTGAAGTTTAGACAATGGATTTACGCTTCTTAAACAGGAATGGACTTAAATGTACTGGCCTGAAACTGTGATGCTTGGAAGCACAAGGAGTTTGGGATTAGATGTGGATGCTACACGACAGGCTGGCTGACAGGTAAATATGCTGGGAAGGTGCAAATTGTGTTCATGCTGGAGCAGAAACTTCAGTGCGGGGATAGCAAATGACTGCACACAGGACAGGATGCTATGGAATCATCTGAACCAGCTAGGACTAGGCTTTCTGCCAAACTCTTTCTGATTTGCGATATCTATAGGTTTCATTGCTAAACACTGTTAACATTTATTTTTATGTTGTTATTTGCATATGGTTCGTTTTTATTGGTAACATAAATAGCGCACAGTCAGCATTTGGTATGCACTTGAGTGCATTACAACTATTCATGTTCTCAGTATGGTACCATCAAATTTCTTTTTCCTCACTTTACATCAGCCATGAGGTAGCTGAATAGAACCAGTTAAAAGTCAGATATCTTGTGCAGCCTGCACTTTGGAAGCCTTTGTCTGAGTCAGAAATGTTCACATGAACTTGATGATATAGAATCATAGAATAGTTTGGGTTGGAAAGGACCTTCAAGATCATCCAGTTCCAACCCCCCTTCCATGGGCAGGGACACCTCCCACTAGATCAGGCTGCCCAAGGCCCCATCCAACCTGGCCTAGAACACCTCCAGGGATGGGTAATATCTTTCTGCTAATGGACTTCAGGATGTTGTTACCCTATATTAACCTTTGACGGATGGTTTGAGATATATATATGTGTGTGTGTATGTATATGCTTGAGATGTAGAGAGATACATGTTGCTTTCTGCTTGACAAAGAGATTAGAGCTGCATCCCACCCATTCCATGTTTAGAGCTGCATCCTGAGAATATTATGTACATATATTCTCTTTGCGTGAATATAGATTAAGCTGTTGGCTTTCTCGTTTTATTCATCCAGAATAGTTTATGTGTTTTCAGGGCAAAAGAGGCAGCTCCTTTTCGCTAGACCAAGGTAGCAGCAGGAGAGAGAAAGCTGCCGGCTCCTGAGGTAGTCTGATCCCTGAGGTGCCCCCGGAGCTTTCTGTGAGGTTGCTATGGGATCAGGAGAGCTTCGTGGGGCACGTCAGACTTGGGGATGGCGCTGCAGGCAGCTCGAGCTTACGCCTCTCCTGCCCTTCTGCTTCCCATGAAGAGAAATGCAAACCATGCTGGCAGCCTGTAACTCCCTGGCCCACTCCTTTTCTCCTTCTCCTCCTCCCGTTCCACCCCCATGTTTGGATTTTTAATAAATCTGTCAACGAATAAATGAGTATCCTAGAAGTAGAAATGGCTTGGCATTTTGGACTGGACCTCTGACACTGATGGGGATGAGTGGAAATGCCACCTCGGTGTCACTCCTGGGCCTAAGGAGGAGGAAAGAAGCCCTGCAAATGACAAGAGGGGATTGTGTTCTCCTTTCTGGGAGATCCAGGTTTCTGGGAATAGCAGAAAAGAAAAACAGATGCAATGCAACTCTTAAACCTTTCTGCTCATACTAGCTTTGTCCTTCATTCTTCCTGTAAGTGTTTTGTGTAGTTTTAATTATCTCCTATACAGAAAGTAATTATATCACCTCAATTAATATGCAACAGATTATCAGCATTCACTACCAATTTCACAGAAAAATGTATTTTTCCATATGGATATCTTATTTTAGTGGTATTTGCTGTAGTCAAATTCTGATTATTTTATTATTCCATTTTCTGATGTTCAATTTATTAACATAAATTTCCTGAGAAGAATTATTTTAATGAGAATTATTATTCAGAGATAATATTTTTGCTTTCAATGTTTTTCTTGAACACCTCCTCCTTTTATAATTTATGAAATTAAATTTTACCCTTCAAAAAAACCAAAACCAAACCAGGTATAGTGTCTTATCTGATAGCTTCAGACATCTTTAATGATTTACATATATTTTTTCACAGTATTTTTTCACTTGTATTATTTCTCGTTTATTGCCAATGTTAAATCCAACTCCCTGCTATAATCTAAATTTTCCTGGTTTGTTTTATAAAGACCATAACAGATAGACAACTAATATTGGAAAAGCACCTGTTGTGCGATTAGTCAAAAATGTGAAATGCAGAGAGAATTGTTATTACTGAGGTCACAGAATGATAGAACGATTTGAGTTGGAAGGGACCTTAAAGCCTATCCAGTTCCAGACCCCTGACATCAGCACAGACACCTTCCACTGGATCAGGTTGCTCATCCAGCCTCACCTTGAACACCTCCAGCAATGGGGCATGTTGACTAGGAGGATATTATTTCTCATTGGAGGCATTTAAAGAAATCATTTTGACAAATACTGCTTTTTTGGATAGAAAATATAGGTATAAAAATGAATAAACTTCCTATATAAACAACATCCTATCTCTTGAGTTCTGTGGATCACTATGATACTTTATCAGAAGTATAAATAACTGCTGAAATCCCATTTTATCCAGACTTGTAAAGCCCACTTATCTATTCCGCTGATAAAAGCCCAGTGGTAATTCTTTCAATGTAAAATTTCCTGTCAGTCCTTAGGAATATAGCGCTTAGAAAAGCTTGGAGGAAAAGTAGCTTTACTTTTACATCCTAGTCCCAGGCTGAGTGGGCTCTGACCCCAGTGAGGAAAACAGTTTTTGGGAGCCATCCCTACTTGTTGGTTTCATAGAATCATAGAATAACCAGGTTGGAAGAGACCCACCGGATCATCGAGTCCAACCATTCCTATCAAACACTAACCCATGGCCCTCAGCGCCTCATCCACTCGTGCCTTAAACCCCTCCAGGGAAGGTGAATCAACCCCCTCCCTGGGCAGCCTCTGACACTGACCAATCACCCTTTCGGTGAAAAATTTTTTCCTAATGTCCAGCCTAAATCTCCCCTGGCGGAGCTTGAGGCCATTCCCTCTCGTCTTGTCTCTTGTCACTTGGCAGAAGAGCCCAGCTCCCTCCTCTCCACAACCTCCTCTCAGGGAGTTGCAGAGAGCAGTGAGCTCTCCCCTCAGCCTCCTCTTCTCCAGGCTGAACCCCCCCAGCTCTCTCAGCCGCTCCTCATAAGGCCTGTGTTTGTGGGGAAAGGATGGGTTCATGTGGCATAAAGCAGTGTTGGGTATTTCAGGACATCTGGATAACCTCCTGAATTGTCCTCAAAACATGAATGTTTACAGATTTTTCTAAGTCTAGTGGGACAGGTTTGCATTTACCTGGTGTTCCATTAATATTTCATACATTCTGTTTCTCCAGTATTTTTTCTTTTTGGTCAGAGGGCATTTGTTTTCTAGCTTTAGTACAATTCTTTGGAGATAATGTGTGTGTAGTGTTTGCCTCAGTTTTGTTTCTTGTAGATATTAGCAACTAGAAATTATCCTGAAAAGTTTGCAATGTGGCACTTGCTTTGACTACTCTTGATTACCATCTTTTTACCAGTTTTCTACACTAACCTTTTAAGACACAGGTGCTGTTTCAACATTAAAAATTCAAAAAGCAAAATTTTCCCATTAATTCAATTAAGACTCCTCACTGTACAATATTTAATGATATAAGTAACTAATTTTGACGTTTACTTGCATGTGCACACTTAGTCTGCTTTAGAAAAAAAAAATAGAATTAGATGCATCTAGGGCTTGTTATGATGCTTTTCTTGTATGGTTTTCCATGTGAAAGAAATTGGGAAAGGAAAAAAGCTGATGCCATGACTGCATATTTAGCTTGTAAAGATGTCAATATTATTATTATTATTATTATAGAGTTCTGGGGTTTGTTTGGTTTTTTATTTTGACCTGTGACAATCATAGGGCTTGGCATAAATGGATACATATCTCTGTTTTTAAATGCAGCCATCAACTTGGTAGTTGAATAAGCATTATTTAGATGAATGTTACGAATGGGTAATACTAATGGCATGCATTATAGTAACAATTTTCTCTTTTTAGCCTGTGTTTTACCTTGTGTACTTCTCTTCTTGTGAGATAAAGCAGACATTACTTAATAGAAGCTACATTTTTGTATATGCACGTCTGAGGAGCAAAGTTCACAACAGTTTAATGTTGTTTATGTATTTTGAAAGTCTTACTATATCAAAATACATCTAGATATTTTTTATCTCTCAGTGAACACAATTGATGAGGAAAAGGCTGAAAATAAGGTCACAGGAGGCCCATAGCCATCAAGGAATTTAGAAGAGGATTACTGTGTACTGAGTGTGGTACCTTTGAACAAGATGTAATTGTAGCCATAAGTGAAAGGTAAACCAAGGCATATGAAAAATGGTGTTAGCCAAACACAGCTAAAGAAATAAATCAAAACTCTTTATAAAGTGTTATATACAGTGTGTAAGTCCCTTATAGACTCTATAAGTGTGTACTTAATGAACGACTGGGATTTATTCATCGTTTTAGATGTGCAGTGCATTACTTGGTACCTAGGGTCTCAGTTTTAAAAAAATTTACCTCCCCGTCTTGTAACATCTCTGTGAACTTTGCACTTTTTGCTTTAGTTTTAGTTTGGGGTTATAAAAACATGATAAGGAAATGTTTGTCTTCTCCCTTCCGACTCTCCCCTCAAAGACTCTCAGCTGACTTGGTGAGGGTGCCCAAGACCTTGCCATATGTCTTTGCCAGAAGTCTCTTATAAACACAGTGCTAGGTCATATTGACTGTTAAGAAACTGAAGATGCAATATTTTTTTAAGATGTGTATTCCATAATTTGAATATTAGACACTCTACTCTGGAGCCTGTCCTCTTATCTTGGGTAACTCCTCATTTGACGAGCAAGAGCATGGACGTCATTTTGAGGCATCTAATTTTTCCTGGGTGTGTATGCTTAAAATACAGATGTGTTTAATACAGATGTGTATGCTTAAATACAGATGTGGTTTTCCTCGGAGTGCTAAGAGGAAAAACCTAAACGTGTTCCTTGAGGCTTAACTTTGCAGTGCTTAATCTGTTTGTGGCTATTGTGTTGAAGTTGTGAAGCACAACAGACCATTGTTTCTTGTTCAAACATGGAACTACTACTCTGCTCTGTTAAAGCAAGGAGGGAAAGAAGGGTAAACAGCGTGGTGATGTGTCTGTCAGGTCCTTCTCATGCCAGAAATCCAAGTGTCAAGAGAAACCTGGGATCTCTCTTCTTGCCCTTGGAAGCATAATGGAGGGTTGGGCTGCTTTCCTCGTGACTGTTCCCCAGCTCTGTCCCTCCCCAGCCTCCACGCCTGAGCTCTTTTTATTTTGTTCAGTGATGTTTGCCAGTATGTTGTCCAGTATTTACTGTCCTTCACGGATGTAATTAGTTTTTGGAAATCCTTACTCTTTTTTTTGTACATTTTGCCTAACGGTAGTGACAACCCAGATGCACTGGCAGTTTTCCAGATTAGCTTCCTGATAATTCTTGCAATGCAGTAGTGCAAAAAATCTCTCTAGTTTTCTCTGTCATCGTTCAACAAGACAGGTCTTTTTAGTTATTAAATGTGATGAATTAATGGTTGTCTATTTAAATCTATTGCCAAAGTAATTAACCCTGGAATGTAATTCCCCAGCCAAATCAAATCAGTTTTTTCCAGGAATTGTTTTTGAAAGGCGGTAACTCCTGCCAGTGAAGACCAAGGTCTTTAAGTGAACTCCTAAAGAAAGTTTAGAGGTGTGCCAATTTCCTTCTTTTGGGCTCAGTGGAAGAAGTTAATTCAGTCCCTTTACTCAGGCAATCGTGGCAATAGACTGTATAAAAACAAAGGTGTAGTGTGGGTATGAAACTCTTGATTGATAGAAACTTGACGCAGTCCCACCCCACAGCTCAGCAGGACACTGATCTGGTATTTTTTTAAAAGAAAAATCTATAATAAGTAATAAATACCAATGAGTATGATTCCCTCCCCAGAAGTCTCACAGTTCAGCTCTGAAGTCAAAGCGATTTTGGGCTGTCACGCTGTAGCAGGAAACAAAGCAGGTGAGTTGGAGAGGCAAGTCATTGGGGCCAGAATATCTTGAGACAGCTATTGTTGGGTCCTGCTTAGGTTTTTCTGTGCTTACAATAAATTAAAATACCATTTTGAAGAATTATGGCACGGTCAGGGATTTCTAAGTAAAGAAGCTACCTGCTGTTTGTTTCTACTGTGTTCCAAGGAAATAAGCTTAACTCATCATTTTTGTAAATAAGGAAGATCATAGCAAATAATCATCCCAAATACCAGAGCTGACATGCCACTGATATCTTAACATGAATATTCTTCAATATATATTATTATATGTGTCATTGTTTTGTCTTTTTTGGTTAATATTTTTTAAATCATACAGTCAAATAGTTCATTACTGTCTTCGGTAGTTTTCAGACCTTCCTGTTTATCTGGAAGTTAGGAAACAAATGTTGGTCTTCTCTAATTTTCTGGGTTTTTTTCCTCTTCTCAGAAGATTACACTTTTGCACAGGAGCAAAGTGGCATTCCAAAATGGATTTTTTGTCCTTGTATTGCAACATGCAGCAAAACTGCTAAAGGTGTAATGTTTGTAATGTCGTGTGCCTTTGGAAGGACACCAGCACTGTATCAGTGTCCTCCAAAAGAAGAAAGAAGATAAAATAGCATACGGTTGCTCACTTACCTTTTTGCTGCTCTTTTTGCTCTTGCCTGGCAATAGACTTTTTAGTTTCTCTGGCTGTATGTGGCTTGAGGCCACTCAAAGAATAAGTAGCTGAAATGTCAGCTCATGCTGACATTTGCACTTACAAGAAGTGTTAGGCATCCCTCCAATGTTGATCTTGCTCATAGCAACTAAAGAAAGTAAAATCTTCAGGTTGAGTTCAGGTTCTCAATCTAGTCCTGAATCCTCTGGTTTTAATCTTGCACAGGATTTGATCGTTGATGAACTTTAATCATGTATGTTCTCAAAAGGCTTAAGGGAAAGACTTGGAATCAAGAGACTTTATTTCTTTTTTTCTGGATGTTCTTTGTCCAAGATTGCAAAACAAAAAGTCCCTGAACTCATCATTGTACAGGTCGCAGAGTTTGGGACCTTGTTAGAAACAGGACAGGTTTAAGGCTGCAGTTTTGATGGTGCTTTTTAAATCAACCAATTTATCCTCATCATACAAGGCCTCAAATCACTGTAGATTACAAACCAAGATTACAAAGACCAAGATTACAACAAAAACATGGAAGAAGTGAAAGGAGACAGGTTCACTGGTGAGTCTTAAGACCTGGTTTAAGTGCAACTTTGGATCACCCAGCCTCTCCGAGCTCACAGAGCTGTGAGAGTGCACAAGGGGAAGACCTGCATACGTGTCCTGGTTCTTGGATTCTCTTACTTAAGGTACTGTGCAACTGAGTTACTGGATACTATTCAGAAGAGAAGGCTCCGTGAGGTAGCCTTGTGGTTCACTCCTTATGGCTGTTCCTAGAAATATATCTAATAACTCATTTTTAGCTCAAATAGGTAGACTACAATCTACAGAAAGATGTTGAATTACCTTCAGGTTTTCAAACATTTTAATTTCTCTAACACCGAATTGTTGGATTACTTTCAGTATTTTGCAGATGGTTTTGCTTTTTCTATTAATCAATGTAACGTGACAGCTGGTTACATCTGTTATTGTTAAATTAAGATTTTTAAGTCAGTTTCAGAGGGGTCGCATTGCTTTTCCAGAATACTGAATCCATCAGTCTGACATCAGCTCAAACCGAAGCAGAGGATAGCATTTCATCTGGCTGCAATTGCTGTTCCATACAAAAATGTACAACAATAATGCTTTATTCTTTCCTGCACTGCTGCTTTTCCTGATTTGTCAGCCCTGACTGTAACTATCATTATGAATCTACAGTGCATATAAAAATAAAATTATTGAAAGAATATGAAGGCTACCCTTTACTGCATACAAATATCAAGAACATAATTATGCATGCAGTTAAGGAAATCTCATTTGTAACTTGTTTCTAGAAATACTACAGTGAGCTTCCATCTATGCCTCGAATGAGGTGTATTCTCAAAGATCAACTTCTTTCAAATGTATGATACTGGCCTAAAATCACATTATTTAACTTAGGGATTTAATATGACTTATTCTATCCACATCCAATATATAAATTCCCACATTTAGTGTGAATCAAGTTCTTTTACTGGGTATTGACATTGACCTTGACCTTATGCTAATTTACTGAAAAATTGAAGGAGGAAGAAATGAATGGTGTTGCCCTTAGAAAATTACAAATGTAAAAGCAGTCTTAACTTGTGATTTTCATAGTTGTTAGCCCCTGGTTTTGACATTATTTCAGACTGTCTTTATTTAAGGAATAACAGCTCTTCAAAATATGTCACATTTAAAACCTGGGTGTCAAAAGAGTTTCTATTTCCAGAAAAAAATGGTATGTTTTTTTAGCTTTCTCTGCACCAAAAAATAATCATATAATGTTAAATCTTGTGTGTCACATGCTGTGATTTGGGGGTAGCTCATTTGTTTTCACTGGCTTTTTGGCAGGAGAAGGGAAAGTCTTCGGAATTCTATTTTTAACATTAGAATGGTATTGTACTTCTTGCATTTAATTCACTACCTGGTGGGAAGAACATAGACATTTTTTCCCTTCATTGTAGTATACCAAGCTTTTAAATGCATTTCTTCTGTACTTTTTTGCCCAGAGATGTTTTATAAAATGTGGATGTGTTTATAGATTAAGAGATAGATAGGTAGGTAGATAGACAGACAGACAGACTGATTGATTTAGGTCTATACATATATTTATATAGGTATATAGAAACACTCGTGTACATGTATGCACACGTATCTATCAGACAAAGCAACAACTTTTACAGTGGAAGTTGCAGGGTTTATATTCTTCTAGTGTTGTTGAAAGGCATTTTTGCTTCTTAATTATGGTGTGACAGCATCCCTATCTTCAAGATGTCAAGTTATCCAGAGAGAATGTATCTGAATTTTTTGAGATAGCTGGTAGAATCAAATCATAGAATCATAGAATAATTTAGGTTGGAAAAGACCTTTAAGATCATCAAGTCCAGCCATTAACCTAATACTGCCAAGTCCACCAATAAACCATGTCCCTAAGCACCACTTCTACATATCTTTTAAATACCTCTAGGGATGGTGACTCAACCACTTCCCTGGGCAGCTTGTTCCAATGTCTGACACCCCTTTTGGTGAAGAAATTTTTCCTAATATCCTGTCTAAACCTCCCCTGGTGCAACTTGAGGCCATTTCCTCTCATGCTATAGCTTGTTATTTGGGAGAAGAGACCAACATCTGCAGGTCATTGTAGAGAGGGATAAGGTCACTCCTCAACCTCCTTTCCTCCAGACTGAAAAATCCAAGTCTATTTAAACATCTTCTCAGTTTATTTTAGTTACTATATACAAGATGTAAATGGCTTTTAAACATTCTGATATTGATGGTAATTTGTGCTCATGTTATTATTTTTCAGTTATAAAGTTGGTTATTATGGTTTTCTTCTCTCTAGGTTGACTTGAGACTGGGACTATTCTAAACAGAAATCTCACTGAGTGCTTTAGTTCTTCAGTGCTTTATAGATGTCATGGTGTTTAAAAGCATGGCCTCAGTTGCATTTCTAGATGAACCATATGTTATAGCAACAGAGATTTTTCTTCCTTTACTCCTACTTTTAATGTTTTCTAAATACTCTCAAAATAAATGTCCATGAAGTAGCTCTGAACTTTTATTAAATAATGGAATATAAATGAAGAAATTAATGGTAACATTGTATAAAAATACCAAGTTAATAGCAAATTAAAAAGCAAAAAACAAAAAACATACCAAGCAGGTTCTATATCATCAGTAAAAATCATTATATAATCATAAAAACATGATAGTTTATTTCTGTATTACGATCATATCCTGTCTATGTTTACTAACAGGGTACATTGAAAAAATGGCTTGTCTAGGTGAGAAATGAAATCTTTAAATTCCTCTTTCAAAAGTGTAGTTTTCATTTTAACTCTGGTATGCAGTAGAGAAAATAGATGTGGACATGTATAAGAGGTAACTTCTATTTGCCACATATCCTTATCAAACTTGCTGAACGGCAAAGTTGTCTTCAAAGCCAGTTGGCTTTATTACTGTTATCTCTGACCTGAAGCTTGGATGGATGATGGAACGCATTTCCTGATAGTCCTGCTCTCTTGTGTGTGAAGAACAGATCAGTCACAGATCTTTGTTCGTTCTCATCCACTTCTTAAACCTCCAGGTAGACTATCTGGAGTTGTCCTCTTCTTGGTGTGTTCACATTCCCAGTCCTGGCTTGTGCAGGCCAGCAGTTAGAGGAACAGGACTTCTTTATTGGTGGTAGAAAGTTGAAATGGCCCATACATTTTAACACTAATTTTATAAGTATTGTGCTTCCTACTGAGAGGTCCTGGAGAGAAAAAAAAAAAATTTCTAAAAAGCTGAACCTTTCCACAGTTAAATGTAATCAAATAACAGAATTCTGGAATAAAAAAAAAAAAAAGAGATTGCACTGTAATTTTATTTGTGATGTGTGATTTGCAGAGAAGGTTTTACATTCTGTTGGTGCAAAGAGCTTTTTTTGGATGTGAACGTATCAGAATATTTATTTTGTCATTCCTTATCAAAAACTTGTTTTCCAAATGGAAAGTGGAAAGGCCATAATTTGGTTTAGTAAAGGCAAAAGCCTCTATCTTGAACATGAAAAAATAACTCAGGCGGCATCTACTCTTACTTCACCTGCACTGCTGGGTGATCATCTTGATATCTGTTTTATATTCTGACCTATAGATATCTCAACAGACTACCTAGATTTGTATTTCTTGTGCTATATCCCATGCAGGTCTAGGATGTACTGTAAAGGCTATAAAATTATTTTGGTTCAGGGAAGTTTTATTTTACTCTTGACTTTGAAATATCTATTTTAATAAGTGGGAAGACCAGCCTTTACTTTTTAAGGAAGCAAAAGTTTGCTTTGAGCAACCTGTTCCTATGGAAAGTGGCCGTGGCCATGGCAGGGAGGTTGGGATTGGATGAGCTTGAAGGTCCTTTCCAACCCAAACCATTCCATGATTCTACAAAATTCTACAAAAAAAAATTATGCAAGTGCAATATGGATCAGGAAAGACTGAAAAAATATTCACAGTATATATGTCTCTGAGTGCCTAGATATTATAAACATAATTTAATGCATGGAAAATATACTTTTCTGGTATAAAGGTGCTACCTAATTGGCATCTTTAGCTTTCATGCAGCTCCATACGTAGCAGTAACATCGAAAGTCAGGATATTGGTCTCTATTTGGTGTTTGGGGCACTGTTCATTTGATTGCTATATTGTAAGTTATGGAGGTTTGTTTCATTGCAGTTTTTGTGTTTCGTATTTTTCTGCAGAGAAAGAAAAGAGAAGGTTCTGTATTAGAACCTGAATTTGGCAGACTTTATTTTCAAAAGCCAGAGGCAGGTTTGAATTTTACTGCTGGATTGTTTTGTTTGATTTAAATGTTCCCCGAGGCAAGTGAGGTCTTTTCAATGGTTTTGCCAGTGGTCTTTTCAAATGTTTTGCCAAGTGTGTGGAGGAAACGTGTGTCTGCATCCTAGAGTGAGCTGTTTGATTCTGCAAAAAGGGAAGGATGGGAGAAATTGGTTATTGGTGACAAGTTTCTTTTACCATTATGTAAAAAAAAAAATAAATCAGACTTTCTCTTTCTTTGGAGGATAGCTATTGGGCTGAAGGGGAGGTTTGTGATGACTTTATTGGTAGAAAACAGATAGGCATGAAGCCAATAGAGGTACAAACAATTTCTAATGCAGGTGCCTAATCGAGGAAAAAAGAATCAAAGGTTCCTTCTTGTGTCAAATACTTCAAATTTCCAAAAGCTAAAGTTGACAATAAACTGCTTACTTCTAATATGGAACCTTACCATTAGTGTGTTAGTAGTTCTGCTCAGCTGCCTAATTTCATGTGACTTCTCTGTAGTGTTGTATCCTTTACTTTGAAGTTAAGAGTTCTGTTTCTCTTTTTACAAGCAGGCTGACTTAAATAATTTCATAGGAACAGAAAAGTTGTTCTCTGGAACTGAATCCATGAGTCCAAATACATTAGTACCCTAATGAAAAAGAGGAAAAAAAAAAAAAAACCAAATATAAATAGTTATTTCCAGAATAATTTTTTGTAGGAGAACACTTTACAGGCGTTTACTGAAATCCTGTGGGTGAGACTCAGCATCAGTCTACATTTTAACCTATATTTCTTGAGCTTTTCAAGATTAATTTAATATTTTTTTGCAGTTCTTGCGATTGCATTGTGCTAGATTTGCCATTTTGTGGGAAATGGGGAGGTAGAGAAAATGAATGGAATGCACTTTTGTTAGTGGACAATGCCATTTCTGAATGGTGATGGAAACAGCTGTATTGGATTGCATTTTTTTTCTGGAGTACAATGACTACTGTAGTAGTTCAAAAAATAAGAATGCGATTTTGGAAGAAACAGCATTCACAAATGGTTGAGATCTGGATTGGAGATGTGGTCCTGTTAGAATCCCAGATCCTACTTCCATTCTGCATCCAGGAAATTTGTAAAATCTTTGCTGTTTCATTAGTTTGAGGTAAGAGAGAAGATAGAAATGCTAGCTCTAGTACTTGGACGAGAATGAAATTTGAGTGGAAAACTCCTGATGTGAGCGGGGAGGCTGTCAACGTTGTGATGTGAAAGGCGCGTGTCAAGAAATAAATTCAGGAATTTTCTCATCTGCACTACAACATTCTCATCATGCGGTCGCATCAGCTTGAGGTGAAAAATTCTGCCCTTTGGTTGACATTGATATGGTGGTAAAATTGACGGTGTTGCCGCAGCGTTGCTGACCTCTTGTTTGCTTAGCTAGGTTATGCTGTTTGCTCAAAGAGAAGGTGCTCTGGTGCCAGCAGAAAAGCTCCTTTTGTCAGCATTTACTATCTCTCCTAAGAGGATTCTGCTGACACTGCACTGGTGATACAAAAAGAAGATAATTCACGCAAAATTAAACTGAAAATTAGAGAATAACGAAAGAAGTTGTCAGGGAAAGTACCGCTCAACGGTAAATAAATTGTAGATTCAAGTTTGCTGTATCTTGCTTTAACAGAAGCTCGTGTTTCTACCTCTGTTAAAGTGGTAATAGAGCGTGAACGAGAGCATACAGGCAGGAAAGCCTTCCCTGGACTTGTGATGCTTTTGTGTGGAAAGGAGGAGGCAAGGAAAAGCTTGAAAGTGTAAGATTCAAGTGGAAAATCTGAAGATGTCTTATGAAGCACTCTGTATTTTCATAGCACTGAGGTTATAACTAAATGTATGAAAGAATTATCTCAAATTCTGCTTATGTCTGGACAATGCTCATAGACCTGTTTATAATAAGGAAAGATTTCATGTCTGAAATGCTGAGCTCTAAGAACCCATCAAGTTCTCTGGCAGTTTATTGGTCATTTGCCACTTCTTGGTATGTTTTCAGAAGCAAAAGTGGCAGTAAAGATTACTTACCTCGAGATTTAAGGTGAAGGGAAAACTGGGATTTCACTATGAAAGCTAAATTGCTAGTCCCAGTGGATGGCAAAAACCCCCATGTTTTATACTGAATTGAACTCAGCGCATATGCTGGTTCTTGGCTGCTTGTGTGACATAATCAAGGATATTTTTAATATGCCTCAGATGTTATCTGACTTACTGGAGTACGTTTCAGATTGTGCTACTTTTTACAAACGGCATTTGCTTTGTATGAAATATTTATGCGTCACGCTACACAAAGATTTGTTAGTAATATAAAATAGAGCATGAGGCCTTTGGCTATATTAATGTCTTCCATTTTAGTGAGCAGTAGGCTTGCTAATCTTTGTGTAATAGCACCAAGATTATAATTGTCATTTTATTATATCCACTGGTGTATTTTTAGTATCAAAAACTGAGTTGAGGCTGAGCTGTTTGCACACTTACGTATAAAACAGCAAAAAAAAAATCTAAATGCTTAGTAGGGTTGTTAAATACAAGTGTTAAACTCAGATGGTTTTACAGGACTTGGAAATCAACTATATAGATTTTTAGATTACTTTTCCATCAGAGATTTAACAGCTCTCAGTTATTGATTTCATGTACTCAACATAGATTTCTGTAATAGCTGTTTTGTAAACTAGTGGAATTAACTTTAATAAACATGTAGGCCATATCTATTACAACCTACTACTGTATTTTTTTCAAATATGTTTAATGTTCTGCTCATCATTTGGAACTTTGGATGGATTTGCAAACTGCTGATTGGTAAGGTTTAAAATACTTTGGATATAGATTCCAGACTGAGAATAGCTTTTTATTCGGAGAACTTTCTCCCTGTATCGTGCACAGGAGTTAAGGAAATTGTTTTATTTCCAACCCCCAGAGTCATCTTTCTTTTTCAGTATTCTCAGTCTTAAAGATACCATCAGAAAAATTGCTGTGCTGGTCAATAGGTACAGCGAAGCCTTCACTATGATAAGCATGAATTCACAGCCAGTTTTTCAGGGGCTGACTTCTTGAAGAATGGCTGAGGAGGAACTCAAACAGTTTGAGAAGTATTTTTTATCTATGTTCCAGCCCTCAGACTCACCTGTTTTTACATTGATACTTCTGTTAATCTCTTCGTATTTGCTGAGAGCGCCAACTTTTAAAAAAGTTTTTGCTCATTGTTTTTATTTTATGAAGAAAATTATTTGTTGATGGAAAGATACTGAAGGTATTAGTCTTCATTGTTGGTGATTGATGAGATAAACCTCTGCCGTATATGATTTAGGTAGAATTGATCCTATTGAAACAGGAGGCAGATTGCAAGACTTCTGTAGGTTTCTTCCATGCATTTTTTCTGATTCTCTTGTTAAATATGCTCTGTAACTCATCACATCATATGCTTTTCTTGGTGCAGAAGATTGCTAAAACTATATTTATTTATTTTTCAGAATGTAGCAGGCTTGATGATTATAGGGCACGTGTGTTTTGGAAGCCAAGTTTCTAAGCTGATGTCCCCTTGGTAGCTACTTACCTTATTTCTAATACTAAGGGAAGAAAGACTGTCCTTGTTGCCTACCAAAGAATACCAGCAGTCCACAGGGCATTGGTTTAACAGCCTGATATGTAAAATGAGGCAGGAAAAGATAAAATTTTTATTAGCAAGTATTTTTTTCTGTAAGAAAACTCTCTCAGACTATTGCAAAGAGAGAGAAAGTGAGGAGGGATTCATGTACTGTGACTAGTTCCACTGTTTCTGGAAGAAAGGTTTGCAAACTCTCATGAATTTCATATTTTGGTAGGTTACTGTGTCAGAATTTTATGGGAGGCAAAATGATGTTTGTGTTTGAGTAGGAAAGGACCCTGCAGAGGAAGATGACTGGATGGCAGCCTTTGCATACTTACCGCTTCTTCTGCTGTTTCCCTGCCTGATCTGTTTTGGTTTGAGGGGTTTAGGAGATGGGTAATTTGTTAGTTTGTTCAGTGCGGGGCATTTCTGCAAAACCCTGAAAAGCTTGAATGTTGGAAAACTGCTTGAAGAGTCTAAGACTGTGTGCACTGGATCTTGCTTGCAATTTAATATATCCAATTGTGAGACTGAGATACTGTACCTGTTTCTGAATCGTTTATGATCCTTGTCTGTTACTGAACATGAAATCTTAGTAAGGTCCCTATAACGCCTTTAAAGAATTGCTTAGTCACATCTGAGGGCTTTCTAATGACCAAATCCACTAAATTTTTATGTTCACAAAGTGATTTTTTTATTACAGGATGTATTGTTATAGGAAATACATCACGCTTAGGTCTCATCCTAGATATTAATGAATTGTATCTTAAGGTTAAAGATTTTGTGAGAACGATGGTTAATAAATGAGAGCATTATCATTAGCATAGCAGGTTAATTAATTTATATGAAGTATCTGACCAGGGGATTCAGCTTTTCCACCTATGTAGATCTGAGTGTTGTACATCTCATTTTAGCGATGATTTTTCTACCAACTGTATTTACTTCCATTCATCAGTAAGAGATGGGAGGTAAGTTCACTGGACAGGAACAGTTTCTGACATGGTACCAAACATGTGCATGTGAGGGATGTAGAAATGTGGCATTCTGCATCCCAGAATTTGTAATTTAGCAGGGGAAATTGCTGTCCGGTGTGATTTTTGCTTCATATACATACGTGAGTAAAATCGAAGGACGAGAAAGAAGGGGCTGCAAATTTAAACTACATCCCATTTGCTTGGAGATGGAGTTAGAATGAGAGGGAGGAAAAGGGGAGAAGTAAACCCTTAAGTTCATATTTTAAGTTATGTCTTCTTGCCACTCCTACATGAGTTTCTATGGAAACAGAAGCAGAAACTGGGCCATCAGCAGCCAAGAATCCATTTACACTTTAAATTTATTGCTTGAGCAGCCATGCAGTTTTCTTGTCCAAATTAAATCATGATAGAGTAACACATGCTGAGTAAATCGGGGGCAAGATGAAAACACCAAATATTAAATGTACTTTCATGGATGCAACAAAAAAAAAAAAATTCCTTTTTTTCTGAAAGAACTTAAAATGACAAGTTAGATCATATTTTTAAAATAAGATACTTACATATAGCTTTACAAATACACATTGAAATTATGTTAAATGCTGTTATTTTCTTCATATTATTGTATTATCTACTTTAATTAGGAATTTCACTAACTCTCTTAGGCAGCTTGACTGTCTCTGTGCTTTGGATGCAGAAAAGAGACAAGTTGCACTTCTCTCTCTGCTCATCTAATAAATTTCAAGGTGAAATTCCCATGTGCTAACACAGCTCACGGGTGTTGTATAATCACTACTGACATTTATTTATGTCCTCTTAGGAGATAAGACTACTTATCCTGCTTATGATAAAACATTGTCAGATACTCACCACTATTAGAAACTACCAAAGTTATTAAGCATTTGCTGAAACCGTAGTTGTTTGAGTTGATGTTTCTAATTTAGTTGGTTGTCCCCTTCTTGTTGAATTATTATTTTTTTTTTAAATTTGGTGAGTTTTGATTAGGAAAATGCTAGTGCTTTTGAAAATACACCCAAACTATATGCTGTGTTTGCTTCCGTTTGTCAGTTCTTTAAATGTACTTGTTTCCTCAGCTGACCCTTCCAACTCTCGTAGAAATCTCAGTCTTCTCTTCTCCACTCCTAGTAAAGCTGATCAGTGGGTACTCCTGACTGGAAGACAGTGAGCAAGGGATCAGTCTCAACTGAGTAATGAGTTTGTGGACAGCTACAGAAGAGAGATAACCTAGGAACTATATGTGTATGGAAGGAAGAACTTTTGGGAAGGAGAAAGGAAAATTAGGGAAAAAATAAAGAAGAATTAATAAAGAGAAAATGGGATGGGCTGTGAGAGGTAGGAAAGTTGAAATGGCTAAACAATGTAGAAAAAGTAAGTGGGGATGTGTTTATAAAGCAAGTATTAGTGATAGAATGTGAATACTGGGAGTGGCAGAAGATGGAGGCTAAGCCTGTGCTAAGAAGTTTGAGTAACAGGGAATTGGCAAGGAATATGATGCTAAGATAAGAAACTGTCCTGGGATAAAGATAGGAATAAGGCCTCTCCAGAGCCTGAAATGGCAGCTGAGAAAAATGCCAGAGAAGTATTTAGTCTATATTTGGAAGCCTATTGCCATATCTCCCCAGAGCACTGGAATAAGCCAGAACTGGAATCCCAGCGTGGCTGGTGTCTGCACTGGGGGTCTAAAAGGAAGACCAAAGCCATGAATTACCTGCATTGGCCTCAGCGTTATGGCAAAATACAAGACTTTGTTTTGTCTTTGTGAAGCTTGTTTTCATTCATACTTAAATTATTTTTTTTCAAGCAGTTGATGGCTTTGGGTATTGCTGACATCAGCTGGATATACCAGTCATGAAGGCAGCGTGTGCTGGCAGTCGGAGCAACTGTTTTGACAGACCAGGAGATGTGCAAAGAATGTGCTCCTCCATTTTCCTCTTCCTCCTGGTTAGGGATAAACACTTGCATGAAGCCTTTATGGCACAGAGAAGTTCCTCTGTGTAGGAATCCAAGAGCTGCTGCTGCATGTGTTTGGTAGTGGAATATGTGGGTTTTTCCAAGGAGATAGCCCTGGTTGGATAGCAATTGTTAGTTTGTGTTATCTTGTGGGATGTTTCTTGAATAAGGCTTCACAGACTTCTTACATCTATGAAGACTGGGTCTGGTCCCTGCACCTAATTAAGAAGCAGGGGTGATTGATGCGGTAGGTTTTAGAAACCTATGCAGCAAGTAAGTAATAGTGGATAGGGTAGGGGATGTTACATGAAATTTGTAAAGGAACCAGTAGGGTTTGGTTTTTGTTATCCATTTCCCTTAGAAGGGAAATGTGAGAAGTTATGCAGGAAGTGCCAAAATATGCAAGCAATAGAGAAACATGGAGCAAGTTGTGGACTATTCGTCATTCTTGAGTCATTTCCATTTATTTACATGTGACATGGTGACTAATGTTGGATGAGAAGATCCATGGACCAAAAGTGTGACTGAAGATAATGGCTGCATTTGGTTTACGTAGCAAGATTTTGGTAGGGAGTGAGGGGGGGAAGATGCAGGGGTTGCCTCTGTGAGAAGAGATTGGGGCTGCCCCCCTGTTAGAACCAGTTGCAGTCAGCTCTGAAATGGACCCACTGCCGAGCAAAGCTGAGCACAAGTGAGAGAAGGAGGAGGAGGTAGAGGTGGTTCAAGCACCACAGGAAAGATTTATCTGAACTCTGTGGAGAATCATAGAATCACCAGGTTGGAAAAGATTCCCCCCGCCCCGGATCATCGAGTCCAACCACAAATACTAAAGATCACAGAGAAGCAGGTTGTCCCTCTGCAGCCCATGAAGGACCACACCAGAGCAGATATCCCCTCTGCAGCCCATGAAGATCCAACACCAAGAGCAGGCTCCTGGCAGGAGCTCATGTAGGAGCAGATTTTCTGGCAGAAATTGCAGCCTGTGGCGGACCAAAGCTGGAACAGTTTTTTCCTGAAGGACTGTAGGGCATAGATAGGACCCATAATGAGCAATTCTTGAAGGACTGTGTCTAGTGGGAGGGACTCACACTGAAGAAGGGGAAAAATGTGAGGAGGAAAAGGTGAGCAGCAGAGGTGAGCTGCTGTGAAATGACCACAGCCCCATATCTGCCTCTTGAGAGGGGAGGTAGGGGAGTCGGGAGTGAGGGAGTAAAGCTGAGCCTGGGAAGAAGGGAATGGTGGGAAGTAGGTGTTAACTAGTTTTGTCTTTGTTTCTCACCCTCCTACTCTTATTTTTGACTGGCAATAAATTGAATTTATTTCTCCAAGCCGAATCTGTTCTTCCTGTGGCTGTAATTGGTACGTGATCTCCCTGTCCTTTTCCATCTTATTTTCTCCCCCTGTCCTGTATGACCAGTGAAAATAAAGTAAAGGAAGAGAAACAGAGCTGCAGAATAGTTTGGATCTTATAGAAAATGAGAGGGAAAAGCCAGAAGCGTCTGCTGTGTGGAAGGAAGAACAGACCAATCTACAGAGATCGGAAAAAAAGAAATTATTAAATGTATTCACTATCGAGTTCACAATAAGTTAGAGATGTTTTGAGAGATTAAATGTGAGGATAACTTTACAGACAGTTATAGCCACCTGAAATACACCACCTATAATAGATCTTTCTCAGTGTGGGGTCGTGAAAAGAGTAGATAGATCTGTTAGGAAAAAAATCTAGATAACAGTGTTGACAGCAAAAGGAAGCAATACAAACTTGTGGTTGAGGAATGGAAAAGAGGCGATTTATTGTTATTACTGCTGGAACAAAAAGTACAGCTGGATCCTTACTGAAACAGGTATGCCCAGGTGTGAAAAATGCTCTAAGTCATTGCAGCTCAGATGAACTCTAGAGGGACTCCTCTAGAGAAACAATTCAGAAATGATTTTGAAAATAGTCTTAAGGGAATGACGTTGCCAAGAGAGACTTGGGATATTTGATTTTCTTGAGGCATAGATGACAGCTTTTTGGAGGAGGACTGAATATCACCTAGATAGCTCCAAGACTATTAGACATCAAGACTAAACATGCAAAGCACAATTAGAAAGTTAGTAAAGAAGGCTGGAAGAAGTGCAGAGACACTGAAATAAAGTGCACAAGAATGCAGCAAGACAAGACTATTGCAAGTGTCATGAAAAGGTGTAGTACTATATATCTATTTTAATAGATAGCCAGAAGGCATAGATAGAGGAAAGTGTGATGTTTTTATACAATCTGTATTGTTACGGAGGAATTGGGACATCTGATACGGGACACCCATCTGAGCATTGTAGAAATAAAGGTAAATGGGCACGATGGGCAGGAAAATAGTTGTGATGGGCTGACCTTGGGTCCTGCTGGGGAACCACCCAGCTGCTCTCACACTCCTCACCAGCAAGACAAGAGAGGAAAATAAGAAGAAATATTTGTGGGTAAAGGTAAAGACAGGGAGATCACTTACTGGTTATCATCACAGGCAAAACAGACTCAACTTGGGAAAAATTACTGTAAGCTGTTGGGCATTAAAATAGACTTGGATGGTGAAAAAGGGTAAAGCACCTTCTCCCCGTCCCCTTTTTTTCCTCCAAGGTTCAATTGCATTCTTTTATTTCCAGCTTGTCTAAGGTTAACTCCCTCCCAAGTGGCACAGGGGGATTGGGAATTTGCCCTTGAGGTCAGATTATGACAATCCATCTCTGCTGCTCCTTCCTGCTCACACCTACTCTAGCATGTCCTCCATGGGGTGCAGTTCATTCGGATTCAACCTCCTCCAGCATGTGCTGTCCACAGCTTTCAGTTTCTTCAGGAAATATCCAGCTGCTATGGTGTGGAGTCATTTGCGGGCTGTGATGTGGAAATCCGCTCCGGTGTGGTGGTGTCCACAGATCTCTGCTCTGCCTGGAGCACCTCTTCTCCTCCTCCTTCTCTGACCTTTCTGCTCACAGGGCTATTTTCTCTCACATTTTTTTCTCACTCCACATATGCCTGTGCGGCATTTTGCCTTTTCTTAAATACATTTTCATGGAAGTACCACCGGCTTCATAAACGGGTTCAGCTGTGTCTTGAGGTGGGTTCATTTTGGAACTGGCTGGAACCTGTCAAGTCTGGGAATGAAGCAGCCTTGGCCTCATCCCAAAGAGTCACCACTGCCAGCGCTTGGCCAGGTACCACCCATACAGCAGCTCAGAGAACCCAGAACTGAAAGGTAGAATCTCTCTAAGAAAGAAGGAAGGAAGCCCTGAGTGAGGCTGCAGTTTAAATTAGCTGAATACTTCCTTTTAAAAATGAAATGGGGATGGTATTGATCCCCACTTGATTTAATAGGGTTAAACACAGGGGTTTTAGAAAGACAAGCTTGGAAGAATTAATAAAATGAAATAATACCTTTAACTGGTCTGGAGAGCTTTGAAAACAGAGGAGACAGGCTTGTTTCAAAAGCTTGTATAAAGGACTGCAGCTTTGCTTGCATGAATAAGCTTTTTAGGGAGGATATATAAGGAAGCAGAGAATTTACAAACATTTGAAAGGGGATTAAAAAGTAATGAAAATTAGAAATAAAAAGAATGAAAAATAGGAACCGCTATGATTTGCATTTTGTAAGGCACATTTAAACAAATAACCAAAAATAAAATTGTTCGTTCTCATTAATATTTGGGACACATATAGCACTTTCACACCTCTCTCAACATGTAATATTACCTCTTCTGTAGGTCTGGAAACAAAAAAGCGTGCTTTACGTCAGCTTGCAGGAAGGTTCATGTTGTGCATGTGGGTGATTAAGTACATACTGAAAATGAGCCTGACAAGCTACTACAGTGCTGGTAAACAGTATTTATGTTGCTTGGGTTGCTCAGGAAGTATAGTCCAGCATAAAACATGAATGGCGAACTTCAAATCTGTATTCTGAAAGATAAAAATGTGAAACAGCGATGGGCCAACAGATTTTCTGATGATTTATTCTTTATGAAGTTTTAAACTGGAATTTTAAAAAGAATATATAGTTAACTGGAAATGGGAAGTGGTACAAATGGCAGTGTGGGCTTTTTTTCAGTCTAGTTTGTGAAGACTAATGGGAGAGGGATTGGCTCGTTTCTTAAAAAAAGATGAATGCAGGAGAGTCAGGCTCTTTGGATTTAACAAAAACATTGGTTTAGTGTTCCACAGGACATTATTATTGAAGGTGGAAATAGTTGGATAGGAAGATGAGGAGGGCCATGAAGATGATCAGATGGGTAGAGCATCTCCCATACTAGGACAGGCTGAGAGAGTTGAGCTGCTTTAGCCTAGAGAAGAGAAGGCATTGGGGAGACCTTATAATGACCTTCCAGTGCTTAAAGGGAGCTACAGGAAAGCTGGGGAGGAGCACTGGGGAGTGCAGGACAAGGGGAAATGGTTTTAAGCTGAAAGAGGGTAGGTTTAGATTAGATATTAGGAAGAAATTTTTTCCTGTGAGGGCGATGAGGCACTGGAAGAGGTTGCCCAGAGAAGCTGTGGCTGCCCCATCCCTGGACGTGTTAGGCCAGGTTAGATGGGGCTTTGAGCAACCTGATCCAGTGGCAGGTGTCCCTGCTTATGGCAGGAGAATCGAACTTTAAAGTTCAACCCAAACCATTCAATGATTCTAAGATGGCTAAGAGGTCAACTACAAGAAGCTGTGAACAAAATGCGTCTTTCAGAGTGGGTAGAGATCTTTAATGATTTTGTACTATGATTAGAAGTTATTCTTACATGTTTGCTCATTCAGTTCTGGCTGATGTGAAATTGAGAGGGCTTGCTCATACAGAGAAAAACTCATCATGCAGGGCAAACACAAAGAACTTGTCAATCATCTGTGGATATTAAAACAGAACAGGGCAATGGTCAAAGTTGTTCACTAGTGCTAAGAATTGTAAATGGGGGGTGATGAGAGGCAAAGATGTTGGTCTGTGAAGAGGGACTGCAGCTACTGAAATTATGCAGCACAGAAAGGCAAATGCAGTTCTGAGCAGCGCTGTGTGAGAGGCATTCAGTCAAAATTGGGGAGCAGCAATTTAATGTAATAACAGCTTGGCATCTGACCTACCTAGGGCCCTTTTTCACTCAATCTAAATTCTGTGAAAGCAACACTCGGAATTCTCAGAGCACTGCTGCACTCTCAAAAATGCTCTTAGGTCCATCCTGGTGACAGTGGGTGTCCTCACGCAGTCTAGAGCTCAGTAATAGACATATTTCACTTTTGTTATCACCTATTTACCTATCAGCAATAACTGTGGGGAGTTTTCAGTATGTTTCCTTGCCATTTAGGAGGAAGTTCAGTTCTCATGTAAGGTAAAATGTGAACAGTAATGCCCATGCAGTAAAGGACAGATCTCTTGTCAGTGCTGAGTGTCCTTGGTTCCCATAGATTAAATTTTCTATGGTGTTAGACTTCCCATTTACTTTCCCCTGCTAGTTTCATTTTGAAATTTCAGTGAGCTCAAACTCTAAGACTGGTTGTGTACTGTGATGCTTTGCCCTTTTGCTGCCCAGCTTCTTTTTCATTTCCACTGTGGAAGTGTGGGACATTACACTTTCTCTCAAGGCGATAAAAGGCATGACTCATTCCTCCTCCTTCATCTGTGTCTTAACCAGGTTCTACTTCATGGCTTTATCTCATCCTTTAATGGTCTTTTAGATAGAGTTTTCAAAAGGGCTTTGGAAATCTGAGAGTAAACTATCAGGGCGTTTCAGCTTATGGGATGGGATGGGATGGGATGGGATGGGATGGGATGGGATGGGATGGGATGGGATGGGATGGGATGGGATGGGATGGGATGGGATGGGATGGGATGGGATGAGGAGCAACTGAGAGAGCTGGGGTTGTTTAACCCCAGAAGAAGAGGAGCTGAGGGGAGACATCATTGCTCTTATTAACTACCTGAAAGGAGGTTGTAGAGAGGAGGATGCTGGCTTCTTCTTCCAAGTGACAGGGGACAGTACAAGAGGAATGGCCTCAAGCTCCACCAGGGGAGGTTTAGGCTGGACATTAGGAAAAAAATTTTCACAGAAAGGGTCATTGGGCACTGGAACAGGCTGCCCAGGGAGGTGGTTGACTCACCTTCCCTGGAGGGGTTTAAGGGACGGGTGGACAAGGTGCTAAGGGGCATTGTGTAGTGTTTGATGGGAATAGTTGGACTCGATGATCCAGTCGGTCCCTTCCAACCTGTTGATTCTATGATTCTATGAATGGAATGGAATGACCTGAGTTGGAAGGGACCCAAGAATCATCGAGTCCAATTCCTGTCTCTGCATAGGACAATCCCAAAATTTACATCATGTATTTGAGGGTGCCGGCCAAAAGGTTTTGAATATTGTCAGGCTTGGTGCCATGACCACTTTCCTGGGAAGCCTGGTCCAATGCTCCACCACCCTATGGGAGAAGAACCATTTCCTATTACCCAACCTAATCCTCTCCTGGCACATCTTCCTGCCATTCCCTTGGGTCCTATCATTGGTCAGCAGAGAGAAGAGAGCAGCGCCTGCTTCTCCTCCTTTTGTAAGGAAGCTGCGGACTGCAGTGTGGTCTCATCTCAGTCTGGTCTTCTCCAGGCTGAACAATCCAAGTGACTTTAGCCATCCCTCATATGGCTTCCTCTCTAAACCCTTCACTGACTTCATGGGCCTCCTCTATATTTCATTCTCTTTGCATGCTCCAGAATTAGATACATGCTTCTTCGAAGCTTTCCTTTCCTAGTATGTGGTGGTTTTATAGGTTTATCCTTGATTATTTTACTCAATTGTCCTGTCACAGGAGTAGTGCTAGATTTTTTATTCTTTATTGGTCATCTTTGCATATTTCAAAAGATATGAAATACACAATCACAGTACAGTCAACTTGTTGCTCTCCTAGCTAAAAATATTCTACACAGTATTTATTATAATTGAGAAAACACAGCTCATACAAATTTGTTCCTTGAGTTCATAACAGCTTTTGATACCCATCTTTGCATCTCAACAGAAAAAAAAATTATGAGTTTTTAGATTTATAGCTATTCTGTGGGGGTTTTTTTCAGCAAAAACGAAATACACACAATTATATGCACATGAGACACAGGGACACAATACTTTGATTCCATTTGCTAAATAATTCTTGTGAATTTAATTGCACCCCAGCTCTTCTAAACACGTTAAGAACATATGTTCATAAACTAATTGAATATAGCTCCTAGTCATGGCAGTAGTCCAATACACTGTTAAATCAACAACAGTGTTCTTAAGAATTATTTCAACTGTGTATGTTAAATGTTCTCTTCACCATTCTCAGTTTTGAAAATCTTGTGACAAAATGAAACATAGGCTTATAAAGAGTGAGCTATGTATCTCAAATTAAATACTAGTTGCCAATAAGCTTTTAGATTGGAGTGTTATTGTTTTGCCATTTGTGTGCTTTGACTGTAAATTAAATATTGTAGCTCCTTTCAGTTGTTTTTCTTGGGTTGCTGTATGTGGCTGCTGTAACTTCAAAGAAATTCCTCCTTGCATTTCTAATTTTAAAATATTTAAAGGTCATAAAATTTCTTATTTGTGGGATTATAGAGCTGACTGTCAAGACGTGTTGAAAATCGGCTTCTAAACTCTGATCTTCTTGTTAGGAATGTTGAAAAATTTTACCAGGTCAATGAATCAGGATAACTTTGTAAAAGATAGAGGATAGTATTATTAGTATCATTGTCATCATTATTGTTGTTGCTGTTATTGTTGTTGTTACCCACCCCTTACTGCTGAATTTTGTGGCAGTTGACTCTTCTAGGACTTGTGCAGTCTGTTAAGATTGACAGCAGTCTGAATAGCCTGTAGTAAAACAGAAACATGGCATATATTTACATGTAGAGTGGGAATTTTAAAGGTTGCTGATATTTCCCAGCAGGTTAATTGCAGAACCTTTTCTTCCTCCGCAATTAATAAGTATGTAGGTTCAAGAGGAGACACTGAGTCCAAACTAGCCTGTGTGCTTACTAACACTGTGTCAAAAAATTTAAATGATCTATCATATAGCTGTATTATGCAGATACAAGTGTGTTTTTGAAAGAGAAGAAATAGAAGTAATTGCTTCCTTGTTTTGAGAGGGGATGTGCATTTGAATGTCAAGGCACATTTTCTGGCTTATGCAGAGAAGTTGCAGTAATATTTATGCAGTCAATGTCATTGCCAGCTCGAAGTTGTAAGTTGTAGAAATGCAACTGGGTTCTTTGCACATCATGAAATTAAAAATATGTAAATTACCTTTGGATTTTTTACTGTGTCCTGAGTAGGTCTCAACCTAGCATTGTTAGCTTGAATAAATCTATAAATGAGTGTTATTAAATATCGTGGGTATTTAAAGGCCAGGAGTTGCTTATAGTGCTTAGTCACTTAAACAAGTTGGTAAAGATACAAAAATGTTATCTTTATCTTCTTAAATATTTATGGATCGGATTATTTTCATGATTGTTTTCAATAATTCATCAGGTTGGATGAGGCTTTGAGCAACCTGATCCAGTGGGAGGTGTCTCTGTTTATGGCAGGGGGGTCAGAACTGGATGGACTTTAAGGTCCTTTCCAATCCAAACCTTTCTGTGATACAGTGATTCTATATGTTCTGATTGCTTTATGAGATGTATTTTGAGTTAATATTCCTTTCTGGCACAGAATCACAATACATGTTAAGAAATTTCCTTCTGAATGCAGGAAAAATGCCCTAAAGAATGCAACATCCCTGACAGGACACACTGTAACTCACCTTTCTACCTTTTTTACATGTAGTTAATAGATACAGAAGTAAGCCAGCTTCTGCTAGTAACCGATTTATTCACTTTAGCTGAAGAGTAGAGCAAATATTGCCAAATCCATGATGACAGTTTCTAACCCAAAAGGTGAGAAAGAATTACAGAATAATTTCAGACTTTTCTGAAGGGGGGGTGGGGTGTGAGAGGCATCCAGTCACACTCTCTTGCCCCAAGGAAGGATGAAACTATACCTGATGATATATGAAACACTAGGCATGAAATTGAACTGAAAGCCTTGAAGAAGGATTTGAAGATCAAGCCTTTAAGTATGTTGCCGTCTTAACATACTAGAAATAATACAGCAGAACTTCAAAGTGGCATTTCTGAGGGAAGAGGGAGTAAGGAAGGGTGTAATGTACTAATAATTGTCCTTATTTGAAAGTTAAAAGGATGCTGAAACAGCAATTGCACTGTTCATTGCATGCAGTTAGGTGACAAATAATCCCTTCTATGTCCCAGTTTTTCTTTACTAACTTTTCCTTCCTCTTCTTGTTAGAAGTGTGTATGTAATCATAGAATCATAGAATAGTTTGGGTTGGAAGGAACATTAAAGATCATCTAGTTCCTGCCCCCCTGCCATGGGCAGGGACATCTCACTAGGTCAGGCTGCCCAAGCCCCATCCAACCTGGCCTTGAACACCTCCAGGGATGGGGCAGCCACAATTTCCCTGGGCAACCTCTGCCAGTGCCTCACCACCTTCGTCGTGAAGAAATTCCTCCTTATGTCCAGTCTAAATCTGTCCTTCTCCAGTTTATACTCATTGCCCCTTGTCCTATCTCTACAAGCCTTTGTAAACAGTCCTTCCACTTCTTTCTCGTAGCCCCTCCCAGGTACTGGAAAGTCACTATAAGATCTCCTCAGAGATCTCTCTCCTTCGCCAAGCTGAACAACCCCAACTCTCTCAGCCTGTCCTCATATAGGAGGTGCTCCAGGCTTCTGATCATCTTTGTAGCCTCCTCTGGACCCATTCTAATAGCTCCATCTCCTTCTTATGCTGAGGATTCCAGAACTGGGCAGAATACTCCAGATGAGGTCTCATGAGAGGGACATAGAGGGGCACAATCACCTCCCTCGACTTGCTGGCCACGCTTCTTTTGATGCAGCCCGGGATCCACATATTGTATGAGCAGCCCAGTAATTCACATATTGTATGAGTAGAAGCAAAATTACATGATGTTTGCTACAGGAAAATATTGGATTCGATGATCCAATGGGTCTTTTCCAACCTGGTGATTCTATGATTCTATGAATCCAGAGTCTGCTTTTTAACATAGTTTCAGGTTTATGGAAATTTGCACTAATTTTTACTTTTCATTAATTCCGAGCGAGAAGAAGGTACAGGAGGAGACATAAACACACTGTTATCATCAGCACTTTAGAATACACATTAAAGATAGCCTCTCTTTTACATTATTATGCCTCTGTCATGCATTGGCAAAGCCCCCATCAGCTGAGATTATCAGACTGGATCACATGAAGGGGTGTCTTACAGAGCATTTCACAGAATCACAGAATAACCAGGTTGGAAGAGACCCACTGGATCGTCGAGTCCAACCATTCCCACCAATCCATAAATCATGCCCCTAAGTACCTCATCCACCCTCACCTTAAACACCTCCAGGGACGGTGACTCAACCACCTCCCTTGGCAGACCGTTCCAATGCCTAACCACCCTCTCCGTGAAGAATTTTTTCCTAATCTCAAGCCTAAATCTCCCCTGGTGGAGCTTGAGGCCATTCCCTCTCATCCTGTTCCCTGTCACTTGGGAGAGGAGCCCAGCACCCTCCTCTCCACAACCTCCTCTCAGGTAGTTGTAGAGAGCAATGAGGTCTCCCCTCAGCCTCCTCTTCTCCAGGCTGAACACCCCCAGCTCTCTCAGCCGCTCCTCATAAGATTCGCTCTCCAGCTCCTTCACCAGCTTCGTTGCTCTTCTCTGGACTCGCTCTGTGTAGTCATTAAATATCATAAAAAACAAGACTTCAAGGTGTGTTAACCGCCATATCCGTGATAACATGTGGAAGGGGTGGCTGAGACTGGAGCTTTTCATGTGTTGTTGCTGTGGATATAAGCCTACCACCTGTAGTAAAACTTATGGCTGCAGGTAGTGTTACTCTGACTCAAAACTGTTTTAAAACCAGTTCATTTCAGCGATGCATTTTAAAGATCCATTTTGCAGGCAGTTGGACCAACAGCACAGCCAAGGGGTTGTGCTAACAGGACGAAGTTAGTATGAGTGTTTTCTGTGTACAGTGGCAGTTCCTGGGTGCTTTGAGTCAAGATCATTTACAAAGTAAAAGGAAATTTTAGCTAAAACACACCTGCATGCTGTTTCTTGAATCAGCAGCAGCTGCAGTCTTTTTATGCTGTGTTTCACTGTCTTGTCCTAGAACTATTTTACAGGTTGATTCATTTACTTGCTTGTAATAACAAAACATAATGTACATTTGGAGAGGTATATGCATATTCTTCATTCTTACCTGAGGAAATGTGACCTTTCTCCACTGCGTTGATACCAGTTACTTAATTTTATGTGACCTCTCTACTGTTATGGGTTAGAAATGCTTTAAACTGATTTTTCAGACATTGAAAAATGGTGTGAGTTGTGTAACAGGAGTATCAAACCTAGAGATGATTGTAGGCATTTTTACTAAATATGGAATAAAACCTAGCTAACTCTAAAAGGGAGATGATAGCGAACATGCAGTGCTACAGACAAGGAGAAATCTGGCTGGAAAGCTGTCTGGAGGAAAAGGACCTGGGGATGTTGGTTGACAGCCGACTTCAACATGAGCCAGCAGGGGCCCAGGTGGCCAAGCAGGCCAATGGCATCTTGGCTTGGATCAGAAACGGTGTGACCAGCAGGTCCAGGGAGGTTATTCTCCCTCTGTACTCGGCACTGGTGAGACCGCACCTCGAATCCTGTGTTCAGTTCTGGGCCCCTCACCACAAGAAGGATGTTGAGGCTCTGGAGCGAGTCCAGAGAAGAGCAACAAAGCTGGTGAAGGGGCTAGAGAACAGACCTTATGAGGAACGGCTGAGAGAGCTGGGGGTGTTTAACCTAGAGAAAAGGAGGCTGAGAGGAAACCTCATTGCTCTCTACAACTACCTGAAGGGAGGTTGTGGAGAGGAGGGAGCTGGGCTCTTCTCCCAAGTGACAGGGGGCAGGACAAGAGGGAATGGCCTCAAGCTCCACCAGGGGAGGTTTAGGCTGGACATTAGGAAAAAATTTTTCACAGAAAGGGTCATTGGGTGCTGGAACAGGTTACCCAGGGAGGTGGTTGATTCACTTTCCCTGGAGGGGTGTAAGGCATGAGTGGATGAGGCACTGAGGGGCATGGTTTAGTGTTTGATAGGAATAGTTGGACTTGATGATCTGGTGGGTCTCTTCCAACCTGGTTAGTCTATAATTCTATGCTTCTATGAAGAGGTCATTCTGATATTTTTCTCTGCGAATTTTTCAACTTTAACATGTTTACTCAATGCAGTCTAATTATTGTGAACAGCAGAGTGTTGAGAATACAAGAGCTTTCCTTTGAAAGTCATGATGCTGCCAAGCTAGAATGGAAGTTCCGGTCTCAGACTCAGCATGTTTGTTTTCAAAGCAGTGTCTGTTACCTGATAATCCATGGGGCAAATTTTGTTGACAGTATTTATCTTGACTTATCTAGTGCCTTGAGCTTGCTGATGTTAAATTTAAGTTTAATTTAATGGATTTGTAAATTAATTATGTATCTTTAATGCACAAAAGAAACTTAATTGTGATTTTTTTTCTCTAGGCTATATATATATGAGAATTAGATAAATACAAAAAGAGGCTGATATTATTATACTATCCCGTGAGTTGTATACCACATATCATAGAATAATAGAATGGGTTGGGTTGGAAGGGACCTTAAAGCTCATCCAGTTCCAACCCCCTTGCTGTGGGCAGGGACACCTCCAACTGGATCAAGTTGCTCATAGCCTTATCCAACCTGGTCTTGAACAACTCCAGGGATGGTGCAAAATATAAATATAACCTACTTTTTTTTTGCTTTGCATTTGAAGAAAAGTAGTATTAAAAATCTTGTCCAGATGTAAAATGTTTATTATGCACTAAAGATATTGGTATTGAACATGCATTAATAAGTCATAAGAATTAATATTTTACAATAGAATATAGATAAAACATTCTTTGGCTTCTACTCAGCAGCTTGTTTCAGCACTTTCGTATTGTGTAATATCCATCTTTACCCAGAAATTTTAACTTTACTGTTTGGCACAAACAAAATAGAAATTAAAGAAGCTGCAAAACATATCTAAGAATTACACAAAGACTGGCTCCATCAGTCTTTGCTCTTTATACTTTGTCATTCCTGTTGAATAGCAAAGAGTTAAATGGGAAAATATTGAAACTTTCATGATTTTGGTGAAACAAAGACATGACTTTTCTAGAAAACAATTTTTAAATTAATAATACTATTAGTTATGGGTGTACAGAGTGCATAATTGCCTGGGTAAATTATCTGTGCCAAGAAGTTAATGGAATTAACACATAACTTGATTTTGAGCTGAATTAGATTTAATTTATGACAACTAATATTAGAAAATTTAACTGTGCTAAAATGGCAACATGAAAATCCAATCCTTTGAAGTATAAATTCAGTTTTGAAAAAAAAGCAGTTAATGCAAGGTCTATGAGGATAGGGCCAAGTGCTTAATACCAATTACAAATGGTCTATTTTTGGCCGCTATTCTATAGGTACCTTTTGAATTTCTGGCCTCCAAACACTACTTAAATGCCTTTCCTTTGCTAAGAATAGACCATCTTAAAATTTTCTTTCTCAGTCACAGGTAATGAGAAAGCCTCATAATGTATGCTTTGCATTAGAGTCACTGAGCTAAGATTTCTATCTGTAAGAGAAAGTCTTCAGAGAAGGTGCAAGCTTGCCTCCAAAGACTTGCTCTCTCTCCATTACTCCCAAGTATTTTCCATCTTCCAGCATGGACCTGCCTTCACCAGCATGGATGCTTCTCTAATAGAGACACGCTTCACATGGCCAGAATAGTAGGCAATTGGTAGATAGTTGTATTGAATCTTGTAGGTGTGCGGCTCCTTGGGGTCTTAGGTGCTCCTAAAGGTTCTTCAGTTGCTGCATGGTCTCCTGTTGCTTCACAGTCTACCCCTGGTACTTCCATCTGACCAACTGCCACAGCCTCTCCGGCTCTGCAGGCTGGGAAAGGTAGTGTGCATCTGGAAGCATATGGGACATCCTTCTGTAACCTCACTGTGCATGGGGAGGTTCAGACTGCACATCAGAAAAAAATTTTTCACAGATAGAGTCATCTGGCGCTGGAACAAGCTGCCCAGGGAGGTGGTTGAGTCACCATCCCTGGGGGTGTTTAAGAGACAGGTAGACAAGGTGCTCAGGGACATGGTTTAGGGGCAGATGGGAATGGTTGGACTCAATGATCGAAGAAGTCTTTTCCAACCTGGTGATTCTATGATCTCACTTGATTTCTTCAGTTATTTGTGATGAAGACCCTTCATACTTGAGTGGGTTTTATAAATGTGCATCTACTTTTTAAACACATTTCTAACCATTCGTTAGAACAGCAACAGAAAAATCTTCCTTGCAGGGTCGCTTGTCTTCTCCCCACCTGTGGTGCTTGACCCTGATTGGATGCCAGGTGCCCACCAAGCCACTCTACCACCCCTCTCCTTCCCTAGATAGAAGAAAGAGGAGAAAATAAGATGGATAAAAACCTCCTGGGTCAAGATAAAGGCAGTTTAAACAAGCAAAAGCAAATGTTGTATGCAGAAGGATAAGAAAATCAAAGATTTATTCTCTAATTCCCATTAACAGGTGATGTCCACCCACATGCTGGGAAGCAGGGTCTTTAGTACACACAGTGGTTGCACTGGACGACAAATGTGATAACAAATACCCCCACCTTCTCCTCCTTTTTCTTAGCCTTTATTTTAACATTTTCTGTGGAAAAACACTGATGTGTTATCAACATGTTTCTGGCTACCAATGTACAGCACAGCACTACGAGGGCTGCTGTGGGGAAAATTAATTCCATCTCAGCCAGACCCAATATACCACATGAAATGGCTCCAGGCCTTGTCTTAATTTAAAGATTCAGAGGGTGGATTTAGATGCAATATTAGGAAGATATTTTTTATTGTGAGGGTGGTGAGGTACTGGCACAGGTTGCCCAGGGAAGTCATGGTTGCCCCATCCCTGGAGGTGTTCGAGGCCAGGTTGGATAGGACTTTGAGCAACCTGATCGGATGGGACATGTCCCTGCCCATGACAGGGGGGTGCAACTGGATGACCTTCAAGGTCCCTTCCAACCCAAACCTCTCTTTAATTCTATGATTGCATTTCTATGATTTCTTTAGTGGTTTGGTTGAGAAAGTATATATCGTTAGTAGACCATGGTCTACTCAAGTTTGAACAGAAAAGTTCAGTGTCAATTCCTCCCTTCACCCAACCAATCTCAATGAATGTGGATTTTTATCACCTATTTTTAGGGAGATTTCTTTAATTTGGCGACTCTCCCTTTAAATTGTGGGTAAAGTAGCTGACTAAGCATTCTTCAGCATGCAGAATTCCCAGCTCAGGAAGGCTTAATTTTTGAGAAGGAAAAGGTGAGTTTTAAAAGCAATAATAACAAAAAAGTAATGAAAACTTCAACTACATAATCCAAACACAATTTTTAAAACAATTTCAGGTATGTACTGATAGGTCCCTTTCTGTTTTGCTTGCCACAGCACATCTTATCCTATGGGAGAAATTCAGATTAAAAGTTGTTTTTCTGGACAATGGCAAAATCTGGCAGATTACAGGATATTGTTTATATATATATCATAGCATTTTGTCATAAAATTCTATTTAGATAAATTGTATTTCTGTGATTCAGGAAAGTCTACCTAGATATTCATTTAGTTACTACCACCAGCAAGTAAAGTTTTTACTGCCTTCTCTCCTACGGGGGAAATGCTCATTAAAACTCCATTTAATTTGGTGTTAACAATGTTATTAGCTCCTCCACATGTTTCATGTGAGTCCTCCCACACACCTGCATTCTTTTTCCCAGTTTTCCTCCATTTGCTTGCTTCCCTAGTTTGTCCCTGAAGTCTCTCCTATTGTGTTACTAAATGCCAGGCAAGACTAAGCAGCATATTTTGCAGATTTGGAAGAAACAGTAAAATGTGTGTATAGAAAAGAGTTCTCTTTGTGAATGTTTTGTTGCATTTGTTAGGTGTGTCTTTAGAGGTCTGGGAAAACAACCTCGCGTTACAGTAGTATATTTGGTTAACAAATCAGCTGTTAGCTAGAAGAAATTGAGTTCAGCTTTCAGGTCTCTTTGCAGAAAATGTCTTGCTGTGCCTCCCATTTAAATTTTGGCTGGTCTCTAGTGCCTTCAATTCTCCACGCAAAGAAAAAAATCTTCTTTTTATCATATCTAGCTAAAGATGCCTATTCATTATCTTTTAAATCTATAGGCTTTTGCTACTATGTTTTGCTTTTATTTAAGCCTCTAGGTTGGAATTGGAATTCAATTTTCATTGAATTTTATATTTTAGAGTCTCAGAGAATAAACAGAATAAATAAAATGCAGTATCAGAGGTAAAATATGTAATTACTCTACTTATGTTTGTTTAAGAAAATGTACAGCCAGAGTTTGCTGGTAAGTGGAAAATATTTTATCATAATCTTACCATGAAGTTGATGTTCTGTTTTTTCATTTTCATATAAGTTTAAAAGCACAGCTAATCTGCTTGAGCTGTTTGTAAACACTGAAGTGATTTTACTGGCTAACTGCTTTGCACGTTTTTGTGTGGTGGGGAAGAGATGTTGACTCGGTTGCTTAATAACCACTTTTCATGTTGTAGATCATCTTATTTTCCACACTTAGCACTCTAATATGATGGTTGTCATTATTAGAGAGAGAATTAGGCAAGAATGGTTGCTGCCTTCCTGTAGCAGCTCTACACTGGCGTTCCCAGGCCTGATTTGCTTTAAAATCTTCTAACTGTAGAGGCTTTGGCAACCAGTGTCAGGAAGCTGGGATTGTTAGTCCTGCACCAGCCTATGTACTTACGCTTTTCTACCTTGCGAGTCTTCTGTCCTGCACCCCGAATGTTTTTTTGCTTTGAAGAGCCCCTCTCCTTCAAACCTCAAATAACCTTCACCTGCTCAATTTAACTGTAGCATTTTCTTCAACAAGACACAAATTCTATTTCCATCTGTGTCCTACTTCACTGGCAAAAAGATTTAGAATAGACAGTATAATGTGCTCCCCACAATGAGGAAGTGTGGAAAGATTCATAAATAATAGGTTGGCTTAATTCCTGCTGATATGAATCTGCTTTAAATTGAACCTTGTTTGCTAGCACACTTTGTCTGTGGAATTGATTCCTTTTTTGAAGAGAAACAGTTGTCAAAAAAATTTAAAATAAATTGACTGATCGCTTAGATATCTTTTTTTATTGTTAGACTGGCTTCCTAAAGGACAAATCTTGCAGTCCCTGTGTCTGCCCATTCAGCCGTTTATCACTGCCCAACCTCCTCCCCATTTCTCAATATATTGGTTAATTTCATGCAAATTTGACTGAGCCAGAAGTCATTAGAACTAATCATTAGTCATAAGGTCTAGTCATTGGATTTAAGTCATTAATCATAAGACCATCATTCCTACAAACTTAGTAAAAACTAGCAGTTGATTTGATGTTAGAGACCCAAAGTGGTCCTTTCACTTCAGGGGAAAGATAGGCAGAACCTCAGCTTGGTGGCAACCACTTGGCATCCTTGTGGGCATCCTTGTTGGGGCTGATGTGCGGTAAATCCAAAGCAGAAAGCAGTTCCTCCTCCAGCCACAGAATGTTTTGCTTATTTCACAGCTGTTTTGTTAAAACAAATATGCATTATGAAGAAATTATTAAAGTAGCAGAATGGCTTTAGTGGTCAGATACATTAAAACAGTGCAATTCAGTTTCTTAAATTAATAATTATTGAATGTTGTTTCCTTGGACAACCAAGATCTTTATTTTTCTCAATCTTCTTCTTGCTAAGAAGAATACTCTATCGGGTCTTCCAACTCACTTTTGATAGTCATCTTCAGTGTTCCATAATTACTGCTTCTAATGGGTTCCTCAGCAAATAAATTAAGCAAACTAACCAAGAAGTCCTTGTAAGATTTCAGCAACAGCGAATGGTCTTTGGCTAAAACTTTTTTTCCAAGTGAGTCTGATTGTGGTTGGTTGGGTTTTTTTTCTCTTCTCCTATCAAAAATCATAATCAAGTGGTTATAGTTGATTCCAGTCAGATCTAAGAGTGAGGCCTGTCACTGGCCTAATTATCTTTTTGCCCATCCCCCTCCATCTTCAACATTTTTTCCTGGATCTGACTTTAGGTACAGTAAGGTAGTCCATGTGGCTTATTTTTGTGCTTCTGTGCTACGATAATCTGTGATAAACCATGAGGCATGTGAAGTACCAACCTAACAAAAGAGAGAAAAGGAGCTCTTGATGGTTTCAACTCTTTTATTGTCTGTTGGAATATACACAAAAAGAGTTTTGGATCATTAAATGTTAACTTCCTTACTTAGCTTCATTTGAAGTATTTTTATAGATTATTTATAAACTCTTAGCAGAAAGTTCAGAAAAAAGAAATATTTTTTTCAGGCCCATTTCTTAAGTCTGTAGTAACTCCTTTTAGTACATGTGGTGCTTTACTTCAAAAAATCCCCAGTGACTACTCCCAAATTCATCAAATGGAGCTTCTTTGTAGGCTACCTTCCATGTAAATTATTTTTTCCTGATTTTCTTTTTCTCTTGTGATTGTTACATAATGGTGGGCAAGTCTTTATAAGTACTGTGTGCTCATGTGTGTAAATCCTAGCCCTTTTTTGTCGTGCACCTTTTTTTGAAACCAATTATTTTGTCCCAGGAGGACAGATAATACAATCAGTGATGCCTTTGAAGAAGCTGTCATCCAAATTCCTTTTTGCTTCTTCCTTCATTCTTTTAGTGAATGTATCCTAATTGCATAGAGTTGATTACAAGCACAGAGGAAATTTTTGCTAAGACATAGTTACTTATTTACAATTCTGCATTCCGGTCCATGACTAGATGCTAACAAGCAACAAGACAAACTGACTTTCTCCTTACTAGCTAGTTGATGACTTTTAGTGGTCCTTTACCTAGGTAAATCCATGTCTCCTTGGTTAATGTACATCACTGGAAACGTGAAGAGAGGATCCTGGCTTTACTGAAGTCAGTATGGATTAGATGAAGTAAATTCATATGTTCATTGATTTTTCCTTTTAACATGTTAGGGTTTTTTGTTGTTTTCAAGGTGTTTATATGGTGTTATTTAGATAAACAATAGAATACAGTGACCTCTTTAAGCTCTTCCTTTGTCACAAAGTCATAGTTATTAGCAGATAATCAAAACAATAGGGGGTTTTATTTTATTTTTCTGCCTGATTATCCTATGCATGAAAGAAAGGATCTTCTTAGTGCTCACAAAGTGGAACTATCAGATTGACTGTCTTGTAATGGATTTAGTGTGTTACAAACACAGCTTTGAGGAGGAACAAATATCACCATTAGTAAAGTGACTACGTATGGAGAAATTAAGGACCCAATGCTGTGAAGCAGCACTTTGTCCACAAAGCTGTGTGGACGCTCTCTGAAGCATCTTGCTGTGGGCACTGCACATACTCTTCCGCAGCCTTAAATTACTGGAAGTGCCTCAGGGAAGGCGAGTCCAGACGCTACCAGCTCAGCCACGCTTTGCCCAAACCATTAAATCAAACTCCTTCTCTGGAGGCTGTTCTGTTACAAGACTTTTTCTGGAATATGAACGGAAAACAAAATCTTTTTAGACTACCAGCCGACTTAAAAAATGAAATAAATGGGACTGATTGAATTAGCTGTTGATGTATATCAAGTAGCAGTGATGTCAGATGTCTGTCCTGCTTTTGGCAAAAAGTAAGCACAAAGTACATTTTTTTTTTAAATGTAAATTGCCTTCTGGAAGACAAAGTTACGTAATGCCTACAGAGTTTATAAATCATATAAATATATGCTTTGGGACTAAAGTTATAACATTTTCAGCTTTGATCTTGCGTATCTGTTAAAGAAAGCTGTATCCACTTAACCTGGGGTTAAGCTTTGGCAATAAGACGTGAGAAAGCATAATATCTGCAGTGTCTGTGAGTTTGGAAGGCATAATGGAATAGCAGACTCCAGTTCTCTTATTTTGAATTTTTTAGTGCCCTTTAAGGGTGTGTCACAGTTTAGAGCAGTTAAAGCTGATAAATGATTTAATAGACAGCTCATGCATTGATTTTTTTTCTATCTGAGACAAAAGTAACCCTTTTGAAGTTGTATGTTTCAGTAAATTTTCAGATTAAACAGTAATTTCAGAAGAAGAGTTTGAATTAATCAGACCACGCGATTTATAGTGTGATATATTTTCTGTGTAGGTATGGTCACATAGTGAGACAATCAAAGGTGGTTTGTTTATACTAAAATTCAGTTTTAAGCTCCTTATTCTGAGGATGGATCACATTATTTCTTAAATGAGCAGTGATGATACAAACCCTGGTTTTCTTTTGTGCCCCTATTTGGAGATCTTGACTAAACTAACCGCAGGGTATTTTATCTTTTTGTGTTGATGAGCTATTTGATATATCATGTGGTCCCCTGCTTATAAGAATCCTAGTCTTAGTACAAAAGACGGACAACATATTTAGTGACAGGTGACATGTTGATATTTGAGGGGAGTCTGAGTAACAACTTAAATCATCTCACTGAAAGGGAAAATAGGGGAAAAAAAACCAAACTGAATTCATACAAAGGTGGATTGATTTTTCTAGTAGTTGAAGTTTTCAGTCTACTGCATGGGATTTTTCTAATGGGGAGAGAGAGATTTCACTACTGTAAGAGCAATAGAGACTGAACAACAAGAACAGCAGGGGTTTTTAATAGGACTAACCACAGCTAATCGTCAAATGTGTAGTCAGCCTGGTTGTAGATTCAACAGATGCAAGTGAAATAGCTGACACATATCTGAAATTTCATAAATGCAGTGTACTGTGTAGAAGGCTGCGCATGATTCACTGCTAACTTACATTTTTATGGGGAGATAAAGGGTATTAAGACTGTTTCTGTGATCGCGTTAAAAGATTTGTGACTTAATGGCACAGAAATGAAGATCCCAACCTGTTTGTCCAAGTAATTAAAGGGACAGTGGAAACTAGTGTTGAGACTCAAGGGATAAAATTAATTATTCATATTCAGTTATCAGAACCTCAAAGCAAGAATGATTGTCATTTGCATAAGTGGGTATGATTGAGACAACGGGGATAAATTGTTAACTGCCTGTGTGGGCTGCAGAGCGATGTAGTTTGTATAATGACTGTCATAGAGATGTAAGGCTGAGGTGGAAAAATAGAAAGTAGAAAAGAGATGAAATAGAACATAAAATATTTTCTTGCCTTTGATCAACATCCTATTGTTCATCTTTGCCGTAGTTGTAAATGAACAGGTTTATTATTGTAATCTGGTTTTGCATCACATCTTGGAGAACAAATTTGTGAAATTACAGTGCTATGTAAAGTTCTTGGGTCACATCCATGACTGTTTTTCCAAATAGTGAGTACTTAGGACTCCGCGTTCATATTTGGTGAAGGCAAGTTGAGATACACAACAGGGAGGAGAAAAAGAAACCAATATACAAACCAATATTCTATTGTGAGCTCTTCCTTGGAATACCTGCATTATTCAGGAGCTTTTACAAGGAACTAATCATTTGCCTGCACTAGTTTAGGGCATTTCATAAACCTCTATATTAGTTTACCCTATGCTTTTTATACATTTGAGTGTAAAATATTAACTTTAATTGAAATTCCAACCTCGGTTTGCAACGATGACTTTATATACTTATTAAAATTCGAATGCATTTCAGTGAAGTCATTTGCATGGTGTTTAATATACTGTGCCTTAGCTGCACTTTTTAGGCATTAAAACATTAACAGTAGCACATAAAAATAGGACCCTATTTGGTACTAGTTTCTCTCTGAGTCTTGATGTATTTATAAAAGTCTAATGCCAATAGTTTAGTATGAGTGCTAGTAAGTGAGATTTAATGTGCCTGGAATACATTTTGAGCCTGTAAACAGGTGATGCAGTCTAATCATTAACTATCTCTCCGAACTTATTCTTAATTGAGCCACTGATAATGGTAGATGCTCAACTAGCTTCTCTGACTTTGTTCATACAAACATCCTACAATACATGAGTAATCCCTGGACAGGCTTATTCTGCAGCCAGAGCAGTAATTGAAGTCTGATGTAGCAATACTTGTGCTGGAAAAAATCAGTGAGGCTGTACGCTGGATGCAGTCTCGCAATGGCATCCTGGCTATATTTCTCTTCCTGGTGGTCCGTGCTGTTGGAGATGTTGCTGTGACTTTTGTGTCTAGACATGCTAATTAAGACATTAGCAATAAAGCTTGCTTGGAAATCATGAAGTGGTATCAAATGTGTGTAACAGCAGTAAAATTTAGAAATTCCAGCCATGGAGAGCATCATGCGATAGCTGCGGATTGTACAGTGATGAGCATCCTCCTAGATGCGTTGTTGAGGGAATGGTTTCAGGAGCTCTAGAGGACTTCTCTGCTCTCTTGGACAAAAACTGTGGGGAAAACTATTGCTTCTGCACCAGCTTGCTGCTCTCATCAGATTCTTGAACGTAAGCCCCCTAAAGCTACACATAAACAATTGACCTTGGGGTTAATTTAAAGGGGATTATAAGTTTTCATAAAAATAATCTTAGTACAAATCTTTGTCTATAAGTAAATAGAGAAGAAAATCAATTTTAATCAATAAACAGAGGTGGAAGTGTATTTTTATCAAATACTTCTAGGAAATAAAGTTTATTTGCTGGTAATGATAGGTATTGTAAGGCTAAGTATTTGCTATTGTTAAGAAAATCTCTCTGGCTGGGAGAAACAGTGGAGTCTTTTCCCTTTCTACAGCAGATTAATCCACAGCTTCATTTCATAGGGCTTTTTTAATGGCTTGAATCTCTACAATGTTTTTAAAGCAATATAAAAATTATTTTACTACAAATAATTAGGCAAACCTATTAATAGTCTGGAATTTACTTTGTACTTAAGAATTTGCCTTTTCTGAGGGGAAAATTAATCCTAAAAGACCACATGCAGTTGCTGTCTTTTGCCATGAGAAAAGTGATTGCTGTCACTTAGATTCTTAAATTATATTCCAAGTGATCTTCAAACAGTTTAGTGATTTCAGGAGTAATAAAGATAATGGAATTTATTTGAAGGGTTTCATGATTACAGCAGATGATTTTAAATGCTTACTGATGTTCCAATGTGCTGCCTGTAGCATTTTTATTGCTAATTTTAAAGAAGCCTCCATGATTTCTTTTAACAACCAAACGATTCTGAATGCAGGCAGACTATGTTGATGAGAAGCCTTGAGAAAAAGAGGGAAATGTTTAACTTGTCAAAGCTGTTGCTAGAGAGAAGCACAGTGTGGTGCGAGGGTCTGTTGCCATCTTTAAAGTTCGCTGCTTTGCAGGAAATGAGACCAGGTTATTTTTCATTTGTTCCGAACATCAGATGGTGTTTTAAGCATATGAGGACAGGCTGAGAGAATTGGGTTTGTTCAGCTTAGAGAAGAGAAAGCAAGGCTCTGCGTAGACTTTATAGCGGAGCAGCCTTCCAGTTACTACAGGAAAGGTGGGGAGGGGCTCTTTGTCAAGGAGTGCAAGGATAGGATGAGGGAGAATGGTTTTAAGCTGAAAGAGGGGAGATTTAGATGAGATCTTAGGAAGAAATTCCTCATTGTGAGGTTGGTGACACGCTGGTGCAGGTTGCCCAGAGAAGTCCTGGATGCTCTCTCCCTGGAGGTGTTAAAGGCCAGATTGGATGGGGCTTTGAGCGACTTAATCCAGTGGAAGTTGTCCCTGCCCATGGCTGAGTGTTTGGAACTAGGTGAGCTTTAAGGTCTCTTCCAGTCTAAACCATTCTACAATGCGATTCTATGATTTGATATAGTCTAGTAGATTACAGAATGTTCAGTTATCAGATGTAGAAATGACACATGAAATAAAATATTTTAATTCCAATTTTACATAGGTCATGGTACCAGCAGCAAGAATATTAACTACTTTTACTATTAAAGTAACTCGGAAAGGAAAATAGGACTCTGAGTATATTATCTTTGGCCTGGTGCTTTCCAGCTCAAGTGGGCAAGAGAATTCCATACAAATGCACTTACATACTTTTGTGTTTTCTTCAAACACAAGATAAGCTGAAATTGATTGTATTGATGTGTTTATAGGTGTAGATAGCAATAAGGATGTTTAAAAGTCACATATACAGAGTTAAGCACTGCTGATGAAAACTGGTTTTGTGCATCAGGCTTTTTGTTAATAAATTGATCTCTGTAACTGATTCTCAGCTAACAGGCTCTAGGGATCACATAAAATAATGTGATACGCCATGGCTGTGGGAACTAAAAGATACAATGATTGCTAGCATTTTCCAGGAAATATTAAATTTCAACCATTGAGAGGGCTGATCTGAAAGGAGAAACTCACCTTCAGATCCTGTGTATTTACATGCAAGCAATTTTTAAATATAAATTGTCCTAAAATTGTACAGATAAGATTATAAATGGCAGAATCATTAGGGGATGAGGTTACAGTTCTTAAACTGGATTTCTCACCTTAAAAAAAAAAAAAAGGCTTTGATTATTCAATGTGGTTTCACTTTTTTGGAGAGGACAAAGGGAAAAGGTTATAATTTAAACCAACTCGTGCTAGGGTGAGGGGAAAGATGTACTGAGGTAATACGGGGATTAGCAGCACTGGCTGATATCAACCCGTTTCCCATATTAGCTATAGTGTTACCAAGAGAAATTTGTGGCATACTGTTTCATATCTAAAGTGGTTTTCTTTAGAAGATAGACACATGATTAATTGTAAGATCCAGTGCTGGCAACAGCTTACTTTTTATAGTAGCACCATCTTTCTGTTCTGGTCAACATCATAATCTTAAACCATAATTCCTCATCCTTGAATGTATCTGACTTGGCAATAGCCTAAATTCTGCAGCTGCTGTGAGTGACTTAGTGCCTTCTGAATTGGATTCGATTTGGTCCAGGAAGATACATCCACAGCCTTTCCTTTGTCCAGCAGCCGAGTCACTTTGTCATAGAAGGCGATCAGGTTAGTTTGGCAAGATCTGCCTTTTGTGAACCCGTGTTGACTGGGCCTGATCACCCGGTTCTCTTGCATGTGCTTCATGATCGCACTCAAGATCACCTGTTCCATGACTTTCCCTGGCACTGAGGTCAGACTGACAGGCCTGGAGTTTCCTGGATCCTCCCTGTGACCCTTCTTATAGATGGGCACAACATCAGCCAGCCTCCAGTCCAGTGGAACTTCCCCAGTCTTCCAGGACTGTTGGAAGATGATGGAAAGTGGTTTGGCCAGCACATCTGCCAGCTCCTTCAATACCGATGGGAGAACCCCTCTGGCCCCATAGACTTGTGGGTGTCTAGTAGGGCTAGCAAGGCTCTGACCACCTACTCTTGGACCATGGGAGCATCATTTTGCTCCTCAAGCTCCGGGGTTTGTACACAGAGGGAACAACTTTCTTTACAATTAAAGACTGAAGCAAAGAAGGCGTTAAGTACCTCAGTCTTTTCCTCATCTCCTGTCACTGTTGCTCCTTCTGTGTCCAGTAGGGACTGTATGGTCTCCCTAGACCTCCTTTTATTATTTATATATTTATAGAAAGATTTTTTGTTATCTTTCACCAACTTTGCCAGTCTGATTTCTAGTTTAGCCTTTGCCCTTCTTGTTTTTTCTCTACACAATCTCACTTCCCTCCTGTAGTCCACCCAAGAGGCCTGTCCCCTCTTCCAGAGCCCATAAACATTCCTCTTCTTCTTGATATCACTCAAGATCTCTCTGTTCAACCAAGCTGGTTTTTTCCCCCTGCCAGCTTTTTTATTGGAACATGGGGATGGCTTTCTCCTGAGCTGCTAGGATCTCCTTTCTGAAGAGCTCCCAGACCTCATGGGCTCCCTTGCCCTTAAGTGCTGTCTCCCATGAGACTTTGCCAACCAGCCTTCAAAGTCTGTCCTCTGGAAATTTAATGCTACTGTCCTGCTAACCACCCTCTTCACCTCATCTAGAACAGAAAACCCTATCATCTCGTGATCGCTTAGTCCTAGGGGTCCTCCTACTGCCACATCCCCCACAAGACCTTCTCTGTTCACAAACAGCAGATCCAGGAGGGCACCTTCCCTTGTTGGTTAGTTCACCAGCTGTGCAAGGCAGTTGTCTTCCACGCACTCCAGGAGCCTCCTAGACTGCTTCCTTTCTGCTCTATTGTACTTCCAGCAGATATCAGGAAGATTGAAGTCTCCCACAAGAACCAGAGGCATCGATCTAGAGATTAACCCCAGCTGTTTATAGAAGAGCTCATCAGCTGCTTCTCCTTGGCTGGGTGGCCTGTAACAGACTCCCATCACAAAATCTACCTTCTTATGGGCTCCTCTGATTTTAACCCACAGGCACTCAATCTCCTCATCGTCAGAATCAATCCCAACAGTGTCCAAGTCCTCCCTTACAAAGAGGGCTACCCGACCTCCTTTTCTTCCCTTCCTATCCCTCCTGAAGAGTTTGTACCTCACCATATCTGTACTCCAGTTATATGAATCATCCCACCACGTTTCCGTGATGGCAATGACATCATAGGCTCCTTGCCCTACGACAGCTTCCAGCTCTTCCTTGTTATTCTCCATGCTGCATGCACTGGTGTAAATGCACTTCAGCTGAGCTGCCGAGCCTTCAGCCCTCTTAGAGTCCATTCCCAATTGCCTGGTAACTGGAGTAGGTAGCACCAGAGCGCCCGTATCTCCCTTACCACCCCCAGGTGTCTTCACCCCCACTTTCTGTGTGGTGCTGTACTGGGGGTCCTCTCCAGCACACCCTCTCTGAATCACTAGTACCCCACGTCCAGGCTTGCTCCTGTCTAGCCTGGTCTCAATCCCCTCCCCCTTTACATCTAGTTTAAAGCTCGATTTATGAGCTTAGCTAGGTTTTTAGCAAGGGCTTTAGCCCCCCTAGAAAACCCACATGTCCCACCCTTAGCAACAAATTCTGGGGGTGCCTGAGCCACCCCATGATCAAATTTGTTCCATTTAATAAATGAATCTTGTTTGAAATACGTTCCATACACCAGAGTTTGAGAAACTAGGCCTCTCTTTATTCCACAGTCTTTTTTTGCTTGGATTCTAAAAAAGAATTTCTTGTGATAAACAGTAATAATTTAATAATATTCAGAAAAAATAAAAATAATATAAACAAAGATATTCTTACTGCTTGAATCCTCTCCATATGTTTCTTAAGTCAATGTTCTCAGCTGGTGTTTATTCCTGCTTTATTACCATATCTAAAACAATTCACATTCTGCAGTTACAGAATAGTATTTAGTTTTGTCTTTGTTATTTGAATCGAATTCTCACTGTGGAAGATGAAATAAGTAAGCTTCCTGCTATGGATTGATGTGTCTTTTGGCCGGTTTCTTTTAAGTAATTCTGTGTATCCTTGGTATTTTTCTCCTGTTAACTTTGTTCTGTGTTTCACATCCCACCAAAACCTTTCTTTTTCCCCTCCGAATGTTCTGAAGTCTTTTTCTGCCTTTATCTTGACTTTCACTTTCTTATTTTCTAGAACTTGACTGATATCCAAAATTAATTATTCTTGCTTTATATTATTTGCAGAAGTTATCTGTTTCTTTGTGGCCAAAATGATTTTGGATGTTTCTGTAGCAGTACAGTGGTGCTCTGCTATTCAAGGTCTGCATAGCGCTGAAGAGTTGTGTCACTTCAAAGGCTTTCGAGACCCCCTGTGCGCACTTTCTGCTTTATTCTCTAAGCAACCTTCAGTTTTTATCAGTCATTTTTTTATTCTTCTCTAGTGAGCATCAGTATTTTTGTATGCTGTCTTTTCTGCTGACCTCTCCCTTGTTCTGAAAGACCTCTGTTTTCTCTTTTAAATCTGCTACTTTCAGCATTTCTTTTTAAAAAGTGTGTTGATAGCATAACTGCAACAATGTCAACTGGGACTCCTCCTTGGATTTCTTTTATTATCTTGGAAGACTTTTTATAATAATTTTCAGATAATGGCCTTTTTTGAAGTGTGTTATCAAAAAAACATTCTAGCATATGTGAGGAGTAATTTCAAAACCTCTGCAGAGGTGTGCAGAGTTTCATCCAATTAACCACCGCTGCATTTGAAAGAAGGATGAGATGTCTTTATCTATGTGGGCATGTGTCACGGATACACTAGAGACGGTGGGAATTGCTGGGGTTTAGAGAATCAGCTGCTGGATGTGGTTGTTGTGGCCTGTTTAGCATTAGAAAGCTTCCTGGAAAAATGAGAAATGGTGAGATGTTTCAGGGTCATAGAATCATAGAATAGTTTGGGTTGGAAGGGACCTTAAAGATCATCCAGTTCCAACCTCCCACTGGATCAGGGGCTCCAAGCCCCATCCAACCTGGCCTTGAGCACCTCCAGGGATGGAGCAGCCACAACATCCCTAGGAATCCTGTGCCAGTGTCTCACGACTCTCATCGTGAAGAAATTCCTCCTTAGTCTAGTCTAAATCTGCCCCCTCCACTTTATACCCACTGCCCCTAGTCCTATCACCACAAGCCTTTGTGAACAGCCCCTCTCCAGCTTTCTTGTAGCCCCTTCAGGTACTGGAAGGTCACTATAAGGTCTTCTCGAAGCTTTCTCTTCTCCAGGCTGAACAAGCCCAACTCTCTCAGACCGTCATTCCCTTCTGACCCAGGTTCCAGTCATAATCAAAGGAAACGTTAGCAAGTTGTAACAGACATAAGCCCATCTATTTTCCTGCCTGTTTTGCTACTTGATATGTTTACTCTAACTTAAAATCAAAAAGGATTCTGCAGCAGATTATTTTACTGATAGCAGTAACTAATAAATAGTTGCTTAAGGCTTCTCCCATCCAGCTAGCATTAGTTTTCACTATTAGTTTTAGCTTTTTTCCTGGCTGCTAACAGGGTTAATGAAAGAATAATTGATAAATATTGCTGCCATCATCTTGGAATGGTAATTTGGATTTATATACATATAAATATGAATATGGGCCTACAGGATACTTGGGGAGGGGCTGTTTATCAGGGAGTACAGTGACAGAACAAGGGGGAATGGTTTTAATCTGAAAGAGGGGAGATTTAGGCTAGATATTAGGAAGAAATATTTTCCTGTGAGGGTGGGGAGACACTGGAACAGGTTGTCCAGAGGAGTGATGGATATCCCTATCCCTGGAGGTGTTCAAGGCCAGGTTGGATGGGGCTTTGAGCAACCCAATCCAACGGGAGATGTCCCTGCCCATGGCAGGGGAGGTGGAACTGGGTGGTCTTGAAGGTCTCTTCCAACCCAAACTGTCCTATGATTCTATGAATTCCACATAGCTACATCATCTAAGAAATTATAAAGTTTTTTTTCTTTTTAAGGGAAGTATAGGTGTAAAGATATGGGAGAAATTTTGAGCAAGCGGAGCATAAGTTTTCTGCCTGATGAAGAGAGGGTGCAGAATTAAAATGCATATTCAAAGTACCCCAGCTGGATTATTGCCTCTGCTGAAGTACAATCAGTCTGCAAGATATCATGCTGGAAGTGAATGCATTGCTATTTGTAGTGGACAAATTCTGGTCGTACTGTTTTAGTTACTGACCCACAAAAATTCTTGCTTTATTTCTTGTTTTCCCATACACTTACATCAATGTGAAGATAAATAATTCAGTGTTTTACTATGTTTTTCCTGTTTGATTATTTTTAGCTATCGGAGACTATTTCTCACCTTCATTCATTACTTATAGATTACTTAAAGAGCATTAATATATTTTAGCTCACAAAAGACTGATTAGCTTCTAATGACAACCTAATTATTAAAGAAACAACCTAATTATTAAAGCAACAAACACCACCATTTTAAGGTTACTTTAACTCTGCCACATTTTTGCATTTAAAATTCCTACTACACTGTGCACTTTTCATTTCAAAAGTGCCGATACAAGGGTCATGAAGGAAAGTGCTATTCCAGCCTTCCAAACAGAGCTTGGCAAATGATTTCAATTCTTTGAAACAAAATCAATATCTATGTGAGTTTTCTTATTAAAAAGGAATCATAATTCAGGTGTGTATGCTAAAATTATTGTGTAGTCATTAAGTTTGAAATTCACATTTTGGTACTTGTACAGGAAGGCTCCTTTAGTGCAAATCCTGCTGTTACTTGCATTTCTGTCAGTGTATTCAATGGAATATCTCTAGATTTATTTATTATCATGGGAAACTTCCAACTTTTTTCCCAGAGGAGATTAAGAAATGCAACATTACAGTGTTACTTCAGGCCAAGTAAATCTAGCTTGACTAGCTTATTTTGTTGCTTTTGTTTAAGAATTCTCTATCTGCAAAAAAAATCTTTTGATTATTGCTTCATTATAATTTTTATTTTTAAGTTAATAGTGACTAAGTTGAGCAAGAGGAGATTTACATTGGATAGTATAAAAAATTTCTTTACTGAAGGAGTGGTGAACCATAGAATCATAGAATAGTTTGGGTTGCAAGGAACCTTAAAAATCATACAGTTCCAAGCCCCCTTCCATGGGCAGGGACACCTCCCACTAGATCACGCTGCCCAAGGTTCCAATCTGGCTTTGAACACCTCCAGGGATGGGGCAACCACCACTTCCCTGGACAACCTGTGCCAGTGCCTCACCACTCTCATCATGAAGAAAGTCCTCCTTATGTCTAGTCTAAATCTGCTTCTCTCCAGTTTATCCCCATTGCCTCTCATCCAGGGCAGTGGTGGAGTCTCCATCCCTGGTAGGTTCCAAAAACTTGTAGATGTGGCATTGCAGGATGTGGTTTAGCAAGCACAGTGGGGTTGGCTGATGGTTAGGCTGGATGAGCTTAGAGATCTTCTCCAATCTTTATGATTCTAATTTCAAACACATTATAAATTATTTATGCAAGAAACTGCAAGAAACTTTGTAATAAATTCATTCTCTCTTCTTGACCCTGCTCCTTTCATTATATACACACCTTCTGTACTTCCACAGCTTAGTATTAAGCAAAGATTTTTCAAAAGTAGCATAAACTAGTATCGATGATCTGGTTTTAGCTTTTACATTGCACAAACATATTTTTGCAGATCTCTTTCGTCTTCTTGCTTTCCAACACTAGTTGCCAAAGCGCTTCAAAAGGTGAATAAGTGCTTTCTGACTTCAAAATGAGTTACTGAGGAAGATGAGGTTTAGCCACGCAGTGCTGCTGAAGGAGCAAGGTGGTGTCTGTATTGGTGCTGTTTGGTTTCCTGTCTGCCAGCCTGATGCTGCTGCTTCTCACCATGCTCCTGTGTGCAGAAGATATATTTCCTATTAGTTGTCTTAACACACAGATTGGTGTTTTATTAAACCTGCAATGCAAAAAAAAAAAAAAAAAAAAAGTAGCCGTCTTACATCCACGTTTACTGAAAAAGTTACTTTCCAGAAACTCTCATCTGGGAAGGGAGGAAATAATTAATTATCTCCTTAAAATACATTATATGAAATAATCCTGTATCTGCTCAAATGAGCACCATTCTCTCTTATCTATTTTGAAGAAAGCAGATCTTCAGAGTCTGGTCATCTTCAGAGAGTTCGTTGAAGAAGAGACACATGCACATGTATGTATGTAGGTTTATATTACAATTTCCAGTACTTAACAGTATCAACATCTATCTTTGAAACTAATGCTTCCTTCATTTAAATAATAACAATTGTAGTCAATTTACTGTTTTGAGGATTGAGCTCACTGCCAAGCTGGATTAGCTAGCAGAGTTTTGAGCTCATATTTGCGAATGCACGTGACTATAATTAGCCGTGGAGATAGATGAGCTTTTTCCCTTTCAAAAAAAATTCTCATCTGCACATTTTATGGACTTCCATGAAAGCCTGAATTTGCTACTGCCTTTGAAAAACCAAAACTGTTGTGGGTCAAGGCATGTTTTTTATACTGTCGGTCTTCAGTATCCATCTCAAAATTCTCATGCTTGATAAATGGTGAATTATCTGTGAAGCAGATTAAGTGATATCTTGAAAGAAAGTGAAACAAAGCTGGAAATCATTTCAGTTACTTCCTAATTAATACCACAGAGACTTCAGCCTTTTTTTAATCTGTTGTAAATGACACCTTCTCATTCTTGTGGTGAAAGTCTAGACAGCCAAATGGATATTATGTGCTTAGCTGAAATTGTTGTTACTAATTTCTTATTAAGTAGTGGTTTAATAGAAACACACGTTATTTAGTGTGAAACAGATACCAAACTGTAACACTATTTAATAAAGAGGGTAAGAAAATAAATAAATGTTATTTTATAACTTGCAGACTTGCTTTAACAGTGTTAGTTCTCTATGTGCTAGTGCAGCAGTTGATCCCAAAGAGGTCTCAGCACCTCCACCCACCCATTCTTCCTTACAGTGACAGCATTTGCTCACAGACACACTTGAACAGTGACATATTTTCTTATTCATATATTTTCTTGACATGATAACAGTCAAAATCAGATGAGTCTCTTACACTTCTAGAGAATCTGATTTTCTATACAATTTATGTTTCTTTTGACTGGGAAAGAGTTGATTTTCTTCATAGTAGCCAGTATGGGGCTCTGTTTTGGGTTTGTGCTGGAAATAGTGTTGAGAACACAAGGATGTTTTTGTTATTGCCAAGCAGAGCTCACACAGAGTCCGGGACTTTTGTGCTTCTCATCCCACCCCACTAGCGAGGAGGCCAGGAGTGCACAAGAAATTGAGAGGACGCACAGCCAGGCCAGCTGACCCCAACAAATCTAAGGGATATTCTATACCATAGGATATCATGCTCAGGATATAAAGCTGGGGGAAGAAGGAGGAATAGGGAGGGACTTTCAGAGTGATGGCATTTGTCTTTCCAAGTAATCATTATGCGTGATGGAGCCTTGATTTCCTCAGGATGGCTCCTGTCTGCCGATGGGAAACAGTGAATGAACTACTTGTTCTGCTTTGCTTGTGCATGCAGCTTTTTCTTTATTATTAGACTGTCTTTATCTCAACCCATGAGCTCTCTCATGTGTACCCTCGCGATTCTCTGCCCCATCCCATCAAGGGGAAATGAGTGAACAAGCGACTGTGTGGGGCTTAGTTGCAAATGCTCTGGGCAGACTTTGCCCCTAAAATATTTTCATTACCCCTGTAGGTAGAGATTGCTGTACCTCCACTCCCCCAGTTCCTTTTCTTTATTGAGAAATATCTTGTTTCCTAGCTGCACAATGTGCAGGAAGGCCAGATGAAATATATCTTAAGGGACAGATTAGCAAAAATACTCAGGTTCTTAAAATTCAAAATCCATAGTGCTACTGACATCCCCTCTAGCCACATCCACGTAAAAGTCTGGGAAGCCAAAAACCTTCAAAAAAATAAATTTAAAGAATCTTCCATGTTTTACAGAAAATTACTTAGGTTTTTTTCAAACAAAAATGGGCCTCGTTTAGAAGAAAAATCCGTTCACAAGGGTCTGAAATCCTAAGTGAAATGGCATAGGCAGAGAGAATATGGGGATGACATCATCGCCTAGCTATTAATGAAGCTATCTTGATGATTCAGATGAGAGGAGTATCATCATTTACATTATTATATCCTGAATTCTCGTCAGATTCATGGAAAACAAAACTGTGTAATCATTGTAGTTATCTACTCACTGGAGCGGTTTCTTCATCCTTTTTGGTGGTATTTCAGGTGTGGGTAGTTTTCCAAAGAGTGGATGATCTGGACTCGTCGGTGCTGCAAAGAGTATTGTGCTGTACTTTGTCACGTGCTAGGTAAATCCATACTCAGCCCCTAGTCATGTCCCTTGAATTAGCAGCTGAACTGAATCATAGAATCACCAGGTTAGAAAAGACCCATTGGATCATTGAGTCCAACCATTCCTATCAAATACGAACCATGCCCCTCAGCACCTCAACCACCTGTCCCTTAAACCCCTCCAGGGAAAGTGAATCAACCCCCTCCCTGGGCAGCCTCTGCCAGTGCCCAATGACACTTTCCATGAAAAATGTTTTTCCTAATGTTCAGCCTGAACCTCCCCAGGCGGAGTTTGAAGCCATTCCCTCTTGTCCTGTCCCCTGTCACTTGGGAGAAGAGGCCAGTTCCCTCCTCTCCACAACCTCCTTTCAGGTAGTTGTAGAGAGCAATGAGGTCTCCCCTCAGCCTCCTCTTCTCCAGGCTAAACACCCCCAGCTCTCTCAGCCGTTGCTCCAGCTGATCATGCTTCTGGCAGCTGGTGTACTTTTGTAGAGAGATAGATGCATTTGTAAATGTATATATGTACATAGAAACACACAGGTGAGGTTCCATTAAGGTCATGTTATAGGTAGTTGAAGCACTAGAGCCATGAAGATACAGCAGTTGGACAAGTAGGGACTAGGACGGCACCTGGTCTAAGTGGAATCCTTCATTATTGTGGCTTCTCTGAAATCAGTCCCAGCATTGGCACCCAGATAACAGTATGCATGTGATGGTACACTTGAAAGCAGAATGAGTATTCTTTCATATATTTTTTTTACCTTTCAGAGCCACAAAATTCCAAACAGGTACTTCAATGTGTAAATTTTTTGTTATTCTTTTCATGGATGTCATGTAGTCTAATAGTTTGACATCTGAAAAGGCTTCTAATATGGATAGTAGTTTTCTAGATGCTGCAGAGATGGATGATAAAAATTGATTGTAGGTGATCTGTGCCTTCCTAAAAGGCCACTGTAAAATGTTAAAGCCTTTTATTATTGGGTCAATAACAAGGAAAAATTACTTAGCGGAATTTAAGAATGTTTTAGTGATGGAAGCTGCCTTCTTCACTTTACCAGTAACAGAGACTGTGATGAAAAAGGGGTGTATTTGAGGAAACTTCTAGTAAAACAAATCATTGCTAAGATGAAGAAATATATCTATTTCTACAGCTTGTTTGTTATTCTCAGAGACGTGTAGGGCTTTACTAGACCTTTCCATGTTATTCACTTGACTTCCACCTGTTCTTACAGAGAAGAGCTGAAAAGGAGGTCAAATAGCACCACTGAAATCTTAAATGACAATAGAAGCAGGCATAAATCTGTGCTATAACTTTAACACTTCTTTTGCTGTCTACCAAGAGAATTTTTATGTATGTTCCAAAGAACTTGTATTATAGCATGTTTTTTTTTAAAGTACAGCACTCAACTAATTTACATGAGAGAGGCTATAGTGCTAGGACGAGGGGCAATGATTATAAAATCTTAAGCGATAGGGTCTCACAAGAGAGAAATAGAGGGGCATGTTACTGAAGAAAAGTTCAGAAGTGACGCTTTGTCCGGCCCTTCACCAGCCAAACTGTTTCTTTTTGTGTATTTCTAATACCTAGAAAGTGGAGTGCATGTTTCTCATGCATTTCACCTGTAATTCACCTTGCCTTCTGGAGGGAGAAAGTCTGTTGCGTTACGAAGAGTTTTCAGTGATAAAGGTGAAACAATTAGTTACCTTTCTAAATGTCTCATTATGTTTTGTTAGTTGGACTGAGCTCTGTCTAGCAGAGTTGGAGAAAGGGAATGTATACACACTAAATAGATGAGAATTTTGTTCATATTATCTATTTTTCCCTTGTTACTGCAGTTAGGAGGGACAATATTTTATTTTTGCAGTTTCTTCTGGAGCTTTGTGATTTGCTTTTAGTTAATCTAAACTAAACCCATCAGAGTTCTAAAATATATCACTACCATTCTGTGGTTGGTACTCCAGTGGTTGCTTGTGTCTTGGCAGTAGAAGATCACACAGGATGCCAAAGTGGACAGGCAGAGCAAAAGAATAAAGTATGTAAAGATGAAAGGAATTGATGGATTGTTATGGCTGCTAGACTTTTACAAAAGTTTTCCCTGAAAATATTAGTAGGCTGTGTATTCGCTCCTTTAAAGATCAAGGATCATTGTAGCTAATATTACTAACACAATCTGCAGTTATTAGCAAAAATGAAACTACAAAGTTGTGTGTGATGACACAAAAGAGAAGCTATGTTTAAAATGTAATATGTGTACTGATAGTTATTTCAATTGAATAAGATGATTCTTGAGCATTTGATCCAAAGGAATGAATTCAGAGCTGCTTTTGATTCCTGATGCTTATTAGCATCCCTGCATATTCATCTTAAATTTACTCCCTTTCCCCCAACTTTTCCTACTTCTTACTTCTCCCTTCCTGTTTTACAAAGGTCTGAGTTGCACAGATCCTCGGTAATCTGGGTTTGTGGAATTAATGAACCCTCTAAGCTCCCATCACGGATATTCAATGTCAAACATATCGTGTGCTGAGAGAGACATTTGGGATGGTAGAGACAAGACCATCTCTACTCTTTTCTGCCATGCAGATGCCTTCCTGTCCGTAGACCTTCCTAACAGAAGACCTGTTAGAGATCTACTGGAATATAGCCATTCCGATCTTCATCTTTCATTCCGATTCCAGTTTAAATTCTGAGAAAGTTTCTAATAGCCTATTAAGTTAGTTCAGTCACTTAGTTCATTAACTTAGGAGAATATTTCAAATTAGTATCCAATTTGGATACTCGGGGTATTGAATAGTCAGGAGTTTTCTGGCACGCCTGTGGGGAGGACATTCTGGAAGTTTATATTGGACACTTTGGCTGGGTCCTTTTATTTAGTAAGGAAATTCTCTTTTCACTCTTACTGTAATCTGCTGAAATATTTGGGTTTTGCTTTGTGAGGAAAAATATGTAAAATCATCTTTTCTAATTCACCAAGTGGATGACTGTTTTAGAAGGAACTTCTGTAGCACATTATGTTAAAACCAAGGAAAAAGAATTTGACAGCCATGCTTAATCTTAAACGTTCTGTGAAACAAAATAAAGACAGAGCTTTGCAAGTACTTGGAATGCACAATTGTTCCACTTTTAAAAGGTGTGCACTGTCTCCCTTCTTTCACTATGTGATCAGAATTCTGAGATTCACTACATCTTTACGGACAAGGCACTCTGCTAGAAAATAATATACCTGGTACTTCCTACATTGTAGTATTCCAAGTTTTCATACATACGTATGACTTTATATATGTGTATATATATGCTCATAGTATGATAGGACTATGAGAGCCATGAAAGAATCTATTGTTGCTTCACTTTTCCAATTTTGGCCACATAATTGAAAGATCTTCACAGAGGAAATGAAAAGCTACATAAAGGGGTTAAATCTTAGAGAAAGCCATTGACAATTTTTTTAGAATAAGAGCCAGTCTTGTTTGTCAGTTTTGAAGGACAAAATTCAGTGACCTGACAGCAATCCTGTTTGAAGCTTGTAATGAAAGATCAGTTGTGTTGAACCTGCAGGGCATTTTCTTGTTTTCCTATGAAATGGCTTTTCCTCTTGAACAATTAGAAAAGGGTTTTTTTAAAAAATATTATAGTCCTGACTGTGTTTAACTAAAACAACTCTGATGCTGACATAGGTTCTAAGCCAAGTCTTCACTGCAAAGAGGGCTGATCAAACCCAGAAAAAGAACTGAATCTTGACCAGATAACAGAAGGGCTGTCTTGAGGTTAAGCACCGATATATCAAGTCAATTGTTTAGCCGTTTTATCATCTGCTAAGATGAAGAAACAGGAGGTGATTGTTGTTACGGAAAGGATGGAGAGCTTGACAGCATCTATAAAACTATCTGTTTAAGTCCAATTGAGTTTTCTGATGCATGTTCAAGCAGGAAGAGATTTTCTGGTGGGATAAGTATGAACAGATTTTCATGGTCCAGTTGTAACTCAGGGAAGTTTTCTTTTTGTTTTTTGAGCTTTGCTGTGCTATGAGAAGGTTTGGCCTTAGATAACATTACCTGTGTAGTATTCTGCTCTCTACATATATATAATATTGGAATTTCTATACAAAAATCATTGGAGATGGTTATACTCATTCTTACTCAATGACAACTGCAAGACATTTAATGGTTTCATGGTTTTCCCAAAATGTCAAAATATAATTCATGTGTTTATTATAGGATGCATATATTAGAAATATCATATGTTTGTATAGAACAGTTCACAGACATCATTTACATTTTAGGAATAGGTAGTGTTCCTGTTTTCTAGTATTACACTCAGAAATCTAATTTCCTTTTGGTATCAGTGTCATCCAGGATTAATGGATGTATAAATGCCTCTGTGATAGCACATTTCTGAAGTTGCTGTGCCCCACTGTCTAGTGTGAATGATCAGTTTTGATATCAACATGAAAACAAATCACTAAGGTAAAATCAGCTGAGTTAAAATCCAGCTATCAGCGTACTGTAGTCCACACTACTGTTTTAGTAATAGAATAGTACCAAGTAGGGAAGACTCTGTAAAGATGAAGCAGCTATTATTAGCAAGACTGCCTCTAAAAAGGTGTTTATTTTAGTCTTGCATGACTCATCCTTATTCTTACATAAAAGGCAAGACAAAGTGCAGTTCAGTGACTTTGACCACTAATCAAAATACTGGCAAAACCTCAAAGCACATGCTTTTTCTTTGTCTGTTTTTTTAATCTGTGTCTTGCTGCATGACATTGGTAAAGAAAATAAGTAACCATCATTTATTTTTTTCTGTGACTAAGTATTATCTAGGAAGCTTTTAACTAATACAGCATCTGCAGTGGAAACAGTTTTTAAACTATAAAATATTCAGTGAGGTTATTTGTCATATGCTGCATTTTACTAGCTGTCATCATGCTGTATTAAATCACAACTTTTGGCCACGCTAGATGTTCTACAGCCTTCCAGATTGGCTACAGTTATTTCAAGCAGAATTCTTCATCTCTTCTTGACTAATTACGGGATAACCCTGCAACGAGATGAAAAAAGACATAACCAGTTACACATAGTAAAGTGAGGATGCCCTTTATTAACCTGAGGGCCAGTGGTGGGAATGCTGGATAGGGAGGGAGCTCAGAGATGCTTCAGTAACAAGCAGCCTAGTACTCTGAGTGAGAGATTGCCCATGTAGCTATGTATGCAGCTAGTACTCATTTTAAAAAGCATAAAGAGGGAAAAATTGATAGTAGCACAATTACTTCCTGCCAAAATGATTGTAACTCTTCCAGTGAAAACAAAAAGCAAAAAAGGGTGCAAAGAAGGAAATTGATAAGGCAGGTTCCAGCTGGTAATTGCGATTTTCTGATGGAAACACTTAATAAGATTTTGCTAATGTTTCAGTTGGAGCTGTGATAAAGGCAGTATAAGAGATTTTATGAAAAAAACCCAAAATAAAAACTATACAGCTGCATTTCCTTCTTAGAAGGCAAAGCATGAAGAAAAGAAGTAAAATATCTGACTTTCCCCATACTGGTTAGAAAAGTGAGAGATTGCTTTGTCTCTTCTGGGAAACTAACCTTTGTTTCTTTATCACAACGTGCAAGCCATCCTTCCTTTCTATTTTTTGGCTTTTAAAAAATGTACATTTCACCTTTTCGGGGGGAATGTATCTTTCTGGCTGAAGACAACAGACTCTGTCCAACTTGTTATACTTCTTTAGCTAGTGACTTAACTCCTCAGTGTTATGAGATCCTTTGTCTGTTACTAGAGAACAGAGCTTGGTCCTAATTCTTACTTCACTCCTGTTTCTCTGATTGTTTAGTTGATGTTACTGAAGTGAGACCTTGAGGTCTTGAGCAATGGGTCCTGATGCAGTGGGAGGTGTCCATGCCTATGGCAAGGGGCTTGGAACTAGGTAATCTTTAAGGTCTCCTCCAAACCAAACCATTCTCTGATTCTATTAGTACAACAAAGGTAGAAGAAAATGTTTTGTCTTTGTAATACCCCTGCCTGGTATAAAGGCTCTAGAATTTGTAGTGTCCCTCAATGCAGTGCAGACAACTGAGCCCACCTCAATGCCAATATGCTGTAATGGCACCAGAATCAGGCTTTAGTAAAATACGTTGTTTTATGAAGTTCTTGAGACATCTCAGCAGTGTCTTCTCCTTACAGTAACCTCTTAACTTGAAAGTCTTTAAGAATGATTGCAAGTCTCTGGCCTGTTGTTGTTGCTGTAAAGAATTACTCCATAATCCAAGTGTGACTTCTAAAAAATAATTTGCTAGTCCCAGTATGGGAAACTCTATATGCTTTAGACCTCATACAGTCACAGCACTTAACAACAACAACAACAAGAAAGTGAACACTCTAAATAATGAGCAATGTAAGAAGCAAACAAATTCAAATTCTTAGTTTTTTCACAAGGAAAAAAAATCACTATGCAAGGTCATATGTCTAATATAACAGTCTAAAGAACACTGAGAAAAAATGAATGTGAAATGACATTATAATGGCCCATCTGTATTACAGTTTATTGCAGAAAGAAAAAAATCACTGTTATACCAGAAAACAGCCAAGTATGCATTTGCTAGCTAATTGAAAGCCTAGTCCGGAATGTCTCTTTCCAGATTTGTGATCTTACTTAGAAGTCTCTTTTAACTCTAAAATGCAGATCGTATGGGAGAAAAAAAGTAATTGTACCCCATTAATGACTAGGAACTGCATGTCTAATGATATCTCTGACTATATTTTTGGAAATGTGAGTATCCTGGGAAAGAGTGAAAGCTGATTTTGGTAGCTTTCTCTCTGAGCAGTTTGAGATGCAAGGAGCTGTGAGGAGTCAGTGTCTATAGATGCCTTAGAGAATCAGGAGGATATATATTTTTCTCAAAAGCCAAGGTTAAAATTCTGGTCACAAAATGACAGCGTTAATCCTTCTTCCTCTAGCTGCAAAATCAGAATTCTGAGAAAGTAAGAGGTGAAATGTTTATAGTCATGTAAACATCTTTCAGCTGCTGAAGGATAAATACTGAATGCCTTAGCTAATTATTCGCTTATGTTCTGAGAATTATGTAGTCATCAATTTACAAAATCATATTGATTTTGATTAAATTTTGAAAAATATACTTAGCACTTTCAACAGCAATCTCCATATGCCATCACTGACCGATGTCCCTCTATATTTAATGTCAACAGAGTGGGTTTACACATTAACACTGTGCATGGCCCGTGGTAGAAAGAGCCTCCAGCTGGCATTGAGTGTAGTAGCTCCAAAAAGAGAAGTGACAAAAATGTGTTGATGTGGTGCTAATTAGCCTGAGGGCAGCACCATGCTGGTATGACTGCATTTCTTCCAGGATTCAAGCTCCTGTCTCTGCATGGTGCCACACTGCATCATTGATGTACGCCAGATTGCTCCGTGCTAGCTCAGGTGCTTCTAATGCAGTATCCTCTCAACACCTTGGGAGTCGTTCCTTCTCTCTGTCCTACACGCATCCTCAGAATAAATTGTTATGGGGTAAAGGATGAAGTGCCCTTCAGTGACTTTGGATCAAAAGGAGAGGAATAGGGACATTCAGTGTGGGTGGAAAGGTACATGAGAAGGATGCACAGGAGCATTACCACATGAAGTGGTGGATGCCTCATCCTTGGAGGTGTTCAAGGCCAAGTAGGATGAGGCTTTGAGAACCCTGATCCAGTGGGAAATGTCTCTGTCCATGGCAGGGGCGTTAGAAGTGGGTCATCTTTAAGGTCTCTTCCAACCCAAAGGATTCTATGATTAAACGGGGACTACAGGAGTTCCCAAAGAGACAGCCATCAAGCTCATGGGGATAGCACAGGAATTCAGAAAACCCTAAGTAGTTGCCTTGACCTTGACAAAAAAACCCAGTGAATTTTACAATTTAGATTTTCCAGATTTGGATAAAGTCAATTTCTGAATTAAATAACGAGATTCCATCTCTCAAGGAGCATAAAATTTCCAACTCTTTCCTTCTGAGCAACGCTGAGAAAGAATTGCCACTCATACTTGAGCGAAATTGAGTTACAGCTTTCTGTAGAGATGATGCTAAAATTGGAGATGGTATGTTGTTCCAAAGACTGACTTATTTTCCTAGTCCATTGTCCTTTCATGTTACTTTAATGTAGCTCTTGCCTGTTGTACCAAGATGAGCCGTTTGATGGAGTAAGTAAAGGCTGTATCAGATTATAGCTGCTCTTCCCCACTTAGAAAGCAACAAGGCAAAATAATGGCATAATCTGATTTGTTTATTTATTTATTTTTAAATTGCTTCCTCAGAACATCACAGCTTTTACTGTTCCCATGCTTATCAACAGAGTTATTTCTAGTAGATCTGTACATTGTCAAATGCACACCTACCTTTTTCTCCATTCCTCTGGACAAAATTGTACTTCTTCAGTAAGGAATGTATTCTTACTGATAAGCATATATTATATGTGTGTGTGAAAGAAACTATGTATTATTAACAATTGATCACTTAAGTATTTCAGACAGCATATATTTAGAATGTCTAAAAATACTTTTAATTTCAGAAGCTCTCAGGAGCTTTGGCCGTGGATCAGGAATTCCTTGCGTTCTGCAGGATGATGCTATCAAAAGCAACAGACATGATAATAAAACCCAGTGGCAGAAGATATTCTGCCTCAGGCTGGGGCAATTCCATCAGTGCTGCTGGTGCAGGAGTTGGGGTGTAAGGATGAGTGAGTAGCACAACCTGTCCTCATATGGGAGGTGTTCCAACTCTCTGCTCCAGCCATCTTTATAGCCTCCTCTGAAACTGTTCCAACATCAGAAAACATCAAGTTCCTTTTCTGATCTTTCTTTGCTTGCTTTAGCCTGAATTCACATTCCAAAAGGTTTAACATAGAATCAAGCTTACTGGGCTTTTTACTCTATGTGAATGATTTGGGTTTGGGGTTTGTTTGTTTTTTTTTTATTTTGATGCACAGAAAATAAAACCTACCTGAATTACTGTTGTTACAAACGAGGCTACTGTTTTCTAATTGAAAAGCCTGTTATGTTATAGTCTCTTGTGCTTTATTTGTCTCCCTCTCCTCAGTGTCTGTGTTTGGTTTTGTGGCATGTTTATTTCAATAATGTGCTTTTGATAAGTTGCTTCGTTTTTACATGGTCGTATAGCTATTCAGTGTGTTCCTAAAATATCAGTGCTGAACAGCACTGATTCATCCAATCCATTGCACAGCAGACTTCTGCTTGGGAAGCAGGTAATATTATTACTAACTTTAGGAGCTGAAAGAAAGAAGAGGGCAGGTTTGGATTCCTTTTGGCCGCTAGAAGGGAAGAAGTCTTCCCAAAGATGTGTTTCCAGCTTTGATACAGAATTTGATTGTGGAGCGAATGTTTCAAAAGGACAGGCTGCATCATCTCGTCGTCGCTGCGGGCACCCACAGGCTCGGAGCAGTGCAGAAGGCAAAACATTGCTCAACTGGTTTTGCCTCTTGCTGCAAGGATATTGCCTGAGGACTAGCGTTCTGTGTAGGCTAGGTGGAGCTGCTTTAAAGGCCAGAAAATTTCCTCGTGCTCCATGAGTCATCAGATCATACAAAAATAGATTTTTACTTCTAACTATTTACAAATAAAAATGAACTTAATGAAAGGTTTGTTGGTGATTCTTATTCACTATGACAAAACGCTCTGAGGAGTCTGCTGTTATACTTCTATGATGCTTGTTCACTAACCAAAATAAATCATTCCTTAGGACAGAAGCTTTTTGCACTTATACTTTTCCTTGGGATAGTAATTATTAAGAAAATATTCTATGTGGATAGTAAGTAAATAAGAACATTACTTCTCTGAAGTGGTAACAAAAAGACTCATTATTAATCCATGAAGTTGCTCTCATAAACAAGTTTGTTTTCTTTAAAGCGAAGTACAAAATCTTTTTTGTTACCTTTGAGTTTTTGAGTTGTGTAACACCATGTATACCTGGCTAGTGTCTATTTTATATTATATTTACAGACATATATTCCAATATTCTTTTACAAAGTACGATGAGAAGTATTTGCTTTGTTGTCCTGTGGATACGTTTGGAAAATACTGGCATTCCTCAGCAAAGTTATAATAGCTACTAGAGGACTGTCCATTATTCTTATTTAAATTGTGCTGTGCTTCCGATTAAATGTGGTAGAGCATTTCACCAACATTTATCAGGTTACTGGTTGATGATTGGCTCGGTTTGAACCGAAGCACAGGTTTAAAGGTCTCAGGGTTAGTCTCAGGGTGAACGGAGATTGTAGAACAATTCTGATGTAGTATTAAAGGAAGAATAACTTTGAAACACATGAGTGGAATTCTGTCTAGTCTTCTTAAAAGAAAACAAGATTACCTAGACTAGGTTGAATATAAATAGTTGGGAAGTGGTTAGAAAGACTTTATCTGCCATGCAAGAATAATCTAAGCAGGCACATGTGGGTAGTTTAGATTTACACCTCATGATAAGAGTTCCAGGATCCATTAATCTGAAATGGAAAACCATCTCTTTCTCCATAAAAAGCTGCTACAACTGGAATGGATTTTTTTTTTCTTTTTTTTTGCCTTAGTAATTCCAATTCCTTGCTTGTAGATATGTGATTTTGTTTGGTAGTTATTTCAAACTAAGCATTTCCATGTTTGTAGCCATTGTGTGCTATGACTCTATGGTTGATAGCTCTTCTGGATTTTATTTCAGTTTCAGAAGTCTTGCATAAAGCATCCACATTCTTCTGGCAGTTAATAGAAAACTGCAGTGTGGTTAGTGCAATTAGGAATTTTCTAAACTAGGATGGGACACTCCTGACATCACCAAGTTCATGACTCAACATATCGATGCGTATTTCTTAAATGTGATGGAGAAAACATCTTTTGTTTTCATATGAGTTTGATTATTTTGTGTGTGCCTAACATTTCTGAGGGCTAGAGCTCAGCCTTTATTCACTCTCGTACTCAGGCGTACCCATGGCAAAATGGTCCACAGGCATAAACTGTCTACCAGTTCTTTAGTCAGTAGTGCTGTTGAAGTTAATGTGCATAAAGTTAATGAAATCAGGACTTTGATGAATCAAAGGATGCCTTTATGTGGCACAGGACAGCTGCACTGCTCTAGGGGACAAGCAGCAGCCAAATGACCCAACACTGCCTGTCCAGAGGCTTGATATCTCTGTTGGGTGACAAAACACCTTTCCATAAAGATAGTACTGTATTAACAGGTATTAAAACATAAACCCACACTCCTTCCCAGCATCAGTCACCGAAGACAGATGTCGGGTAAAATACACTTTACAACAAGACACAGTCTATGTGGTTGACAAATCAAAGCTGGAGCTGTTCCTGTTCAGGTTTCTGTTTCTGGAAGCAGTTCTGTTTGTGCTCTTCCATAAAGACTGCGAGTGTATTGCATGCCTGAATAAGGAATATTGGCTTACATTTCTTTTACCTATTTAAAACTCTCTTATGTAGCTCATATTTCCTTGCAGCATGTACCTCTGAAGAAAAAATAATTGCCTACAAGTCTGGTTCTAAAGACATAAATGTTTTACTACATTTTCTTCTGGTTTTATGTAGCAAATGCCATCATATACATCCTAATCTAAGTATTCTGTGAGATTTAACAACATGATACGAGGCCTCCAAAAAAACCTTACAGACAATTCCAAGTTTAAGGCAGCATAGTTAAAACTGGCATGACTTTAAGAAAGAATTATCTCTATATACAGTGAGATTAGGCTTTCCTACACAAATAGAAATACATGAGCAATATATTTTTTTATTGTTCCTGATGCAGATGCATTTTCTGGAAAGTGACTGTATGTGGGAGGAGGAAATCTAGATTATCTGTATTTGGTGACAACGCATTCTGTCAATATATCTATTTAATCTCCACAAAGGTTTTAACTGAAAATCGTTGAAACTTACTGATCTGATCAGTTTAATTTTAAATTGTGTTGCTTGACTAATGTGTGCTTACCTAATGAAAAAGAATATTGAGCTGCATTATTAATACTTGTGAAGAGATCTATATATTTATACATAGTTTAGAAATCTCTGCCTACTTGCCATTAATAAGAATGCAGAGTTTTAAAAATAGTAGGGCTCAGCCCTCTATCTTCTACCTATTGTAAATACTTATCAAGAGCACTGTTCATTCAGAATTCAAATAAAGACCTATTGTCTTCTCAATGCTTGCATCACACTGCTGAACTCCTGGTTTTAAAAAAGGATTTGTTTGAGGGGTTGAACGTAGCCTCATGTGTTTATAAAATGTAAAGTTGAGAATTGTTTAATTGGAGTGCAAAGCATTTAATCACTTCAAAGGTCAGAATATGGCAGATGAGGGCTGTTTCCAGGATGTAATTGCACAAGCACTTGTAGCAGTAATGCCAGCTTCGTCTTCCTTTGCTCTTCACTCCTGTCCCCAAGCACCTGCTCAGCTGCACCAATGAAGCTGTTGGTGAAGCTGCTCAGTGAGGTAGCTCCAGGAATAGGCAGGCTCAGAACTATCCAAGATGGATCTGTTCTTCACGCTGTCCTGCAAAGAGTTGTCCCAAAAGAACTGAGATGCAACAGGGTCTAGTGTCGTATTTGGGATAGTGTCGTATTTTGGATAGTGTCGTAGGTGCTAGTGTCGTACTACCAAAAAGATGCTTGCCCACAACTTGTAAACCAAACAGACCACCACAATCATAATTTGTGAAGCTATGTGGTATTAACTATTGCACTTAAGTGATCCAGATTAAAATTATCCTCCTCTTTTTTTTTATCTGATCTTCTAGAGTCAGCTTACACAAAGCATTACTGGCTCTGCTGAGAGAGTGGCAAACAGATGAAGGGGTGAGTGGTTATCAGAGAATAGTAGAGGAATTAGAGTCTGTTAAACTTGGTTTTCCACTGCAGAACTACTGCTTGAACGTACAGCTTGGGTTGCGCTTATTTTCCTTATGTGAAGAAAATAGTTTGCTCAGAACAAATCTTAGCAGAGGTGGATGCCTATGGATGTATCACAGAAATAAGGTGAAAGCTGCTCCGGTGCAATGGTTAAGCAGTTTTAGATTTTCACACTTGCTTTCAGCTGTGAAGGGCAGAAATGTTAGAGATGTTTCATTACTATATGGGTGACCTCTAGTTTGCTAATTTTGGTACCCTATTTTCAGTGCTGGCTGTGTACTATAATTTATAGCCTATAATAGCATCTGAAAACAGATTAGATGCAAGAGGCATGTTCATGAAGTGAATGTTAAGATAATCTCTGTTGCACTTCAAACTTCATTTTAATTTTACTGAATTTTAAATTAGAACTTTTCCTTAAAGCATTGGAATTTCCAAAAAGAAAATGGTTATCAGCTTAACTTCATGGAGTTTATTTTAAGGAAAAAAGAAGCAAACGTTCCAGAAAGTGAAGGAACCATCAGATACTAATGGGATTTAGATATACAAAAGAAGTACATGCTGAAAAGACAAAAGGAGTAGTCAATAAATGCAATGCCAACAGAAGTAGGGCAAGGGGTTAGGTGAATGCCAGATCCAACCTCTGTGATTAAATTAGGCCACCCCCCTCCTAAGGATCATTTTGAAACTGCCAGGTGACATATTTGGCTCTGGAATGCTCCTCAGTTATCTGGGCGGGAGGAAGAGAAATCTTTGGCAAAGAAAGGAGATGAAATCTTAAATTTTGCCCAGGCTTTCTTCCTAGCTATGGACAAGGCTGTGGCCAGACTCTATCTGTGCAGGATTCTCAGGTGCAAGCCTTCTGTCTGATAACTTCTCTTGAGTGTGCAGAACTGACAGCTGGTCAGAGACCCACCCAGACAACAGCTGCACATCTTCTGTTCTTTTTTCTGGTATCCTCAGCGAAGGAAGGACTTGAATCTGTTAAAGCAAGTTTAGAGGAAGGCAGAAAGATGATCCGAGGGCTGGAGCACCTCCCATATGAGGACAGGCTGAGAGTCTTGGGGTGGTTCAGCCTGGAGAAGAGAAGGCTCTGAGGAGACCTTATAGCGACCTTCAGTACTTAAAGAGGGCCTACAGAAAAGCTCTTTGTTGGGGAGTGCAGGGATAGGTCAAGGAGGAATGTTTTTAAGAAGGAAGAGGGGAGATTGAGATGAGATCATAGGAAGAAGTGTTTTCCTATGAGAGTGGTGAGGCACTGGCACAGGTTGCCCAGAGAAGTCGTGGCTGCTCCATCCCTGGAGGTGTTCAAGGCCAGGTTGAATGAGCCTTTGAGCTACCTGATCCAATGGGAGGTGTCCCTGCCCATGGCTGGGAGTTAGAACCCGATGACCTTTAAGGTCCCTTCCAACCCAAAACATTCTATGATTTTGTGATTCTATGAATATAAGCCACATTCTTTAGAATAGGTTAAAATATCAAGTGTAGATCACAACCTCAGAATGCCTCGTGTCAATATATACCACTTGGGAGTAATACTATTCTGACGATTCCTCAGAAATGGAAAATCTTTTGGTTGTGCATATGAGAGAGCAGAACAGATGGGCACAATTCCCTTGATTTTTTTCCCTAAGAGAAGTTAGGGCATGAAAAATTGCCACCCCTTGCAGCTGAAACCCATTGGACAAATACATCCCAAGTGTAATTTAATTGATTGCGGTGCACTGCAGTTCAATCAACTGCAATAAAATTAATTGAACCTCTCCTAAGAAACGTGACTTAAACCAAATGATTCAAAATAGTAACAGGTACTGATTAATGGAGACAATTATTTTTAATAGGAAAGGGTCCAAGTAATTGAATGATGCTTAAATGTTCTGTATAAGGCAGTCTCAGGAGGACAGTAGTTAGGTACTTTTAAAAGCTTTCAGATTAGATATAAGTATGCAAAATTCTAGATTAAAATGCTAGTTTAACGTATTCCATTTTTTAAACCATGGTATGGGTATGAGGTAAACAGCAATTTTCAACTCTTCTCCTTTTCTTATAGCATATGCTTTCAACTTTGGCCCTGATGAGTTCTATACAGAAAAAATACTGATGTTTGTGTCACTTGGCTGTATTTTAATGGGATATAAGAGGTTATTGAGAAATCATTTTGTTACATTATTCCATTGATTTTTTTTCTATTAAGGCTGGATTATTATTGAACATCCGTAACTAAAGTAAGCTGGGGATAAGGGAAGTTCCATGAAAATATCTAGTTGTGCTTTCTTGTTATTTTTTTTTTTTGCATGACATGGTCATAGGTGCAAAATTCACAACTTGACTCTAGTGTAAAATGGTCAGGGCTTCTAATGTTTTTAGCCAACATTAGGATCCAAGATTTTGTTGCTGAACTTAAAATCCCAAACATTTTCCCCTGGCCATGTGTAAATAACTCTCTCAGATACTCAGAAATGTCTACCCTCCAGGTCAATGACAGTGAGGAAGGGTGCAGTGCACTCATTCCCCACTTGCATCTTGCAGGTTATTAGAAGAAAATGAGTTGTGCATCTCCCTTGAAAGAGGTCAGACACTGACATGCATGCAGCGTAGAGTAGGTGAAATACAGGTGGGTGCATGACCATCTTTATAAGCTACTTTGACTGAAGTTAGACACAATGAATTAAAAACAAAAGCTGGCTTTGAAGTGCTGGACAGCTGTTAGTCTCCATTTGAGTTTTAGAATCTTTGTCATACTAGATTATTAAAATGCTTCTTTGGTGGAGACAGGATATTGCTCCCACCTGATATGATTGTAAAATGCACGGAGAGTGAGGGGAAAAGAGCTGTTTAGGCTATTGGCAATTTGGCTCAGGAAAAAATGATTAAGCTAGTCACGCCTAGGATGGAAATTATTTTTTAGAAAGATCTTTTTCAAGGTTCTGGACTGAAGAGGCATAACAGGAACAAGAAATCTTAGAAGTTCCAAGATGGAACTTGGCTAAATGTTAAGAAACAAATTATGTGATGCAGTTGCCATGGCAACAAAGGAGGCTGAAGTTTATGATCTGAGCTGCCTCTTCATTCCAATGCTTGTATCAGAAATAGATGTTCCTAAGGTACAGCTGAAGATTTTCAGTACTGGTGCTGCTTGAGGGGTTGAAATGCAGGCTAAAGCTTCCTCAACAGCGTGGTTAAGCTGTCTTTAGGCTGAAACCAGATTCATGCTGCTATTCAGAAACCCCCAGTTCTGCCACTGATGAATCTATTGAAGGAAAAGTCTGCCACCTGGCTGGAGCAGCCCTGCAGATCCAGGTTTCACCAGGAAAACTGCACTTCAACCTGTCCTACTGCCCTTGCTGGGAGCGAGCACCAGGCAGTACATCACCTCTTGCCATGGGAGCTGCAAAACAAAAGTCACAATATTCCCCCACGTGCGAACAGGAGGGAGTGTAGTGACAGGATGAAATCTATAATCTCAATACACTCTCTCCACAAGGTATTCCCCCTCAGATCTCTCATATCTTGTTCATTTACCATAATATTTGGGCTTATGCAAAGAAATTTCGAATGTGGCAATGCTGCTAATGATTTTGATACTTTTCCTGGAATTCATATGTCCCTATTCTTCGTAGAATCATAGAGTCATTAATGTAGGAAAAGACCTCTAGGATCATCAAGTCCAACCATCAACACATTACCAACATGCCTACTAGACCGTGTCCTGAAGCACCACATCTACATGTTTTTTTAATACCTCTAGGGATGGAGACCCAACCAACCTCTTCCAATGCCTCACCACTCTTTCATTAAAGAAATTTTTCCTAATATCCTATCTAAACTTTCCCTGGTGCTTTTTCTAGAAGGCTGTAGGTACTTCCTTATGTTACATTTTCCTTTCGAAGAAACCCCGTAGAGCCACAGAATTGCTGACATGATCTGGAGGTCACCTAGTCCGGTTCCCTGCCTGCTATCTTCATCATCTTGACAGCCTTCCATGCATTATGGCCACCAATCCAGGCAAATCTATGAGCAGACAGGTGCAATTAAATATTTACTAATGCAAGAATTCAACTGGAATTTTTATGTGCTTGTATCTCTGGTTCTGTGAGCCTTTTTTGTTTAATAGTGCCTTTTAAGTCCACAGAGTGCATGAAGTCTGTGAAGCATCTTTTACACTAAATTAGATTAAGTGGGATATGGTCAAATGCTAATAACATTGAGAGATGTTTGTGTTGGAGATCAGAATACAAACTAGCTGCTTATTTGTGTTAGTAAGTTTCAAGAATTTTCCAGAGCCTGTTCAAGTCTTGTTTAAGGACCTGTTCAAATAAAAGAATAGTTGAGGCCCAGTAGAACGTAGCCATCTGCTTTAATCCTCTGTATTACGATGTGAATAATTGAGTGTACAGATACAAATTCATAAATGAATTTCCATTATGAGACTGATTTATATATTATATTATTACTTTCTATTTTAATCTAAGACCCATTAAACTCATGCCTGCTTTTTGAGACAAGGAATCTTGAAATTGTTTGTGGTTAAATGCATTTTATGAGTACCTAAAATAATATATAAATCCAAAATGTGTTTGGTTTTAGAGCTTTCTAGCTTGCCTTCTCTTTTGGATCTCCAAACTCTATTAGCAAATGTAGTCATTCAGTCCTTTCCTGTAATACTCAGGGAAAAATATGCTGCCAATAGCATTTGTTTAAAATTCCTTTGCGTTGAAACCTTTCTAGGTGGACAATCTAGCTTTGTGTTGTTCATGTGCCTGTTGATGATCATAGAATCGTGGAATAGTTTGGGTTGGAAGGGATCTTAAAGATCATCCAGTTCCAACCCTCCTGCCATGGGCAGGACACCTCCCACTGGATCAGGGGCTCCAAGCCCCATGCAACCTGCCCTTGAACACCTCCAGGGATGAGGCAGCCACAACTGATGATGCTGGATTACAATACAGACAACAGAAGGCAAGCACTGGTGAAATCATTCAGCATTTGAAATGAATTTAGAGGTCTTTAACATAAAGAAAATAATGGGATTTTTTACCCTAAATATACTTGCAGAGTGCAAATTTTAAACATGATCTAAGTTTGTCCTAAATGCTGCTTCAGCCAGTCTATCAAGAGCTGCTGGTTATCAGTGAATGACACTTTTGCAGATGACCCCTGAATTAGCTTTGTGGATATAATGAGTGAAATAACTTCTTAAAGTTTGTCTAGGCCACCGTTTCTTTCTTCATCTCGCATTTTAGTCTATAGAATAAGAATACTTCACAGGTGGGAAATTCATGTTGGTTAGTGGCATGCTTAGTGTTAGATGTGCAACCGTGGAGTTACTCAGAACAGAGAAATATAATTTGAGCCTACAAAATTACTTGTATGCCATTTATTTTGCTGGTACAAATTGTAACTGGGGTAGTAAATATTTATTAAAGATGGTGGATTATTTTTTTCTAAAGTGTGTAGGCAGGGGTTTGTAAATGTGCTTAACAGATTTGGGGGTTTGGCTGTTTTTTCAAGTAGTTCAATGGGTATGGAGAGAAGCTTATTTTGACAGAATCTGCATTCAGAACTGTGAGGTGAATTTATTCACCATTGCACCAATGCAAGGGTAATTCTGAGTGGAAGGACTGAGTTTTGTATGCATAATTACTGTTGAAAATGATTGACTATGTTTTCCACTGAGAGAATGTTTAGATAATGGAAGGATTAGGATGATGCATTGAAGAAATTAAGATATTATTATTATTATTATTAATAGAACAAACTCTGCAAAGGTCTTTCTGCCTGGTGGTGTTTTTTCTTTTGCACCTTCCTACGGGAAGGCTGGTCTAGTGAATGTGTTCCAGCTTATGCATCTGCTCTCTTACAATGTGCAGGTTACTTTACTTTTATTTTTACTACACCTTTACTTTACTTTTACTTTACTTTATTTTTTCAATGCAATGCATTGTTATAAATTCCATTAAAATATGCTTTTATGCAGCTTATCTCAATATCCATAAAATTTAACCCAAAATCTCAAACACACATTGACACATTTTTCAAAGAAAATCTACATTTTAAAATAATAGCGTTTGTTCTTTCCTGTCCTAAATCTGTCTATGCAAATAAACTAAATGCATGTATTTACACAGTGAAAGGTCTATTTGCAATCAAATGTTGCCCAAAGGTGGGATGTGGTAAGAGTATGGGGACCTACCCAAGTAACTTCTGTGGGGAATTAAACTCTTTTGTTTACTTTAAGATATGGAAGTACATGTGTATTAGGGGTCAGAGGGGTAAATTTAATCTTCAGGAAACAAATTTCAATGTAATTCTGCCTCTAACCTTGCTTCTAAAGTAAATAGCAGCTGCCCCGTAGGCAGCGTAATGATCATTTAGTGGTGTGTGAATATTAATTATACATGAAACACTCGATTCATGGTTTTCTGTACCTCTCAGCTGGGTCTGTGTGGCCTCACTGCTTTGGATGTTGTTGTAGTCCTGTCTTACTGCATCATATTTAAGCTCTTTGCTGCCTTTGAAATTACCTAGAATATCTTTGTAAACATAGACCAGGAGGGAAGATACCTGCTACCTCTCCTTTGTGCTCTGAGTAATAATCTCACATTAAATACTGCTTCTGCTTTCCTCCTTTGCTTCTGGCTTTGTGCCTTCTATTATGATACCCTTTCCCGCTCGAGTACATGTCTTGAAATCACCCGTTAAATTACTTTACTGCTTTCCATTCATAGCACTGTAAACCAGTTTCTAGCATACCCTATCCTTTTCTAAACTCCTTCCGTTTCATTAGCTGTTGTCATTCTTAGTTCTGTGTGCTTGTCTCTGATGTTATCACGATTATGAGATTGCCTGAACAGGAGCATCTTTTTCTTTGTAAGGTTGTGTAGATATTTATTGATGTCATGGGCCTTCATCTTTCATATGGAGGGCTCTTTCATGTAGGGAATGTTTCACACATTAAAAAAAGAAATTAACTTCTTGATTGATGTTTTGCTCTTGGAGACCACATTATTCTTTATTCTTGAATAAATTTTCATCATTTATATTGGTTTTGTGGGGTTTAGATGTTGCTATGTATAAATGCTGAATAAGATAAAGTCAGAGTGGTGGGCCTGGGTTTTAAAGATAATGAGATTTATGACTGCCAGTTGTCTTCTTTACTGGTTTGATGAGTGGGTTGTACAACTGGTACATGGGGAACAAGGGGTACTTGATGAACAGGACGAAGGAAAGGGCCTCTGGGTATTGGGGAGGCCATTGTAGGAGTCTTTCTACTGGTTGATTTTGGCTTTGGGTCTTGCTCTTTGGTGCAACAATTAGCCGGGCAAGAGGTGTGGAACATGCTGAGCGTTGCAGTGCAGGTAGTTTGGTACCTGAGGTGGGCAAAGTTTCCATATTTTTAATTCTTCTTCTCAAGAGAAGGACCATGTTGGAGAGAGAACTCTTCATCACTGGTGTTCAAAGCTCTTTGTGCAAGGGGAACATTATTGTTGATTACACGTTCCGGTTTGAAGCTTTAAGCAGGTGAAAGTCCCACCTGTGAAGCACCAAGCTCCAAAGTGCTTTTGTTGGAGAGAGCATGGAATCAGCCACAGTGCATATAGGATCACAGAAACATAGAATGATTTGGGTCGGACGTGACCTCAAAGATCATCCAGTTCAGGGCAGAGACACCTTCCCCTGGATCAGGTTGCTCAAAGCCTTATCCTTGAACACCTACAGGGATGGAGCATCAACAGCTTCTCTGGGCAACCTGTGCCAGATCCTCAATGCCCTCAGAGGAAAACATTTATTCCTAAAATCTAATCTTAATCTTTCAGCTTAAATCTAAATCCTTCAGATCTTTCAGCCTGAAACCATTCTCCCTCATCCTATACCTGCATTCTGTGACAAAGAGCCTCTCCCCAGCTTCCTGTAGGCCCCCTTTAAGTATCTATCTCTGTAATCTATTTTAACCTATTTATAAAGGATATTGGAAAGGAAGTTTTATGCAGGAAAGATTTCAGGTATATTTGGAGGAAAATAAGACCTTAGGGGTTTGCGGTGACAGATCACAGAAAATATGTGGAAATATTGGGTTGAAGAAGAGGGAGGGACACAAATTTGAGCCTGCAAACCAACTTTGCTAGTTTGACAGCTTATTAGAACATCCTTTGCCACTAACAGCAAAAATATTTTTTTTTATGCTTCAAAGAATGTGATCACATTGAATAGCAAGTACACAACTGATTATTGAAAGAGTTGGCACAGGTGAAATAGAAGTTTTACTCATTATAAAAATACACATTCTTCAGCTTGTTTACAAAGCCTAGATAAGATACAGCAGTCATCTACCCTCTGTCCAAGCCTGAAGTGGAAAACAGAGAGATAATTTCATCAAATTATTCACAACTGAAAACGTTTTGCTGAATAATATCAGACCAAAACTATCAAACAAACCTCCTGGAATTCTGGTGTTCTACTGTTTAGTGACCATTTCTACAGTCATTTGGCTTACGTATAGAACGTTGAGGGTTAAAAGAAATAGAGAATCTGTCACTGAAATCCTGCTTCCTTGTTGACTATTCCAATGTTATTGCTTTGTAATCATGCTACAGCTTTATCCAATGAGGTGAAAAAAGGTAGTGAGGGTGAGGTACTACTGTGCTGATTTCATGATTTTTTTGTTATCCATTATTTATGTAAACTTATGGAGTTAAATAATCTTCAGATAGCCTACCAATATTTTTATTTTTGCAATATAAATCTCTTTGGTACCAGCTTTTGTAACTGTGCCTCTTAAACAAAGCTGCTATAAACAGTCGTTTACAGGTTCTCTTTCTGAGACAGCTTTAAAAAATGTGTTGTGTATATTTGCTCTTGCTCTAAATGTTAAATATCATTGCACATAACGATGAGAACAGATGGTATGCTGCATAAGCTCTCTATCATTTTACACATTTAGCACTTTACACTAGTGAAGTGTACATGTCTTTGATTAATATTAACTTCTGATTTATTTGGAGGTCTCTATTTTTTGACAGCATTAGGGGATGTATTGTAGTCCATTCTGGCTTCCAACCTTAACATGTAATTCCAGTAAAGATAGAGTAGATGTATTATGCAGTAGTTAATTGCATGAACCTTTTTGCTTTGAAAAGAATTACCTTGTTGACTTTTTAATACTGGAAGGAATTAGGAAGTAAATGGATAACTCTGCTAAAATGTCTTAGACAGGTTAAATTTAGATGCCATTGGCTCAGCTAAATAAATACCATATCTTGGAATTAAATGCTAGGTGTTAAGATGGTGTAAAATAAAACAAAACTTTAAAAGGCAATTCAAATTGATATTCTTCTATATCCTCCACCTACAAGGTGAGAGAGCTTTATATTTGCCTGCTCAATGGGTCTGGATGTTCCCATAAGAGGACAGGCTGAGAGAATTGGGCTTGTTCAGCCTGGAGGAAAGAAGGCTTTGAGGAGACCTTATGGTGGCCTTCCAGTATCTGAAGGGGCTACAAGAAAGCCAGGGAAGGACTGTTCAGGAAGGCTTGTAGTGACAGGATGAGAGGCAAAGGGTATAAACTGGAGAGGGGCAGATTTAGACTGGACATAAGGAGGAATTTCTTCATGATGAGAGTGGTGAGGCCCTGGAACAGATTTCCTGGGGGAGTTGTGGCTGCCCCATTCCTGGAGGTGTTCAAGGGCAAGTTGGATGGGGCTTGGGCAGCCTGATGCAGTGGGAGGTGTCCCTGCCCATGGCAGGGGGGTTGGATCTGGATGATCTTTAAGATCCTTTCTAACCCAAACTATTCTATGATTCTACGTTCAGCATGTACTACACCTATGTCACTGTGTATGAAACTGAAAAACCACCTCAGAAAGCATCTCAGGCTTTTAGACATACCACATAGACCGTATGTTGAGACATCTGACTGCAACAGTGCCTTAAAAATACAATTTACAAAGATGTTATTTCATCATAATGTGTTTTGTCTCAGCTCAAGACTGAAAAAAGGCAAGATTTTCTTTTGATACTATGGATTGAAAAATGATTTCAAGTTGGAGTGGATCTGGTTGTGCTTCTTCTGCTAAATGGCAATAATATTTAATGGGAGCTTTTGCTCTAAACTGTAAATTCTTTAGAGTGTGAGAAGCCCAGCCTGTCAGAATAAATAGAGGAGGCTAAAAACACTTACTTTGAAAATGACTGTTCATTTTGGAAGGCACTGAGTGATCTTAGTGAAATATAACTGAGTCAGTTGAATTTTGGATAGAGATCAAATTTCCAGCATGTATCCTGGCAGCATCTCTTCTTCACTGATTCCATTCCTCAATATCTTTTATTTTCAAATAGCATGTGCAGCTCTCCTGTCTTATATGCCGCTGCCATTTGGATTTCAGATAACTTTCAGTGACTTCTTACAGATTGAATGAAGAAATTAATTACTTCTATCCATGTTTCTTTACAATTTTTATGCCTATGCTTTCTCCCGTATCTATCAATTATTATTATAAAAAGATGTAGGCAGCAGAAATTATGATATAGCACTAGGAATTACCCAGAGAGTATATATTTTGAAGTTTAATTGCCATGAACATGATGGGTGGTCAGGGCTTCATATGGTTAACTCCTCTTTTTCCATGAAGACTTTTTTCGACTGCCATGGCCCTGTTGCCTTTGCTTCAGGGACATCAGATCCTTCCAGAAATTTGCAGAAGGAAAATGCTCAGAAATGAGGAGAGTGCATATAATAAAAGAATGTCTCTTGTACAGGAGAGTTTACTTTAGGCATGAAAATCTTTGTTCCTGGATGATCCAAAAAGAAAAGCTTCTTAATCTCTCGTTGGTTATATTAGAGAGTATAAAATACACATAAATCTTTGTGGGTAATGCAGGCATGAAAAATGGCTATCGTTTAAGAAAATATTTTTAGTGTATGAATGCAGAGTTGCAGCACTAGTTGCTGGAAATAAAGTGTGTAAAGAGAAAGATTTGGTTGAACTCATAAATTTTTTTGTTTTATAAACTGGCAGTTATAAGGAAATTATGTTGCGTATAATGAATATAGTCATATTGCATATTTCATGAAGAGCTAGCTCTGTTTTCCTGTTATTCTGTCAGCTACGCACTGTTTCTTAAATAGGTATTTTTATTAAATGACAGTAATTAGAAAATCTGCATCTCCCAGTTCTTCCCACCTTCTGTTTCTAAAACTGAAAGAGCAGAAGTTTTCTGCATTTTAATCTAAAAGGCTATTTTCTTTCTTTCTTTGCAGGTTAATAATGAGAATGTAGTGAAAGTTGGCCACAGGCAGGTGGTGAACATGATTCGACAAGGGGGCAATCACCTAGTTCTTAAGGTTGTCACAGTAACCAGGAATCTTGATCCTGATGACACAGCTAGAAAGAAAGGTACTTTTTTCTCATTTCCTAATGGACTCCTTTTGGTCTTGCGCCACAGGAAGCAGAGTATGGATGTGAAAATACTGTTCTGTAAATTTTGATTTATAGATTTCACTTTTAAAATTTGAAATACGCTTTTCTTATTTTATTTAGAGTATTTAATTCTGTTGATTTACGCATTAGTATGTGATAAAAAATATGTCATGTTTGCCGTGGTATTTTGGCTTTATGAAACTTTATACATTTATATGTTTTAAGATCTCATAAAATTTCTTGCAGTAGTAAGGGAGAAAAAGCGCAAAGAACATGTGATCTCTTATTAATTCCAAACAAGCTTGACATGAGGTTAGCTTGACTTCTCTTGAAATCGTTGAGAACTTATAATTTTGCAGAACACATGTTTTAGAAAAGATGTCTGTATGAATAAGAAAAGTAAGCAATAGCTTTTGACTGAAGTTCTGCCAGAAAAATATACAATTTAATGGGAAAATTACTTAGATTAATTCAAAGTAGAAGGATTGTTCCATCCAGGGAAAATCCTTCCTTCTCTTTTAAGTAGAAAACATTCATAGCTTAGTTTTCTGCAGCTACTCCAAGAGAGATTCACATAGCATTATGTGCCATGAAGACTTTGAGACAGAATAGTCTGGGTAAAAGCAGGCTAGAAAATAGTTATTAATATTAATTTTAATGAAGATTATGGCTTAACCTGCATCATGACTGGGCTGCTGTCTTAATAATATCAATATATCAATATGTCTCCCTTCAACCCACCCAAAAATTCCACAGCAAATCTTCACAAAAAAAAATAAAAAGATGAAAAAAAATTGATTTTGCACTATTTCCTTCACCTTAGATACCCCTGAGTTTCCTCAGGTAAAAGCTACTCTAGGAAGTCATTAGACAGTCATAATTATCATTAAGCAGAAAAGATTGCTGCTGCTAACTAGTGTTCAGTATAGCAGCATCACATCTTTGAAAACTGCTGTTCCTCCCACTGGTCTTGAATCACCCTTTGCAGCCGCTCTTCAACACAAGAGCAGGCCAGAAGCTGGCACACGAGGGCTCCCTCTTTGTCCAAGTCAAACTTTGTCTACGCTGTGAGCGTTCTTCTCATCAACTGCTTTTAAACACCCACCTTGAGAGGAAGAAAATGGTTATATTCAAGTAAATAATGTCCAAACATGGTCCTGCATTAATTTTAGTTCAATAGAATTGCTATGCACACATTTTAAACAAACCTTTCACCTCTGACTTTTGGGATGTGACATCTTAGCCTTAAATAGGATGAGGGACAATGGCTATAAATAGGAGAGGGGCAAATTTAGACTAGACATAAGAAGGAATTTCTTCACTGTGAGTGTGGTGAGGCACTGGAACAGGTTTCCTGGGGATATTGTGGCCGCCTCTTCCCTGGAGGTGTTCAAGGGCAGGTTGGATGGGGCTTGGAGCAGCCTGATCTAGTGGGAGATGTCCTGCCCATGGCAGGGGGGTTGGAACTGGATGATCTTTATGATCCCTTCCAACCCAAACTATTCTATGACTCCGTGATTTTATGAAATAAAAGTGCTGCTTTATACAATCCAAATGGAAGCTGCTCTTTCCAAAGCCTTCTATTAATATGTCGTTTGCCAAAAACATTCCCTTTTGAATCTTGCCCATGTTTGATGCAGATTCGTAGCCTTTGATGTTACCTGGCAATTGCCGTTGTACCTCGGAAATAGTGGGGAGGGATTTTTTTGCTGTCATTCTCCTTCATGATGAAGCCAGTGTCAGATACCCAGCCTCATTTAACAGTCCAGCATTTTGTGCAGTTTCCTTTACAGATTTGTTGTCATTTCTCTTACTGGGCAAGAGCAGAGCCCAGACTGGAGTTAATGTGTTCAGTACTTCACCTCTGGCACTGAACCTGAGCTATATATTTGCTTTCTTGTGACACGCTGTCATTCAAGGCTCTGTAAGATGATGATGGAGCTTAACAGGGAAAGGATGATGCTGACACAGTGGATATAGGTGATAGGGGAAGAACGTTGTCTGCTTCTTTCCTCTATCAGTCTTTCTCACCCTCAAAATGCTTTGCCACTTTTTGTCAAAATATTGTACCCTGATGTATAGTACTGACCAAAACACTTAAAAATCTTTAATTATTCTTGGTGTCCCAGAGCCATTTCTATTTCCTGGGAACCAACTTGGCCTTACACTCCTTTTTGACTGCCAGAAACATTTGTTATCAGGATAGTTAAGCAAATGCTGGATTTTAGTTTCTGTGCTAGATTGTTGCCTTGATCTTATTTGTAACGAGGATCACCTGTTTTTCCTTGTCCCTCCATAACTATAAAGATAAATTTGAATCGTCTCAGATTTCTCAGATTTAATGTTTTCTTCAAAGATGAAATTAATCTGGCAGAGATTTGCTGGTTTCTGGGAGATTTTTAGCTATTTACATTTCTTTGAAGGAGGGGAACAACCACTGTTAAGCACTTTCTTTAGAAAGTCTTTTTCCTACTGAAAAAAGAAATGCACAGTTATTTAGCTTTAAATGTTTCTGTGTATCCTGTTACATAAAAGCTGCTGGTGTGTCAAGCAACCTACACTAAAAATAGAAATATAAAAATTCAGTATATGAAAGGCGTCTCAGTGTTTTTTCCTCCGCATGTGTGTATTTAATATACCTTATTTAATATAGCAGATTCTTTTTTAAAAAATGTTAAATTGCATATGCGAATATAGCGTTTCAGAGATGTGTATTACTTACACCGTGTATCTTTCTGTTTAATACAAAGCCCCACCACCTCCTAAGCGAGCTCCAACCACTGCACTGACCTTGCGGTCCAAGTCAATGACCTCAGAGCTTGAAGAGCTTGGTAAGAAAGTGGGTTTTGACAAGCATGCTGGCATAATAGAAATGTAAATATATATATATATATATATGTATATATGTTAAATTGACTAAAAGGAGTTGCACTGTGAACAGTATATAGAACAGAAAAGGTTTTAAGAATGCTGCATCTTTTGAGAGTTCAAATATGCATGATTCGCATGAATAATTTTGTTTAAACTTGTGCCTTTACTGCTACGCAAGAGAATGTTGATACATTTTATGCATTATCAAAGTTTGGCACATCTACTAGAAAGTAATGCCGTATCATATTTTGTTAGCTTTGCGTTCTAAATTTCCAGTTCATCTAATATTGTTTTGTTTTAAATTTCTGTGGCCTCTCATTAGTGGATAAAGGTAAGCTGCCAGAAGCTGTTGTTAAAAAGCTGACAGTGTTAAAGCAGCTTCAACTTCAACTTGTTTTCATTAGGCTCTGATCTGAAAAAAAAGTGCATATTATGATATCACTTTGACTTCTGTGCATGATGTAAACTTAATTTTTTTCATTATTGGTAATAAAATAAATATTGAGCATTCAGTCTTTTATTTGCTAATTTTAAGAACTGTGATTGCAGATTCGTTTGCTTGATCATCCACATTCTAGATATTCATAAGTCTTTGGGAATTTAGATGTATTTATTTTATAGACATGAGAAAGACAATAGTTCTTTTCTCTCTGGTTTTAATCTGCTTAATCATTAAAAATTACAATTTCTGCAGCTAGACTAATACATATGTTATGAATGGACCATATACACAAAGAGAAAAGCCCAGTGCATATTTATGTATGATTGCTACATTAGAACAGTGTGCTCAGCAAGTGGTGATTTGGTATAAAAACAAGCCCTCATTGCAGAGTAGTGGAGTCTATCATAAAATAAACCCATTTTCCATGTAACCCCACATTGATTTAAATACTTACATTTTGTAATCATTTTTATTTCTGGCATGAACTCATATGAAGGTCAACTGGAAGGAATCAGAGCCTTGTGGCCACTTTTTTTTTTTTTCTTCCCCTGGAAGTCAATGTTTTCTGGGGCAGATGGACCCCATCCATCCTTTAGTGAGCCAAGTCACATAGTTTCAGTGGGAGTTATGCCAAGAAAGAGGTGCTGAAGTGGTTACGGTTTTCCCTATGGTATAACAACCAAAAGAAGACCAAAATGAAACAGTCTGATTATGTAGCTCTACCAGAATTCAGAAAATTTGATTTTCTATGCCAGGAAGCTTAGAAACCTGACTAAAGATTTCAAGAGTTTGTGAACGCTCCGTAAATTTTCTTCCAGGATTAAAATGTAAAATGTTAGTTCTGGAGCCACTTTTTGGGTTTGAGTGTTTTGAGTTTGTGAGACTTTACTGGCTTATCAACAAACTTCCCAAGGGGACAGAACTACTTAGGCACTATTTTTCGCCCTGCGTTATCCCCTTCTGCAAATCACTTTCAAACTGAGAGTATTATTCTATTTCTCTTCATTTTCAATCTTTCACTATAGATACTGTTCTTAAAGCAGAAAGAAGCAGGAGACTTTTTAGGGGAAAATAGCTTATTAATAGTGAAGTCACCTCAGCAATGAAGACCGTCCTATTTTAACCTTCTCCCCCTGCCCTGTTGAGGTTATAATACCTCAACATAATAAATATGATCTGCTATTTGCTTTCATCAGCTGGCAGAAACCACTGAAACCTTTGTGAGTAGCAGGCATGGGATGTATTTGAATCTTGAAGCACATTTCCCATCCACATCTTTATCCAGATAGGACAAATATTACAGTGGCAAGACTTTACTGTTCTGAAATATAGATAGTCCTGAGGCATGTTCCAGAAGTGCACATCCCCTAACAGAGCTGTAGTAACACTACAGCATGGCAGAAATTTGCCTTCTTCCTAAATAAATCTGTGAGCAGCAGTTCCGTGACACTCTGAACATTTGCCACCCTAGCAAATAACGACTGCTGTTATAAATAACGTCTGTGGTCTACCTGTTTTAAAAGTTGTCCTCTAAAAGGGCTATTATCACAAGAAAACAAGGAATATTAAATCGTATAACAGAACAAGCTTCCAAAGAGAAAATGTTCTCACTATCATCACTTAAAAGCTGTCTTCTGACATAAAACACAGATTGTATGTGTGCATTTATACATAATTTATCTATCTTTATATGTACATGTGTATATATTGGACATCTGTATGAACTATGAGAACACCCACATTTTTATAGCCATTAAACTGTCTAATGAATAAGTATTTGTTTCATAATATATATACAAACTACGTAGGAAGTATTCATAGATGAACACTGGGGATGTTCTCATCAACAGATATGTGTAATATATTTTTCTGAACTGAAGAGGCTCTTGGTCTCAATAATGTCTTTTGGCAAAGAATTCCACAGGCTAACTATGTGCTGTGCACAGATGTATTTCCTTTTTATTGGTTTTAAATGTGATGCTTTTAATTTTATTAAATGTCCCTTGTTATGTAGTAGAAGAGAAAGATAAATAGAAATTCTCAATTTGATTTCCCTTAGAGTATATACTCCTGTGATTTGTCCTAGATAAAATTTAAACAATATCTTTATTTAACAAAACATGTATACATCTTGCAGTCTTTACAGCCACTTCCTTTGCCTGGCTCTCAACCCTATTTATGGTTTTATTGATATGTTTTTAGCTCCTCTGTTCTCTATTATACTGAGCAGACCTTCTCAGCTGTTCTCTTTCAAATGAATCAATCTAAAATACGGCAGATAATGTGCGTTAATGATTCCTTTCCACTTCAGTCTGCAAAGATTTGAAAATGCCCTGTTGTCATAGTTTGAAAGCCCTGGTATCAATAAGTTGCCCCAATTACTACTTTTATAAAAAATATAATATAGAAAAATATCCAGAGGAGAGCTATTTGTGGTAGTTAGGATATAACCCCCCATAATCTGTGCTTTTGCAGAGCTGTTTATTTACTGTAGCTTGATAGATAAGTGCATAGTAGAGGCTAGCAGGGAGAGGCTAACCTTTTAGATGGAAGGAAAATGTTTATGCTCAAAATGACAGATGAGGATTTAGCATATAAAAATTACCTTCAGAATTGATTCACAGTTCATTCCCTTTCTATTTCCAAGCTTCAGTACGGAAGAAGAAGGGTAAGGGGAAGCATTTTGTCTCTTGTTTAACTTGTTTCTCACCTTGCCATAGTGAAGGATAATAACATAATGTAAATGTTGGCATATGGTCCAGTTTATTTTATGGTGTCAAATGTACATTAATTATCGTATATGTTTTTTAGTTATTCAGTTTAAAAATCGCAAACACACTAAGAACTCAAACAGAAGACTACATTTGAAAATATTCCCCACATTTCTCCCTTTTGTCTCCTTTCCTTCATCTTCCCTTCTTTTCCTTCTTTGTATCCAACTCTTCCAAACCCTTTCATGTCATCCCCTCACAGTTCCTGTGCTAACTGGCAGCCACAGAGAATATGTGGACAGTAACATATCCTCAGTGTAGCCCTACGTTAGTTGATATCGCTTGTCTTCTTACTGGCCAAATGTTACTCCCATAACCACACTGTCTCTGTCTCAGGAAATAGGGATCTTGCACACAACCCTTGAATTTTTGACCTGAAGAGATGCTGCTCTGCACAATTTTAAGTTTTCGATATAACATCTTCCACGCTGTCCCGTATGCATGGAGTGCCCTCCCTGAACTGATTCATAAGGCCTTCTCCTTGAAATCTCTCCTAAAGACCCATTTTCCCTATGATCCCTATTGAGCAATCATCTAAGTAGTGACGGCTAGGCAGAGGGGTAGGTAGAAATAGTGGTGCTGTTTTAATAGCTTTTATAAGTGTAACTGTATATATATATGTGTACAAAGTTTGTTTGTGTTTAGTTGTATTTTTCCATGCTCCTGTATGTCATTTTGCTTTCTTAGATTGTAAGCTCTTCTGAGCGGGGACTGTGTCATTTACACGTGTTCATGGCATCCAGCCCGAAGAAGAGTCTCAAACGTCCCTGAGCCCCTGGGTGATAGTTGGTACAACAGTCTACATTGTGCTCTTTGATGAAGTTGAGCATCATGGAAAGGAGAGCTAGGCTGTAGGCAGTGTCTTCTCTCAACAGGGAAACTTTGGGGGTTTTTTATATTAAATAGGACAAAATCAGGTTATTATCCACTGTTTTTCTGCTCTTTCCTGACCTCCTTTCAGGTCACTAACAGAGGTTCCTGCTAGTGATATTTTCTATTCTCCATTCAGAGAATAGGACAGAATATACCTCAGTGCTAGTGGTGTTTTTTCAGAAAAATATGTTTTGGCAGCATATAAAAAAACTTTACATTGTTATTGTAGAATCTTCTGTCAACCAAAAATTCAGTTTTCTGGGTCATAAGCGAGGGAGGCATTGAGATGAAAATAACGGCTTTTGTGGTTCTGTATGACTGGTTTTGTTGGTTGTCTTTTGAGGGGGGTTCTGGTTCATGGGGAGGACAGGAGAAGGGAAGGACACACGCTGTATTTTTTATATTCAGAATAGAAGATGTAGCATTTGTGCCTGAAGATATAGGTAATAACGTCTTTAGTTTCATAGCAGTATAGCATGGGCAGTATTACCATCTTACTGCAGTTACGTAGCATAAATGACTAAAATGCAAGTTCTACTTCATCTGTGCCACTGACTTTCTGCTTACAGTAGTTGCTTGACTCAGAGTGAGCATCCAACTTCAAGATGTATGTTTGGAAGGCAAGAGTTTTCAATAGTAAAACTACTTTCTGGATTTTGTGAGATATTGGGGCGCGGGGGGACAATGCTTTCTTTTTTCTTTTGCAACTTGTAGGTTTTCAAGAACTGTCAAGTAAGTTATGTTAACACGTGTATTAACAGTTGTAGGAGAAATTTAGAGGCAGTACTCAAGAGATAATTTGAGGTAATGTGTAGTTAGCCCATTAATACTAAAGAAAAATGAAAATATTCATGCCGCAACTTAAAATAAAGATTTGAAAATAGTCTGAAAACAAAATTTAAAAGAAATTTTATGAAACTCCCAATGCATTTGGTTTTGGTCATAACTTGCATCATCACCTATGGAAATAGGTGTCATTAGTTTCACCTATAGTAAATAGGTGTCATTAGGAGTTCAAAATTAATATTTTAATATAATAAATTTAACTGCACATAAAAAGTTCATCCAGCTCATGAAAAGTTTCTTTTTAAAGGACTTATCCTTCAGATTTTGTTTTGACTTGTTTATCAATAACTTCTAGTGGATGGAGAATTTTAAAATTATATGATACTTAAGGTATACATCCATAAGCTAAGATCTGTAGGTGTCTAGATACATGATTTAAAATTTTCATGCTCCTAAGCCTTTTTCACTGCAGGAAATAGGTTTTATTTCATGAATAAGTCAGGGTTTTCAATGAAAGCTAAAGTGGACAAAGTTTAACTTTAAGAATCTGATATAAAAGAGAAAGTACAAAATCAGGAATAAAGCAGGCTAAATTTTTTGTAGTGAAAAGGAATGACAAGGTAAATAATTCTTCTGCATTAATAAATACTACTTCGATAGTGTCACACAAGTGTCAGTTGTGAGCTAGTGCTGGTGGTTTATTTGTTCTTAAATTTGATATGGTAATCAATATAAATTAATCCCTTTGTATGTGTTGATACTGGTCTTTGGGGTTTGATGTGGGCTACGGTACTAAACACAAATGCAGGATTTTCCTCTGAATAGTTTAGATGCAATAGTTCAGATATACAGTAACTATGATATTGTCAGCACAGAATGTTGTTACCTGGCATCAAGTCTTAGTGGCGTTTGAATAGAAAAATATCAGTTGATGGCATTCAAAAGAAATATTATTAGCTCTGTCTGCAATAAGCATCCACACTTCATCCCATTCCTGTTGTCCATTGTTTCAAAGGCGGCACCATCTAATGGCATCTGAAACAATGATATTGCAGAGCAAATATATATGAATGAATGCCAAACAGCGGATTATCTCACAGTGTTATGTTATGTTTGAAGAAACCGCTCACAAAGACGTCTGGGTTCAAAAATCGTTTTTTTATTTCACTGTGGTGGAGCTGATGATGGAGATTTGTCTGCAGGAAACAATGGAAATGCCATCAAGGCAACTTTCACAGCACTCACAATGTCGACTCCTTTGATAGTTTCCAGCATCTGCAATGCTTCTATGTAGGAAGAAGGTTTTCTGATCTTCAGCAGACTCTGTATTTTAGAAGATGAGAGCAAAAGGCATCACGCTTAATGAAGAATTCTTAAAGGGTATCCTTGTAAGTAATTGATTTTTATTACATATTTGAAATTCTAATGGGATAACAATATAATAATAACACAAAGGTTGCCATCAGGCTGCTGTTTTTCATAAGTGTAAAGCGGTGACTCTAGGTGGAATTTTTGATGTATATCCATGAAAAAAATATGGTACTTATCTTTCTGCTGATGTAGCAAAGTTACAAGTTTTATTACTTGTAGTCTTAGCTTGTGGGAAGTCCACAGCAGTATAAAAAGGTGTAGGATTAAGACTATGCCTATGGCACAGTGCTTTTAAAACAGTTTGTAAGAGAAAACTAATGAAAGCTGAAATGTTTCAAGGAGAACAATGCTAACTCTATGTTTTCCACTGGAAAAAAAAAAAAAAAAAAGGCACCTGGCTAGCAGTGCGCTGATTAACAGGTTTTGTCACAGAGCCTTAAATTAACAGGTAACTCTTAGTACTGAACAGTTCTTCAAAATTTTTTGTGTCACTCGAGGTTCAGCTTTAATATTTTCAAAACACCGTACATCCTGAACAGAGGCCAATTGAGTCTCTGTGTGGGTGTTCTTGTTTACACTAGAATTATTTTTAATTTATCGGCTTATTCTTGAGTATTAGCGCCCTTTCATAATACGTTTTTTTCTTTACTACAGGACAGTAACTGAAAAGGTTTTCAAAACCTTTCTGCATCAGCCAAACAAGACAATGGTATAAAAGAAGTTGGCAAGGAATTGTAAGTGTTAATGAAAAAGTGAGTTTTGTAGCACTTGAAAACAAATGAAGTAAATACATTGGCACATGTGAGTGCCACTTGTGATACTCAGATACTATTAATAACAACTAACCACATATTCAAAATCATGAGTGCCTGAGGAACAGTAAATTGCATGTGTTTCCCAAAATGGTACAGTTAGGTCAGTGAAAAACTTTTCAGCATTTTTAATGTGTTCTCTCTCTTTTTCAGGAGCCAGGGAGATGAAGGACTTACCTCCCTCATCTCAAAACTCCCTTTGCTGCTATTTCTCTTTTTTTTTTCCTTCAAATGTTCATATACCCATGTTAATTAATTTCTAATATAATTAAAAATAAATGTTTATAGATAATTCATCATAGTTTGTTTGGTTTTTCCCCTCGGTGTGGAAACATTGTGAGTAAGCGTAAGAAAAGGCTGCAAGTGTCTTAGATCCTCCACCTTTCCTTTTGGTTTCTTTTGGTTGATTGTCTTTCTTTTGTGACTAGGCTAAATTTTCAAATGCTGTCTCTTAAACAGAACATCAAATTGCCACTTAAATTCCACCTGGCTTGCAGGGTAGGAGTGGGTATTGACTATATTCTCTGCTTTGTTTTTGTTCTTGAACAGAAACCACTGTTAGACAATGACCATTCCTCTTTCAAGGTAGGCTGAATTATAAGGCTCCAGGATTGCAGGTTCATTTTAAATGCCTGTATAATTATTTCATTAATTGAACATGCTGTTAAAGAGCTGGTACTTGAAAATTGTATCTGCAGAAAGAATTTGAACATATCAGTTTTCTGCTTTCCTTAAAATTACTTTTTATGGTGTGACTATAATATGTAAACGTGACCTATATGTACTAATGTGAAGATATTTTCAGCCCTAGAAACACAAATGAGACTTTCTTTCAAGAAAGTTTTTATAGTTCTTTATTGTGAATACATACGAATCATTTTTATAAATGATGTACTGGTGTTTGTAGATACTCAATGTGAAATGATTCATTTTGGTCACCAAACAGTTTTTGTTTTACTGATTTATTCTACATAATTTACCCTATTTTAGATTTTAGTGTACTTTGTAGTGTTTACAGTATCCCAGAGAACATGCAAGTATTTTTACTCAGTTTTCACAGGGGAAAGATGTTTCAAATGACTTACGGTTTTGACTGTATTGCAAAGTACTTTTGTTATTTCCTCATTATGCTAACTGCTAAGTAATATTCTCTGCCTATTGTTTGCTAAATATGTGGGGTTTGGCACTGTGTTTTAAGGACAATCCTGCAAATTGTTCATTTGGGGTGGGGCTGGAAGAAGTTAATTCCAGACTAAAATGTACTCGTGGTGGCAGATTTATGAGAATTAACCTAATTGCCTAAATGAAACCTCAAATCTTTCCATTTCTGCAAATTTTTTGAACTACGCATTTACATGACATCACTATAGGCTGATCCTGTCTCATTCCTCTAAATGTGATCATAAACAAGAAATTGTATTTAAATCTTAAACCTTAATACTCTTACTCGGAAACTGTGCTTTGGCTAAGGTTAGTCTTTAAATTCTTGGCAGTGTATTGAAGTCCTAGTTATACTTTACGTACTTTTGGTCTTTGAGAAATTTTTGTACATCTATTCCTGTTTTGAACAGCTAAAAAGACAGGCATTAGTTTTCAGTGGACATAGCTCCTGTAACAGAGATCCATTTTTTAACCCGCTGCGAATAAAGTCACCTGTTTTCCCCAGAGGCACTAGAGATCTGTTCATCAAGTTCAATTGCTTCTGTGACAAGCAAGATTATCGTATGAACTTCTCTAGTGCAAGGTTTCTTTTGAAATCAGTAGGTTCTCATCTTTCTGCTACCACCTCATTAGTATTGGAAAGCTGTTGTAGTATTTTATTTATCTGCTTCTTTGACAGTGCTGTCTGAAATCCCATACGTACTGTTTGCTAAAAATGTCCTTTACATCATTTCCCCCCACCCACAGACATTTACCTTGAAGTATTTATCAAGTGACTTCCTAGCTATTCTTTGACAAACTAAGCAGGGGAAGGTCTTCTCACATACATGTAATGTGAATAAGTGCACTTACTTGCTTTAGATGCTTATTTATTTCATACATGCAAAATTATAATTACACACATAATCACTCCTGGTCGTTATGCTAAAAGCAAGCTACTTGTAGTTAAAAATAAAAGAAACTTTAAAAAATAATTCATAAGATAAAAGCAACACCACAGTCATATTTTTGTGTACTTTATGCATTTTTGATAGGCACACGTAAGGACTGTCCCTTTAGTTTTAGTACTACTTATGTAACTGACTTTTGCAGATTATTGACAAGGAAACAGATTTTATCAGCTAATGGAAGAAATTAAACTAAACTTGCAAACTTATATTTAGGGAAGGAGATGGAACAAAGTATGTGCACATGCAGTACCTGCCATTAAGGGCTAAGTACCTAGACCTGTTGACACCAAGGAAGAACGAATGTCCCGTGCTCCCACCACTTTTCAAAAGGAAAAATACATGTGTCAAATATTTGACTGTGGTTGACCGCAGATGCTAGAAAAGGTGGGTGATACTATAGCATATAGGTGCAATTGGCATTGTATGAAGTTATGCATAACAGATTGCGCCTGGTACAGTTTCTGTCTGTATCTATCTTAGGTATTTACAAGGCATCTATCACCTTGGTACCTAAGCAGTTTGAAAAATGCACCCACCCCAGGAGGCATGATGCAGACACAGGCAGAGGCCCAGGTCCAGAGCAGCAGAGGCAGGTCCCATGAAGCTCCCCAACTGTGTTACCGCTGTTGTTGAGCTCCTGGCCCACTTGTTGTGGCCAAGGAACATCTCCACCTACCTGTCAGGAGGAAGACGGTACCCTGCCCCTCACGTCCAGCTCCACTGGTGGGGAATCTGGAAAGGAAAGATAATGGAAAAGGCAACGATCCAGTAGCAGAGTTGAAACAGAAATGGTGGGATTTCAAAAGGAGGGATTCTTAAAGAGCAGCACATCACAGGGGAGGGATCAGCTGCCAGTCCAAGTGGCAGGTAAGGCACAACACAGGCATAAATCTCAAATGTTCTTCAGTGAACAAAAGTTAAAGAGCTACCTCTGATGTCTCTAAAGTTTGTCTATATCCAAAGCCCTGCTCTGTTCTTGGCCTCTGTCTCAGTCCTTTATCCCTGCAGCTGAACGGACTGTTCAGATCTCTGTGTATCTCAACCCAATAATTGCTGCAATCCTGAATATGACTAATAACAAATGTAAAGGACTCTCTCTGGTAATGAATGATGTGGTGCAAAGACACAGCACGGTGTAGCAGTGCTCCAAAATGATGGACGTATTCATGACCTAAAGGCTGGAATAATCCTGGCTTGTATTCACCCTGTTCAGTACAGGATCGGGCAAACCACAGATCACCCCTGCATGCTCAAAAGATGGAGCCTGTGGCCACCAGGAGCGATTGCTGGTCTGCCACATGGAACCAAACTCTCGTACAGGCAGCCAGCTATGGGCTTTGCTGCAGAAACAGGGGATCAGTCTAGCAGGAGAGAAAGGTAGCCAGGAGTTTGATAAAGGTTCACTAGTTACTGTTACATGGACCACTTTAATAACAGATCTCATTTTTTCTTTAAACACAACAAAATCAGTGATGTAAAACAACAACAACAGAAATCAGTCTTCAGAAACCTGTGAGTCCCAGGTGATGTTTGGAAATAGGTCCATAGTACTCACAGTAGTCAAATACTGAAGTTAAAGTGCAGTGGGTCACTGAATTCCAGAGGTTCATATTTCCTTTAGCCCATATGCATGCTCCTTTCTGATTCCCTTACTTGGTCACGTAAGGATCAAAATGGGGTTCATGCCCTGTCAAAGCAAGGGACATGCTGTTTAGGAATATGAAGCAAGTCACAACTTCGGATGCTGCCAGTTTGTTGGCTGGTGTCACTAGGTATAAATACAAAAGACATAAGTGACCTATTTTGCCTGTAAGTCTTACATATCAGTGTGAGCAAAATGCTGCATGTAGGAATGGTACGTAAGGCGGAAACAACTAGAAAGATCAGAGGATCTGACCTGTTCCCTTTGCTTTGGACCTAAGGGAGCTACCTATGTTTCTTTGTACCCACTGTATTTAAAGCTTGGTTTTAAAAGGGAGAGGATTATTTCTAAAAGCCAGCTAAGCACCTAAGTTCAACCATGTTGATATCCACTGTGGTCCATAGCCAGTTCTGGGTTGACCGTCTTAGTGCCCACTCTTGGGTTGTTTTTCTTTTTGGAAGTCAACCAAGGAAATTAGGTAAAGGCAGTTAGTTGAGGTAACTCTTTCAGCCAGCTCTAATCTTACTGACAGCAGCTTTTGAAGGCAGTCAGCCTCTTCTCTGGCCAATAAGGACAGGTTCTGGCTGATCCAAGTTTTCCAGTGTCCCTACTGTAACTAGTACACCTTTTCCACAGCACCAGCCTAGCCACGGGTGCAATCATCTTACCAAGATCTGCTCTGGATCTTAGGGCGACCTTTGGTCATCAAGGAATGGATTTATTGGGCAGAGACTGACACCTTCCTCAAGGTGGTGTCAGCCGTTGACTTTCAGGCAGTTTATCCATGATTACACTGTACTGATCAAAAGCTTCTGGAAGGCCATGCCTGTAATATAACCCATGACCCACATCAATGTTTCACAAAGCTTCCAGAAATTGGAGTTACTAGAGTTGTTGAAGACTTTGTTACAATTAATAACAATTATGCATATTCCTCCTTTTCATTTCTAGTCAAGTTAACACACATATCCTTAAAACCGTGAATGTATTCATAATTCATAAGTATTCGCCAGTAGTTTCCACAATTAACTTTCTGCCCATGGCTTTTCACAGACTCTTTGCTTGTATTCTTTGTCATTTGTGTTATTGGTCACCTATGCCAGATGCTGTTCTTTCAGCTCCAAAAGGCTGAGAATACTGATTAGGAGTATAGCACACCATAAATTTTCATAGAGAATAAGGAACTTCAAAAATCTTTATTGTGCTTTTCCAGAGAAGCTTTTATTCACAAGCCTCTGGCAAATGTGTAAACATGCACAAATGACAAAAACGTTGAGAATCCCCCAAACCTAAACAAGCTAAACTCAGTGATACTATTTACAGAAATATTCATAAATTAATGTGGGGGTTGGAGGTTTGTTTTTTTTTTTGCTTCAGGTTTTTTACTTTTAGTTTATTTTGGTTCTATTATTTAATAATCATTAGGTGGGCTCTGTTTAGAACACTTGAAAATGGAGTTTTCAAATATGAGGAATTTCCTGATGACATGTCAAAAGAAATACAAAGACTTTTTGTATGACCAGTGGCTCTACCAGAATGAATATATATGATCCCTTATCTTTCTCCTATTCCATAGAATTTAACTGAAATGTGTGTTTGCTATGTGTGGTAAAATTAGGTCCCCTGTTTTTTTGTTCTTTTTTTCATGTGTACTCAAGTAGAAAGATACTGAGAGCTAATATAATGGTCCTACCCTGTAGCTGTAAAGAGAGATTTGTTAATGAAGTGTTGCAGCTGTGGCTGTACTAGGCAAAGGGGGAGAAGAATTGCAAAGGAAGAAGCAGTTATTACAGTTAGGTAGATTCATAGTCCCTTTCAAATCTCCATGGAGTGGAAGAGCCAATGATTGCATGACAGTTTGTCCCTAAATTTCATTTTCATAAGGACCTCATGCCTTTTTTACAAATACAATCTCATCCTCACTTTCCATAAAACATGCAACTGGACAGTCCAGCCAGACACAGACAGAATGTGAATACTTTGAATGTGAATACTTTGAAGTAGTGAATATGCGAAATGCACGAATAATATCCATCATTTTAGCATTTTAAAAAACCATAATTAAGCCACAGAGAATCCCTTTTAGAGCAGTGTAACGCTGGAGGCACTTGGGTGTAGAAATAATGAGTGCCACATTAGGGCAGACAGGGGCTGATCTATAAGAGGAGGGATCCTTGGGTCGATCAGAAGGAGCTTTCATTTAAAACCATATAAAATTAAAAAAAAAATCAAAATAGAAAATGAAACACAACCCTCCGATTCATAAGCAGAACCAAAAGTATTATTTAGCATGACCTCAGCACTACCTTCCAGGTGCAAGCTTGCAGCTTCACGTTGAGGTCTGAAGAGCAGCATATCGAGTTATTTTAAAGAGCAGAAATTAATCCTTAAAGAATAACATTTTTCAAGACTGGGATGCCAGAGAGTAGATGTGACACTGATCTGGCATTCAGATCACTGTAGCGTGAACAGCACAGCCAGCCAGCTAGCAGGAGTCAGCCACTGCTGTGCAGGTCACAGTCTTCTCGACAGCAGCGCTTCTCTCACTTATCCCTTGCCTGAGTGTGAGGAATGCAGGCTCTTTGGGCTACTCTACTGCAACATTTACAGCCAGACCGCCCCAGATTGATTTCTGATGACCAAATTGTCCCCCAACAACAAACAAATAGTCTCTCTTTTTTTTTTTTTTGTCTGAGGCATGGAAAGGGTGAGAGTTACGGCCACTGACTCACGTAATCAAGAATGGTGACGGCTGAGGGCGAAAAAGCTTAGCCATTTCTAGGCTCTGGGAGTGCATTTTATGTAGAGGAGGATTTAGAGTAAGCACTTATGTAATATCCTCCTCGTTAACATCTATAATAATGCCTCTTTCCACACTATGCTGCCACAGGGAAGCACTTGCACTCAGATTTCCACCCTGTGCCCTCAGGCAAGGGAGGAGGTAGCCAGGGGAGTGCAAAACCAAGTTTATTTTCAGGAGATGCTGAGATCCTGGCGAGCAATGCCCTTGGATATCATTTCCTACTCTTTGGAGAAAAGAATAAGAAAATCCGGCCAATGTTGAGGAGGGCATTGCTCGCGGGATAAGTGCTGTGGACGGCCACTGTCACGCTGCAGCAGTGACTCGGGAGAGAGCGCACTGGGGGTGGGGATGACGTGAGACATCGGACAAAAGTGAAGATAGCCAGCAGTGCTTCAGAACAACAAAGGGCTGCCCTCAGCCAGTGGTGGAGCACATCTGACACCCCAGGAAGCTCAATTGGACCCTTGGCCCTGAGCTCGTCCCAGGGATTTCTGACTGACACCACTGCAGTGCATAGGTGAGCTTTTTGATAGGTTCACTGACATTTCCTGTCACAGTCACGATGAGGTGAATTGGTAGATCCTGCCTTGGGATGCAGCATGGCTGTGTGTGTTATGGGTACAGGACAGTGTGCATTTATACCAAAAGCGGTTAATAACGTCAACTGCCACGTGCCCAATGCAGTCACTAAACTTTAGTCCGCCCTTCTGTTTGCCCAAACACATACACTCTGGCTTCCCAACTGGCTTCTTTCTATGTGTTGTCCAATGCATGTAGATACCTCCATCTGCCTGGCCTCAGATACAGTGGTTGTTGCTCCTCTATTTGATTGCCAGATGTCACTGGGGAACAAGATGGGGAGGTTCCTGGATCCTCGGGGCAAGCTGGCCGTCACCGAGGGAGCTCGCCATCCACGCCAGCAGAAGAACAGGAATCCTCGGTGCCTGCTTCTGACGAAGACTCGCCGGCCAGGACCACAGAGAGCTGGCAGTGGCCGTTGTCCTCATCTGAAACGCACAGCAACGTTGGGGAGGATTTTGAGGGATTTCAAACGCCAGCGCGGACTCCGGAGTGTACCATGGACATACAATCTCCTGGGGATCAGTCACTCAGTAGGACTCCTCAGTTTGAAAGTGACTCTCCTGAGGAGGAGGGAAATGATGAAATGAATGAAGAGCACCGCGGTGTTGAGCCTGTCCCTAGGGATCGGGGTTGGAGAGGGCAGCCCCAGCTAACAGAGGGAGAGAAGCTGTTGATGGAAACCAACAGTAGGATTGTGCAGCTGCTGGAAAATATCAAGAGGGAGCATGCACAGTCCATGGGTCTCATGTCGCAGTCCATGGGCCGTATGGAGCTGCAGCTGGGCATTGTGGCTACCTCCACAAGAGCCATCCATAACTACCTGTCAGAGATTTTAGCTTTCCTCAAGCAGCCAAGGACGCAGGTCCTTGAAACACGCATCTCCCAAAGAGCCACCCCCCATGTCGAGTTAACCTGTGCCTCGACATGGACTGGTGAGGACGCAGTGGCATCCTCCACTGTGTGCTTACCAGGGGCTGAAGGGACGAGTGACTCTCGAGAACCACCGCAGGCCACACTGCCTTGTCGCAGTGGCCGGCTGCAGAGAGCCATAACCGAGAGGGCCTCGTTGCCCATGCCTACACGCCAGGCAAAAGGGGGAGGGAAGAAAAAATAACCACACCATAGGATTTTTAGGGTTTTTTTTAATGTGCCTGTCCTTTTAATTCTTAGCCATAAGGCCATCAGTGGCAGAATTCAACCATTTCCTACATTGGCTAACATTGTATTCTGGCTGACTAGATTAGTCTAACATTTTGTAGTTTATATTTGCACTGTTAACGATGTGTGCTGCTGGTATTTGAAGAACATTTGCCTCTGTTCTTTCACTTTAACTTCATACGAGCATTTTTTTACTCTGTGCCAGGCATTCATTGCTTTTCTTACAAATACAAGTCATTTCTTGAGGCAGCTGTTTTTTGAGTTTTCTTTCTCCATTATCCCATCCCCTCTGAGCAAGCATTCTGGACTCGGTGGTAAGTATACAGGTCTTGGCAATACTCGCCTCCAAAACTGTGTTCGATCAGTCTTTGCCTGGTGTTTCTGGCATGCCAGCCTGAGGTGTTGGGGTTAGCCTGTACCGGATCATGATCATTCTTATCCTCTGTGGGTCTGACAAGCTCACTTTCTAAGACCCTCGGTGGAGCTAATCCACATGTCTTGGCTATGTCGTACAATAAGTAATGTTGCCAGGATCATACCTCATATTTATCTTTTGGGGCCTGTATAGTGACGTGCCACCAGATCTATCTAGGCACCTGACTCTCATTTTCAAAGTTCCTTTTCTGATGGATCTGGTGGTTTGATGGGCAGCATTATAATTTTTCCTCTGAGAGAGTCTGGGGAATTGAATGAGGAGTCACTAAGCAATGTGTTTTATGGGGATAAGAGCCGTCTCCTGCAACCAATCTATTAGGAGGAGACTGTCCCCTGTAATTATAACAGATATTAATTATTTAAGAAAAAGAAAAAAAAACCAACAACTTGCCTAGCAGCCAGACCTCTTGAGAATGTAAAAGTCATGACACGCTGTTGGGTACTGTGCTACTATGTCTGTAATTAAGAGCTTTTCTTCAGAGATGACCTACACGTTGATAAAATGCAACTACTTTCTGTGCCTTTAGGCCATCTAATTTCCTGAGGGCTGGCACCCTGAGCAGAGCACGGGTGCAATTGGTAACCCACAGGGCAGATGGAAACGCACTTTGCAATAAATTACGTTATATCTGTTGGTGCTGCCTCTCTCGGGGGAATTTAATATAGTGGCACTCAAACTGCTATATGCATGCAGAGGCATCAGACTGGCTTATACATGTGATAGCCCTGACAGTTCTCTGAGAGGATGCTGTTACCAGGAGCCCCTTGAGCGGTGGTAACTAATTATCACAGGTGTAGCATGGCTCCTGTGTTTGACTCTCAACGTACCGTTGTAACTTCGTGTAAAGGTTCAGAAGAGTTTGTATGGCAAAGCAGTGATTAATTCCTCCTCTGGCAAATACTAGAAAATAAACGTAGGTCTAAAAATCCTCTTCTATGCTTACAACTGAGCTGCACCCTTTGTCCAGTGAGCCATAGATTCTTCCGTCTTTCCGTGAGACTGAAGTTACTCAAAATAAAGCAGATAGCGTTTTGTTGTTCTACAAGTCAGCCACAAGTTGTTCCCTTCTAAGTGTGTGTGTGTGCGTGCTTGTGGCTCTGCTTTGCTAAACGACTGGTTTGATGACGAAATGCAGCTGACGTAGCCAACCTCCAATGTAGGCTTTCTCGACTACCGAAGTATTCCTTCCCTGCCACCTACATCCAGCTGCGTTCCTTTTAAAAATACCTTCGAAGGCATGTTTCTTTGGCCACGCTGTTGACACACCTCACACCAGGTGCAAATTTTTGCACCCGTTCTGTGGCTTTTTTTTATCTCTTTTCTTAAAACTGTTTGTAAAGGTGTCCTTAGAGAATTTCCAACATGAGCTTGTAAGATTCCCCTCTCATTGGTACGAGAAATGAATGCTACAGGGTATTTAAGATCACAAGGAGGTTGGGAGAGATGTTGATTAGGAAGCCTCACAAATTCTTCCAGCATGTGCGGCCTTTTGAACGTGTGTTTCTGGTGCATACATGGTTTGCACACTTGTACTGTGGATACAAACAGCCTAGTTAAAGGCAAGTGAAAGTTTGTCCCAATATGCTTAGGACTTATTTCTTTGGGATGAGTTTGAATGAAGCTAAATACAACTCAGCCAGTTAATTTTCTTGGCCTAATTAGCACATTTGATAATAGAGTGAGAATGTTTTTATGTTGCATAGTGCTTTCACTTCAAAAGTGTGATGCAGTTGTGGCCATATGCTAAGATTTTGACATATTCTGCAGGACCCGCCATGTAGCTGCTGCCATTTAGAATAAATCTCGTTCCACACGCTGGCTGCTTCTGTAGGTTCTATTTTTTTTTGGTTGTAGTTTTAAAATTACAACTTCCACTCTACCTTTGCTTTCTGATCAAAGGCGGCAGAGCAAACGAAGAAACTGCACAGATGTAGCAGTGCTGCTGTTGGAGATATGATGTGGGGAACCCCTAAGGAGTTCCTTGCAAAGCAGCTTAAGCTTTAACGTGCTGTCCTCTCCCGTTTCTCAGTGCTTTAACTAGACTTGGCAAGGCACAAAGCACCACTTGAATGGGAGCAGCTATAGGGCGAGAAGGACTGAGAACCCGTCTACAGACAAGAAACCTGCAATAAACATACAGAAAACAGAGTTATTTCCAACTGGAAATGGTAGATGGTCTTAAGAATTGGTACCAACTGATATTTTGGTCAGATCCAAAACTAGGATCTGACTTCTAGTATTGTCTAGCAAAATCAGTGCAGCTGGAGGGTATGTATGTTTCATCCCCAAATATTTTCATGCTTTTCAAGTGTCTGTCATAGCCTCATCACTCTTTCCCTGTAGCTTTTTGTTGTCTGAATGGGTATATGGTTACATGTGTCTGTTAAAAATAAAGGGGATCAGTTCTTATGTGGTATATTTATATTTCTTATTTACAGATTTTGCGTACCTAGTGCTTTAGTGTCCAAACCTTCCTTCATTCTGTATCCCAAAGACCAGTTGTTTGGCTTCTGGGATGATAAAAAGGGTGGGAGAGACTTAACAGGAAATCTCTGCCCAGTTGAAGCTCTTGGTGATAGATCCCCTGAGTACGAGCCTACAGTCTAGCCATATTTTGCTGTATAGGTCAAATGTTCATGGTTACACCATTGCTTTCTGATGCCTTTTGCTGAGCAGAAGTGCAGATATTTTTCTTTCAGAAGTTCACAGTTTGTATCACAAAGTCTTATGAAATGTGACTTGAAGTTTGTTTGATTTTTGAATACATGTGATGATTTAAAGAATTTTTTTCCTTTTCTCCTTCCATTGGATGATTTAAAACACACAAAAATAAAGCAGACCAATGAAAAGAACTGAATGCTAACTTCAATCGAAAAGAAACAGCAACACTACTCTTGTGAGACAGTTTTCAACAGTGTTCAGCTTACTGGTTCTGCTCAACCTTTCCTTTCCTGCCTGCTCCCTGACCCTCTGTGACACTGAAATATCCACTTCTAGGACAACCTTCTTCCTAACCAGAAAGCTAAAGTTCTTCCCTCTCTTCTTCTCCCATTTAAAATATCATCCTTGCATCAGCCAGGTCTACTGTTTAGAGGGATCAAAAGCTCTTTTCCTCCTGCTTTATTCCCATCCATATCCATATCCAGGGCCCCGAGTGCGCTGCTCTCCAGCGAGAGGTAAAACTTAAATCCCTAAATCTGATACTTGGCATAGTAACACCATCTCTAGACCTCCAAATAAATGGGGTTTTTTAAGTCTGTAGTATCCCAATGAGGTAGATATCCTAGTTTACCGAAGCAAATAATCAATCATTTGGGAGATAGATCTAATTGCTGAAAAGTAACATTGCTCTGACACGCATTGTGGAAGCCTAGGAGCCAAGCTAAGGTATTTCACTCACATAAATACCCCAGGCTACATAACTAATCCTTACTTTGGTGAAACTTCAAGGGAAAAGACTCTAAATTAACATGATACAGGAAAGCAAATGCGATGGAAGGGGTAGTAAAGAAACGTTGGTATGAGTCAAGTTTGGATTCTAGTACAGATTCAAAAATCAAACTTTTCCTCTGGCTTTGGCTAGTCATTTAATTTCTCCATGCCTTAGTTAACAGTAGTCGAAGTGGCAATAAAGGAGCTGTCAGGCTATAATTAGTTGATTATTTGGTACTCTGAGATCTTCAGTCTGAAGGAGTAATATTATGTATTAAATGCTGATGAACCTTGTTTGCGACCAGAGTTTGAGAAGGGACTAAACCAACACTCTAAGCTTCAGAAGATCTTGATTAAAGTTTTCCCTATATTTTATCATCATGTCATATGGTAGATCAGAATCCCAAATCCAAATGTTGACGCTCCCATTGAAATTTGGACTTTGCCTATTTGGTCTCTTTTTGACCACAACTAAATACATTCCCAGACCGTCCAGTTATTAAAATATAAAATATGTATAAAAGATTCATTTAAACAAACAATGCAGTTGCTAATGCTAATCTAATAATCCAAGAGTGTGAATAAATCAGGATGTGATTACTTTAGAAGAATAGGCATAAAAGAGCACTTCTGGAGTACTGGTTATTGTCCAAAATATCACTGGAATTCTGATGACTAAGTACAGTCTGCTTATCTCTATTTGACAGTGCTGTACAGATTCATTATTTCTAAAGGTCTTCTTTCCATTTCTATATAGATATTCTCCCTTCACATTTTGAAGGTTTGAAGAAGAGGATTGTTTTTCGAGTCACACTAAGTAAACATTAAATGCATGCAGGCTTAAAACTAAAGCATGCATGTTATGTAGCAGCAATAAAAAGTGCTCGGCTTGCACGACTTATGATGCTCAAGCATTGCCTTGTTAAAATGCCAAAAAAAAGTTTTTTTCTTTGCATTTTTTTGAAAAGTAAATCTCTTCCTTTGACCTTGCAATACTTTAATTTTCAGATTTTGGACAAACGATATTTATTTTACTGAATACTTTTATATTACAGATAAGGTGGATGAAATAGTACCAGTTTCCAAGCCATCAAGAATTGCAGACAATGCAACTGTGGACTCAAGAGTGGCAACTATTAAACAGCGGCCTTCTAGTAGATGTTTTCCCTCAGCTACAGATATGAATGTGAGTGGTAGCTATGAAGTTCTGCTTTCATTTCTGAAACTGATTGGAGGGGGACCCTTAGCAGCATGCAAAACGTACAGGAGAAATTAATTTACAAACATTGCTTTATATACTCATTTTACTTTTATTATCTTGTAATTTTGAGACACAGTCTACTCTGCATTTCTAATAATAGGTTTTTTAGTGGAAGAGTCTGCATACACCTATAAAACTTTTCTTATTACATCCTTATATTTACTCTGAGATTGTCAGGTCAACAACTTTGCTGCCCCAGTGTTATTCAAACAGCCATGAACTTGTTCTACCTATAATCTGACTTAGCAAGATACTAGTAGATTCTGAACTGGAAGGTGTCATTCCAACACTAAATTCAAGTCAAAAACTTTTCTGGAAGTCAAGGTATGCTGTTTAAGTTTCAGCTCCAGAGATAGTGCAGTCACATATTTTCCACTAATGTGAAGATTCCTCCGACTGCAGGTTTTTATGCTTCCTAATAGCATGTATAATATCTTGATTGAATAATGCATGATGATTTGTAAGGGAAGAATTGACATTAATACTATAACACATATTAAAAATTTAAACTCCAAAACTCTGAAATCAGATTACTCATTGGCAGAATTTGCTCTTACAGAACTTTGCATGTGCAAAAAATAATTGGTTTTATTGCATTTTAGATGTATTTTTCCATTACCCACCCCTCTGAAAGAGTATCGGTCCTAATACAACAAGCATTTTGCTGTTCTCAGCGACTTGGGATAAAAGGAAATTAAGTCTATTCTAAGTGGTAGATAACAAATAGTTTTGTGATGAGCTATAAAGGACAGTTGAGTGCATTGGGATTCAAGTGGTGCTCCTCCATTCCAAGCTGAGATGCTGACTACCCATGTAACCTTGTGCAAGACACCTTGAGTCTCTGCAAGACTCCAAGGACAGGTCTGTTCTTCAGAAGTGAAGAGAACATACAGCTTGGTGCAGAGTGAACACCGGTGCCTATGCAGTGTGTGACTAGGGTTTTGGAAGTGAATGAAACAAAATGCAATTACTCCTGTTTCAGTTTCCTTACAACACAGAAAATGTGCTGGAAACTTCATGTATTGCCTTGTAAATAACGTCAACTAACTCCTCTTACAGCTGTTGTCACTTGATGAACATGTAAATGAAGCCCAACCTTCCCTTTCTCTTCACCTCCTCCCCAAAATAAAACCAGATTTGTTATTTTCCATAAGAATTGTAAGTGAAAGGGATAGTGGATTACCAGGTGTGACAGAAGAGTTATTTAAATGTGAGAGAAAGACTTACATGCTTTAATGCTTGTGGGGTTTTTTTGTTTGCTCTTTCGTAGTCCATGTATGAGAGACAGGGTATTGCTGTGATGACGCCCACTGTACCAGGGAGTCCTCAAGGTCCTTTTCTGGGTATACCTCGGGGTACAATGAGAAGACAAAAATCTATAGGTAAAATGCTTCTCATGTATAGTTCACTTTGCATTAATCACATACTTTCAGTCATTTTGCTTCTTTCTTAAAGCATATTTCTCCAGCATCTTTACCTCAGTGAATGATTGTTCATACAAAGTTAATGGAAAAAGATGTTTATGTGTAAAGTGCTGTAATTTCCACATTCTGTTCTGATGGGAGTAGGCAAGTATTATGGAATTATAATTTAATTCCTTTCTTTAGAATGATACCTCTAACAAGGAAATGCAGTGAGAAGAGGGAAAAAAACCCATCAGTACAAGCCCTTTGTAATGCATTACCTGAGGCAAAATTTTAATTCATTTTTTCATTGTTACTGTTTCTTCGTTAATAGTGCTGTTTATCAGTTTAGAAATGCACTATGCTGATGTAAAATTAGCATCTAAATTATCCCAATACTATCCAGTTTATTTATGTTAAAAGCTGCACTTGTCATAATATAATGTCATCTTTTGAAATTAAACATTATGATTTTTTCCCCAATAGAATCTTTGCAGTCCCTTTGCTGTGTTTCAAACGCATCTTAAAAATTCATTAAGTTTCTAAGTTGCACTATTGTACACATTTAGAGAGTGCTAGAGCAAGGCTTAAGCTACTCTTCTGCACACAATGTCTTCCCTGTTCAATAATTTTCAAAGAAAATGTGATTCTCTACAGCTACCTTGATGATACAAGAAACCAAAACATTTGCCTACACATCAATGCTCAGTTTAATTAAAATTCTGTATCATCCTTTATAATTCTGGCACCCAGGTCTCTGGAAGTTCAACAAGAAAAATGCTTATGGTAGGAATCAACCAAAAGTTCTCTTGCTTAAATCTGCTTACGCCTCGTGTCACGTGGAATGCACCCTGGCATTTTAGGTTGGATACAGAATTGTGTGCAATGCAAGGGATCCCTGTGGAAGACAATGTTTAAAATATACTTTCTGATTTTTTAGGAATAACAGAGGAAGAACGGCAGTTTTTGGCTCCTCCTATGCTGAAGTTTACCAGAAGTCTTTCAATGCCTGACACCTCTGAAGATATCCCACCACCACCGCAGTCCTTACCTCCTTCACCACCACCACCTTCTCCCTCTCTGTACAATTCTCCCAAATCCCCAACATCAAGGAGCTATGGAACTATCAAACCTCCATTTAATCAGAATTCAGGTTCAAAAATTTCTTTGGTTAGGCCTGAGAATGTGGGAACAATGATAAGGGACAAAGGGATCTATTACAGACGAGAACTGGACCGATACTCTCTGGACTCTGAAGACCTGTACAGTCGGAGTGCCGCATCTCAGGCAAATTTCAGGAACAAGAGGGGTCAGATGCCTGAAAACCCATATTCTGAGGTTGGGAAGATTGCAAGCAAAGCAGTTTATGTGCCGGCCAAACCAGCGAGGCGGAAGGGCATGCTGGTGAAACAATCCAATGTTGAAGACAGTCCAGAAAAGACCTGCTCTATTCCAATCCCAACAATTATTGTGAAAGAGCCATCCACCAGCAGCAGCGGGAAAAGCAGCCAAGGGAGCAGCATGGAAATTGATCCTCAGTCTTCAGAGCAACCTGGGCAACTGCGACCCGACGACAGCTTAGGTGTCAGCAGTCCATTTGCAGCAGCCATTGCTGGAGCAGTAAGGGATAGGGAAAAGAGGCTGGAAGCAAGGCGTAATTCTCCAGCCTTCCTTTCCACAGACCTAGGAGATGAGGATGTTGGACTAACACCACCAACGCCACGTATGAGGCAATCTAAATTTACCGATGAAGCAGTGTTTAGTGCGGAAGATGGTTTTAGACAGCTGATGTCACCATCTCCGATTCCCGCACCTAGAGAACCTGAAAATATTTTTAATAGCAGTGAACCCAGCAATCAAAGTGATTCAAGGACATTAAATGCTTCATCCAAAACGAAAGGTACTGAAAACAGTGCAGTGGCACCTAAGTCCACGAATGTATCCAGCTCTGATAATTATGTTCACCCAATCACAGGAAAGCTACTAGATCCAAACTCACCTCTAGCCCTTGCTCTCTCTGCCAGGGACAGAGCCATGAAAGAACAAACACAGCAGATTCCAGGCAAAGGAGACACAGTTAAAGCTGACCTTAATAAACCACTTTACATTGATACAAAACTGAGACCCAATATCGAAACGACTTTTCCTGTTACTGCTACTGTCACTAGGCAAAATACTCGTGGCCCGTTGAGACGGCAGGAGACCGAGAACAAGTATGAAACAGATGTAGGGAAAGAAAAGAAAGCTGAGGAGAAGAAAAACATGTTGATAAACATTGTGGATACTTCGCAGCAGAAGTCAGCTGGCTTGTTAATGGTTCATACGGTGGACACAGCAAAGTCAGATGATGCAACAGAAGAGGAAGAGGAAAAGAGAGATGAAGTAGAAGTGAACCCCGAGAACTCCCCACCGGAGAGGCCAGAGGGCAGCGAGGAAGCAGAGAGTGAGCTGAATGTGCCTGCTGCCCCTGAGCCACCGGCATCTCCCTGCAAAACCATCGTAGCAGCGAGCTCTGTTGATGATCCTGTCATCTTGCCATTCCGCATCCCTCCGCCACCCTTAGCATCAGTTGATATTGATGAAGAGTTTATTTTTACTGAGCCACTACCACCCCCCTTAGAGTTCGCCAACAGCTTTGATATCCCCGATGACCGCGCACCTCCTGGTTCAGCTCTAACAGACTTGGTTAAGCAAAGAACAAATGGCACGCCTTCACCCGAACCATTTGCCCCCAGCCAGTCAACGAATTCCTTAGACAGTAAAAAGCAAGTGGGTCTTTCAAACTGTTTGCCTGCCTCCTTTCTGCCACCCCCTGACAGCTTTGATAATGTCACTGACTCTGGGATTGAGGAGGTAGATAGTCGGAGTGGTAGTGACCATCACTTAGAGACAACCAGCACTATCTCAACGGTGTCCAGCATCTCTACCTTATCCTCAGAAGTGGGTGAGAACGTGGATACTTGTACAGTCTATGCAGATGGGCAAACATTTCTGGTGGACAAACCCCCAGTACCTCCTAAGCCAAAAATGAAGCCCATAATCAACAAAAGCAATGCACTTTACAAGGATGCGCTAATTGAAGAAACTGTAGACAGCTTTGTTATTCCTCCTCCCGCTCCGCCCCCACCTCCAATCAGTGCACAGCCCAATATGGCTAAAGTTGTTCCCCAAAGGACATCTAAGCTATGGGGTGATGTGACGGAGGTGAAAAGCCCAATTCTCTCAGGCCCAAAGGCTAATGTTATTAGTGAACTGAACTCAATACTCCAGCAAATGAACAGAGAGAAATCCACAAAGCCAGGGGAAGGATTGGAGTCACCTACTGGAACAAAAACTGCAAGTCTCAGTACAAGGTAAATGTAATTAACCAAATAATTTTCTAATAAAGACTTGATTTTTTTCCATCCCTTCACTAACCTCCCCTGTAAATCACATAGATTAAAGAAGAATATTCTCTCTATTGTGCATGTCTATGACAAACAATTTTACAGAAGGGAAGAATTTCCAACATTGTCAGTGTTACCGTAGTTTGCACGCTAGAGTAGGAGCTTTCTTAGTCTTCTACAACCTCAAAAAGAATTTCCACAAGCCTTTCAGTTGTTTTGATGAGAGTTACTTAGATTTATTTTTAAGTAGTACTTTTCTCTTTAATAAGTTTTTCTTTAAACTGAGGCAAAATTTCAATTTTTCTTTAGTCTCGGAACTTATTTGGGCTTCAAACAGGTAAAAATGTGGGTTTGCCTAGGCTTAAATCATGTTCACTGTGTGATATCATTTGATTCATGCTGATACCTCTGATAATCCACTTCATCATAAAGTAGAAAGCTATCTTAGAAAAATCTCTTATTGAAATCCTTTTGCACAACTCATGTTGCTACTAAAAAGTTAATTTAGCATCTTTACGACTTAGCACTATGGGTTTTAAGTTCTTACTTTCTATCGTACGTGCTTGTTAGTGAATAGTCTCTGACGTTTACAGGTCCAAGTGCGGCTCCTTTCTCCCAACAGCAACATCTCTGGTAGTGCAGTTTGCATATAAGTAGTTTGCAAAAGGTACTTAAGTGATAAATAACTCTCAGGAGTCAGACACTGTTGGGTAAACGTACAATTAATTGTGTAGTCACATTTGTGTGGAATATGGATATAACATCATGAAATCCACACTTGGCGGGGTGGGGGCAGGTGATTTTGTTAGTTTTATTGAGAGCCTGAGGTATTTCTTTTTGCGGTATGGAATGGTTTGGCCTTATATACAGCAGCTAAATGTACCTTTTACTGAAAGATCGCATACCGTTTGGCCCAGGCTGCTCCATAGAAATACATTTTGTGCAGAAATGCAGTGCTGACTTTGTTTTTAAAAATACACCATCTAAGTAGATTTTATTGGAATTATTCTGCCGTATAATAACTAACTCGGCTTTTGAAAAGCTACCATTCTTTGCATACAGAAATATAATTTGGTTTTAGGGGAAGGGTGACTCTTAGTTGAAAAGGACCACTCATTCAGAAAACAGTGCGATCAAAAGGCTCAGAGTTGGGTACTTATATATATTTCCTGCAGGATGGAAGTCATCAGACTGGTGACAGTGAGTTATAGAGGTTATACAATTTTTAGAATGAAGAAATGGAAGAAAACCACTGAAATTCTGGAGTTCCTGTCATTGCCACTTGACTAAATGGAGCAGAAATTGAGTTGTCTGTACAGGAAAAGCACAAAGCACAAAAGAAAATGCAATGAATACTGTTCAAGAAAAACAATATATGCTGGCTGCCTGATGAAGATAGTCTTTAAACAAAGTTAGCACAGCAACTGAACACTATACATCTGAGAATACCTCAGGCAAGCCTAAAATCAGTACTTATGCACTAGGCTTGTATTTACTCAAGTCTTGTCATGCAGATGACTCTGAAAGTTTCATTTGACATTATTTTCCTTATGTCTTCAAGAATATTGTTCTTGCTAGAGCTTGATCATCTTTCTTGCTAAGCCATTTGAGCATGTTGCCTCTAGTTTTGTATGTATAATATTTACAATCTTTCATGTTTAAGCTGATAGTTATTTGTAAGTTATAGTAGAGACCTTTAGCTTCCCTATTTTATCAGAAAATAACTGAGGATATCAACTGCAATGTATTGTAAATAGGTGAAAATATTATCATCATAGAGAGAAAAATGAAAAGTCAAAGCAAATAGACATTTAAACAGGTATAAAGGCTTATGGAAAACTACTGTATCACTTAATTGGAAAACACAAACTGTCATGTAAGTAGGAGTAGTCACATATACGTTACATTTTAGATAAAGATCTGACTTGACAGTGTTAGAAAAATGTTGCTTTTCTATCCTTTAGCTTTTTTAATTCTTATAACTGAGAGTTGGCAAATTATATGATATTCATTATGGAATACTCAATTTGGAAACAAAACCACACAAAACATTATTCGGTGTGGCTCAAATCCTACTTCTTTGCTGAAAAGTAAACCCAAATGGGAATCTTTGCAAACTGGAGAGAGGATGTTGGGATATGGCAGTACTGAAAGACCTATGAGGTAATGAATAAAACAAGTTGGCAGCGGCACAGAGCAGCAAAACTCTTGGCTGCCGTTTGACTGTGGAAGAAAATGACGCCTCCACAGAATTCCTGGTGGGAACGGAAGGTAAGAGGGTTGTATTTTGTTTCATTCTGTTTTCAAAATGGATGTGATGACTACATTATTTTTAATTGAGCTCCAGAAAATTGGGTGAATTGAAGATACTAAAAATGATTGGGAAAAGCTGCTCAGGATTTCTTTTTTAAGCTAAGTAATAAATCGGATACAACGGAAGAGAGTCAACTGACTACAGGTATTAAAAGTGTGTTTCAGAAGGTGCTGTGGGCAATTATTTTTCAAGAGTGAAGTAGAGAGACATCAACTGAGAAGTTCACTTGTAGATTCAGAGGGTCCTACCTGTAAACCAGCAGTGGATTTTTGGGTGGTGTCTGTCTGTCTGTGCCTGTGCCCAGTTTCCAACTGCCTCTGGAGCAGTGCTGGCATCTTCTTTTCTATACGAGCATAACCAGTTCCACATTCTGGGGGTGGTTGAGAGAGGATCGATTCCTGAGCTTGATGAAGAGTGTGAAAGAGGGAGCAAAAGGCAAAGAGCAAAATTTATCACAGTGGAAAAAATTGCTCTGATTTCATTTTGTTGTGCTATGTATGTTTATGCCCTGAACAGTCTGCATTAAATTTCTATTCTGCTCTTAAAGGTGCCTGCATAAAAGCAATACATGCATGGCAAATACTTCCCAGATAAAGGCACAATTTTTACTGCTTTTACTCCTGCCTCATCTTTTAGAAAGTTAAATAGATTAAAGCCTTTCTAGCCCAATTGCATACCTGACACAATTTTCTACAAAGCTGTCAAATATTATGACCAACGAATACCTTCCTGCTGAAATCCCAAGCATTAATGTTAATATTAAAATTTTAAAGCTAAAATTCGCGATTATTTTCTAATACTCTAAACAACAGTTGGACGACCAATTGTAGAGCTTGTAACTCTTTTCTGTGAGGTAGCATTACAAAGCAAGTAAGGAATTTTAGTTTAAGGAATACGAGGATTCCACTAAATTAAAGAACAACTTGTTATATGTGCTGAAGGAAAAGTGATAAAAAATGAGTACAACTGTTCATATCTTTCACCCAGACAGAAGTATTGGGAAGTGCTATAAATAGGACCATTGTTCACAGACTCACCTGGGTTATGTTCAAGGCAATAATAGCCTGATGAAATTGAAAATATATATTTTCTCATTGGGACATATATATATATGTATATAGCCCAGATAGCTATCTTAAGTATCAGTAAGAGTTACTTTTGCACAGCCAGTAGACACACAATTGTAGTTTGCTCATGGCAACTGCCCTGTTAGGGTAGCGAAGAGGTGAATTAAATTGTAGATAGTTGGATAATGACTTGCTATGGGAACCTATAAAAATATCTTCTTTCTGTATTTTTGATAAATGTGGATAAGAAGAGATTGTTCTGTTGTACTGAACAGCATTTTTTCTCTCTCAAGTTTTACTTTAAAAATCGACCCTAGACTTGCTTTTTTTCTCTGCACGTTGGTTTAGTGATGATTTTACACGGTGTATTTAAGTTTTCTGTGGTTCTTACCGAGATACTGAATTTCAAGATTTTTAAATAGAGCACAGAAACGTTTGGCTGGAAACCATCTGCTTCTCAGAGGAAGTGACCAGCCATGGGATAGGAAAAAGAAGACTTGTAGGTATAGGAAAAGGAGGAATAAGTGAAAGGATCTACTTGATCTCTTTGTACTAATAAAAGCATAAAGAATTTGATCAGAAGGTTCTGGACTGGAGCTAATCTCACTCCCAATTTCAGCCATCACTAGCTATGAGAAATTCTGGAGAAAAGTCCCAGTGAATGAGGTTGGCATCTGTTCTATCCATGTCAGGTCACAACATCTGTCTATCATTTCCTCCACTTTTGCCCATCCTTCCTTAGAGAAAAGGTTGAAGGTGATTGGCTACGAAGCTCTATTTGACCCAAATGCTCAGCACTAAAGATGAGTTTTGGCCCCATTCCTGAATTTGGATGTGCACAGGTACAGATACAGGAAAAACCCAACACAGGGGAGCCCCGCGGCTTGGCAGGTGACGCTTTTGTCAGCAAGCAAGGTAGGGAGGATGGGACATCTAATTGCAGTATTGAACATGATGCTATAAATATAGCTGTGCTATAAATTCACTCGAGAGCCTACTGACTCTTATATGGAGCTGATAAAAGGAATGGGGAGAAGACTAATGCAGGGGTTTTTGCCAGGTTAAGGGAGGAGTACTCACTCTGTCTGTGAACCCAGCAGTCGCTTAGCAACATAACGATCAAGTGCAAGCCTGCAAGATGACTGAATAATGTCAGCATGATTAACGTAGAATAGACACAGTGTTGTGAAGGAGAAGAAACTCAGCCCCCAGTGGAAACAGCATCCTTCCACCACAACTCTGGTGTACTAATAAGGAGTAATGAACAGCAACTGCTGCTGCTCTCTACTGTCAGCATACCAAAGTGATTGATAGCTTAGCCATAGGGAGAAATAGTTTCTATTTCAAACAATGCTTAGGTTTCTCCAGCTGTGGTTGCACATTGTCCTCTTGGCCTCTGAGGCAAGTTGAGCATTGCTGCTGGTAGTGGGAAATGCTCGCTATTAATCTGGGAGTCATGCTTAACCATACCTGTATGTAGAGGATTGAGTCCTCTAGGAAAGATAACCTCTACAGTGTTGGCATAGCAGATTTTTAAAGTGAAACTGCCTATGACTGAGGGTTTTCTCCATCTCTGAATTGTTTTTTATGATGGTCTGGAGAAGTTCCTATTTTTGCACAAACAGGTAAGGCAGAATCAAACTTAGCAACAAGCCCTGCGTGGGAACTGATTCTAATTTGGTTTATTGCAAAGTGTGTCTGGATTTCACAGGTGATGAAATACTTATCTTGTGGGGTAATTCGGAAGCCTTGATCTTTTGAGTTTACTGCTGACCCATTAGATTCATTTCATTTCGTTAACCATTTGTCAGCCAATTTCATGGGATTACTTGCTTTGTCAGTAATTTTTGCAGTGTTTCAGTCATTCCATTTTGTCATTTTTATTTGCTGTCATGACTGCTGTTGTCAGAAGAGGGTCATGCTGAAGTGCCATGAAGTAAGTGACAACCATAAAGCATAGAGTATTGTATGTTGTATATTCTGCTTCTTCTTAATGCTCACTCATTGTTATTGCATTTCAGTGATTTTTGGTGTTGACTTTGTTACAAATGGATTAGGTCATCCTAATCCAGAATGGTAGCCATTCTAAACCCAGAAATAGGATGTCATCTCAAAGAGAAATAAAGGCCAGAAGTATTCATCGAATGATTTTATGATATTAGCATGCAGGACCAGATCTCTGAATTTATATCTGAGGACCTGGAGAAGGAGCATGATTTTTCAAATATACCCAGATTCTCCTGGACTTTTGGAGGGTGTTTTGGGGTGGATGGCAGACTAGGGAGGGATGATCGGTGCATTTTTACATAGAATCATAGAATCATTATGGTTGAAAAGACCTCTAAGATCATCCAGTCCAACCATCAGCCCAACACCACCATGCCTACTAAACCATGCCATGAAGTGCCACATCTACACATTTTTTTAACACCTCCAGGGAAAGAGTCTCCATGCCTGTGTGAGGTTCAAAGTAAAGACAAACTTGCCCTTAAAATAATTAAGATCTGCTGCAGTCATCACTGTGGATTCTTTCATGTTTGGAAGCTGTGGGATTTCCCACTTTCTTCTTCCTGCTTCCCTTTGACCTTACTCCCTGATGCTCTCCAAAAATCTCAAGAGAAGTGTGACCAGCAGATTGAGGGAGGGAGGTGATTCTGCCCCTCTGTTTCGCTCTTGTGAGATCTCACCTGGAGTCCTGCATTCAGATCTAGAGTCCTCAGCACAGGCAGGACATGGATCTATTAGAGTGAGTCCAGAGAAGGCCACAAAGATGATCAAAGGGCTGGAGCGTCTTCCCTATAAAGATACACTGAGAGAGTTGGATTTGTTCAGCCTGGAGAAGAGAAGGTTCCAGGGAGACCTTATAGCAGCCTTCCAGTGCTTAAAGGGCAGTGGCAGCAAAGCTTGTGGGTGGCGTGGGGGGTGGTGGGGATAGGATAAAGGGGAATGGTTTTAAGCTGAAAGATGGGACGTTTAGATTAGATATTAGGATGAAATTCTTTCTCATGAGGGTGCTGAGGCCCTGAGACAGGTTGCCCAGACAAGTTATGGATGCCCCATCCCATGCCAAATTGGATGAGGCTTTGAGCAACCTGATCCAGTTGGAGGTGTCCCAGCCCATGGCAGGGGGGTTGGAACGGGGTGGGCTTAAGCTCCCTTCCAACCCAACCGTTCTATGATTCTACGAGAGATGGCTGGGGCCGACTTTGAGTCCTCTTCCCCTCATCAGCACCATTCCCATGCTGCCAATTTCCAGACATTTGTGCTGTTTGCATGGAAACTGTTGTGCTTGAACAGACTCACACTGACCTTAATAATTATTCTTCCCTCCAACTCAACAGTGTTGCTTGCAACAGACACTCACCATTTCTCAATGCTTCTCACTAAGATAACACTGTTAAAAGAATCTCTGTATCCTGGCAGTCATCACATCAGCCCTTGTTCTTCATCTTCCCTCAAAACAGACAATTATTGTCTTACTTTTCTACCGTAAAATTTTCCTTTGATGATCCAAATCTAAAGGAAAAATATTATAAGAGATGAAGGCAAAATTTGGGGGTTGCGTGTTCTCAAAAACCTGTGAAAAGTTAATTTATCACAGTACCTCTGTGTGGGGACTCATTTCACTCATTGGTTCTCTTGGTTGTTAAGATGTTTTTTCTCTGATGCACTGGACGAGCTTTGTCAGAAGCAGTGAGTCTTTTGGCAAGATACAGAATAAACCACCTCCCATGACAGCATTATAGTTTTGGGGTTTTTTTTCACATGGGAGGCTCCTGGGAGCTGTTGCAAGATGCCATCTTCCACTGATATTAAATTAAGAGTAAATTTGAATCCTGTAAATCTAATTTAGAATTCAGAAGAATTTCTTGCCAATAAGCTGTGTTGATGGCTTTTATATTTGGAAGCTGCATCTTTGTGATATAGAAATTATATATTGTGATTTTAATATGAGGCAACATAATGGGCCTTGCAATCAGTGCAGTCTTACAGCAGCAAATGTTTCTAAGTTACTACCATATGCTGATTCTAACAGAGCAAATTTTATTTAAAATAATTATCTGACTTTTCACCTTTTTAAAATGAAATTTGGGGTTAGGCAGGTTTAATATGGATTTAATATGTTTAGTTAAACAGATGATCAAATAAGGCATAAGAAATTGCTCTTATTAAAAATCTGGGAAAGCCACAACACAACAAAAACTTGCCTGCTCTCCAGCTGGAATGTGCTTGCTCCTTATTACTAGGATATCAATCAACTTTAAAATACAAGACAGCTGATGGTTTCGAGGCTGTATCTGCATCACAGATTGTATTGGAGATGTCACAAATTATAATTTAGGATGCACAGGAGTTAGTTACACAAATATGCAAGTTTTTTTTTCCTTGAATTACAATTACAGTACAGCATTCTCTGTAACATGTTGGAATTGATATGGCAGGCGAAGAGGGGGAAATAAAGGCAAGAAATGAATTGTGGAGTTAAAGACTTCAAACTGAAAGCCTGGAAATGCAGCTGTGGGCTCCAACAGGCTTGCCTGGCTTTCACTAGGGCTGGGTCAGTGCAGTGAAGCCTGCGGAGCTGATAGCAGAGCTGAAGCACAGCAGCTGGGAGCTGGGCACGAGCTCAGTCTTGCAGATTGCTGAAGAATTTCGCAGACAGAAGTTGCTGTGGTTAAAATTCATCCTAAATAGGGCCACTGTTGCAGCAGCGAGGACATGTACTGAGTCATGGGCTTGTCGGTGTTCCCAAGTGGGTACTAGAACTAATGACTTTCTTGAAGGTGTGTTGCTGTAGGATTAAGTCTGTTAATGTTAACTAAGTGCTCTGTGCTTTCTCATAGAGGTATTAATTCTAATAATCACAGAATCACAGAATGACCAGGTTGGAAGAGACCCTCTGGATCGTCGAGTCCAACCATTCCCACCAATCCCTAAATCATGCTCCTAAGTACCTCATCCACCCTCACCTTAAACACCTCCAGGGACGGTGACTCAACCACCTCCCTGGGCAGACCGTTCCAATCCCTAACCACCCTCTCTGTGAAGAACTTCTTCCTAATCTCGAGCCTAAATCTCCCCTGGTGGAGTTTGAGGCCATTCCCTCTCATCCTGTCCCCTGTCACTTGGGAGAAGAGGCGAGCTCCCTCCTCTCCACAACCTCCCTTCAGGTAGTTGTAGAGAGTAATAAGGTCTCCCCTCAGCCTCCAATAATAATAATAATAATAATAATAATAATAATAATAATAATAATAATAATAATAATAATAATAATAATAATAATAATAATAATAATAATAATAATAATAATAATAATAATAATAATAATAATAATAATATAATATAATATAATATAATATAATATAATATAATATAATATAATATAATATAATATAATACTATAATAATATAATATAATAATAATATAATAATAATATTATAATAATAATAATAATGTTTAATAAAAGCTTGATCACAGATGTGGCTTTAAACTGAACTGCGGTTGAAAACTTATTAATTGGCTAAAATATCTTATCTTTGTTCCAGAGACGTATTTAATAACCAGTAGCCCTGAAACTATGCCTTGAAAAAAGCAAGATGCACACAGATCTTTTAATATTGCCTGTAGTCATGCAAAGCTGTTACTTTGATCCAGGCTGACAGAAAGGAAAGTACAACGTTGCTTTGCTCACCCAGTATTGCTGCCTGTGGGTCTGAGAAGGCTGGGTAACACCAGTCTAAGGAATGCTGAAAATAAGAGCACACAGTTTACTTTTGGTGGTTTTATTCTAGGGGCTTAATATACCTTCTTAAAAGGAACAGTGACAATGATTGCCTGAACCAGGATGGGCAGGGAGTCTATGAAAGGAACGATACAGAGAAGATGCAGCAAAAGTGGATTACAAAGCAGAGGGTGTGCACTGAGCCTGGAGTTGTCAGTCAAATAACAGGAGGGATCTTACAGTGCCTAGCATAAAAGATGATACGATTTTGTCCTCTATTTGATAATGGGTGTGAACACAAACCCGTCATTTCTAGCATTTGCAAGACAGGAAAGTTAACTAGAAGCGTAATTGCAGGTGAAGAGAGAGGGAGACATTTCCACATTTATGCAAAACTCATCCACAGTCAGTAGGACAGCATTGTCCCGACGTATTTCCAAAGGGTTTTTGTAGATTTAAAATTAGATCCTGCCTTATTAAAGGATGCAAGACTCCAAACGCAGACTTGAAGTAGGAAGAAATAACTTGCTTCCCTTCGTTAGAAGAATTTAATAGTTCCTTGCCACAGACTTTTTACTTGTGAGAATGCTTAGCTCCAGTCTTGGAAGACAATGAGAGCCATTAAAATCCAAATAAATCACAGGAAGCACTCAAAACCTTGCCAAATGTTTCCCTTCTTTGTTAAATTACAAAGACATAAGTGCTAAGAGCATTGTTCCTACTGTGTTTTGAGTGAAATACCAATCTTTCCACTCTCAAATGGATCCCCCTGTTCCCATTGAAATATATGGTACGATTTGTGGGAAATCAGTGGGATTGCTCATGTGAATAACACGTACGTTCTCCAAAAAAGTTATTTTTGGTGCTTTTCTAATAACATTGTGTTGGAGCTCTATTTGAATGATAGGAGCGTGCTCTGAATCTTAGCATAGCAGCACCATAGGTTACCTGGTGGCTAGGGTTGTTAATTATGTACCAAAGATGTGATGTGGGGAGTACATAGCTAACAGGGCTTAAAACAGCCAGCAACAAACCAAGAGAAAGGAGCGAGTCCAGAGAAGAGCAACGAAGCTGGGGAAGGGGCTGGAGAACAAATCTTATGAGGAGCGACTGAGAGAGCTGGGGGTGTTTAGCCTGGAGAAAAGGAGGCTGAGGGGAGACCTTATTACTCTCTACAACTACCTGAAGGGAGGTTGTGGAGAGGAGGGAGCTGGCCTCTTCTCCCAAGTGACAGGGGACAGGACAAGAGGGAATGGCCTCAAGCTCTGCCAGGGGAGATTTAGGCTTGAGATAAGGAAAAAATTCTACACGGAGAGGGTGGTTAGGCATTGGAACGGTCTGCCCAGGGAGGTGGTTGACTCACCTTCCCTGGAGGTGTTTAAGGTTAGGGTGGATGAGGTACTGAGGGGCATGATTTAGGGATTGGTGGGAATAATTGGACTCGACGATCCAGTGGGTCTCTTCCAACCTGGTTATTCTGTGTGAAAACAAGAGAAGGTCTCCAGTTCAGTACTACCAGAGCTACAGCAAGGCTCATCCAAGAGAAAGGGATTAATTCCCTGTTGTCACTGCCTCGGGTGAGCTGCCTACATTTCTTCATTTTGGAAATGGATGAGTACTTCACGAGAAGAGCAGGTTAGGGTAGGTGATGAGGAAGTGCTGGTACTATTATCTTGTTATTTAAAATTTTAAAGCAAGATGTGGGTGACCAAAGTCAAGTCACTGCCCTTCCGTGGGTGTTCACAATTACATTGCACCGGGAAGCAGACCTGGTGGGATGGAATAACCTTACACGCTACATCCTCCTTCCCAGCAGTCACAACGCTCAGCAAGGAAGGAGCAAAGCTGATGTAATTACCTGCGGCAGAGGAGCACCAGGCAGCCTCTTCTTTGTAAAACAGATCTAGTGGTGGGGGACACACCTTAAAGGGGACAGATGTGGTATTTGACCCCTACTGTGTGGGTCATTTTTGTTTCTTTGTGCAGTGGCAATTAACACAAAATTTTTAAGCAGTGACCTAGGAAGAAACTGCAGTTTCTTCCATAACAGCGCTTTAAAACTGTGGTCTCCAGATCCAAGCCTTTTCTTTGGCTCCATATGGTCGTTTCTCCACAGAGGTGAATCTGCATTAGTAATGAAAGCATTTTTATCTGACATCATGTACCCAAGGTATCTTCAGATCAGGCCTAGGGCCTGGGACTCAGATACAGAGGGCTTCAGTTAGGGTTTAGGTTAGAATCTAGCTACAGTATCCTTCAGATCATCCGTTGGAGTCAGTGGCATCGCTTTGAGGATAAATAAATCCTTCTTTTGGTCTGGAAGTGTCTGAAGTTAGTTGTCTGAAGATTTTCCTAGTTGGCAGGGTATTTTAAAAATGAAAAAAATCTGGAGCTTAAGGCATGTAGGGATTGAGTGGAAGATCCTGAGCTGTGCAAGCTTGCTGGGAGAGTTTTCTTGTGAGAAGGGCTGTGGGGTTATGCATTTTATGATATGAACAGACGTGAACCTGGATCTTCTGCTTCTAAATTTGTTCTACAGCCACTAGACAAAAGCAGACTTATCTGCTTCTTCACCCACCCTGTCAGCCTTGGCATCAGGGCAAGCCTCTCAGCAAGTTTCATGCCTGCTTAATTTGTAATCTGAAATTTCCTTCAGGCAAGAGATAGGTGCCAGTGACTTGATCACAACTGCATCACTTCTGGGCATGGACAAGAATTTTGTTTCCTGAAGTTTTGTACTAGAACTGCCAAAGTATAACTTCTGTGTAGAAAGAAATGGACCCAGAAGTATTTTATCAACCTTAGAAGGACTGTTTCATTTTTAAAGCATGAAAAGGCCAGCTGAACACAAAGGGAAATAAGATGAGCTTCTGGAGAATATTCTGTGAACAAATGGGAATACAAACATACCCTAAAATACAAACATACCAGAGAATTCACTGAGTAGATGCCCAAAGATTCCAAATCTAATGCTTCTGATACTTAGCATAACTGGTGTTATTAGCTATGTTATCTGACAGTCTGTAAAACTGGTTACAACTTAAACTGAGGATCTCACCCCTCCAAAAAATGAAGGGAAGATCTGCTCCTAATTGCACTCCACTGGAGGCACAAAGTGCACCCATGAGCTTATTCCACTCAGTGTTTCTCATTGAACTATGAGCCAATTTGGTGCAGCCTTAAAAAGGAAGAATGTGCTCTGGAAGTTGTTTTTCTGAACTACTGATAAGCAAAAGTTTTGTTTTTAACTATGGCTTACCATTGATGATTGTTTTATGGGAAAGATTCAATGATACCATCTTAGTACTTTTATCTTGCATATTAAAAAATGAAACTACGCAAGCAAACCCGTATTTCTCACATTGGTATAGAGAACCTTTTAGCTGGTGGCTGCTATATCTAACTTTCCATGTCTGTTTACAATTTCAGGAGCACAGAAGTCATGAGTACTGTCTCAGGTACACGAAGTACAACAATCACTTTTACTGTCCGACCTGGAACCAGCCAGCCGATCACACTGCAGAGCAGGTCCCCAGACTATGACAGTAGGACCTCAGGAGCAAGACATGCTCCAAGCCCTGTGGTTTCACCAACAGAGATTAATAAAGACATCATGCCTGCTCCTCTGACTGCTTCTGCTTCTGCTTCAGCTTCATCTCCTTCTCCGACTTTGTCCGAGGTATTTAGCCTACCCAGCCAGCCCCCTTCTGGGGACTTATTTGGCTTGACCGCAGGGCGCAGCAGGTCTCCTTCTCCCTCAATATTACAACAGCCAATCTCAAATAAGCCTTTTACAACTAAGCCTGTCCATCTGTGGACTAAACCAGATGTGGCAGATTGGTTGGAAAGTCTAAACTTAGGTGAACATAAAGAAACATTTATGGACAATGAAATAGATGGCACTCATTTACCAAATCTACAAAAGGAAGATCTGATAGACCTTGGAGTGACTAGAGTTGGGCACAGAATGAACATAGAAAGAGCTTTGAAACAGCTGCTGGACAGATAAGAATAGCTATTTTGCCTCACAAACTTCTGTTGATAACTAGAGATGGGCTGGTACTGAAATACCCCAAATGCCTTGTCTGTCTGCGAGTGCCAGAAAAATTGGGGGGGAGGGGGAAAAGAGTTTAATTCCTGGTACTCAGGTAATGCAGACCGTGTGCTACATGCCCAAACATAAATTTAAAAATGTTACACGAGTGGGGCCAGTTTATTTCAAAGTTGTGGGGAGATACAAGAGAGAGAGAAAATTGTTAACTTTAAAAGTACTATCTCTTGATAAAATCCTTCTGCTGGAATCATTACATACCACTTTTCTTTCAACTTTAAACTGCAAGCACTTCATTTTTTTTATTGAAAAGCACTGTATTCTCTTCTTGACATACAGTCTCCGAGCAGGCTTCCTTCTCCAGCCCTTAGTTCATTTTAAGAGGATAGAGTGCTTCGTTACCATTCAAACCCATTCTTGTTAGTAGCAGAGGCACAGTATTAAGACAGGTACGGGAGTTCATATTACTGTTTTTTACTAGTTTAGCTCTCTGATTTATTGGCAGTGAAGCTGGTTGTTCTGCTGGAATTAGTTCAAAGGTAACCTTGCTCTGTTTTACCTGGTGTTTCTTTATTTCTGCAGTTATACTTAGCGCTCTTCCAAGGTGGCAGAACAAGTTCAATACATGCTCCATTGACTTGACCTGTAAGGTGATGCAAATATTGCATAAAAACTGAGGAGGAACGCACACTTAGAGGTACAACAAAATGAAGCTAGTTTGAACCTAAGACCCCCAGTTTTCAACCAGCTAAATGACTGCTAAGATGCAATGTGAACTCTACAAGCCAGTAAAAATTTGGGGTTATGTAGAGGTGCACCTTTTGGACTTCATGGTCAGATCCTCAAATATGCTGAGCCTTGAGAGATGCTGTTTAATTCAGTGAGTGGTAAGTGCTTCACTAGAAAGAATTACAAAAAAGCATGAAAGTTCCCAGGGAAGCCAGTGGGAACCTTGCCAGTATTTTAAGTGTGAGAGAGGGATTTCGGCTTATTAATGGAAGTGGAAATCTTTCAGCTTGTAAAAAAAAAAAAAAAAAAAAATGAAAAAGGTGAAAATGTCATCCCAAGATGGAGAGAGGTGTCTAGTGTCTCGGAACGCTTGTGTTCCAAGGGCCAGGAGAAATGGGTAGGTATCCAGTTTCTTGGTTTTGTCACTGTTAACTGGTATTGGCTTCTTGACAAGGACAGCAGGCTGAGGACTTCATGGGGGGAGCTGGATGCTGCCCATCGGCCTCCAGTGATTTCTTTGTAGGGCTGTTAGTGAAGTCGCAGGAGAGGTGCTTGCACCCTGCTAGACACCACGCGGCTGTGGCCAAGCATATTCAGGTGGGGAAAAGAGCTCAAGAGCTTTCCAGGAGACTTCAGTCAACAGGGGAGAAACAAACAGATTTGGTTAATCTGACTTTTCTTTTCTTCTTAATTTTCAAGTTAACAAGTCTCTCTCTGCATGTTTGGACTCCCCTTGTAATTAACACCTCCTAATATCTGTGAATTTTGTAGGTCTTTATTAACATAATATTCAAGATGTTCAAGGTGGGTAAATTGTGTGTGGATGGCTAGACTGCCTACCTACCATACTTTCAGGTTCTCTTGCATTTTGCAAGGTACCTGAACTTTCTTTCCTTGATATGGTCCTTGATATGGTCCAGCCTATCTCTAATTTTTTTATTGTGATTATTTTTGCTCACAAACAAGTGTCTAATTAGGTCTGCAACAGCCCTAGTATGAGTACATAAAGTTTAGCATTTTAAATATCTTTCTTTACTGCAAGTTTAAATAGTTGTACAGATAGTTTATAAGCACAATATTTTAAGAAAATAAGTGGCTGGTCTACTGGGCAGCCTTTGTGCCACTTCAGTGCTAGAAAGTTAAAAACAAAAAAACAAAAAAAAAAAATACTTTTGTGGTTTACTACTATTTCTGTGGAATAATTATAAAGTCTTGACCTTTTTAAAATCAACCTCATTTGGATGCATCTGAACCAGCAGAGCTGTGTTATATTTTCTATCTTTGCTAGAACTTCTACAAAGGAGGATGAATCTTTCTTCAACAGTGGTTATAGTTACCAACGCATTGGATACTCGTAAAAAGCAACTTATTTAGCCTCCTGCCCCCTTTACGGAACAACAAATCTTTTGACTAAACATCTGTTACTACGTTATATTTGTATTTGAAAGTTCCAAGTATCCTTGTAATAAAAATCAAGTACTAAGGCGTTTTGCTTTCAAGAGTACTGAATTTTTCCATAGGTGGTGTAGAGAACGGCAGTTTCATTCAGCTAGTCGATACAAGCAACTTGAGGCCATCGATTACTTTAAGAAGTGTAAAAATGGTAATTTAGCCATCATTGTCTTCCATTTGGTGATACGACAGAATTCAGTAAATAAACCACTAACGCCATGCTCTTTTTTTTTTTTTTTTTTTTGTTTCTTTGGGTACAGTTGATATTACCTCTATAAGATGTGCCAGAAAATACGTTAGAAAATATGATAGTAAAAGGAAATATAGAAGTTGACTTTTAAGATGCTTTTTTAATCACAACCTTCTTGTTGAATTTACGTTGAACAAGTGCTGGCATACACGGTAAATCACAGTTGGCGGTAAAACCCTTTCTTACACAGGTGTGTTTCTTGCTCGTGTATCTTTTCAGGTACTGAAAGACTAGGTACAATACAATTAGTAGAAAATAAAAAGGTTTAACATGTTAAAGAGCTAATGAAATAGTTTTTTTTACATTGTGTCTTATGAAGTAAAGGTAAGGAGACCTGAGAGGACCTACTTTCACCAATAAAATGCACCTCTGACAAGACGAATTGGTCTCTAGCTCTGTGTGATGATTTTGCTACAGAAAGCAATAGTAACAGATACAACATTGCCTCCAAGTATTTTCATCAGTCTGGAAATGTTGGGGGGAAGGAGAGAAGACCCATTTATTTCATGCTACTATGATAGTGAAAACCAAGTTGTTAGAGATCTATGAAATACGTTATGATATTCTGGGTTTTAGGATCAAGTTTTGTTTATATACTGTAATTTAAATAAATTGCATTTACATGCCTAGTTTCTGTAATATTTGTGTATACAATACCAAAATCTTACAAGATGTAAATTGTGTATAACTGCACAGACTCCTTTCCCTAGGTGTCTGAGAACATTTTAAGTTTAATTCATATATTATAAAATGACTAGATGTGACTGTTGATTTCCAGAATTTACATATCACAAAAGTTAATTATTTGTGGTACTTAAGTTAATAAAAATAGTGATTTTTTTTTCTCAGTTCTTAAAAAGCATTACCCAGTTGATCTGGCGATGATTATGTGTATGAGCCACAAATATTGATATTTTTTTCCATTACATTTTTTCTTTTCTTTTCTAGATATCAATATGTTTCTCGCTATAGTTTGTGTAACAACTTGTGTTCACGTTATCTATGTTGCTGTAATTTTTGTGCTTTAATTCCTCTTATTTCGACTGATTAAAAAATCAAGCTCCTGTAACTTGCACTTTCCCCCAATCCTTAATACTCTTGTATGGCAACCAAAATTACTGTAAGAAATAAATATAATATTGCACTAAGGTTGTGGTTCTGATTGCAAACAGAGAACACTGTCTGAATTTTTATTAAAAGAAAAAAAGTTGCCAAAAAACTTGCAATCTGATGTTATTGAAAGTGCATAAAATGCTTTAACAAAACATAGGTAGATTTCAGGTGGAATAATTGAGTTATTGTTGGGAAAAAGACCATTTCCTTTTTATTTCTTCTTTTTGGTTAAAGCATTCTTTATGCCGAACCTTTACTGAATTTCAGATTCATGTGTGAAATTTGAAAAGTAAAAATGTTCAGCGAGAGGTGGAAGAAATACGTTTCTATTTGCCTTAAGGTGGATTTCAAAAAATCATTGGCTATTTTGTTCTTGGCTGAGCGTGTGTGTGTGGGAATGCATGCTCTCAGCTGGTCACGTAAGGCACTCGACTGTGGATCTGGTCTAGGATTTAATAAGGCACAGAAAAGAAAGTTGGAGGTGGGGGGCTGGAGTTCCTGTAGGGCAAAACAGCTTTACAAAGGAGAAAAGGAACCAGTGCTCCTTATCAGACTTTTTGTGCATCTTGTGACTAAAAATATGTACCAGCGGAGTATATTTGTACTGTGAATAAACAAGGCTCACAATGGAGGGGGGTGGGGGGAAGGAGGCGATTCACATCTTCTTTCAGCCTAATCTAAACATTTGGTTTTCTATCTTTAAATGGGGATGCAATGAAGAATATTTTTATTTTCTAAGTTATCGGAATAAATGCCTAGAACTGTTGCCATTCAGCTTCATATGTTTCCTTAACTATTATTCTCTTCTTAAATATTAACCATCATTTCTGTACTTGCCTATTATTTGTCTCATATTTTTCCAACAACAATTACTTGGCAGCTTTGTTTTGTTAAAAAGAGATAGAAGACACAGCCTTTGTTTTCATTTCAGGTATTGTGGCAATCCAGTGATAAACATCTGTGTATCTAAATAAAGTCAGGTATTTACAGTCCAAAACAAAAAATGCTTTGCAACTGTCTGTGCTTTGTTGGTCCAAGAAATGAAAAGATTTGATCATCGCTGTTGTGGTCTCCATTGTTTCAACGTGTTGTGTTTTGTTTCATTCTTGGGTTTCTGTATTTATATGTATGTTTATGTAATTTTATGTCTTTTTCTACATTCCGTGGTCTTTCAATCCTTTTGTCCAAACCCACGACAAAACCCCAGTAGCTCTGTCGGGCCACGCAGAATAGCACGGGTGCAACAATACTTGAGAACAACTGTTTTTAAAGAAAAAAAAAGAAATGTACGTGCCTTATAATTTTCAACCTGGATCAACTACACTGTATTTAACATAAAGAGCTTTGTTTTCAAGTTGGTATAGTACCTGACAAAAAGAGTTTTCTCATTTTTGAAGTCCACGTCGCTGCATTGAGAAAAGCGATCAGAAAAACTGAAATTATTTCCATCTTATTTAGAACAATTTTCAGCATTATGAGACTGAAGTCCTCTATTCAAATAAATGAAAGGGGATGAAAATTCAAAGAGGCTGTTATTTTGAATTCAGTTTACTGCCATAAATACTTGGTTCTTCATGTAGTTGATATATACTGTATTTCACGGACAAGGTAACCATAATAAATAAACTAAGGGGACTTCGGCTTCTAAGTCTGAAGCCAACTGGTTCTGTAACGCTGACATCTAGTGGAATTTGATGGACAAAGTCTCAGATTAATATAAGAGCTTTTCCAATCTGTATTTATTTTAAACAAATGTCATTCTTTCTACAAGAGGTCGTTTTAGCAGAATTTTTATTACTTCAAGTTGGCCTGAATATTTAAGTCAGAAAAAAAGGCTGACTGTAGAATTGCACAAATTATACACGGAATGAGAAATCTTTACAGAACTGTAACGTGTTTTCTAGTTTATATGTCGCTATGTTCTCTCAATTTCATGTTTTGAATGTTAGCATCCCCATATGATCCTTCATCTGCATCAAGCATGATTTTTAATGACAAGATAGGTTTTTGTCTCCGGTGCTGCAAATGTTGGACTGTTTTGAGTGATTTCAAAAGTTGCAATCTGATGAACAGCAGGTATTTCAGATCCAAACTGCAGAAGAATGCAGGAGATCTAGGTTAGGAATTAGATTAGAAGAGCTGGTGGGTTATTTCCCAGATGTGCTTGCAGAACTGAAGTTTGGTTTCTCAAGCGAAATTTGAGTTTTTTTCCTCAGGATTGATGCTAGAAGGAATACGTGCACGGGTGTGAGAGTTCTTGTATGCTTTTGATGTAATGGTTCTCGGACAGCATTAGAAATCCATGTACAAATAGGACACCAGTGTTGCATGTGCTTAAAAGTGTATCGGAATAAATGTTGCGGTGTACCTGTTTGCTTTGGAAGTCTGAAGAGAATACAATGTACAGAAACCTCAAAATGTAATTCATGTTTTAATGGGTTGTTGTCCACTGATACTTTCACACTCTCTAATTGTCCTTAGTCTCCTAGCTCTTTTATATACTTAAAAGCAATTCAGAGCAATGTCTTGTAAATTCAGGGGAAAAAGAAAAAGGCTTGGAACAGCTGAAACTGGGGTTTGAGGGAGAGGAGTTGAGACCTCTCTGCTGCACAGCCTTCTGAAATCTTTGATTCATTTGCCTTGAGGATGTCCTTCTTTAAAACAAATCCTGAGGGAAGTGCTGCCTTGTTACCATGATGTAAAGAATTCACAGCTCCCTAAACAGGCACTCAGTTGTCCACAATGAATTTTGAGAACTGTCAAGCATGGGACCCACTGAACCTGCCCTGCAGGCAATACTTGTGACCTCATTTGATATCAGACCTTTTAAGATGTGCAGCCGTGAAATCAAGGTGAGATCTCTCATTGGTGAAGCACATATAGAAAGGTGGTTGAAACACAATTTGAAGTGTCCTTTATTAGTCCACATGTAGTGCTGAAAAATAAACAAAAATAACTTCTTTTGTAGCTGAACATCATCAAATTTGAGCTCTGAGTCCTTTTGTGCACAAAATAATATTGTGATTAGAATTTTATTTTTTATGTCGAGCCATGCTCTATCTATACCCTATTCTCCATTTGCTCCATCTCAGCAATTTTCTTTCTTTACAAAGCAATGGATGTTAATTTTCACATGTGCAACATTCTGTAGGTCTGTTTAATTCAGCTGAAGACTTTATAGTGACCCAGTAACAGATTACATGCTCTACATTCCACCTGAGGTTATCGGAGTTCTCTAATAATGCTAAGTATCTGCATTACAGAGAATTTCAAGTTTTAGAAAAGAAGATTTCTTTCAAAGAAAAAAGACTAGAGAAAAGGAGGCTGAGGGGAGGTCTTACCACTGTCTACAACTACCTGAGAGGAGGCTGTAGCAAGGTGGGTGTTGGTCTCTTCTCCCAAGTGACAGGTAGTAGGACAAGAGGAAATGGACTCAAGTTGCACCAAGGGAAGTTCAGATTAGACCTCAGGAAAAATTTCTTCCCCAAAAGAGTTCTCAGTCACTGGAACAGGCTGCCCAGGGAGGTGGTTGAGTCACCATCCCTGGTGGTATTTAAAAATCAGGTAGATGACAGTCTCAGGGATAGGGTTTAGTAGAGGACAGGTACAGAGGGACTCCATCTCAAAGGTCCAGCTAAGTGATTCTAAGATTCTGTGATTCCAAGTGGATCGTTTACACCCTTTGCCTTTCAGCCTATCATTTCTGCACATGTCCTTACTCAACTGGGTGTTCTTATACCTCTTTAGAACTGTTATGCAAGCTTCAGCCCTTAAAAGAAAAGCCACTGATACAGACCTAATACTGTACATATTAACTGTCTGTGCAGATGACAAGGCTGATTATCCGCAGGGAAGATCAATACAGCATATTCTACACTTCAAAGGCCACTGCAATGGAAACAGGAAAAATCTGAGCCTACAAAACGCACCAAGTGGAAAAATCTCACTGTGAATCCATGGTACTAATCTCTTGGAAGAGAATGAGAGGAAGAAAAATCTTTGTCTTGATAAAGACAAGCACAATACATAGCCAGGAAAAAGGCAAGGCATTTTCAACAAGAAATAAGGCCCCATTAATATGAGTGGGCTGGAGGGCGTTCACAGAGCTCATCTCCAACGAGTACAATTGAGATAGGTGTGGGAACCAGCTGCTAGCGAGATACTGCGAGTGGGGGCTCACAGCAGGTTTTAAAATGACTTGGTCTATTTAACCAAGCAAACAGAGGGCTGAAATCAGATGTCTGCTTTTCCCACTCACATGAGTGGGTGAACAGCCAGGAGAAAGATTTTAACTAAGAGGAACATCAGCGCTGGAAATACATGTTACCAATTGGCAATGAATAAATTCTGATTGGAAAGTAGGAGAAAGTCCTAACTGTGAGAATCATAGAATCACCAGGTTGGAAAAGAGAAGAGTAGGGCTGTAGTGTAATCTCCTACAAGGAATAGTGTGGGAGTTCATGACCGCAGGCACTGAAAGTTCATAAACTGTGGAGAAGTCCTGTGTGGATCTCTCCCAGCATGAAGCTTACCCCAGGGCACTTTCGGCTGTTCTGCTGAAGCCATAAAGGGGGCTGGAAAAAAAAGAGGGTGGTGGGAGACAAGCCTAGCCCGGGGACAGGACCCCATAGCTGGGGAGATGGATGGAGGCTCTAAACTGGTGTTTCCCTGCTTTACATTAAAAAATAATAATTAGATTAATAGCAAAGCATTAGATGAAACACTGGTTCAGAGAAACAAAACCTAGGATACGCATCTGAGTGATGCAAAAACGAATGCTTGGCTGCAACGTTGATAAATTTGGGGGGCAGAGGGGCTGAGTGTTGGCAATGATTTGCTCAGAAGAGAGAGAATCCTGCCACCTCTGCATGGTAGTGGATCTCGTTAGCAAAAATTAGGTGTTTGACCTCATTAAGGATTAAATTCAAGATTATGCCACTCAAGGACTAAGCAGCTAGCCCTGATGATGTTGTTAGTATGTGCTGTGCCAGTTATTCCTTCACCTTCAGGTTTTGCTTGTTTTCTTGGGTTGTTCTGATCTACTTTTTAAAGAAATCAATGAAACAGCTAAAGACCTTTGGCTTGTGCTTGGCATCACTCACCCTGCCCACTCTAGCTGAGATTTTTTATATGTACTATACCATAGATGACATCACATCCTATATCTCTGTAAAAAAATAAAATTGAGGAGAGAAAACACAGTGTTTTGTATCAACAGAATTAAAGAGAGAATAATTTCAATTATTCTTGATAGATTTTGTTAGGTGACTCTGGGGACATGACTGTCTGGACTGGCCAAGGGTGCACTGAACCCCTCACCCAGGGAAGGGAAGGGTTCTCTGAGGTGCCCAAGCATCGGGGTGCACCCAGGTAGACACGGCACCGTGCTTCTTTATTGTGCTAAAGCACTGGAGCCAACCAGCCTCTCTGCAAGATGTATTTTAAGTTAGGTGGAAGTTAATGAAATCCCAAGTGATGGCCTGGCATCTGGTGGGGTCTGATCCACCCCAAATTCTTTCACGGCGTCTTCCTAATGAGAACCTAAATTATGACAAACAAAAGCAGCTGAGCACCATTCAGAGACATTCCAACCTCTCCCCTGTTTATTGGCTGTTTATTGCCTGGTCATGTGGTTTAGCCTTGGGGCTCATAAAAGAGAAGGAGCATGAAGTGGGATGGTTCTCCTCTCTCTGTTGGGAAGAGTTGGGGTCAGAGCTTTGGGGCTGGAAGTCTCATTTATTTCCTTGTTCTGCTTTAGGGTAAGTATTTTAATTTTCAACTTATTTTGCCTAAATATTTTTGTTTGTTTGATTGATTGATTCTTCTACAAGGTGTATGGTACAAGGTCATGTCTCTTGCCTTTTTTTTTTTTTTTTTTTTTAGTGAAACATGTTGATTTTCTTCTTTTTTTTAACTATTAAGTAACAGATGAAGGCAACTTTTCAACTAGAGGATGTTCCATCAGGTGGAGAAAATCCTGTCTAGTTAGCTGCAATAAAAAAAAAATCCTATTAAAAAATGGCTTTCGGAGATTTGAAAGGCCAAACCAATATTCAGAAACCAAAAGAAACCAAGATGTGATTGTGTATTATTCACTGTGCCCCAAAGAGTGATAGACTAACCTTTCAGTGAGGATATTAGTGTTGCCATCCAGCTGAATAGTGACATCTTGTTAATTTATACACTTAGATAAAACTTATGCTTTCTATACTCTAATTTTTTTATGACTCTTGGGTTTATTATTAGAGAATGTACACATAATACTGTAAGTATTATCGTGTTATCAGCTTCTTTCACAGAAGAAAACCAACTTGTTCTGATTTCTTTGGCTTTAAATCTAAGATCTGTTGAATGTTTGGGGTTGTAACAATGCTTTATGCAGAGCAAAGAGGAAAACCACCTCTGTTAGTGGTTAAAGTGCTTCCCTGAGAAGCTTTGGGGTTGGGAAGACTGGCAGGACATTCCATGACTGCCATGAGGCTGGCACTGTCTTGGATGGTGACATTTTTGCAGTGTGTTGAGAATGATGGTGCATCAAGACTATCCAGAGATCTGAGCAACGTTTTCAGAAGCGCTCGAATGCATTTGTCATCTGTGACAGCACTTACAGGGGAATTCAGGCAAGCGAAGATGTAGGCAGGTGACTGACATTAATGAAGAGAAAGACTGAAACACTCAAAAAGGGAATCCATCCTCTCACTAGCTGGTCAGCTATTACTATTCTTGGTTTTTAACTCAGGACAGTTTCTTTTCCCTGACTAAGCTCTTGTTCTTCTTGCATATATGATATTCCGTTTTTTTTTTTTCTAGTACTTTCTACGTAACATTGTTTTTTTTCCACGATTGCTTTCCAATAAAACTTAAAATCAAAATACTTGATCTGCTTAAGTGAAGTCTTCTGGACACAGATCAAAACTTCTTTCTGTTCAGGAAAAGTGGAAGCCTTCTGGATAGTAAGACACAGTGGAATGGCATTACTAGCAGGTAATTGATGAAATAAAGCCCCCAAAGAACAAAACCCGTACAGCAACGCGTAGTAGCTGATTTTAATGATGCATATAAGTGACTAGAGAACTCTCCTCACTGAACTAACCAGGCTACAGATCCACTGGGAGAGTCACACGATAGCTAAAAAGGTAAAGCCTGAGAACGCAGTCCCTCCTCTTACTTCTCTGCTCAACATCCACAGGGGAAAGAGGAAAACTGCTCTAAGGGGCAGGAGAAAAAGATGGCAAGTGCACAGGGATGCTACACACATCATAAATGTTGTGTGGAGTGCTGGCTAAAGGAGGTGTCCAATCTGGGAGCACTGGAGATGCAGCTGGGCTCTGTTAGGTATAAACCCTTGCTGCTGTTTTTATTCAAGACTGCATATACATTGCTGAAATCCTGACTTCAGTTATGATTTGTCTTTTTTAATTACTGCCTAGGTTAACAGGTACTGCTCTGACCTGTATTTTGGTTATATTAATTTGGTGAGGGTTGGATATGTGTACTGTCATATACACCTAACTATTAAATTCAGAGACAAATATTAGAACGATGCATATGCAATAGGGCTAATAAAAGCCAGGAATTTAATCAACTCTTATCTAATGCACTTAAGATAAATATGGCTGTAAATAGGAGGGGGCAGATTTAAATTGGACATAGGGAGGAAATTCTTCACAATGAGGATGAGGAGGCACTGGCACAGGTTGCCCAGGGAAGCTTTGGCTGCTCCATCCTTGGAGGGGTTCAAGGCCAGGTTGGATGTGGCTTTGGGCAACCTGATCCAGTGGGAGATGGAATTAGATGGGTTTTTAAGGTACCTTCCAACTCAAACCATTCTATGATTCTAGTGACTAGCATTTTCTTTATAATAAGGATACTTACAACTTCAATCTAAGAACATTTGAATTTGTATCAGTTTGTAGCTTTCCGCTAGAAAAGCCAAAGGCCAAAACTGACATCTAATGCTTACAGGAGGAAAAGGTCATTTGAGTGCAAATTAGCAGCAATGCAATTTTAAAAGCAGTGGGGAACGAGCTCACTGGAGAATTTGTTTCCACATTACAATGGAAATAGCACCCAATATTTAGTAGAGAAATGTTATTATAAACTTGCAATACTACCAGACTGTATTTAAATTCTTGCATTGCCACATTAAGAAAAGTTTTGGGTTGTTTTTATTTTTATCATTGCTCTCTGTTGACCACATTAAGGTTTCTTGCACTATTGTGCAAACACAGGGAGCCAGAGAGATGCAAGATGTTTAGTTAATTAGGGTTTTTTTCTAGGTGGCATAAATAGATGAATTCAGGGTAAGATGATACACTCAGTACTTTGTTTTACTAGAAATGGTAATAGCACTCTGTGTGCCTGAGAATAATCATAGAAGCATAGTAGAGTTTGTGTTGGAAGGGACCTTAAAAATCATCTACTTGCAACCCACCTGCCATGGACAGGGACACATCCCACTAGACCAGGCTGCGCAAGGACCCATCCAAGCTGGCCTTGGACACTTCCAGGGATGGGGCAGCCACAGCTTCCCTGGGCAATAGTCTTGAACTAATGAACATGTGTATTTGGCTAACAGCAACGTTAATAATAACATTAGAAGTAGTACTGATGTAAATGAGTATGTAATTATCCAGTACCTTGTGGGTTAAATGAATGGAGACCGCTGAAGAAAATAAGTAAGTGGGTGAGCTAGGGCACGGAGCAGCTTTTAAGGGGATGATAGCAAATGGACCTGAGAAGTCTCACTTGGAGAGAGAACTGCTCTCTGGCTGTTTCTCAGTATGACAGACAATGGAACATTAGCTGGTCTTGCATATAAAAGTGCTTACCTTTTGTATTAATAAGAGATGGTAACTTTGCTTTTCTTTGTTTCCACCATGAGGTATGAGAGCGCCGATAATGGCAGTTGGGAGGGTGAACCCAACCATGAAACTAAGAGCTGCTCTGAGTCTCCAGATCCACTGTGGGTTTCATTCCAGAAAAACTAGATCTTGAATTAAAGATCTTTTATGCTAAGTGCTAGGCTGCAAACCTTCCTTATAAAAATCAACGTAGCATTTTCAATTGCAGCAGATATTTGTTGTAGATCACTGTCCATCTAAATATGACCAAAATGTTCTGTAACAGAGTTACCACCTACAAGGCTGATGACAACTGTTTATGAAAAATTAAAAGTATTTGAAGAGTCACAAGGGCCATGAAAATGATCAGAGGGCTGGAGCACCTCCCATGCAAGGACAGGCTGAGAGAACTGGGCTTCTTCAGCCTGGAGAAGAGAAGGCTTCAGGGAGACCTTATAGTGACCTTCCAGTACTTAAATTGGGCCTATAGGAAGGATGGAGATGGACTTTTTTGGTCAAGTCTGCTGTGACAGGACAAGGAGTAATGGTTTTAAACTGAAGGAGGGTAGATTTAGGCTGGATGTAAGGAAGAAATTTTTTACAATGAGAATGGAAAAACACTGGCACAGGTTGCCCAGTGGAGGCCCTGCCTCTGGAAACATTCACGGTCAGGTTGGATGTGACTCTGAGAAATCTGATCTGGTTATAGATATCCTTGCTTAGGCAGGGGAGTTGGACTAGATAACCTGTAATTGTCACTGCCAACCCAGCATGTTCTATGATTCTAGGTAGAAATCTCTCTCCTGACCTTTCTCTCATAGTGATGTTGTCCAACAATGACCTACCCATCCTAAAGACGGGATATCTTTAGCTGTTGCAGTGCTACCCAAGGATTTTGTATTGGCCCCTGCTAGATGCCGGCATCTAAACGGTACTCATATCATGGCCTTACCTTGCCAGGGAAGGAAAAGTACAGAGCCACGGCCAGGAGCTCACAGAAAGGATGGCAATGCTTGAGCTTTGCCCGGCAAGTGCTGTGCTGAAGTGTTAAATCGCTCTCGCCATTGTCCTCCGTTTTTGTATCAGAAGTAGATGTGGAATCTCTACAAGAGGACACCAGTGTGCAAACTGGTGGCGGAGGACTCTACCAACTGGAGCTTTCTTCAGATCACAGAGTGAAAATTGGGAGGACAACTGGCAGCAGACATATAGTTCAAGCAGTCACCCAAAGAGCTGTAACAGCATCTGCGTTTCCCAGGAGCATTTTCAATGCAAAAATTGCCCCACGTGAGCAGATATAACTGAGTGTCTGGAGAAGCCCGACTGTGTGAAGAAGAAAACGAGTCTAACAAGTTAGTAAATGCTGCACTTTGAATTCAATGCTGGCCACACCAGCAGTGCCAGGAGCTGAGATGGTAACTCCCTGATAGTAAAGGAAGGCCAGAGCCAACTCTCTGGATGTGGTTTGCAAATGTGACCGGCTCTTACACAGAGGCAGTTGCAGCGCCCACAGCAGCACCTGGAGAAGGTGATCTCCTGTTGGGGAAAGGGAGGAGGCACCAACTAGAAGGGTGGTGTCGTGCACAGCCTCACTGGTGAAAAATGTCACACCAAAGGGTGTTGGGCACATAGGACTGGGCAGCACCTGTAATGAAAAGACACACCTCAGCACCACATGTTTGCTCCAAGGCAAACAAAATCCCTTTGGATGCAGTTGAGGTTCTATTTGATGCTGTTGCATCCAAGAACTTCATAGGTTTCCAAGTTTGGTCACCTGAAGGGTGTTAACTCAAGAAACCATTCTGTGTGTGGCATTCTGTTCTTGGCTTGTATCAGAAACGGCGTGGCCAGCAGGTCCAGGGAGGTTCTTCTCCCTCTGTACTTGGCACTGGGGAGACTGCACCTCAAATACTGCGTTCAGTTCTGGGCCCCTCAGCACAAGAAGGATGTTGAGGCTCTGGAGCGAGTGCAGAGAAGAGAGCGGAACTGGTGAAGGGGCTGGAGAACAAGAGGAGCGGCTGAGGGAGCTGGGGGGGTTCAGCCTGGAGAAGAGGAGGCTGAGGGGAGACCTTATTGCTCTCTACAACTACCTGAGGGGAGGTTGTAGAGAGGAGGGTGCTGGGCTCTTCTGCCAAGTGGCAGGAGACAGGACGAGAGGGAATGGCCTCAAGCTCCACCAGGGGACATTTAGTCTTGAGATTAGGAAAAAATTTTTCACAGAAAGGGTCACTGGGCACTGGCAGAGGCTGCCCAGGGAGGGGGTTGAGTCACCTTCCCGGGAGGGGTTTAAGGGACGGGTAGACAAGGTGCTGAGGGACACGGGTTAGTGATTGACTGGAATGGTTGGACTCAATGATCAGGTGGGATTTTTCCGACTTGGTGATTCTATAAAATATGACTGCCATACTTCCATAAGGTGAAGAAGCTTTGCCACAAGTTATGAAACAGTCTGAGGGGAGCTTGGCACATTCCTGTGTTTCATATCACAGTAGCTGTGGACGTTCATGCACTAATTCTTGTTGAACTTGAACACTAATCAATTACTCCAAAGGGCTAGAATGTTATCATGGACTCCTTTTAGGCTAGTGCTGTCCTGTGGGCTTAAGACTTTGAGTATTAATTTACCAAGTAATGTAACTTTTAAAACTTTTCTGCACAGAGGAATGATGCAGGCACAGGGTGGATGCTGGCATCATGCTTGCTCTTGCCCCAGTCCCTCCAGTGTAAGTACCCACGGTTGACTGCTTCCTGGCCTGGTCTCTAACCACTGATGCTATTGAAGCACAATATTTCTTTATCCAGTTAAAAACATTCTAATAATTCTTCACTCTTTGGCTCTTCAACTGCATTTGGCCATCCTCCTTTCCCTGCAGAAACATGTGGGGTGAAGGCATCTAACTGTGCAGCTGCATGACTTTTCCACTTTCCAGAGCCTTTATGGAGCAGCTGGGCACCATCCCTCATGTTAAGACTAACAAGCCAGTATTTTTAACTCTGGAGTGCCACCATCCCTTTCTTTTTAGGTAGGCGTATAGATAGATGGCTGCTGTGTAAACAGCCAACTCAACTTCAAGAGACAACCATCAGCTCCCATTCCCTGTGGGCACAGACCCTGCTTCTCATTTTCAGTGCACTTTGGTAATGGAACTGCTGAAATAGCTAGAATTATTTGGCTACTTAAATAACAGTAATTGGTAAGTTAATTTAGAAAATGGCCATGAAACTCTGATTTTGTGCAGGCTGATTTCGACCACCATGCGCTGCTTTTTAAGGCTAGATGCTGCTCTTGCTGCCTGTAAGGCACTTTTCAGGCAGTCAAAAGTGCATTGCCCCTTTTCTGTCCAATCTTTCTAGATTCTGGGACAAATGTGTCAAAGAAATCTATTTTGATCAATTCAAATTCAGTCTTTGGAAGCCATCCAAAGCAGTACTCTGTGCACTTAGCATTGCACAGTTGAGATCAATTTCTGCTCTTTTCCTCTTTCCAGGGACTAATATATCAATTTTCCTTTCACCAACTAACTTTATAGCAGTGTCTGTAAATCATGGTAGAAGCAGGTGCTCAACGTGAGGAGAATTTGAGTAAGCTTCTTCAAATTTAGTAAAAAAAATTAAGCACCACATCTTCAGCATCCTGTGGATAATGAGATATGGACAAGTATGCAATTCGAAGGGGAGGCTGAGGGGAGACCTCATTGCTCTCTACAACTACCTGAAGGGAGGTTGTGGAGAGGAGGGAGCTGGCCTCTTCTGCCAAGGGACAGGGGACAGGACGAGAGGGAATGGCCTCAAGCTCCTCCAGGGGAGGTTTAGGCTGGACATTAGGAAAAAATTTTTCACAGAAAGGGTCATTGGGCACTGGAACAGGCTGCCCAGGGAGGTGGTTGAGTCACCTTCCCTGGAGGGGTTTAAGGCACGGGTGGATGAGGTGCTAAGGGGCATGGTTTAGTGTTTGATAGGAATGGTTGGACTCAAAGATCTGGTGGGTCTCTTCCAACCTGGTTATTCTAGGATTCTATGATTCTACAGTCTTACATTATTGCAGCCTGAATCTTGAAGGCTCCACGTCCCTGTGAAATGTAGGAAGCCTGCAGCAAGGTGAAGTCTCCACATCTCTAAAATGCAGAAAGCCTGCTGCAAGGTGATAGATAACTACACAAAATAGCAGTGGTTCTTGAGTTTCACGCTACAAGGAATCGAGTTGCTGGTTGGGTATTAACCGTATGTGGGTTGCACTCTGAAAGCTCCTATTATAGGCTGAAGTCTCTCAGAAAATCATAGGTGGCTTTGAATCTGCATTTGCAAAAGCATTCATCTAAAGGTAGGTGCTTCAGAGAAATATCCTTGGTAACTAGCATTTGCACTGCTTGATAAAAAAGGGACTTTAAAATGAGAATATGCAGAGATGATTGTGAAGGTCAACTTTCCAGGCTCAGGAAAAACTGCAGAGGACACACAGACCACATGCAGTATAAAATTTTGCTGGTATGCATCTTATCTAAGCCAAATCACCCCTTCAGAGGAACTTCCCTGGGCTTCGTTTTCTAATTTCCACAGCCTCCTCCCTCCCTGCTTCCTTGATTAAAAAAACTGGTAAGGCTCACTTTTGCTATTGAAAATGTAGGCAGAATTAACAAGTTGGTAATCATCCATTGCACATAAAAAATCTAGCAGAATACTCCACAGCTTCAAGGCTTTTTATAAAATAAATCAAATGCAGGCGCATTCTTCACCATCCTCTTAAGCTTGCCATCTGTGCAGACTAAAAATAAAGCAGCTGCTTAAGGAGAGGTTTGATAAAATGCATCTGAGAAATGCATTGGTAAAGCTCTGGCAGGCTCTTGAAATGACTTTGAGGTCCTAACCTTACATGCTGCAGAGGGGCTCTTCATCACTCTCGTTATCCAGCCAGCCTCTACGCGACCTGCTTGCTGTGTAGGGTAACTCCATCATCATGAGAGATGCTGGATGGTGACATCACATTAGCCGAGAGCGCTCTCATTTTCTAGGAGAGCGAAGCTGCTGCCAATCTGGCAGGAAAAGGCAGATCTAATTCAGGCAATTTATATGGCGCATAAAAAGAAGGCAATTAGCTACCTACAATTAACATGAGAAGATTCTAAGGCACAAAGTGGGACTAATGTAGGGAAGTGCTGTCAGTTTGTATGACATGAAACTTTCCATCCTCTCTATCAACAGCTGCTAGTGCCCTGCAGCATGGATTAAATCCCTATATTTAGTGAAGCTGTAACTATTGTGGCTGTGCAGGACAATCTTGTGTCTCTAAGAATTTATGCACCCCCCCTCCATGTAACCACCTTTCAAAATATGTCCTTCTCTCATTATTGTCACTAGTAAATATTATGGAAATAGACAAACAAAATATAAAATACTGTAAAATATTTATATATAAAAATCCTTTGAGTGTTCTTACTACGTGCTTAATTATAATTAACTTAGAAGAATGACACTCAAAGTGTACACTCATCAATTGATTAGACGGTGAAGAAAATCAGCCTAATGCTGCCTTCTGTCAGCTGAAGCCCCAGCACACTTAGGAGCAACAACAGGATCGCATTGAGAAGCCACAGGATGAATTCAATGTGCTAGGAAAGTAAATGGCTCCCCTAAAATCAGGCAGTGAATCAGTAAGACATCCATTAGCAGAAATTAAGGGGCTTGCTGGCTGCTGGCACTGGTTACCCATGAGGAGGGCCGAGTCAGCCCTTCTGGTGGTAAATCAGATAGTTTGGGGTGGATTTTTTCAGCAGCAAGTGCTTTGGAGAACTCCAGCAATTACTGCTGATGAATAAGAGTGATCTTAAAACTTGAAGACTCGAACGCGCCTAATCTCATTGTAGCAGCAGTACAGTCATAACACTGCTACTGCTACCTAAATATACCTGACAAGATATTAATTCAATCAGTTATAGAACATCTTGCCACACTGTGATACAGAGATTAGTAGTTTAAATTAGAAGTGAAACTTTTTCCATTAGGCAAAGCAACCCATGAATAAGCTCCCAAGATTTAATACTCATAACATTGCTGATAGTCACTTAATTTGTTCTTCCAGTAACTCAATTCCTCCTCATTTTACTCCGACACAGGAGGTGGATGCAGGACTGCAGGATTTTCCCCACCATGCTCTTTATGAAGATTACTCACAGTGACTTCCCGTGTGGTGCTGTTTGTTCTCTCCCTTTGAGCTTTTCCTCCCTGCTAGGAGCTCATCTCTTGCCAGGCACGAGGTTGTAGCAACCAGGGCTTGTTTTCCTTGCAGGTCTCGTCCTCAGACCTTACAGCCATACCTCAAAACACCTTTGACCCAAAAAAAAACCCATCAGAAAGCTTTTGCACGGCACTATCCTACTTGCTCAGGCTCCCTTGCCAGCCCTGCCTTGCCACTGGCTCAAGCCCATCAACAGGCTCAATGCTCACATGGGTCCCCTCAAATCTACCTTTAACAGCGTAAAGCTTTGATAACCCCTCCCTCCAGTGCAGAAAGTCTGTCTGCATGTGCACGTTTGCTTAAGTTGCGTGTTTTCAAGTTACCTGCTAAAGCAATGACTCTCACGCGCTGTACTTCAGGACTAGTGCAGGTGAGCTTCGAAGCTCTGGATTTGCTGTTAATTCCAAGCATTAAAAAAGACTTAGAAAAAGGATGTTAGGATTGTCTGTCTGGGCATTCCCAGCAGTGCAGGGCTAAGTATCAAATTCTCCGAACATTTCAGGATAAGAAACCATAAGACTAGCTTAAACAGCAAGGCAGGCACCTCTCTGCAGCCAAGGCTCCGAGGAAGAAAGCTTTGGGAAGCACCAGACCTGAGGATCCCTGTCATGAACAAGGACAGAAGAGCTTTAAAGTGATGTAAAAGTTTATTTGACTGTAAGTGATAGGTGTCTTTTCAAAAATGCTCAATGTCCTGCAGCCATCAGAATTACCACAGCTCCCCGGCACTTTCAGAAGTTAACAGGCACATAAAATTAAAGGCAAAAGAAGATCCTGATGCTAAGACAAACCCTATGTTGCCTTTAAGTTCACATCTAATTTTGATCTAAATATTTCCATAGGAGAGAATGTGTTAAAGACAAAGCAAGTGGATTTCTGAGGAAGGGAAGCACATAGAAGGCAGCAGCAGCCTAGAAGAATGTGCGTGCCCTTCACAACGGGACCAAGCATCTACCTGTACAAGCCATGCTGGTCCCAAATAAGTTTGAAACAAGATAAACCATCTGTAACGGATCAACAATGCAGTTTAAAGATACAAAAATATTCCATGCAAATGGTTCAAAAAGTTTATTGAATATTTAATTTACAAAAATCATATCCCTATGAGGTGTTCTATGCAAAATTGGATAAAATAAATTGCATATAAAACCCAACCCTAGTAATGCAAATACAACACAGAAATGAGACCATGAAAAGGAGAAAAAAAATATATATAGTCATGACATACATAACATTCATTACAGATTGTCCCAACCACCCAAGAATTGGTTCAACATGATGCCTTCTTCATAGATACATTTTAGCATTTTATACTGGTTTTTGATATTGTGTTGGTCCAAATTTACAGTTTATAAAAATTCTTTGCATTCTTTCTGTACTACTACACCAGTTCTGCCATTCCCATATTCCCATTTGGATCCGAAGGTGGAAACAGACAGTACATACACTGAACATGGACACTATTAGATGCAACTTGCTGTCTTTGGTAGGGACTCTAAATCTGCAGTGAGTCAGCTTTCCTCAAAGATGAGTGTCAGTTTTAGTTTTGGCAAAGAACAGGTTTAATTCTGTTGCTTACTAGAACATTACTGGCAGTTTCTGATGAACATACAGAAAATCATCTCCCTGTTTAAAAATGGAGATGATGTATATGGGTTTTTAATCTAGTTACTTGTACTAACATCCCTTGACTAAACTACAGTTACTTAAAATGTCATTACTGCCCAGCAGGCTGTTCCTTGTATGAACAAAGGATGTATTGCACACAGAACACAACTGCAGTTCCATCCTGCCTTTTTTTCCCTCCCAGTGAGACTATTCCTGCAGGTTGTCACACAGATTGGGATGCCAGTTTCCCTCTGAACACGTAGGAACCTCGCTGAGTGACTCAACACTTGTACAGCAACTTTTACAAGTTTTTCCTGCAAAAGACAAGGGTGAAACAAAAACAAAAAGTAAAGAAAATCAGGATAGTCAGTGCTAAAGTTTGCAGCCTTCCTCTGGGATAACATGGACAGGAAGAGCTGGATTGGAGCTGGGGAGGTGGGAATCAATGCAAGAGTCAAGGAACTTCATTTTAAAAGAGAAGGAAAAAGTAACCAGACTTTTTCCTTCCTAATATTAATATTCCATAAATATTGGATAGTATCTGATTAACTGCCATTAGCCGCAACTTTCAAGCATCCTCTTTGCTTTGTCACGCACTACTGGAAAAGGAAAGGAAAATATATGCACCCGCCCAATCTTCCCCACTCCCGCGTACTGGAAATGCAAATAACCTGCACAGCCATGATTTTCTTAGCTGAAAACATTTAGTGGAAGACTAACTAGACTTAAACACTAAGTAAATCTGTTCACTTATGAGTAAAACATGCAATATTACGACAGACAGCTAACTGTCCTCAAAAAGGCTTTTTCCAACAATTGCTAATTTGGCAGAGAAGAAGAAATGCTTTCAAACGCATGAAAATAATTTTAAGAGCCTTAATGAAGAACATAGTTACAATATATTAGCAATTTCTGTGGCATAAACATTTTAAAAAGCATCAGCAAAGTATTAAATATAAAAGCCATATGTATATACCCCTCCACCCTCAGAAAAGCATCATGATTTGTAGTGTATTAAGTCAGATTTATTGACTGGGGAATTAAGGCATAACCAGCAGACAACAGTCTTTATTGTCTCAGCTCCACATAATTCGCAGGGAACAACCCGTATCGGCCTTTGCAGACACCTCTCCACCAGCCGTCATCGATCATTTCTATGTTTGTGATGATGTCATCTGGGTCAAAGGAAATCTCGTCATCACCCGCTGGAGAGAGAGTTAAAGAGGCTCAGTGTTCACACAGGCGCAGTCCACACTACAGTCTCACCTACCAACCCACCACGCTAAAAACAACCCAGACACTCCACCAACTTCCTCTCCCAGCAGGGCATGTGAAACAGGGCACCACGGAATGACAGTCTGTAGAGACAAATACTTTCTCATCCTCTGCAACGATGAGGTAGTCGGTTCTTACCTACTGCACTTGGGGTGCATTTCTAACTTAGAGTAACATTTCCTACCTAACACACCAAGAACCACTTTGCTTTCTTGATTTCTCCTCAGAATTAACCAGTTAAGATTTTAAACAACATGTGCCAAGGGTTTAAGAAGAGTATTAACACTTGGTAAAAAAAGATTTTTAAAACTCCCACCATTTCCAGAAACAGTGGTTAGCACTTTTCAGAAGTGTCTCAATGCTATTGCTAAGTCATTGAATTCCTAATTCTCCATTTCTTGATTTCATACGTTACTACAAGAGCCTACAAGATCAAAGGCAAAAGAAAAATCCAGGCTTATCTGTGAGGAACACAATTTTCAAAGACGGGGTTAGAAACAAGGGCTTTGCTTACCAGCTTGATAATCATAAAGGGCTATGGCTGTAATTCCAAGTTCATTTTCATATTCATCGTAAGTATTTTCTTCTTAGAGAGATGGAGAGAGAAGAGACAAATTAAAAGCATGTGGCACGCTACCTATCACCTCTAGTTCTTTTCTGTGGTGCTCCTCCTTTAATTCTACTCCTAACCCAAATAGGAAGCAGCGAACAAACTATGCAGTCTTTGGTGCCTTCTGAAATGGATTTTTTTCCCTAAATCACACACAATTAAAGCCTGAAAGGAAGCATTCGCAAGTAAGACATTTAATACAGTATAAAATAAAACCAATCAGACTTGTAGAACATTTGTAAAATGTGAAAGAACCACTGAAGCCAAGGTCCGTGTCTAAGACACTGTTTAATACCTTGTTAAGGGATGTGCACTGAGGGGAAGAAGGGGCTAGTTTAAAATTTTCAGGTTTTCCTACCAGCGTAAGCAGGTTCATTCTTCCCCCCTCATTTAGTAACCAGGAGAGATGAGAAAAACAGGAATTTAAAAGAACTGTATTCCTTCAGTTCATTAGTTTCAGACATCATTACTCCACTCCCTCACAGGCACAGATACATCACTTCAATTTCCAAGTCCAAGAACTGCTGACAGAATTTTTTTGCTTGGTAGGCCAGCACTGGCTCAACACACACATTTAATCTCCATTTCTGGGCTTTTTTCTCAATCCATCCTACACTACACAGGGTAGAAATTGTTACCTCTGTGTTTCTTTCTGAACTGCCACTCTAGAAAGCACTGTAATTATTCCAGTATCACTTCAGAAAAGCGAAGTAACCTCAACCTTGTTCTAGCCGCATCTTTTTCTAATTACACTTTCTCGGTGGAGAACCTAAAAAGTCTCATCAGACTAAGACTTCAGAAAACTAGGACAGTGTACTATGAGCACAACTATTCATTAAGTCATTGCCCAAGGCAATAATCTTTATCTTAAACAGTTTCATATCAGAAACAACAGTTTACCTGCTTGGTAATGGTCTCCTGCCCCTGCCACTTCGTAGACAGTCTCTGGTTCATATTCTGCCTCTCGCTGACTCACAGCTTCCTGGTACTCCGACTCTGCAGCTTTGTAACTGGGCTCTGGCTCACGCGCAGCTGAATACGTTGTGCTGGAATTCTTGTAGGCAGACTCCGCTTCATAGGAAACCGCGTCCTGCACAAACACAGGTGAGGTTTGTCAGGGTTTTGTGAAAAGGTTCCTACACTTAGTATCAAAAATCAGGTACTGAAAGCGCTTCTAACCAACCTCGTACACTGGGCTTGAGGGTGTCTTCTGCTCAGCTGCCTGTGCGGCAGGAGATGGTGGTGGAGTTTGTTTTTTGGCTTTAGCCTGTTCCTTAATTGAAAAGAAAGAAAAACTTGAGTGCAGTATAATGACTGATGTTATGACTCTGAACAAGAAGCAACCCTCCAGTAAGAAAGACAGACAGCATATTCTGAAATAAACTGATAGGAGCAGAGGCAAAAGAGGACTGGACTGGCTAGATCATTAGGTCTGCCTGGAGGTTTAGACTGACTGTGCAGTAAAGCCTCAGAAATACAGCAAAGCAGAAGAGAAAAACATTCAGGCAAGAAAAACCACACAGTACGTATGCATACATGCGTTTATGAGTACCCAATGTTCTTTGGCACGATTCCACAGGAGCTGCAGGATTTCTGTGTTCAATATATTCGTTCTGTTCATTAGCTGGCCGGACGTCACGTCCCGTTTTACCCTAAGTTAAACCATCTGAAGCTCGCATGTCCTAATTATACAACTGGTATATCATGATTATATTATTCAATGAGAAATGATTACATTATTCAACGAGAAACACTCTTGCAGGTCTGCCAAACACTTGCCAAGCCAAAAGACTGAATACTTCAGACAAAATGAAGTCCTACATACTGATAACGAGGGATTCAAATGTTCAGAAAGGTGACAAATAAAAGCAGTTTTGCTATTCTGTTCTGCAACACAAAGAACGTGCATCCGAATCAAGTGTTCTGGCACTCAAGCACTTCACGCTGTGCCATCCCACCTGTGAATCAGAGGGCAAACCCACAATTATTACAAAGCCATTGATTAGGAAGCCAGGATACCACAGAGCAAGAAATATTACACTGCTTGCACAACTTGAGAAAAGAAAAAAAGACTAAGATAACTATTTCATTTTGCCTCTCTTTACTATAGGAAAAAAGAAAACTGTTGACATAGGGCCAAACTTTCCTCTTTATTGAAAAAGATGATTATGGGAGACTGCACTCCAGTTGTTTAAGTCCATCAAGCTGTAACTTCCCAAAGGATTCTCAGGGGAAACTGTAGTCCAGAGATAAAGTGATAGGACCCTGACACAAAAAATTCCTTCTTTCCTTTGTTTGTCACAGGTCAGGAAAAATAATTGTAACAAAGAACGCAAAGCGTGTCTTGAGAACAGAGGCAGCTTTGAAGGCAATTCAAAGCTTAGTGCTATGCTTTCAGGAAAAAAATCTGTCCTGAAGCAACAGCCCTCCCTCACTTTTAACTCCTTTGCTGCAGATAAGGAAGCATCAGCTAAGTGTTTATAAGAAGTCAGGTTAACGTTTGGGGACAACTCAAGTACCAACAAGGTAACAGTTTGAATACTCTGTCCTAGGAAATTAAATTCTGCAACGCAGGCTACAATTGAGGTAGTCATAAAACATGTAAATTGTATGGTCTCCATGAGGCACATGGAGACACAATAAAAAGCTCCATGTGAAAGAGCATCCTGCCTTGCTCTCCAAGGCAGCAGAGGCTACTGAAATCATGAGGCAGCTGTCGATTCAAATCAACAGTTAAAGAAGAGCTCCCTGAACAGCCTTTGGCTATATGACATATGTGAAAAGCAAAACAGTAGACAGGGTTCTTGAAGGAATGTGGTCCATATGTACATTCCCATTGTGGGAGTACGTATGCCCACATACTTACTTAAAGTGAGAGAACTTTCTGTCTGTGCAAGGAAGTTCACTTTAAGAAATAAAATTCACTGAAGTCAAAGTCCATCCCCACCCTTACAGTATTTATGGATGGTGTGCTGATATTCCTCCCCTTTTCATGCTCAGCTTGCAAGCGAGGGGCAGCACAACCAGTGTCATTCCAGCTTCTCCTTAACCTCGTCCTCCATCAGTGCTACAGGACCCCACAATTAACCATGGAGATGTTCAATCTGGAAGAACATTAATCATCTGGTTATGGTAAGATTTAAATACCAGCTTTGTGAAAAAAACTTCAAATGCGTCCAGGCAACAGAATCTTTGATGAAGCACAAGAAAAATCAAACATAACGGTTTGAATTTAACCCACACTTCCAGCAAAAATAACAGTTAAGTCAGTCAGTCATTTTTAAGACAGAAAGGGGAGGGAAAGAAAAAAAAAAAAAGACATTACAGTTCAATGACTCGTGAGAACCTGTGTTACTACATTTAAACCCTCTTGGAGAACCGTTTCCTCAGCAGGAGGAAATCTCAATGAAAAGCTGAAACGTAACAAAAATCTAAATTCACCACCCTTCACCCACAGATCTTACTTATGAGCACATAATCACCCAAAATGAATGGCAAGAGAGCTAATGGAGAAGCTGAACTTCTTCCCCCACGCAGCCCAGGCTACAAATCCATGCAATGGAAGAAATTACTGAGCAGAAAGCCTAACTACTTCAGCAAGATACATATGATCATCATCTCCTACTCATTGGTTAAAAGAAAAAGGCTCTCCAACCGGCTTGTAATAGGAATAGTCTAATAGAGAGCCGTTCAGCATCCGTAGCATGAAGTGATTGTTACAAGATATGGATGACCGAGACAGAAAAACTGTTACAGAGGTCAGAAAGAGAGCTGAAGAACTCATACAAAGGCAAAGAAGGCTCAGTACCAAAATGCACAAGCTACTCTGGGACACTGAGAGCCAACAGGATGATGTCCTGCCTTGCGCTAACCACAGCGCTTGGCGGCAAAGGTACCTGGACAAATGCAGGCATCAGTCCACTTAGCCAATCTCAGGGCTGAACCTAAGACCAAGCCTGAACACAAACCTTCTCCGATAAAGAAGATACCTTCTGTGTCAGTTGTGCAATCTTTCAACAAATTCACAAGGCCACCAGAGTATATTTCCCACCTCTCACTGAGGACAGCAAGGCAGTTCTTCTGTCAGAACTGAAGGACTGACACATGAACTTCAGAGTCCTGGTTCTTCCCACACCTATCATTTAGGGCAACTACTGTCTCAAGGAAAGAGAGGATCTCTCCTAAATCATACTATGCTGTCACCACTAAGAATCAAAGCAGGAAAGCTCTGTCCTCCAAATGGACCAGATCTCAAGCCATGGAACATAGCTGCTGCTCCTTGTGAAAACACGACTGTGGTGCAATGAAATCACAGGGTATTTTAGAATATACTGATATCCCTGCTTGTCAAGACAAAGGGAGCATAAAGGACGTGCCCTTGGAGACATGGCTGCCACCATGTGAAGTACCTCCTTGCATTCTGAGGAACGTCAACCCACTTGTAGCAAAGGTGCAGAGCAAAAAACATACAAAAAATACAGAAAAGTGATCTTTTCTGTATGAGGTATCAGTTGCCACATGTCCCAGGGGAGACACATTTTCATGAGGTAGTTGCCTAAGAGGTGAAGCACCCTTATATCCTGGGATCCTGCAAGAAGAGAAGTTAGTAGTTGCTCTGTGATAATGAGTCAAGATTTTTACTTCAAAACTCTCACTTCAAGACCCAGCTGTTTAAGCATGGATTGCACTGCTTAAAGGGACTGGATCTATAGAATTGCCTAGGAACAGCCAAATCAAAGTGAGGAAGTAACAGTCCCTGGCTGAGGAGTGTTGCCTAGCAAGTACCATCAGCATCCTGGAGATGACTTAAGAGGCTTCAGACAGGCTAACTGAGAAGTCCTAACCCGACTAGACACTTTGTCTGAAAACAAAGTAGAAGTAGTGATGATGGAATGGAGTTACTGCCCACTGAAAATATGCACCTCAGAGTAAGAAATTAAAGAGCAGGACAAATGCTGAGGAAGTCCGTTTTCCTTTAGGACTGATCCTTCTTAGCAATTGTCAGCAGTAAGTGGAAACGAGTGCTGATCAAAGTGACCTCATGGATGCAGAATGGCCTTGTTAACAATGCAACACTTGTGATTATCCATTGATCTATACCACAGTTCTTCCTTGTTTGGAGAATTGTAAATTTACTAAATTACATCCTGCAAAGATAACAATGCTGCTTGCTGAAGTCACAAGTTCTAATGCTGTCCAGACCAAATCTGCTGACAGAAGAAAACAAGAGATTTCCTGAAGGAAGAGTAAAGCAGCACTTTCAAGAACAATGTACCTCTCAAGGTTGTCCCCAGGTTGTGTATGTCCAAAAAGAGTATTCATTCCCATTCTTCATCACCTCATGGAACAAACCCCAGAGCTGAGGGACTGCACCTCTTTGATGAGAGTTGCAGCATTGGTAGGAAGAACAAGGGAGGATAAGGAGTGAAAAATCATTTTGTTAGGGCAACAACCAGTTGCTAGACCTAGATAATGATGATGAATAAGCTTAAACTCATTGAAACACGCCGGGAATACTGGACAGTGGTTCAGGAGCAGAGGACAGCCTGGCAATAGTTACAGGAACTATGGGGTTACCAGCTGAACAGCTACACCACAAGAAGGTGGGCACACATGCCGACAACATTTTGCTGTGGCTCGGAGCAGGCACATGCTGAGGAATTCAACTTCTCTCAACTGAAGAGCTCCCAGAGCAATTGTACAGACCGGGTGGATTTCACCTTTACCGCTCTGAGAGAGGGGAACCAATTGATTCTCCTCAAGGCAAACGTTCAACTTTTCTCTGTGTGGCTCAGTGCTGGAAGCTGGTGCCAATGCTGAGAATGACAGACAGCAATCCAAGGTGACTAACAGAGTGGCACCTTGGAGAAGCCTTGCTGACCTTACCAAACAGAAAAGACTGAATTCTCAACTTCAGCTCTTTATTTCTTCCCCTCCCAGCTTTAAGAGGGTGGTAGATGCTTTGCTAAAGGTGTAACCTGTTTTCCTCCAGGACAGTAAAGAAACCGAAAGAGTGGTCAAGAGGGAAGGTATTACGAGTCCACAAAGTACAGAGGGATGAAAGGCAGTACTAGAAAACACCACTCATACACAAAGATGCACTCCCATTCATCCTGTAATACATATATACAGTGAACGTATGCTCACGCTTTACATCTTGAAGCCATAAGGCAAAAGATGCAATAAGCTGAAAGAAAAAAAGAAAAGAAAAAAACTGCAATCACTTTAGATGTGGAAACTTGATTTATCCTATCAAGCCAGAATTTCCCAGATTTCAAACGGAACTCAAAAGGAAGTTAGCAGTTTTCAGAAGTCAAACTACACTCCAGATAGATGAACTGTGCAGTTGCAGCACAGGAAAACTACAGAGCTGCTTCAGTAGGAGCACTGGCTTGCACGCTCGCGAACAGCAGTTGAGAAGCCAAACTATTGAACAGGACAGGGGAACTTATTAGGGTTAACTACACGTTTTCTTTGTTAGGGTTTATTTTCCACTACAGTCACTGTGTGACTATGCAGATGCTTTGCTGACATACGGAATAAGAGGCCTATAGGAAGGATGGGGCCAGACTCTTAGCAAGTCCTGTTGAGACAGGACCAGGAGTAATGGTTTTAAACCAAGGGAGGGGAGATTTAACCTGGATGTAAGACAGACATTTTTTTACAATGAGGGTGGTGAAACACTGGCTTAGGTTGCCCAGGGAAGTAGTGGAGGCCCCACCCCTGGATATATTCAAGGTCAGGTTGGATGAGGCTCTGAGCAACCAGATCTGTTTAAAGATGTCCCTGGTCCTGCAGGGGGGCTGGACTAGATGACCAAGGTCCCTTGTGACCCAAAGCATTCAAGGATTCTATGAAGATGGCTCAGGAGTGCTGCCACTTCCAACTATGCTGGTTTAGGCCAGCTTAGTTAATGTGAAGTAACGTGCTGTTTCACTGAAGTATTTTCCTTAGCTGAGGAAGATCGGAACAAGGTTACTGTAAACCTACCATGTGTTCAGTTTTTCATAACCGCAAAACCAAATTATTTTCCCCAAGTCTAAATTTGTGATCAATTAGACCATGCTAATGGAACGGGATGAACACCACAACCTGACATCCTGTACCAGCATCCTACTAAGGGGAAGTATATACCACATCTGAGAAACCAGTTTGCCTCATTTGTTGTTAGCAAAGGACCAAACAGATCTGATAAACCATCTGACAGTCTTTTCTGGATTCCAGATGTCACACAGAGGATGCTGAGACAAGTTCATATGCAAGAAGATTTATTAGTGGGGTCTGCAGCTGGTGGCATACATTGGCTCTAACAATGAAAGGTACTTTCGGCAGAAATAAGTTTTTTTTCTTTTAAATTAAAACAAAACCGGAGAAAGACAGAGAAGAAAGAAGGAAACAGGACAACTCCCCCATAGCCAGCTAGGAAGAGCAGTGACAGGGGTCCCACAGAAGCATTCTCCTCTTCAGCATAGCAAGTGGCAAAAGTAAAGTTGATGAGGAGGACTGTTTTTCCCATGCACCTCCTTGAGCACTACATACTTTTCATCACAACCTGCTCAATCTCCCATAGAGGTTATTCCTACTGGGGACACTACGAGCACCAGTCGGAGCACGCTACTTCGACATCAGTTACGTACTGGTTGTCTGTTAAGTCTCAGTGCACATATAAGACTAAGTAGCATTTATTCAGAATGTAAAAGAATCTTTTTCTGTCCTATCCTTAGTCTTCTCTAGTATAAACTAACATCTGTAAAACAAGAAGTGAAGGAGAAGGAGAAAAGAGAGACTGTTCTTACGCCAGCATCAATTGCTTCCCACTCCCTGCCATAATATCAGGGTTTACGAGTACGAGGTCATGAAATCAGAACAACAGCATGGGACTAAAGGGAAACTGCCAGAGGCTCTGGACAAACAGTGCTACAGCAGTTTGCGTGAAAGGTTACACAGCTGCAGACAGCAGGCCCTCAGGATCACCGATGATCAGGCACCTCAGGCATTGTGTAACAAAGCAAAAGAACAAGACACGAAGGACAAGTTACTATTAACACACCAGTCCTTCTATTTCAGCAGCAGAGTTTCACCAAATATGCAAATCCTATCAAGCAAATAAGATGTAGCTTCTAAATAAATATTTCCTGGAATTATTTTGCTTATGAATAACACAAAAATGATGAAGCTTTTAACCATGCCAATGCTAAACTAGTTTTCTTAACTCCTAAACTACGATTCAGTTAACTATCTGGAAGATTATTTTGCCTAATCTCATGTGTGTGAGCTATAGCAGTGGGTGATACCACCTCCACCTTCACATAACTATTGAATTGTGGAATGGTTTGGGTTGGAAGGGACCTCAAAGCCCACCCAGTTCCACCCCCCTGCCATGGACAGGGACACCTCCCATTGGATCAGGTTGCTCAAGGCCCTATCCAACTCAGCCTTGAATGCTTCGAGGGAGGGGCAGCCACAAATTCCCTGGGCAACCTGGGCCAGTGTGTCATCACCCTCATTGTGAAGAATTTCTTCCTAATGCCTAATCTAAATTTCCTCCCTTCCAGTTTAAAGGCATTCCCCCTTGTCCTATCACTACTTGTAAAAAGTCCCTCCCCAGCTTTCCAGTAGCCCTCCTTTAGTTACTGGAAGACCGCTATTGCTTTCCCCTGGAGCCTTCTCTTCTCCAGGCTGAACAACCCCAACTCTCTTAGCCTGCCCTCACAGCAGAAGTGCTCAACCCTCCTCTGGACCAACAGTTCCATATTCTTCTTATGCTGGGGATTCCAGAAGTGGACACCGTACTCCAGCTGGGGTCTCACAAGAGCAGTGAACTTTCACAATATCAGTTCCAAAACAACAGCATCATCAGCTATCACCATGGTATTAAACCTCTTGAACAAGCATTCATATAAAGCCTTTCAGGGACCATCTATTTCTCCCCTTATGAGCTCCTCTGTGCCGAAGGGAATCCAGCACTACCAAAAGCCAGAAGTGCAGTAGGAAAAGGGCAAGCCGCAAAGATTAGTGTTCAAGACTAGGACACATATCTGGGGATAAGCTAAATAAAAAATTATACACTTTTTAGTGTCATCCTATCGTCCTATCTGATGTCTGATACGCTTATGGTTCGTGCTGACAGATGGCTGGAGTTGCAAACAGGTAAAGCACAGGTACAAACACAGGCATACAGAGAAAGAGCTTTAGAGCCTAGCTAGAAAGAAGGAAAGCAGCTTTCCTTAAAAGATTCTCTTTTCTCCCAACACTGCACTGAAGCAGACTAGGCACGCTGCTCAAATGGGATTTAAATCTTACTGACCTCCAGTTTCCTTCGAGCCTCCTCCTGTTCTTGTTTCTCCCTGGCCATTCTTTGTGCTCTCTCAGCTTCTGCCTTCCTTCGATCTTCCTGCTCTTTCTCCTTGGCTAGGTTTTCAAAGTTTGCTCGGATGCTGCTTGTTTTATTAGCAACTGTAGCATTTAAAAAAAAATTAAAAGGTTGCTGTTTATGGTTCTGTATAAAGGTAGCATGGAATGAGTTTTTAGTACAAATTCCTGCTAGGATTGAACATGTTTCTGCTTTTCTTCTCTCTGAGCTCATAGCCAATTAAGAAAAATCTTTCTATCTCTCTTTCTCCCTCCATACCTTTTGTGCACCATATTTCTCACATATAAAAAAAACTCTAAACCACTTCTCCCTCCTTTCCCTCGTGGTACAGTCTCCACCACTCCACTGCCCTACTCAGTCTGTTCTCCACTCTGATGCTTTTTATTTTCCATTCCTGAACTCTGATGACCCCCAAGGCTAAAACAAAAACCCAAAACCCAACAAACCAAAACAATCTCTAAAGAGGAGAGAGTAGCTGAGGTTGCTAGAGACCTGCAAATACAGCAGTTCCCTCTAGATGATTCTTACTCAGCACTACTACATCATCAATATCCTGGGGTTTCAAACACGATCGCCACCAATGAAAGGATTTGGGGCCAATGACTTACCAGCTTCTATTGGCTTGGTCTTCTGATAAGTTGATGCTGGTTTCTCAATATCTTCAAAAGTTGCTGCATTCTATCAGTAAGGAGAAAAAGAGCACATTTAAAACTCACAAATTCTTTTAAGATATTCAGAGAGCTTCAGTCTGTGTCGTTTTATTGCAATATTGCCCCTATGGCTTTTTTCAGAACACCAAGATAAAATCACTAAGAATCAAAATTTGTCTAACGGAATAATCCTTTTTGTAAGTCAAAATACACAAGAATTAATCTGCAGGAACAGGTTTAAACACATGAAAATCTTCTTAATTAATAAAATGTAGTTTATAAGCAGATGACTCCTCAGAACTAAAATTAAGCGATGTCCTAAACATTTGTTGTACAGCTGTTCCAATCCACACTGTGCAGGATTTCTACCAAGGTAAAAGCATCCAGTGCCCTTAAAAAAGCAGATGTTGTTAAAAAAGAGGTAGTATTTTGAGAACAGTATTCAGAATCTGAGGGGAGGTGTAAATGAATGGGTTTGTGTCCTGAAGCCACAAGTAAAATAATCCTACAGACTCTCAAACTTATCTACTTTCTCACTTTTAAATGTCCTGCATAAAGCTGAGAGTAAATTTATTCAGCAGATAAAACTCAGTGACAGCTTTTTAATCTTCTAGCTTTTTAAATTTAAAAATGGACTGGTAGAAAGGGGGCAGCAGCTGCCCTGTCTTTCACTGTTACAGAATACTAAAACAAATTCTCCTGAAGAGAAAGTCTCTGATAAGTAAAGTGTGCAAAGTTGGTAAAACGTATTTTAAGCAGTCCACTAAACATATACCTCAAGAAGGCATTAGCTAGTTGTTAAAGATCACGATTGAAATAGCAGAATTAATGGATTTTTTCATTCTTTCATATAAATTTTGCTATTCTTTTATTTCCACGCCTCAGTTTTCCCTACTTAAATATATATACTACATATATACACTCATACATGTGTATAAAATGGCATAAGCTCTATGTGCATAAACCTGCTTTTTAAAGATTTAGAAGAGCACAGAACCCTACTGTTAGACTGGAGAACTACACAGAAATAAATTACTGAACGCTATAGATCTAACCAGACTATTTTGCATTCATAAATACTATTTAAGTTTTGTTTCTTTTAAGCGACTTACCTTATCCATCCGATCTTTCTGTACACCATACTTCCCACCAAATCCTTTTGAATAATCTAAAAGCAGGATAAAAAGGTTAGAGTAGGGAGTTTGTTGTCCGTCCAGCTTTTCTGCCAAATGCAAATAGCCATTTCAAGTGCACACAGCCATTTCAAATGCAAATAGCCATTTCAGCTGCATGCAGAGACACAGTGACAGCCACCAAAGAAAATGCAACTTGGTTTTTGATGCAGAAAGGATACATAACTGCAAAAGCCTTCAGGTACACCAGCAGATGACAGACCGAGGGCCACATGCATTCTCTGAGTAAACATTAAGCTGAGGACTGATAAGGTATCAAGCAAGGAGTAAGGGATGAGCCCTCCTAATGCATCACTTCTGTAACACAGCACCAATTCTTAGCCCTCTGAAGTAATCGTATAACCTAAGCCATTTTGCTTTGCTCAAAGGGGCGTTATCCAGTCTTCGGTGACCACAGAAGTGTTTTTAGCTCTTTAACTTGGTAAATTCTACGAATGGCAGGAAAATATAACAAATTCCTCATTCCACTGGATTTAGTTGTGATACTCAACTGATATACAATAAAGTCATTGGCAATAACTCCTGCTCTGCACATGGAAAGGGGCAATTCCACAAGACAACAACTCACTGCCACAGAAATGGGGTGGCCATGCTGTTCTTCACCACTCCTGAGCTGCACGCTCTTATCTCCTCCAATGCTAACTCCAGCACTTGTTATATTCCAAAATCAGTTTACTCACCAGTGGCATTAGCAAGAAAACAAACCAACCCTAACAAGAGTAGCTTTCTGCTCTTTCTGGTGAGTTGTACTCAGAGAAATATCTGACAAGCACCAGAACCAGCACAACAGAAGCAGCAAGAGTGTGTAGCTGGAAAACCAGCTCCTTCTGGCAGCAGGGAGCTGTAGGAATGTGCCCTTTAGACTCTGTAGATGGACAGGCTTTCCTATACCTTCCTGGAACACAATTACAATCACTCTTTCTCCTCACAGGCCCTAAACCACTCGGGTCTCCTAGACACCTGTTCTAGTGTTTGTGCTTGGGGTCTGCTAAGGCACATCTGACACTCTAAAAGTTTCAGCTGGTATCACTGTAGCATAGAAAAATATTGACTATAAGAATGAACAACCTCATTTTCTTCAGCTTTGTATGTATTTTCAGCCAGAATAAATATACTACACTTACATTTTCCTGATCCAGACTTCTCACTTTAAGATAACGGAAAACCAGGAATTCATGGTTTGTACCCCAACTATTTCACAATGAATAAAGAGAGCATTATAACAGTATTTGCTCATCCAAGGACAAACATTCCCTACTTCTTGTTTTAAAGACTACAATCACTTTAACATGATCTTGCCATTGCTTGTTAATGGTTACATACATGGTTCTTATCTGAATATTCTTCTACCAATTTATCTAGGCAAAACTCAGTTTAGACTGAAACTAAAACTGGTAAGCACAACGTCATCAATATGCTACTACTATTAATGTTGTTATTGCCACACTACATGTACAGCTATTAACTAAATGAATAATGTTGTTGAACTGTTAATTAAACATTGGATATCTGTTTTCTGAATATAGGCTTGCTTTATGTAACATTTTACAAATAAAATGGAAGAACATTGCTAGATCATGTAGGAATAGAAGCGCAAGAAAGTGTCTGCACATTACTAGCATCAATCTACTTAGAGAACTATTTAAGACTGTGTGAGAAGTGGCTGCACTGTTAAGAAAGTAACAAGTGAAAACGGTGCCTTGTTGAGATTCATGCTTGGCTAGTTTCTCCTTGTAATCAAACCCCACAGCAGATGGATCCTGCCTTTCTGTCTGTACACCAAATTTCCCTCCGAAACCACTCTTATAGTCTGAAAAAGCCACGTGTAATAAATTAAAACGAAGGGAGGAAAATAAAGAAGTTTAGTTAGAGACACTCAAAATAATTTTTGCAATATTTTCAATTACCAATAATTTTGGACAATGAAAAAAAAAATCTCAATGCACTTTAGAAAGAGTAAATTCAAAAGAAGCTTCCACTTAAGATTAGGAAGAGGTCAACACGATTTATCAGATGTAAGAACACCATTCTGAAGTCACAGAAAAAAAGCCCTTCTCAATGTTTTTCATACACACTGCATAATGCACTTGCATTTCATCAGCATTATGAACACAAACACACACACACACAGTATGTTCACCAAACCAACATACAAAAGGATCCAAGAGAATAAAATCATCTTTCTTCATCAGTGTGGTTAACATTTGTAACTAGAGATCTGACTTTTAGGGAGGTACTGAGATCTATAGATATTCTCCTCCCAATATTCCTACAGAGCATTTTTTAAAGGAATAAGGGACATTCTTACTGATGCACAGCTTGTCGGAAAAAAACCTCTCAGCTAAGAGCTATAACCACTCCCTACTGCTTCCTTGGAACACCCATTATAATATATGTTATAAAAAAAAAGGCACAAAAAAGTAGGGTTCCAGTACTACTCTCACAATAAATCTGCTGGAGCATCCAATAGAACAATATTCTGAGGATCACTTTTAATCTCTTGAATTTTTTTAAAAATAAAATAAAAAAATAAATTAATTCCTTCAAGTTAAGAGCGGTGAGAGGCACAGGGCTGAGGAAAAAAAAAGTTGTTCTGCAACTTTTCTCCTTGGTTCCAGTATTTCATAGGAATAACAACCTCACAGGCAATGAGAAAGGATAGCACTAGGTATCAGATCTCCCCTGCATGAAAACAGGGGTATACATTAACAGAAATGAGAAAAGGGAAATTATCTGTGGAAAGTACAAAGAAATTGCTAATTTGTGGTGCTAATCCAGCCTACCTGCAGATTCACAAAGCTTCTCCAATGAGAATTTATCACTAAGCCTGAACTCTCAGGATCTCAGTATCAGATGTTTTAAACTTGCTTTGCAGGCACCAGTGCAACCGATACACAGCAACCGTTCAAACGCAGAAAAAGGAGGCTCATGTCAGCTCCTGTAAGGCTGTGGCCAACGGTACCAAGGGAGGAGGGTTCATACAGGGAAAGGAAAAGTCAAAATAAGGGAAGTGAGGAGGAGCAGCAAAGAATTGTGAACTGATATACCTTTCTGAGACTCATGCAGCTGCACCTTCTCCTGGTGATCCCAGCCAAGCGCACATTTGTCTTGCCTGTCAGTCTGCACACCAAACTTGCCTCCAAAGCCTTTTACATAATCTGCATGAATGAAGTTTCAGAAAACACTATTGCAATTTATGACTGTAACATCATTTAATCAAAAAACTGTAATATGTTATGCGATAAGCTGCCCTGTCACTAATGTTACCATCTTTCACTCTTTTTCCCTCCTGCTACACTACCTCAACAGAGGGGAAAAATAGCCATTCGGTAACTAAAGGATCACAATTCAAAGAAGCACCACAAATCCAGTAAAGGTTACAGCACACAGACTGAGTAATATTCAAAGATCTGAAGAATCTGATGCACCTTCCACCTACAACCATATATCACATATATATGCACAACATAGCTATATAAGCAGTAAGAGACTTGATACTGCCTCTGAATATCACAGATTTGTGCAAGTATAAGCTTATTTCAATAACATCCATAAGGACATAAGGTCCCTTGGAAATCAGATTGTGAATTTCACTGATGGTTTACAATGCCTTCCTTTTCATTTGAGGGAAACAAAAAAACCGCGTACACAAAGGTGAAAAACACATTTACCACTAAAGAAACCCAAACAAAATCTTTTTTTCCCAGGATTCAAAGGCTGATTGGTTTCAACTAGTATTTTTAAATAAATAATAAAAACCTTTCTGTGATTCATGTTTTTCCGTTTTGCCTTGATATTCAAAGCCAACAGCACTTTTGTCCACTTTGTCCTTGTCAACACCATATTTACCACCAAAGCCCTTGGAATAATCTAGAGATAAGAGTGAAGAATTTTGTTTGTAAATGTTCAATGACAAAATATTATGTTGAAAAATTGCGATAATCAGACTTGCTACCATTTGATTACATATTAAAAGAACCACTGACATTCCTAGTTAACCACGATTCCAGACACCAGAGTTATAAATTCTTCAGTATGCATTCTCTCAGGATAGAAAATAAAATAGCATCATATGTAGTTCAACTGCTGGCAATATCAGCAATTCTCCTACTTGACTCCTTAATAAAGCTCCTAAGACACTTATAGGAAATTTCAAAAACCATGTCAGCAAAAGCCTGGAAGCTTTTAAACGCATCCCCTTCTTCTCTTCAGTATTTCTAGAGTGCCAGCACTTCTTTCAGATAAACAGAAAGCAGATGGCAAAACCAGCAAAATTTTTCAATAAAATGCTTGATTTTTGAGCAGGTATCCCTGGAAACCTGATTAGCAGCACAATGCTAACTCTAAACACAACTACTTCAGATAAATGTTTTAATCTACAAACAGCTGATTATTTTAGAAATGCTTCTCAGTTGTGGTTAAACTACTCAGTACTTCAATCTACAGCTTTTCTAAAGATATTGTGAAAACCCTGCACACAAACCTATGTGCCCTGCTCCCAAGTAATGGCATGTGGATCATCACTTTAAACCAGTTAAAACCTACGTTTTAGGTTTCGTTTTTAGAAGTTAAAGATTTCAGCAACCTGGATTTTATTCAGTGTTAACTTTCAGCAGGAATGCAACAGATGTAAAAACTTAGTATTTTATAACACTACCTATCATGAATGCCTAGTGTGTCAGAGTATGAACCCACCAACGTGTGTGTCTACTCACCCCTCTGCGACTCGTGTTTCTCAGTTTTACCCTGGTAATCAAACCCCACCGCACTCTTGTCCACTCTGTCAGCCTGTACCCCGTATTTTCCACCAAAACCACTAGAGTAGTCTGTATTGAGAGTAAAGCACAATAAAAGCTTCTTCATTTCACTTTTAATGAAAATACCATATCCTAGCCATTGGTGGGGGGGGGCAGGGAGAGGAAGTTATTTCAGAACTGAAATAATACTCTTTAGCACACAAAATAAAGTTTACTTTTACACAGAGAAAATAAGATAGACAACAGTCCTATAGTTTATGACGGTTCCTCTTACATCTACTCCCTATTTCTAAGCGGATGCAAGACAGCGAAGAACAACTCTTAGTGTTATTATAATGTCCTTGAACCTCACTTCTAAAAGAGAAGTAAGTCTCACGATGACAGGCTATTTCCTTGTCTTAAAACCTCATGAAACTGCTTTGAAATTCATTTTTTCACCTTCTCTTCCACCCAAATCCCTCAATTTTTGACTCACTGAGAATGTCATTTTGAGGCCTCACTAAACAAGGTCTTTTAGAAACATTACAAGAACAGAGATCTATTCTACTATTTATAAAAAGCATGTGTCTACAGAGATGACCACCTCACCACTTTACCTTTCTGGGAGGCGTGCTTCTCAGTCTTCCCCTGATATTCAAAGCCAACAGCAGACTGGAAGAGAAATAAAAAGGCACGTGTGACAATGAGGTAGGTATTAGCAAAAAAACTGTGTGCACTTCAATGGATAAATAGCACAGAAAGTTCCTCTATCTTTCCAAAATGCTCTGATCTCCTTGATCAGGAGCATAAATATCTACTTAATTTGTACGCTATATTTATTTACATAATAACTTATTACACGTATTCATGGCAAGGGCTTTTGTCACCCCTCGCCAAAGCAAATAGTAGCGGCAACGTACTCCAGTCCTGCCAGGTTCAGCAATTCAGTACAAAAGGAATCCAACACTTCCATGCAGGGGCTGGTAAACAGTCTTGGAACAGGAAGCCAATTATCGTTGCTCAGTACCTCATGTTGCAATACAGGATGAACCATTCTTAAATCCCTCCTCCTCCTCCAGCATTTATACTGATTTTAACCTCATCAAAGAACACAGCCTGGCTAAAAGGCATATTTTAACATCTCTTTTCAGTTTTCTTTTCAACTCATCTCAATTTCCCATAACGTTTTTTTTTTTATGTTTCCCTTTAAATAGAAATTTATCTCCCTGGCAGTCAGTGCTACTTTACTACTAAACTTTGAATACAGCAGGGACAGGTGGCCACACCAGCAGATTCATGTACCGGAATATTTCAGTTGTACATGCAAAATGCTAAACTTAACTACACTGAGTAGCTGTGGTATGAGATGAAATCACTCACCTGGTCAACTCTATCGGTTTGTACTCCGAACTTGCCACCAAATCCTTTCACTGAATCCACTTGGGAGCAATGCTTGGAAAGCTTGGACTGATATTCGTGTCCAACAGCTGACTGAAAGAAAGTGGAAAGCTTAGGCAGCAGTTCTATACAGTTCTGTATGTAAGAGAAAATACTGAATGACAAAACTTGAGGGTAAACCTTTGCTACAAACATACACTGCTGCACTCTTCCTGTTGATACTAACCTCCCTGGAAACTGCTACTCAGTTGAGAAGTCTCTACAAGACTTCTTGTAGCACAGTCACAGTGCTACCACTACAGCCTGGGCAAGGGAGGTGCCAAGAAAGAGTCTGACAGCACTGACTGCATTTATGAAGACCATTTTACACTCTGGATTTTTACTTCAAAACCACAGGAATGAAAACAGAGAAGATACAGGGGGAATCTTGATGGTGTTCATGTAGAATTTAAGATAAGGATTAGTTCCAGATAAAATACAGAGCCCTATATTTAGGCACATAACTACAGTTCTGGTTTAGCTGGTATTAGATTGCAACCAAATACAACTACAGCTACGTTTTCCACTGACATTCGTTTAAGGAAGCACCTTCATCTTCTGCATAAATCAAAAACAGGCATCTTCTCTCCTCACTTGTCAAACAGCATCACAACATGAAGCAGTAAATCCACGTTAAGACAGAGCTCTCCATGCTAAAGACATCCCAGCCCCACAGTCTCTCATTTAAGCCTGTCCCTGGAACTCAAGTTGAACAAAGAAAAGTCAAGGCACGGTCACACTGCACTCTGCCTTCAGGCAAGACACAAGGATATGTAATTACACACCTGAAAGAATATCCAGATAGCATTTGCTAATGTTACATCAACCTAGTGCCAAGATAGTCTTCTAGGTCCTGGAATCAATGCCCAGCACCTACACAACAGCCAAAAATAATGTCTTTTTTCTTTTCCAGCATCAAATCTAAGCGCTGGCCAGAGCAACCTGTGATTTGCCACTTTAACATTTGAGTCTGTTGTTCAAATGTATACAATTCCCACCAGAGGGAGAAATAAAAACCTATAACTTGCTACACGGGGCCACATCCAGAACGAGAGGCTGCACACTGTGACCAGCACCTCTCTGGACTCACCACCACCACCCGCAGCACCACAGTTCCCAGCAGCAGATCCTGTGCATGGGGCAGTCGGCATCTGCGGCTGCCGCAGAGCCTCTTCCAAGCAGCTGCCCCAAGCTCCAACCTCTGAGAACGAGAAACTAAGTTGTCAAGAATAGGACACCACCTTAACTTAGAAGCAATATAAAAGCTCCTTTCTTTTCCTGACTGAAACGGTCACACTCTTGCTCATTTCTGTAGTAGAATAAGCATTAAATGTGACACAAAAGGCTTCCACCTCCCTTTTACCCATTACATTTATGGAAATATGAAGCTCTGAAAATCCTAGGTTTTCTGTAGTTTTACACACTCCCTCTTTTGTTATACCTGTTATGTTTATGCAGGTGAAGTTCATGTATGTTGTTATCCCTACGTGATACCAGAACTTTCTTCATTTCTTTGACCACCAAGCATTATAACATACCTCTTTTTAGGAAAGACTTACAAAAAGGTTTTTCTTGGAAATCAGTATTTCAGAGTAAAGCGCCTTCATAATTCCTAAGCACAACACTCTGCTACATTTTAAATCAGCTATGGAGGTTTGGCATATAAAATGATATAACTGTTCGTTTTAAGTCAGCATCAAGGTTTTATCCTAAGTGCAGCAAACACTGGTATCATCGACCACATCACAGCAACACTCGCTCACTTCATGTGGGTCAGTTCTCAATGCCAGCACCCCTGCACAGAGCCGGAGACCTGCACAGGGCAGATTGTGTTTATACAGTTCTAAAAACTACAGTTATAAGGAAGAAAGCTTAATTAAAACATTATTAACATCTCCTGCCACCAGCATCACTCAGACAAACATGATGATTGTGTTTTTCCTGCTGATTAATTGAGGCCAACAGGACACAGCACTCACTTTTGTTTCTTTTTGCCCAGGGACACAAGTGAGGGGTAAACTGCTGACACTGCTGAGAGCTATACAGCTGCAGAACAGGCCTCACAGTTGAATCTGCTCAGGAATTCTTTTCCCAGATTAAAGGTTAGGTTAGCCCAGCCCATTTCAAAAGCCCGTACAGCAATTTACTCTGGAATACGGGAAATCAGTAAAAATTTAAGGCTGTCAAATCACTAGAAACCCAGAAAGTAAATAAAGTAAGAAAGTAACATCATTCTTATTCAGGAAACGGTTTGGCACTTATTTGAACAGAGTACATGAAAGCACCTAGCCAGAAACTGATGTGCCTGTCCATGACACAGCTAATGGAATCACATTAAGAATTATCACTGCTTTTGTTAAGAGTGTAAATCAAACAGCCATCAAGTCCTTATGTAAAACATTACCATCTGACTGAAGGAGAATGATTTTTTTAGATACTTGGATTACCTGTCACTGTTTACCGCTGTTTAAGACAGCTGCCCTCTAATTTAATAGAAACAGCATACCCTTTTCTTTATTCTTTGGCAACCCCTATATGCCCAGAAGAGCTGGCACAGCATCAAAATAAAATAAAAAAAAATTACTGGATTTATTCATGTATAAAGTACTTCCTTAACTTACAAATACACTTTAAGAAACCCAAATCTTGTCTCCAGGGGAATCCACTAGGATATAGGGGAGTAGACTTGCTCTACATGAAACAAAAGCATGTGAGGCCACTGCACATCCCAGAACTTCTCCTCCTTCAGATTCCTAATTTGCCACTTCAAATACTCAAATACTTGTTCCTGATGCTTCAAGTGCTTTAATTCAGTTCGTTCTGTAGGAGCATTTAGATTTAATCAGGGGACAGAGCATGAGGGCCTGACAGATTTGGGTAACGGCGGTTACAAACGTTCCTGTTAGAGCACTGTAACAGTGATGCTTCTACCCTCAAAATGAGCCACCACTGTACATAGAATAATTTAGGTTGGAAGGGACCTTAAAGTTCCAACCCCCCTGCCATGGGCAGGGACATCCCACTAGATCAGGCTGCCCAAGGCCCATCCGACCTGCCTCTGAACACCCCCAGGGATGGGGCAGCCACAACTGGCCCAGGCAACCTGTTCCAAGGCCTCACCACTCTCATTGTGAAGAAATTCCTCCTTGTGTCTAGTCTAAATCTGCCCCTCCCTAGTTTATACCCATGGCCCCTAGTCCTATCACTATAAGTCTTTGTAAACAGTCCCTCCCCAGCTTTCTTGTAGCCCCTTCAGGTGCTGGAAGGTCACTATAAGCTCCCCTCAGAGCCTTCTCTCCTCCAGGCTGAACAACCCCAACTCTCAGCCTGTCCTTGTATGGGAGGTGCTCCAGCCCTCTGATCATCTTTGCAGCCCTCCTCTGGAGCCGTTCCAACAGCTCCATCTCCTTCTTATGTTGAGGATTCTAGAACTGGACACAATACTCCAGATGAGATGCCATGATCTGAGTTTCTACGACTTTGAACCTAGCTGGAACAACTCTAACAAGCTTAACTCACATATATAGTTGTGCTGGTCACAGGCAAGGCAAGGCTTATACTATCATCCCAGGGAAGCATTCATACTTACTTTATCCATACGATCTTGTTCAACTCCAAATTTGCCTCCATAGCCATGGGAAGCTTTTGGTCCTGTTTCAAGCTCCTTCTCTTTGAGGGTCTGGTGTTCTTGGAATACGTTCTCTCTCAGCTGATGAATACTTTAAAGACAGATAATTAAGCAGCAAGTTTTACTAAGACAGTTTCAGAAGTTAACTTCAAAAAGATGCAAAATAAAAAGAAGATAAAAATATGGATGAAAGAAGCTGGACAACTTGTATTTTTCAAGCCCTTCCTATTTCCTCAGAAGAAAGCACTTCATCTTATCCTAAGAAACAGAATTTACTCCACTGCAAACCACTATCTGATAAAAAAAAAGGAGAGCCTGAATAAAAGCATTGCTTTTAAGACTAACATGGAAAGCTATTTTGCTATTTGAACAATGAATTACCCAGGATTTTTATTTGCCTGAAACATACTTTCTTCTCATATTCTAATCTAAAATTCTTTCCAACACTTTTTATTTAGATGGCAACTTTTCAGAATAGAGATCATTTCTCTTATTATACTGTCCCTATGGTAACGGACCCCAATTCTAACTGAGCATTTTAGACACAACTGTAACACAAAATAAGGATGCACAGAGACAGGCACCTCCTCTTTTCCAAGTGTTCTCTTGTAATATGCAGGAACTGAGCTTTTGGTAGGGCAGGCTACATACAAGACGGACAAACCAAGACAGTAGTTTGTACCTTAAAACATTTCCCACCCAAGTTTAAAGCTTTTTCAGGTGTAATTCAGCCAGGAGGCATCCTCGCTGCACTCTGAGTAGGGCAGAATAAAACTGAGCCCTGAAGTAAACCATATAGTTCAATTTCTCTCTGTCTGCAACACTGATCACATGATTCTTAGCTTTATAGCAGGAGGGCTGATGTCCCAGAGACACAGAAGCAAAATCAAAACGAATGTCACAATCACAGATCTCCTAAAATAGCTTTACAGTTAAGACTTAGACACATTCCATAAGAAGCCTGAGATTGAGAAGATGGCTCATTTCTGTCTCACGTAGCCCTCTGTGATTCATTCATTTGCTTTTCTGCCAAAGGGTTCAGTTTGTTACTTTGCAGAATTTTTATGAGTTTGATAGCAGTTTTCTAAACAAAGCCTAAGAATTATGGGACCAAATGTATCCTTAAAGTACCAAACTGGGGCTATTCAGATGACCCAACACAAACTCCTCCCCTGGCAGAACTGGCTATTGCACAGAAACATAACAAAGATGCTTTCCCAGACATAGTGAGGCAGGAGAAATAACATTTCCAGTTGTAAAGAAAGATTTAAGAGTCCCTGCACTATAATTCTGATCTCAATTTCAGATCTGAAGACGACAACACATTTGAAAGACCAGCAATCTGGCAAATAATCAATCTTCTACAGAGACTCTTGTTTTCATTATGAAGATACAAGTAACTGAGAACATGAGCTGATTAAGCCGCCTGGGATTGTGACTATAAATAAATTTGAAAGAAAACTGTTTTACTTGATGTGCTCTTGATGGCCGGATCCTTGCACAGTTTTAGCTCCCCAGCGCTGTTCTTTCTCACTCACATCGTTCTGCGAAGGACACACATGAAAAGAGTTAAAACCCCGAAGACATTACTAGTTATCTGCACTTCAGCGTCAACAGCAAAAGCCTTCAGCTTTCGGCGAGATCAGAAACATTAGAAAAGCAGTCAAAACCACCTTCACTTCTCTTCTGCTGTGAGCCCTGCGCTTTGTCTACTGAAGAAATGCATGGAGCACACACATTCAGCCCCAAGAAGCTGCTGCTTCTTGACACACAGCTCTCCTGTACAGACCTTCAAGCAGTACCCACCTCAGACAAAGTAGCTTTGCCAATCACTCACAGGTACAAACCCCTGTAAGTCCCTTTCCCCTTCCAGGAATATGCTCCTATCAGTTCATTCTGCTGAAAGGCAGCCCCCACCCTGATAAATTACCCTTTACCCTGTTAGGTAACACACTTCTGCTGAATCACTGTAATTCAAAAGCCATACCACAAAATCAGGATCCGTCTCCCAGTCGTCGGCTCCATCATCCTGACTGACCGAAATGGTGTGGCCTGCAGTAGCCTTCCACATCTGCAACACCGACAGAAGAAGCAACGTCACACTTTGGTTACAGGTCATTTTATATTACATACAAGCTGATGGAGATGCAATCCAAAATTTCCAGTGCAGCACGTTATTTAAGCTGTATTTGCAACGAAAACAGATTTAACCACTGGCTCTCAGGCTGTCTTCTCAAGCTGGTTTGAAAACCCCTTTTAGTTTTCCTATTGCCACCATAAGATCGGGGCAATTGCTGATTCAAAGAGAACAAGGAAGTCTCTCATCGCTTACATTAATGTGTCTTGTCTTCATTCACTGCACCGAAAGACTCCTCTTCAAACAGGTCTCCAAACCAGCATTCACTGCTGAAGATTGTCACTACTTCTAGATCTCATTCAGACATTTAAGGCCTAAGGAATAGTCGTTTTCTTCCCAGTCACTACTAATGATGAGCATGACATTATTTATTAGGCAGTACAACCTACGCTTCCTCTGTTGTGTAATAATTTTCAGCATTATGAAAGAAATCCAAACAACTAAGAATTTGCATGCAACCTAGACATTAGTCCACCTGCCTGCAGCAACACAAGAGTTGCTGCCTTTTGCAGGTAATCCCTTGTGAAAGAGGTACACAAACTCCAACGTCTCCTCTGACTTTCAGGAGAAAGAGGCTGAGTGCTGGAGTACTGACAGCAGGAAGCAAATCCCATAAAAAGGCAAGCAATGCCATCTGGAAAGAGCGTTCAACACTTCTAAGCGAGTTAACGATTTGGGGTGTCTCACTTTCTGGAAACCTTATCCCCTGCAGAGTATCAAGTTAGACATTTTTAATTAACACTTTGAACGTGACTAGTGAGCAGAATACCCGACCTGCCTGGTGCTAATGGCTCTATATTATACCCTTTATTCCAGATAAATCAAAACAAATAAATTCTAAAAAGGAAAAGAAAAACAACAAAAAAAGGTTTCTGTTCTCCCATCTTTTCCAGGTCATGAATGAGAGGAAGGATTTCTTTTCTTCGTTGCTGTTCCACTAGAGTTCAGTTCTTAAACATATCATCATTCTGTCCACTTACCTTTATGTTTCTAATTAAGAATGGATTATCATGGACTATTTCACGAGCACAAGCACAATCCAGTAGGCAGAATGAAAACTCCCTTTTATACGAGTAACTAACAACCCATAGGTATGTACACAGAGGGAAAAAAAAGTACTGCTGGCTCTAAAGCCTGACAGAATAAGCTGATAAGCCAGTTTTACGGAGCATTTCAGAAATTTCAGGACTGGTAAAAAGAACAAAAGCCATTGCAAAACTGAGTGTTACACATCAAGGTAGCAAATGACAGAGTGGCCTGGAAAGAGGTGTGAGAGCTGAGCAGATGACACCCTGACAATGTGGTGGCACATTTCCCCTTCTGCTTCTTCACATCTCCTATCTCCAAATTCCCATGGCAATTGAGGAACTCAGAAAACCTCTAAGACCACGTATTTGTGATAAAAACCACTGGAAAGCAGAACCAAAGCAGCTCATTAATGAAACTCAGCATGGGGTCAGAGTTCCAACTTTAGAATCGAATGCAAACCTGAGAGGGACGGCTTGTGTGCCTCCCTCCACGTTCCATCACACCGCACGCTGTGCAAGCCACCTGAACTCCAATTCTAAACAAGAGCTGAACACAAGTACATATGTCTGTGGTTACTCTACGTATTGAATCACGCAAAACGCAACTTCTTCCCCCAGGCACGTGGTTCAAACATCCATTTGATTTTTTTTTCTGTTTGTTTTGTGCATTCAGCTGTGTTTGAGCACTTAAAAAACCCAAAAACTAGATCTTCCAGTCTAGATTCCTTTGCTTCCTCCTCGAACTCTCGCAAACAATAACGAAGGAAACAAGGATTTCACATGCACACTCTTACAAAATCCGGAATCCACCACGTTTCTTCCCAAATTATGCACATAACCACCAATGTTTTTCTACACCTCAACCCTACATTCTATAAAGCGAATTACAAAAGGGAGCAAAGCGACCTAGTAACAGGGGACCTCAGGCAAGATCTCCGATCGCTACTGGGAGGCTAACAGGAATCAGCCTGGTTTCTTCCGCAGCCTCCTATTGTAGCACTTCTTCCAAAGGAAAACGTGGAGAAATATGATCTATTTATGAGTCACCAACTCACATGGTCAAATTTCTGAAGGAAAAAGAAAACGCTACGGTGCAAACGCAGGCTAAATATAAGCACTGAGTTTATCTGGCCAGCTCTGCTCCTCACCGCTGTTGTGACTCATCAGCAGTTAGAGCACCCTACCCAGCACCTTCAGTGGCACCCTGGGGAACTCCCCTTTTCCTCAGGGCCTGTAGACAAACTCCTGGAAGGAACAAAGGGAGATGGCAACGTTTTAAGGCTGGGCATAGAGAACCAAGCAGCAACCCTAGGCTTGATGGGGCACAGTGGGCTGGCTGGGACCCACTGTCTGAAGACACAGAGGGCTCATCCCAGCCTAGCTGGGACCCGCTCTCCGGGGTCGCAGTTGGTTCATGCCGACGTTGCTGGGACTTGCTGGGTGGGGACGCGGTGGGCTCACCCCAACCCAGCTAGCACCCAACATTCAGGGGCACAGTGGGTTCATCCCAGCCTAGCTGGGACCTGCTGTCTGGGGGCACAGGGACTCATTCTAGGCTGGCTGGGACTGGCTGTCTAAGGGCACAGTGAGCTCATCCCAGTCCAGTTGGGACCCTACCAGGAAAGGACCTTGTGAGACACCTCCCCTCGGAGCGCACGGTGCTCACCCAAGCCTCTGTGGGTGCACTGCATCCCACTTTCGCACAATAACCACTGGCTTTTCCGAGCCCTCCAAAGGTTGTACAAGATTTTTCTGTCAGTTTCCAGCTCTGAGGCCCCTGAACTATAAGCACAGAATAATGGGATGGCCTAGGTTGGAAGAGACCTTTAAAGATCACCCAGTTCCAAGCCCCCTGCCATGGGCAGGGACACCTCCCACTGGATCAGGGGCTCCAAGCCCCATCCAGCCTGTCCTTGAACCCCTCCAGGGATGGGGCAGCCACAGCTTCCCTGGGCAACCTGGGCCAGGGCCTCCCCACCCTTATCGTGAAGAAATTCTTTCTTATGAGTAGTCTAAATCTGCCCCGCTCCAGTTTATCCCCATTGCCTCATGTCCTATCACTCCAAGCCTTTGTGAACAGCCCCTCCCCAGCTTTCCTGCAGCCCTTTCAGGTCCTGGAAGGTCTCTATAAGGTCTCCTTAGAGCCTTCTCTCCTCCAGGCTGAACAACCCCAGCTCTCTCAGCCTGTCCTCGTACGGGAGGTGCTGCAGCCCTCTGATCATCTTTGTAGCCTCCTCTGGACCCTTTCCAACAGCTGCATCTCCTTCTCACGTAGAGTGTTCCAGAACTGGACACAACCCTCCAGCTGAGCTCTCAGAGGAGAGGAGCAGAACCCCCTCCCTCGCCCTGCCGGCCACGCTCCCTCGGACGCAGCCCCGGTTGGTTTCTGGGCTGCGAGCGCACGCCGAGCTTCTCATCGACCAGCGCCCCCCAAGCCCTTCCCCGCAGCGACCTCACACCCCCCCCCCCGGTGCGGTGCGGCCGCGCTCACCCCGCCGCTCCCGGCTCCCGCCGCGCCGATTTCCGCTTCTCCCCGGCTCCCACTTCCTCTTCCCGGCCGGGCCCGCCCCGCGCCGCCACCGGCCCCGGCCCCGCGCGGGGAGCACGGGGAGAGGGGGGACACACTGAGCGAGCGCCTCGGGCAGCGACCACCGGTACCGACACTTAGAGAGAGAAATATACAGGTGTCTCTATACCTACGTATTACAGATAGATCTATCTATAGGTACAGATCTGTATAGGGCTATAGCTAAGTACCTGTAGATAGGTATCTTATACACATATAATATAGAGATCTATATATAGGTATAGATCTATATAGGTCTATAGCTAACTACCTATAGATAGATATTTTTTATATATATAATATAGAAATCTATATATACGTATAGATCTATATAGGTCTATAGCTAAGTACCTATATATAGATATTTTTTATATATATATAATAAATAGATCTACATATAGGTACAGATCTATATAGGTCTATAGCTAAGTACCTGTAGATAGATATTTTATATACATATAATATAGAGATCTATATATAGGTATAGATCTATATAGGTCTATAGCTAACTACCTATAGATAGATATTTTTTATATATATATAATAAATAGATCTGTATATAGGTACAGATCCATATAGATCTATAGCTAAATACCTACATATATATACTTTTTATATATATATATAATATATAGATCTATATATAGGTATAGATCTGTATAGGTCTATAGCTAAATACCTATACATACATATTTTTTATATATATAACATATAGATCTATATATAGATCTGTATATAGGTACAGATCTATATAGGTCTATAGCTAAATACCTATATATAGATCTATAACTAAACACCTATATATAGATATTTTATATATATGATATAGAGATCTATATATATTTATATATGTAAAATACATATAATACATAGATCTATATATAGCTATAGATCTATATAGGCCTATAGCTAAACACCTATATATAGATATTTTATATATATGATATAGAGATCTATATATATTTATATATGTAAAATACATATAATACATAGATCTATATATAGGTATAGATCTATATAGTTCTATAGCTAAATACCTATACATAGATATTTTTTGTATATATATAATAAATAGATCTGTATATAGGTACAGATCCATATAGATCTATAGCTAAATACCTATATATAGATATATTTTAGATATATATATATATAATATAGAGATCTATATATAGGTATAGATCTATAGAGATAGATAGCTACATATAGATACCTAGATATCTATTTAGATAAAGTTATCTTGAACTCTATAGATATATGGTTGGACTCGATGAGCCGGTGGGTCTCTTCCAACCTGGTTATTCTATGATTCTATATAGACCTTTACATATAATTAATCTATAAATCTATATCTATAGTGATCTGTATAGCTATATATTGATACATATATAATAACTCTATATAGATAATATTAATAGATCTATATAGCTATATCTAAATATATATCTAGGTATCTATATATGATATAATATGTAATACATATCTATATATGTATATGTCTACACAGATCTATGCCTACATATAGATATATAATATGTAATTGACATCTGTAGATAGATCTCTCTATATATATTAAGTAATATATGTATATATAATGTAGATAATATTAATACACAATATATGTAATTTATCTATAATATGCAATATTATATGTAATATTATATGTAATATGTGTGTATATATAGATACTATATATATCTATATATAGATACAGATCTATATAGAAATATATTATCTATATAGATACTATATATCTATATATAGATACAGATCTATATAGAGATATATATATAACCTATTATTTTATATATATATATATATATATATGGAAGGGACCTTAAAGATCATCCAGTTCCACCCCTGCCATGGACAAAGACACTGCCCCCTAGGATCAGGCTGCCCCAGTCCCATCCGACCTGGCCTTGAACACCTCCAAGGAGAAGTCAACCACCACTTCCCTGGGCAACCTGTGCCAGTGTCTCACCACTGATCAGAGGGAAGAAATTCCTCCTTATATCTAGTCTGTATCTGCCCCTCTCCAGTTTATACCCGTTGCCCCTCATGTATCTCTACAAGTCTTTTTCATAAAAAACAGTCCCTCCCCAGCAGGGGGGTTGAAACTGGATGATCTTTAAGGTATCTTCCAAACACAAATTTAGACAACATCCTTGGATACATGGTGGGAATGCTGAGGTTAGCCCATGCAAGGATAGGAGTTGGACTCCTTGTGGATGCCGTTCAACTCGGGACATTCATAGATGTTCTTTCTTAAAATTGCCAAGGAGAAACAGATGATCCAGCACTACCTCTTATAAAAGTTTAAAACTGACCACAGGAAGTTTGGTAGAGCTTGGAACGTACTTTTGTTTTTAAAAAAATCATCTCAATACTGACTTTTATCATATAATGGTTTGGGTTGGTAGGGATCCAGTTCCAACATGGGTTGGAAATTGCAACTACATCACATTGAGAGGTTCCCATCTCCTTATCAGGGGGTAAAATGTTCACATGTGTCTGTTCACAGGTTATCTGAACTAAATGGATGCCCAAGCTGGGTTTTAAAACAGAGCCTCAACGCTTCCAAAAGTTATTTGTTTGCTCACTATTAGTTTACATCTTTTGGAAGAGGGGAAACAGACTCCAAGGAATGACAACATAGAAGAAAAATAAAAAAAAAACACAAAAAAGACATTCAAACTCTAATAAAGGGGATGGTAAAAAAACAAACAAACAAAAAAACCCAAACAACTCGTGAATTTCCACAACTCAACTTACAAATTCCCAGTCTTAGCAGGACTGCTGCCTTCACATATCTAAAGCCAAGCCCAGTCAGTTCACTGTATAAATAGGTTCCATTATTTTTGCATTAAGCATAGGGTAATCTACCCTACAAACTGAAAACACCAGGCTTCAAAAACTGGGCTAAATACACTCTTAAAGAGATGCTTGCTAGAGGAGAAAGCAGGCTCAGAGAACCTCTATCCTTCTGTTTCTGTGCCCTGTTGTCATCACCCACCCCACTGTTTACAGGCAATTCTTGCACCAGCCACATTCACGTATCACTTTTCATCCACCCACTCCTATATGCCACATAAAATCACAAGGTGTGCTGCCTAACGTACTTGCCTTCCTCATCTCCCACTCCCCAAAAATTAACAAAAACCAGAATCAATATAATTTAGAACAACTTTAGTTTAAGCAGTGCACCAAAACTACAAACCTGAAACTGGAATTACCAAGAACTAAAACCCCCCCTCCGCTTTCCTCTTAAAGGCAAAGGAACTCTGAGTTTCAACAAAAAGTCACCCTTCCCACGTAATTTCTAATTTTGCTGCCCCTTCCTCCCAATCATATGTCTACGCTGTTTCAAGCATTAATTCGGCTTTGGGCTACTTCATATGTTCTCTGCCCTGAGTTATCACATCATAAATTACTATTGTCCCCAAGAGATTGGAAAGCAACTTATCTTTTAGTTTCACATCAGTTTGAAGAGAAAGATGAAGTAATTTATAACATACGTTTCAAGATTCTCTGCCCTCTAAACACACAAAAATTGCAAGTTTAAAGATCTTTCAGATACTTCTATCATCATCTTCTTGCAGGTTAAATGCAAACTTTAATTTTTGTAGCAGTCTTTCCAACTAAAGCCTTTAAAGGTATTTGGCAATTTACAAAAAGTTACATTTAACCCAGCTTTATTTAAAGATCACTGTAACACACCCATATGCCTTTTACACACGTGCCTGCATGTTTTTCTTTCTCGGAGGAGTTATTAAAATTGAGAAGTGTTTTTCTTGATTTCTCCAAGATAGCTGCATTGTGTAACTTGGAAGGAAGTCACCACACAGTTTTGCCAGTCCGTGAAAGCTTTTTCTGTTTCACTCATTTATTCTAGCTCTCATATCATTTCCATTGTTCCACAACAGTTAAGGTTTTACAGCCTTAAAATAATAGACATATCTTTTCACATTTTACAAGTCTATTCCGCGTTGTTTTCACTTTTGAGAAGCAACAATACATGACTTTGAACACCAACTATCACATCAGTGACCAGAAACGTCTATGCAATTCTAAACAGTGAAGTTCAGCTGAACAGTGAGTCAGGATCTCCTTCTGCAGTTTCATTTTAGTTTTTTCTAGAAAGATAGATTCTCTGAAAATATAAAAGAGACTGCAAATGATCAGACAGCAACTCATATAGACAAGCCAGACAAACAGAGATGCATTACTGAACAATGGTTAAAGCATCAATCACAATATTTCTCCATTCCATGCATTCCACATCCTTCTGTTCATCTAGAGGACACGATGAAATATGCTTCACTACTGCTTCGATTATTCTGTAACTTTATCCTTCTGTCTTCTCTTCTACAGAAGAAATATTTTACAATATATTAAAATTGACATAACAGCCCTATTGTGATCCAATTCTGTATTGGTTCCCTCAACTCCTATGTTTCTTACTACACGTAGAAGTAGGCAATAAAGCAGTTTTCTCCTGAAAACCGTTTTCAAAACCTGACAAATGCATTTGAACTTGAACAATTCCAAAGAAAATGTCACATCTAATGGAACATTCTTCTACTGGAGAAAAGTCATCATTTGAAACAAGATGTACAGGGCAGCAAACAATCATTAAGATGCTTTATTGACAACATCCACTCACTGCAAAAGTATCTGCCTGCATACAATTAGGTCTTAGCTTTTCAATAGTGTTTTATTGGCAGTGGAAAATGCATCAGTACTTTATTGAAAGAAAGCAATAAATAATACTGTGATAAAAATAGTTCAAAAGTAGACTGTACATATTGTTACATAATCTGAAAATACACAAAAGATTAATAGAAAAACAGAACAGTAACAATGAATTTCAGTTTTACAAGCAAGTTAAAAGTGGAAAACAAAATAAGAAAAAAGACATGCTATATATATTGTTGCATAATAAATAATGCACCATCTGAACAGATTCTTGCTGGCTTTTTAATGTGCCATTTACAAGTGTCAGATACATTTTCTTCTCATAAAGTCCAAAATGGCTACAACCATCAAAATTAAAGTCCAGAAAACTCTTTAGAACAAGTTTACAAAACACAAAAGATGACTTTCATAAGAAAAGTAAGGCCTTTATTAGAAGTTGCACTGCTTTAGTTTTCAGCCTATTGTACCTTCATCTTTCACTACTCATTTGACAGAAGACTGCAGTGCTTCAATGATTGGTCCATTAAAACTAGTTTCACCAGCATCCTTCCACAATCAAAAAGATCAAGGACAAAAACTCTCTGTGGCCTGTGAATAACGACCAGGAATTATTATGAAGTCTGTCTTCCTCAGTTAAGGAAAAAAAAAATACAAACAGTTCTTGGTTTATGGCTTGTTTTCAGTCACTGTGAAGCTAATGCTATACGAGTACAGCAGAGAGTGTTATGACCGAGTCAATCACTTCTAAAACATATTCCGTAGTGTTATAGCTCTTCCCAGCTTTAAAAACAAGTTATATTTTAAATAAAGACAAATTCCCACTACATGACAAATCCTCTTTGTGGAAAGGTACAGTTCTGAAAAGAAGAACAACTGTGTACCATACCTTCTACAACACAGGCTTACCTGAAAAACCAGCTGGGCTTGTTTTCAGATCTAAGCTAACATTTCCAAAAGACAAAATATATACTGCTCGGTGTCAAGATACTTTTACAAAGGTATTAAAATCCTTTTCACTTTCAGTTTCATTATTAAAAAACAATGATAATTACAGTAACTGCATAATTTACAAAAACCCTATATTACTTATAGGGGCATATACATACAAAGCATTACAGTACATTCAGTTGCAAAGACTAAAATTAGAATAAAAAAAAAAAAATCAGCAATGATTTGATTTGTAGACTGAATAGAAATGGAAAAAGTAAGTAACTATATAAATGAGAAGTCACATAAATATAAGAAACATTTAGATTCTAAAATATTTTCTTTATAGTACTCATGAATTTATTTGCTAATTAAAAACTCTGTAATAAAATATCTCAAAGTGTCCATTTAACAAGTATTAACAGGTTAAGGGTTCCAAATGTTCAAAATGCTGCATATCACCGGTAGAAATAGTGTGGGTAAACTGCAAAAACAACAAAACAAAAATACCCATTAGCAGTCTTTTTTAAAAGCATTTCATTCTAATTTTCTGACAAACAGCTCAGTAGTGTAGCAGTCATGCATCAAATTATTGTCATGCCATGATGTACACAATTTTATTCCTTCTGTTGCAATGCCAAATGAATCTTGAGGTCAAATATTTCTGATTTTTATCCTAGATCATCTGACTGCAGAAAACCCCGAAAGAGTGAGGAGAATCTGAGGAAGGTGAAGACTTAACTTCAGTGTCTGGAAACTAAAAAAATTTAACATAGCCCCTGAGATTATAAACTGACAGATCCACATAATCTGCAGCACAAGAGCTGCCTTTCTCAACGTTTTATACAGAGGAACTGCTTAGAACTAAACCTGAATATGCAAAATGGTTCAGAATTTGAAGAAAACGCAGCCAGCACATGAGCTGGTAGGGTTGTTACTGGTGAGAAGAAAGGGAAGAAACTGTAACTAGAAGAGACAGGCAATTCCTAACCTATGGAAGACACCAGCTAGAAAGGAAGATATTCACTGGATTTTTCTTTCTTTTTTTAAATCCAATATAGAAGGAAAAAAAAGTTTCCAGACTTGTTTGCAAAATAAGAGAAATACTGTTCCCTGAGAAAATATGGCAGAACCTGATGAAGAAAAAAAGAAGTTTCAAATCCTGGAGTAAGCCAGGACTACGTATCCTTCATAAACCTGAATATGTGTACTTTGTGTTTAACACTTGTGTTATCAAGCTGCCTTTTTATTGTCAGCACTCAAAGCTACCCAAATTCAGGTAGCTGAATCCAACCAGACCATCTAAGTAATCACAGTGGCATGAAGCATTCCAAGAACTGGAAAACTATGCCATTATCCCTACGACACTTCAATGAAGTATATGGTAGTGGGGTAACTTCGACCAAGCAAGGACCCTGAAAGATCAGTAACATGATCTACAGTGCCACACACTAAATGATTTTCTTTCCTTTATATGCCTCATTTAGTTCTCTTCCCCACTTTCACCAGCTGGTTCATCTAGCCTTTGATTTCAACACCTTCTACATAGCTGTTTAGCAGGGACTATTTAAGGCTGTTTAAAATAAAACCTCAAAAGAATACAATATTTACAAAAGTAAATATGTGAACACTTAAGAGTCTCCATTGTTATACTGAAAATTCAGAGCTTATTTTCTACTCCGGAAGCCTGAAACATGTTTGTGTGAATTCACTGTACTGAAATACCTGACAATTCATTGTATAAACAGCTGCTTTAGTGTTACACCTATCAACTTTACTCACCAGGAGAAGGCTTTAACAGGAGTAGGTCCTTACTGTAGCAGAATCCAATCTTTGTGATCCTGATACACTGCCTATTTCAAGAAGCATGGGAAGACATGCAGAACACAGCATGCATGTTAGTTTTCAAAAAACACTCAACACAGCAATGTGATTACAGCAACTGAACTCGCCCAACTCTAAGGTTACAAGTTAGAAAAGCAGATTTTTTTTACAGTTTCTACATTAACCGCTTCTAGTTTGAGCGGCTTACAAAAAGAATCCTAAAAAACCCTCTGTATGCCACCTAGGACACAAACATAAGCAAAGGTAATTTTATAACTAGCCTATTTTGTATTTTATATAGCTTATATATTTTCTTCTCTCCTTTTTATTAACATCACAAAAACAAAAGGGATTTACATGGGTAAAGATTTCACTTATTTATCTTAGACAATCTTCCCGATGAATTCCGGAAAATATTTTGTGCTAGTGACAATATTAAAATGTAAAAGAGCTCATGTTTTAGAGAGTAACATCAGATGCAAAGGTTGCTGCTTTGAGTTTTATTCATGAAAGCAAATTTTCAGAATCTGAGATAACTCTAACAGATTATGCTGAACTTCTCACTCTGTCCGTTCCAATTAGAGACATTTTCACTTGTTTTATGCAAAACAACTTCCAGTAAAACTTTATTCTCATGATACTAAAGAAAAATTTTTTAAACAGACAAGATATCTCATGTGACATGTGATCAACTTCCACTTCTAGGAGAGGATTTTCAGGTTTGTTTGGGGTTTTCTAATCCATCTCTATCCATCTCTGTGTGTGTGTGCATATCCACACATATAAATCATTAAGTACAGAGAAATGAATGAGTTCAAATGGTTTTAAGTATAATCAATACTTAAGTGACCACTGCAGATGGAGGTAATGCAGTTTTAACTCAAGTTTTAATAATCTCAAACTCTTCCAAGGGAGTTTTGCTGACATCATTTGTCAGATGGATTTTACTGCATTTCAGAAGGGGAACTTACATTGGTCTAATTACAAACTACGCATCATATGATTAGAAGACTTCTACTAAGATGCCTTTTTATTTTCTTAGCTTAAAATAAATTTACTGCCAACTAAAACCCTTATTTTGTTAATCCAATAAAGTGAGAAGAAATTCCACATCTAGTACAGCTTCCTGAAATTATAAAGCGCCCTATGGTTAAACACAGTGTTATATATATAACCATGCACAAGGCAGATGCTTTTATGCAGCAAAAAGGTATTTTGAACTTAATTCCTCTGTCATCTCAAGCAAAAAAGGAGTGCATCATGCTTTAAATAATACAAAATCAATACCATCGATCTGCATCTTCTTTGGCTGCATAGAGGGTGAAGACATTGAGGTTGTAACTCTGAAATTCGCAGGCAGAGTCTCTGCTGATCCAGCAGCTAAACCTCTTATGTCCTTTGGTCTAAACTTCTTTCTCCATGAAGGTGCTCTCCTAAAGCTCTTATCATCATCCTGTTACATTGACAAATATCAATAGTGATTGAAACAAACATAGCACTGTTACCGACACAAAAAGGATTACTAACAATCTTCAGTAAGTGTATCAGCACCAAATGAGTTAATTTGCAGAACGCTTTAGGAGCAAAAGCAGCAGAGGCCTTCATATGCAACAATCTGTGTTCAGTTGCTCAAGTGTAGGCTCCTCAGTTCAGTTACTATGGAAATTCATGGGCTTGGCACACTTAGGAAAGCACGTTGTACTTTGTAACTCATCACTTAGTGTAATTCTTAAGTGTCACATCACTCACTCTTAAGGGATGTGAGGAGTTGAGTAGATGAGCAAAGCTGTTCTGGAAACCCTGACATACAGAGGCTTAATTTGACAATTGCTTTTTACCTTCTATTTTGTCTTACAGGAATGATGATAAAGCCACCATGCTATCTCATGATACAAATTACAGGAAGTGATAGTCAGGGGAAAAAAAAAATAAGCACAGTAAATACTACACTGTCGTGCAGTATTTTGCTTAAGCCCTTGGGTAAACTTGTGCATTAAACTTAACCCAGGTGCATTTTCCCCCCCATTTAGCACAGTTGCATCCTTGAAGCAGTATTTCACTTTAGAAATATAATATTGCACTTACTAAACACAACAGTTTTAGTCTCACTTCCAAAAATGTACTTTGCAAGTCATCTCAGTACTTTCAAACTCAAAGTTATCTTACTTAAATACACAAAAACTGCCATATTCACCAACTCTAAGACCAAGGTTTCTGTCACTATTCTGTCAATAGCTTAAGTGAAAGATTTCAGCTTGAACCTCTTTAACAGTTCTGATAAAGTTCCTAGGACCATAAAACAGGTCAACAGCTCAAGTAACTTACTTCATCAAGTCTTCTGTCAGTGCCCATAGCAAGAAGGTTATTAAATTCCCTCTCCAGAACAGCACGAGCCTGGAGTTTACAGTATGAAAGAAATGAAAATTAATTCCAAAAGATTAGTGACTAGTAACCTACAGTAATTTTTTAAACTTACTATCACCCAAACAGTTTAATACTTGATCAGATTGATAAACATACTTACTACTTGACAAGTTACAACTGAATTAGCCACTTATTAAAAATTTAAGGAATAGTTGAAAGTTCATTTCTGGCTCAAACTTAGTTATTTCAGAAGAAAAACTATCAAACAACAAAATGATGAGTTTTAGACTAATGTTGTGAAGATGAGCTATGGGGAAAATACTCAAAACAGTATTTTTTGTTTAAAAAAACTATCAACTGAATCTGTTATTAACAGCTAGCGAACAGTAAGAAAAGTTTAGTTTTATATTCTTCTCTTAGAGGATAACAGAGTACTTATCTAAAGTTTCTAGAGCTGGGAACAGAAGGGCATGTGCTCAACCTAAGCAAAACCCAATCAGTTGCATTTTTAACCTTCCTAGAGGGAAGAAAAATCATATTTGACATAACGTAACTCCTTGCTTACCTGTGTGTTTTGAGTGGGTATTTGTAATAAGAGAGCTAAAGCATTGTAATCAAATGATTCATCTAAGGCCACAAGTGCACCATGAACTCCACTCTCTATGAGGTTATTCGCATATTCTTTAAGACCAATGGAGGCTACCCAATGGATCATCCTTTCATTGCTCCAGACAAGGACATCTGTGGAGATAAAAACGTTGCCCCATTTACAGCAAGGCAACTTTGCTGAACTAAAACATCACTATTCTTTCTTCATCCCTATGTTTGCGTCAAGGTTGGTTTTCACATATACACAATTCATCGTAAATGCTCCTAAGTAGTAGCCCTCAATACATTTTGTAATTTAACATTTAGGTTGTGATCTAATCTGCCCTTGCCTTTTTGGTGCACATGAAATGCCCTGAATCGGCAACAAAACTTCATGCTTAGACACCACCACTCACTGTCAGATCGTTTCTATACAGTAGTTTTCCTTATAACCAGAAGGAACAGTCCTCGCTGAATCTCCTCTCCCTGCCTAGAGGGAGGCTACAGTCACAAGTTCAGCTGGCTACACCATTCATGCAGATGGGGAACGTAGAATCTTCTGGTTTACACAGCTGCTTATCAGCCTGGACCTCACCCAAGACATCAAATATTTTCTAGAAGAAAATTTACTACTCAAAAGAAAATCTTACAGCAGTTTCTCATGTGCTTCCTACTGAATTTGAATGGGTATTTTTATTTATTATTGCTTAAAGCTTTTTTGTTTAGTTTTATAATTTTATCTACCTTTACATTCTGAAAGTGCCCAGTTTAGTAATGCAGACTTAACCCTCAGCTTGTGCATGTTTACTACTACGCTTCTCCACAGTCATAAATTTAATGTAGAAGTAAACATGTTACAAGTTTGCTAGAAGGCATTTCACGCTGTAACAGTTCCATAATCAGCACACTCTCATCTTCAAGCTTTTCCAAGGAAAAACATTATAAAGCAGCCTTTAGAGGTTCAGCCCAAACATCAAACCAAGAACTATATTCTCACAAGTAGGGTTTTCACACTACTCAGGAGTGTCTATGTTGAACGGTTATAATGATCCACTGCATGTTTATGGCTTGTGTCAACTAGCATTCTTCCCAAACAATTCCCAAAGAATTACATGTTCCAAGAAGCAATCCTTTTTGGGCAGCAGATGCAGCCATACCATTCAGTAGGCTAAAAGAGCTCTACCAGACGCAACACAGCCTTGTTTTGTGCCAGTCAGTTGCAATTCCTGGGAACACACTCTGGCTCACTTAGTAGAACCATCACCAAAGGGTATCAAAAAGAAAAGGGAAGTGCGATCGTAGAAGCCTTCTAAGCAAACTGTGTACAAGATAACCCTAAAATTTTAGTCCAAGATGTCCAAAAATACTTCTGACACGAGGCTGGGGACAAATTTCTATACGAAGTCTTGGAAAATACACTGTGAGTTCCTCTACTGCTTTTTCTTCTTCCTCCTTTCTTGTTCAATAATCTTCGTGAATGTGGAAGATATAAACACCTAAGTCACCAGGATATTTTTTCCATAAAGTGCTGGGTAATAAAAATTATTAGCCACAAACAACAATAAAATCATATAAAATCACAAGAACTTTTTCAAGACCCTACAAAGCATTTGGTTTAATTGCAATATTCATAGCAGTACGAGTTTTAAAAGTGTCTGCATTTGTAACACATCTCAGCATGAGTGAACGATGTGTTTCATGCTTCACTGTTAGGGTTCTGCACCTCCTGAGGTTTCATGACTAATTCCTCCCCTCTAATATCTTTTTTTTTCCCCCCTCATAATTTTTTTAAGCAGATCAGTGAAAACGCATTAGAATCAGACTGGGGTCAAGACAATGCACTAACCCTTAATTTCATTCTGGCTTTCTTCTCTTTTTCTTTCAAGTTCTTTTCGATCATAATTCAGTCTTCGGAGGCACATAATTCCACACTGAAAACTGTTTCTGTTTAGAAAAGAAAAAAAATAATTAGAAAAAAAATATTTAGAGATAACAGGAACATTTGATGTCAGTTAGGTCTCAAGCTTAAATTTCTTTACCTGTGAAAGCTGTCCACCATTTTAAGTTGCCCACGCAGATCTTTTTTAGTTAAATGGTCCAGCATTCGAGCATCAACAAGACATTCCATGAAATAGCTGCGATATTGAGGGAGCCCCAGACTGGGGAGCCATTCATTGCCAATCCACTCATGGTTCATATCACCATATGCCAACGTCTGGTTTTGAAAGATTAAGGAATAAGCTTATTACAAGGAGAGCAAAAGCTTTTTTAGACAATATGTTTTAAAGAAAAAAGGTAAAACAATGTTTACTTAATTCTTAGCCTGTAAAAGTAAGCAATGAAAACACGATCCTACATGTATGCTTTCTGATGTCAACCTCATAAGGAAAAACAACTTCAGATATTCGGATCAGAAAGTCAAACTGCCTTATTGTATTTTCATGTCGAAGAGTATAAAAAACAGGCAAAAAAATTTTTTTAAAAAGACTAATCTATAGTGTTTTGATAGCAAGAGCCATAAAATGTCATTTTGTTAAGACGCTGAAAATTTTATATCTCTTGAAATTTGGGGAGAGTGAGAAAGGATATTTTACTTTTCACATTACTATATAAATACATGACAAAAAAAATTAACTGTAGGCTTGTTTGGTTTTTTTTTAAATACTCTTGACTGTTTTCAAAAACTGATCACAATCAAGTAAGCAAAAAACAATAAAACCCCATTACTGAAAAACAAGCAATTCTAAATGCTGGGGCGGGGGGATGGTGAGAGGGGAGACTTCCCTCACTGCATTTTAGACCTGCAAATCATCCAGCATTTTTTGGAGAAAACCTCTAAAAATAAGAGAGTTTATAATTACGCATCTAATCATTTCTTAAACAACAACATGCAGCTCATTATTTCAAGTTAAGGGTGATAATTCATTTTTACTGGGCAAATAAAGCCCCAAAAGCTTTATTTATCCTCTAGAGGAAACATCATCTAGAAAAGAGCAAGGCCACGTAGGAATGCATGCATTTCTTCAAGCCATCGCCAGGTAGCAGACTGAAAGAACATGTTGTTCTTGGAACAGGGAGGCAAGCTACGATTGTTATCATCAACAATCTGCAAATGACTATCTGAGACATAGTTAATGGGACTTAAATGGGTTTAAGCTGGAGGGTAGCCAAGAAAGAAGAGTTTACACTGTCCAAAGACAGTGGTCACAGGCAAATCCTGAGTTTTGTTTATATCCCTGTATAAAATACTCAACTATCTCAATCCCTGAAAATACAATTAGGATTTGTTGCCACTTTAAGGGAAAACAATTAATCAAGGAGGATTACGGAATTAGCGCACAGAAATCTACTTAACTATCTAGGTTAACTTTGCCTTGTAGCACACCTGTGAAGGTGGCCAGGCTCAACAGGGACTTTCTGTTGGACTTCTGGCTTCCCAGAGAGCCATCCCCACCACCAAAACATGCCATGCTTCATGTCATTAATTTTTTTTTTCAATTTTGATCTAATATGCTCAATGCATAGAATACAATAGTACTTATTAAAGAAGAGCATTCTAGAGGATAATTTGACAGACTTCTGAATACTCTTGCCCCCAATGGCCCTATTAAAAATCCTTATCATAGCTTTTATTGTAAAATATTTTATTAACAGAAAACCACTAAGTTTCCAATGATGAACCACCAAAATATTTAAATCACTCAACTATAAAAGTTTATCTTCAAAGTATGTACTATACGGAGATAAGCTTGTATGTAGTTTCCCCCTCTCCCAATTCCCAAGCCACATCAAGATTCATTAAAAGAAACGGCTACAAAGGAAAAACAGATTCTTTCATGCTCTAATTATTGTGACAGTTTTACAAATACTCTATAGTATTACATAAAGTTTCCAACCTGAGCCCAGCTTCCCTCCTCATCTTCCTGTTACGTGGTTAGAAAAGCAAAAGAACACATATGTATTAGTATTTAAGTTTAGTAAGGAGATCAAAGTTAAAGATGCACTGCAAGACTAAGTACTGCATACCGAAAAATCCAAGATAAAGCAAGAATCATGCATTGTAAAAAAAAAAAATAAACAAGGCACTCATTTTCATATGAAAGGTTTCAAAATTCACCTACTTATTAAGTTTTCCAGAGAGAAGAAATTTCCACACAAGTAATTCAATTTGTGTAAGAATTAATCAAATCAGAGTTGCATTTTACAGATTAGAAAGTTTTGTTTACAATCTTATCAATGTTGATTTTATTTTTTCCCCCTTCTGAAAAAACCCTATCAAGATGCAAGCTACAAGGTTAATAATTAGAAGAAGCAATGATCCAGAATGTTAATGCATTAATTTGAGGAAAGAAATAAAAAAAAAAAAAAAAAGAAAAAAAAAAGACCAAAGGGCACTTGATTCAAAGGTTCAAAAAGTGGGAAAAGCACTCTAAGGAATGAAGTGGCAACACCATAAACTGACCGTTTGTTGTGTGGCTGTAAGATTTTCCATTTCTTCATGTGTTACCCAGACATTTCCCGTGGTCTAATATGACCCCACAGGGAACCAATCCCATCCAGTGAAAGGAAAGCAGTAACAAAGAGGAGAGGTTGCAGAACAAATAAGCAATCGGTACATGTAAGGAGCAGGCACGGGCAAAAGCAATGGTTTCTAAAGTCTTAAGTATAGGTATATCTATGGAAAGTAATGGCATGGAATAAAAGCCTATTAACATGGATCACTTTTCTTCAAAAGATATTAACGAAATTGAATGTGACAAATAGCTTACACTGATGCAATTAATGGGCAAACAATTGACTCTGCTCTAATCTGAAAAATGCATTTGTAGTCCAGTACGTAACCCCAGGATCTCAGGTGTAAGTTCAGATTGCAGGGCAGACTCACTCACGAGAAAGAACTCACACTAACAATAGGTGTTTAAATTTACTATAGTACAGAGACAGGTGGACTCCTAGTTTACATAGTCTGAATCATTACTTGGAATTAATGGCTTTATATATGGATTAAAAGGAGCCTCTGACTATTTTACAAATTTCTGTACAACCATTTATACTATTTCTATATTTTAAATTCTTTCAAGGCTAAAAGATAAGGCAAATACTATGTAGTCTAAATATTTTGGATTATATACTTACACTGACATATACTTTACTTTCCCTTAAGAATGAAAAGGTAGTTATTCCTTCATTTAACTTCCATGAAAGGAAGAAACAATCTGCATTTAAATAACGTGTGTTCCTCTACAATGCAATGTCTTCAGCAATCCTTATTTGAAGCTCAAATCCTTTCAGCTACATGTAGAAGCTTTGGAAATTCTAATGGCTCTAAAAGATGTTTAATGCTGCATCACTTTCCTTACCGTCCTTGAGGTGGGAGGAGCAGATGGACTTGTTAGTGACATGATTTCTTGAATGGCCAGCCTCAGCTTCAGTCTGTGCAGAGGATTACTGATTCCAATTTCACGCTGTATTTCTGTATCAGACAAGGCTGACATGATAGCACCGCTTTTCACATTTGCTCGGCAAGCAGCCACGTACCAGGCTGGCATCCCAACCCACAGCTGAAACAAAAAAAAAAAAAAAAAAACCAAAAAAACAAATTAAGCAGAATTTGGAAAACATTCCTGATCCCAAAAACTTAAATTCTTTAGAAGTCTGTACACTGAGGGGGCGGTATTTATTTATTTTGGCAGGGCTGCTTACCTCCAACCACACAACCACAGTAGGACCATCCCACTGTGCAAAAGGCAAACCTTGTCTTCTGGCTTCTTCTAGCAACTCATGCCTATGATTACAGAAACAGTTATTAATAACAAAGAAACTAGTTGTAACTAGATGTTACAATTCAAATATTGCATTCAATTTACTGTCTTCTTTCCAAGAATTACCTTTCTTCCTTTCTCAGCCTTATATGATACACCCACTAAGGCAGCCACAGCACAAACACTGAAACTGCTACGGACACTCTAACCAAATACTGCCAGCACAAAGCAGAAATCTCTGGCTTATTTGTCAGTCAGATCCCTCAACTGCTGCAATTTTGTGTTCAATAATTTAGGCTGAACCAAAGCAGTCACTTTTCCTCAACACACAGGTTTAAAACTTGTGGAAATGTATAGTTACACCAGATATCCGTGCCATCGTAACGGCACTGTCCATCAGGCTCTTGAGGCTGAAAACTGAGACAGTAACCTTTTAACTGGTGAATTGCAGCCTGTCAGAATTTCAGACACAGCTTCAGACAACCATTGTATGCAGAGTGCCACGCTTTGGCAATTATATTCTGTAAGGCTGTGTACTGAAACTGAGCTTTCATCTCCTATGACAGCCTCATTTTCTTTGTTATCCTGAAACATAGGAGACTCAATTTTAATACTGACAGTTCAGTTTACAGAAACAATGGAAGCTCACAAGACCCCTATAAATAGCTGTCAAAACCACTGGAAAAACCAAGAGACAAGAACTAGTGTTGCAAGTAAAAGCATGCAATGTTGCTTTGGATACGTCTATCTGGAAAAAAGGAAAAAATCTGAAAAAAAGCATATTTAAGCTGACTTTGAAAGTGAGTTGTATATGCTTAAGTCTCCGCTCGCTCTCCTCTGAAGTTTAGAAAAACAGCTTCACCTAATTGGAGAGGTTTCAATGTTTTATATATTTTATTCATGCCTGCAAGTTTAGAATTAATATAAGCAGCAATACTGCAGGTTTACTAGAAAACTACCACACAAGACAGCTTGTAGAGGGGGTTACTGACAGACTGGTAGCTTTCTTTGCTACGAGTGCAAAATATGTATGCAGTACTCGGCTCTTTCAGACACGCCAGCATACCTAGGATCATTATGTTATATTGGAAGATAACTAAATATAAAAAATACCCAATGAAGTAATAAATATACTGGCACTGTTTTGGCAATAGATAATACTTCTCTACCTGCATATCAATAAATTCCTATTACTCCAGAAGAACATCCCAATAGCTTATGCTAATTAAATGTGCTGCCCAAAAGGAAGGGGAGGAAGGAACTGCCAGATTACTGGTTACAAATAACCATTCTAATGTACCCATTTTAAGACACAACAATTAAGGTGGAAATAGCATTCAGCAATTTGCAGCTCAACAGCTAGGCTTTACTAACAAAGACCAGACCATAAAAGTTAATACAAATCTACACACTTGAAAAAGGCACATATACTTCTGAATTAGGAATAAAGTATCAGCTATTTTCCTGCTACTGTGGAACACACTATATTAATCCCAGAAATCACTACTCCTGAACATATTCAGTTTTGCTTTACTTTGTTTCTTTAAGATTAAAAACACTAGAAAAAATTAATTAATAAGAAATTATACTGCTTGGTAAGAGCAGAATAAAATGCTTAATACTGTATTTGACAGAAAGGAATACAATGTTTTCTTCCCAAAGTAGTTTAACTTCAAAATCAGTGTCTTTCTCTTACTTTTCAGGCATTGTGGTAACATGATGACCATGCAGTAAGGGAGGCCCATGAGCGATGAAAGAACACAGACAGGCTCAAAGTAGCCCCCGCTGTGACAAGGATGACCCCACGAGACAATGTGATCACTGCAGCCCCCCCGGCTTGTAGAGCTGCCTGGGGTACTGCAGGTAAGAGAACTGCAGCATTATTTCTGCTAATTTTATGAAAGTCTCCCTGTGTGCTTCAGGTTAACAATGAAACAGCAAATCATTCAGAGAGGAGCGGCACAGGGAATGCATCAAAAGCACAAGAAGAGTTTATGGTGCAAACTTTAAAACTCATGGTCATATTGTATGCAGAAAATAATTGTGTGGCCAGAAGGAAGTGTTATGTGATGGAGACAAACATGCTGAAAGAGAAACAAGATGAATGAAATGTTTATGAGAGTACTTTACACAGAAATTATTCAATGGATCCAAAGAGAACACATTCATGAAGTAGAAAACTAATCTCAGGATTTGTTTATTTGCAAGAAGAGACAAACTTGCTTGCACAGGAAATCATTAACCTGAAAGCTTGAGGCAGCACAGCAACAAAACTTCTCATGGGAAGAATTCAAAAGTAGTTGCTATTTTATCTGCAAATGATGTATTGATTTTTTTTTCCTATAGCAGGGAACTTCACTTTTCCAACAATTCCCTTCCAGCTTCACCAAGAAACTCACTGCATTCCAGAGATACATGATCAAGTAATGTAAAGATCACAAATGACACACACCAGTTTAGTTTCACAGACCATCCAACTGCACCATTTAAGAAGTGGTGCAAAATCCAGCCTTGTATCTCTGAGGAAAAAAACCATCACAGTAGTGTTTGCAGCGTTAACAGATGGCATAAAGCCTGCACCTTGAAGGACGTAAGAATGTTAAAGGAGTTGCTGGCTACTGGAATTACTCTTAGGTGACAGAACCAAGGGATGGATGTCTACAGACTTGATAAAACATCGGCTGAACATCACTTGGAATGGGAGACTAAATGTGCTGCTGCAGGAGGGGAACACTTGTTGTTAGGCACATTCAAAAGGCATCTAACGCCTGCCATGGAGAACAAGAATTGTGGTCATATGGGATGAGAAATGATGGCAAAACTGCAGGTGCTTCATGTAGAAGTGAACACACAAGGCCCTTTAAAGAACATTAGAAGTATTTGTATTTATGGAATGGCTCTTGGCAGGCTAACCCCATAAAGAAAAGAAAGGAGCCCAGAGCAACATCACCGTGTCAACCGGATTAAGACAGCATGGGAATAGATAAATCCAGACCTTGTAGGCAAAGGGGAATACTGTATTCCGGGTTTCTCAGATGGAACTGAAGATTACTGGTTAGGAAGAAGATGAGAGTAGAGAAAACACTGCAGGGAAGTGAGCAAAGCTCATGGAAATGACAGAGTTACAACAAGGTGTAAAACCTGAAAGGTAACAGTAGTAAAAACAGACTAATTTCAGGCAAGTGGGAAGTTAACATCCTTATTATATGTTGATTTCAGGTTTGTAATGAACGTTCTGGGTATAACCTTTTAAGGAGAATTTAGGGTTGCCTTCCTTTTTACTAATACAGTATTAAGTCTGTTGAGTTGTACACAGAAAAGCACACACGGTTGTGGCAAACACTGACAACAGTACAGCTCACAAAGATGACAAACAGCATAAACAAAAGACTAGAAACAACTTTAGTAAACAAAGAGCAATGGTTTTAAAGAAAACCAACTACCGTGGAAATTAGTTGCCACAAATATCTAATATTGCTCAGCAACTTTCAAAATCCAAATTATAAAACTAATTCCATCTAAGTAGGGTTTCTTATTTCCATTATAAAAATTCACATCAAGCAACTGAAGACAAGACATCAAACTAGCATTCACACTGAACTAGATGACACTGGATTTGTTTCAGCAACACATTGTCACAATAAATTATTTAGAATCTATTATCTTCTCTCGTAATTCGGCTTTGTTTGAACAAAGAGCTTTTAATATATTGCTAAAAAATCCACATGAAATTTATCAGAATTTCACAACAATCCTAATAAAATAAATATAAACTTACCCTGATTTTGCACTACCACATCAAAACGTAAACAAAAGGAAAATAAAACAATGAAGAAAAATATAAAACTAGGATTAAATTGAACTCAAAGGCATACAAAACCAGACAAATAACGTGTACTGTAATTTAATTCCGTAACAATAAGTAGGTGTTTGTTAGTGAAGACACTGAATATTGCCCTCAGCCTGTATGCGGCATGCATGCATAAATCAGAACGATAAGCAAGCAAATATGGATTAGAGACAGCTATAAATAGAAATAGCTGCCATTGTTCCAATCATTCAGGTAACTGGTATTGCTTCCACTGAACACAGGATTTTTAGTTAACAGTCAGCCTCCAGAATTTGTTTTAACCCCACCCTCCTCCACTATTCAAGCGAGAAGCAATTCAGTGCAGCTTTACTTCTTTTTCTTTTGGATAAGAAGCGCCCCAAGAAGGCAATAAGGAATCTACGGCTCTTTACAATATTGCTTCCTATGTTCAGAATACCTATCAGGATTCTGAATAAGCTGGACTGAAGTATCTTGCTAGGAATTTTACAATGGGCAGATCTGCTTCTCGTGGAAGTTCAAAGGGCCCTGTTGCTGCTGTCAGCAGTAGGAGTAATGAAACTAACCTTTACAACATGTTATCACCATCAATACAGTCTCGTTTCATACCCACTGAAATACCTGAATCTTAAGTACCTTCCTGTGAACGAGTGCCTTCTCTATTTAATTGCTAGGCAAAGCTACTGTCTAATGGACACTAGCATTCTAAGAAAGTAACAATATGCAACCATGAGGGATACTTCCAGTAATACCAGTAAATTTTTGAAAGGCAGAATGCTTACAAAGAAAAGACATGATTTATCTACAAGTGCATATTTTGCATTTACTAAAGCACAACAGTGTAGACCGTTTTCCTCTAGAATGAAATTTATTGCTGGTATCAGGAAAGATCTATATTGTTCAAAGCACAGGCCTACCACTATTTAGATATGACCAGACTAAAACTATTTATTCAACCAAGATATGGTCTGACTTTAAAGCTTTGTGGAAAAGGGAAAATACCAGATCATAATAATGTATGAGTGCCTTCAGCCTAACAGTCTGAAGAAAAACAGCTGAGCATTCCGTTACACAAACAAAACCACATTCCATTCTGACTTTTCAGACCAACACACTGCTGGTTTGCATTAGCAGTCATCAGGCATCATTCTTATTTGTTAATAGAACTTAGGTACTGCAAGCAAGCTCTCTTACAAAGAGCAAATTGAAACACTTTCTTTTCAACATTCACCCTTCTGTCTTCAGAAGATAAAAGAAAGACTGCTCTGGTCTTGGTCAGCTGTTTTGACAAAAAGTAAAAGACAGCTGAACAGAACAGAAGCAATGAAAGTGCAAGGTATATGGCTCAGCTCTGGGTGCTAAAATGCAAAGAATGTCTTATCCTACTTACATATATTTCAGTGTTTCCTGTATTACCATATAAGCATTGAGTCAAGATTTCTGCTAGTAGTAATATTTAGTAAAAACTAAATATGTTAATAATCCTTGTGTCATCTCTTCCAAGCCTGGGAACAAGACATGCAATAGCTACCCAAAAGGTGAACACTAAACTACACATTTTCTGCAACACACACTGAAAAAAATCTTCTGATTTGGAAAAGGTAACTGCATGTCTGAAAGTTACCATAAAAAAAGAACAGTCATAAATGATTAAAAATTAGAGCTTATACGTATATGGTCAAGATAACCTCAAACAGAAGTGGAAAACATGAATGTAGCAGCAGTTAGGAACACAAAGTGAAAGACTTTCAGAGTCACCTGCCAGAAAGGAACAGGGAACTGCATACGGAAAGATGTCTGTACAGAACATCTCATGCTTTTACCCTGTCAACTCTTTCACACTCTGGAGCAAATACCAGCCAAAGACAACTTTGGTAAATCTTCCAAATCAATTAGTCCCAAATTAGGTATTAAATAGAAGAAATTTTGAGGAATTTTTTATAAGAATCCACTTTATGTCCATGTTTGTTTTTTTTTTTTTTATTGCAGCATTTCAACAATAAGCTTTCAGCACTGAAATTCATTTCAAAGTTACTGCAAACTACACTATTAATGTTCGGGAAAAAGAGTAAGAAAAAGGATTATTAGCCATAGCACCATCATAGGCAAAAATACCTGAAAAAAAACCCAACAGAAAAAAAAAGACAATAGACAAAGCAATACCTTAACAACAGAGGATGAAAAATATTCAATAACTTACTTCTTCTGCATTTTCCTGTTTTTTTCTGCCTGACCTCCGAGCTTGCTGAGACCTAATGCATCCTGAGAGGAACTATCTGCTTCTGCCATGCCACCTACAAAAAAACACAAACCAAAAAGCAATATTATCTTCTCTATTTTGGCCACTTCTAACTCAAAAATCACTACTGCTTTCCTGAACAGAAGTGTTTAAGCCTTTGTAATACTGACCAGAAATGTATCAAGCCAAACCTCCAAGCTGCTCTGTCCCTTAATTTTCTTGTTGAATTAATAACCATCAAAATGGTGTATAAAATGGGGGAATCAGACCAGTAGGAGCCAAATAAGCGCTGTCTAAAACCATCTGGAGTTACACCCAAGAACCTTGTGTTTCAACCACTTGCATAATGAATTCCGAGTGTTCTCATATCACTTAGGGGTGGTGTCAACATCAAGGGTACCACTTTGTGTGAAGAATTACACAAGAGAGAACAGTAACCATAGAATTTACTAAGCCAACTGGGTTCATTTTAAGAGAGTTCCTTTGGGTCCAAAGCAGAGACATGACTTTTGGTGCCAATTCTAACAAAAGCCTCTTTCACTTTCAAGATAACAGTTGAAATTTTTGCTTCATAAACTATCTGTAATAGTTCAATAGCCTGGTGACATGAGACTACAAGACAGTAATATCTGAACTTGCACCCTGCCCTCATAAAAGGACCTGCCAGAAGATTTAGTGTCACTAGTTCCAAAAAATGCTGCACATCAGCATTAAAATATTCAGTCAAATATGCACACACTGATACAGATATCACAAAATGAGTTTTTCGCTGTCTCTGTTTCTCTGGAGAAAAGAAAAAGCAAACCAACCTTGGCCTAATGTTTCCTTGCCTGGGTGTCCTGGTCGTCCCTTTTCTTTCTTGCCAAACAAGCGGCCGATAGAGGATTTTATCCCCTTCTTTTTGGGGGCTTTATGAAGGGAATCTTGGCTACTATTACTGCTACTAGGATTACTTGTTTGACCATCTTGCGAACCTGTTGAACTTTACAGGAAAGGAGTCATTAAGGAGCACACATACAACAAATTCACTAGTGTAACAAGTTCGGTTTTCTGTGCGAGTCAACAAAAGCTCAGTAACTCACTAATGACATCTAATTTCAGCTTTTAACGAGCCATGAAAAGAAATGTATCTACTAAAACACATGTCATTAAACAGTAAAAACAGTGGAAACAAATCATGGAAGAAAGGAGGGGATGTAAGATTTATACACCATAGTATGCAACTACAAGTCAGTTCTTAACTTAAGAAACAATAATTCAAGTGTTTAAAGTGCAATTCAGAGAGGCCAGGGTTGACAGCGTAAGTTCCTGACAATGGAATTTTGAAACACTTGAGTAGACTCCAACCCAGATGCTGAGGTACTTTAAACAGAACACCTATCAATTAAAATAATGGTAGTTTTCCAACTTATACCTGAACTTATAGCTAAATTCCAGTCTATTAAAGGACTGGAGTTGTACATCTTGCATTTCTGAAGCAAACTCAGATTACCAGAAAAATTGTTCACATAACATCATTTCTTATCATTCACAAAATCTGTATTATTGCTGTTTATGTAACATGATTAACCATTTATGTGTTCAGATTCATTACTTCTAAGAAACACCTCAATATCTAGACCAACATTCTATACGCTGAATAGCTTTGCATTTTTAAAGGTTTATTCTGATAATGAGAAATACCAAGTTACTGGCAGGTTTGACTTATTGACAGCTACTTACTTTCTTATGTCCCTGATATCTTCATGGCTCACTGTATGCAAAGCTCCTTTTTGGACTCTGTCCAAATGCAAAGATCGAGGTGAAGAAGGTGGCGATGTTTCACATTTTATTGTGGTTTTATCATCTCGTACCTCTTCTCTAGAAGCTGGAGACTAGTGGAAAAAGAATGGATACTTGCAGGGTTAGCTGGAAATGCCAAAACACAATTGCAATATCAAGGTTACACAACATACTGAAAGGAAAAATTAATTATTTCAGGGTTAAAGGATTACTCTTGCCCTTATCACTCTGCAGTTGCCTGTTTTTTATTTGATTTCTTTCTGGATTTTCTGTTACTTTCAGTGACAAACTACTAAAGTTCAGGCTTGGCTTATGAAATGAGTAAATAAGCATTTATCTTCCATTGATTCATAAGGCTAAGAACTGAAATAATGTCTTCATCACCATAAATCTAACGTACCTGACTTCAGTTTAAGCAAGTGCAGAGAAAGAAAACCACAGAGTCCTGTAAAAAGAAAGGCATCTCTATTCTCACTTTTGTGTGTTTAGACAATCATTAGCAAGATTACCAGTTCTATGAAGTCAGTTCCTACATACCTGCAGCTATGGATTGTCTTAAAGTCTGAATGACAGAAACAGACTTCAGAGACTTTTTTGTATATGAAGTAACAGACCTTTGAAATTAAATACAGTTTCACAAAGATCGTAAAACAGTGGTTACGAGCAGAAAGCAACACAGCAGTCCCCACACCAGCAAAAAAAAGCCAAATAAACAAAAAAAGCACACAAAACAAAACAAACTCACACTTACGGTAAGATGATAAACTATTTACTCTTAATATCAAAGAGCATATAGTCTTGCTTTATTATAGGGTTACCCTGCAAATGCTTTTTTTCTAACGTTCCTGTTATCCATTAATGAGTTTGAAGACACGGAAGGAGATGAAAGGGCACACCAGTAAATAAACTAAAGATTTTTACCTTTCTACGGTGCTTCCTTAAATCACTAGGCTGATAGGTGCATGCAAAGGAAAGAAATTTGGAAAAGCCATATTTATTATAAACTGTAGCATGGACCGAAACAACTAGTACAGACAAAACATATCAGGAAGAATATAAGTAACAATTACAGCAATGGTACAGAGAGAGAGAGCATGAAGTGCTCTTCAAATCACAGATTTAAGTATCTCTGAAGAGGGGAAAAGGAACAAAGGAAAGAAAATAATCAAGACTTCTAATTGGTTATTGACAAAAGTACCATAGATATTTGAATGAATTGGTACTACAGGAAAATCAGCACACAAACTGTGCATTATCTTCAGCAAGAAAAACAGTAAAGTACTTGGAGGTGTAAGGCGTCCCTTGTAAAAAGCGAGAGGATTTCCAGTCATGCGTCAAAGACTTGCCTTGAACTACATAACCTACACTGTAGCCACAGGAGGCTTAAAATGCTGTCTGCACCAGGCCCTTTTGGCACTTCAGCAACTTCTGCAGTTGTGTTCTACATAGCATCAAAAGCAGCCCTATTTAATAACTGTGAAAGACAGAGTGCCAACAACAGCTGCTTTCTATACAGTAATAGTGTTCTGGTTTGGGTTTGGTTGGTTTTTTTTTTACTACATCTGAAGTGCTGGAATGTTTGAGCAAGAGCCTATCATTTACTTTATCCTCTCATCCACTCCAGAAGACGACCCACTGTATCTCACTTCCTACATATTCCCAACGCACAGAGCAAGACAGCAACCCTGGGTTACATAAACAACTTATTCCGATTGATGCCGACAAATTTAACTGAGATGATTTGTTTAATAATTTCCATTGTATTCGGCAACAAATTATTTCAAAAGACCATAATAAAAAATAAAGTCAGTACCCTTTGAAGCTGGGGAATTGTGGTGTTTCCTCCCAACACATGACAACTTTTAATGACTTTTCTATTTAGAACACAAGCAAATTATGCAGCATTAACAGGTAAAGATTAATTCAGTCTGAACAGAGAGTACTATGTTAATAAACTGAAAGTTCAAAAAAGGGCTCGGGTTGGAAAGGACCTTTGAACATTATCCAGTCCCTCCCCAGGTTATTTGATAAAGTACAGCAGACTTCTTGTAACCGCGCTGAAACTTTCATCTACTAAATCCGATAACCCATAAAAATGAAAGTGTTTATCATACAGAACAAAAACTGTCCGCAAGAACTGTTGGAGAGCTGTAGAGATTGTTACTTATCACGTTCATACTTTTTAATTAATCATGAGGGGTTTTCAGCTACCTGAACTGCCCAACACCACTGCTGTAGGTAGCATTAAGCTAATGTTGCCATCATGCTCAAACTAACTCATCCTTCTATTAAGACATCAAAAACCTGTCCCCCAAGAGCTCATTCCATCTGAAAATTTATAGTAGATGTTCCAGAAAGCTTTTGTTCTGCAATTATAGAAGCACAGCTTCTTGCTTTCATAAATCAATTGCCAAGTACCAAAATGTCAGACAAATGCAACTGCAAACAATTAAGTGCCTTGCATTACAATTCTTACCATGTAAAGTGATTTTACAAATTATTTTTTGTTCAATTACATCAGATTTTAGCATAAGACACCCATTCTTCTGATCAAAAAAGTATTCTGCCAGCAAAAGTATTCAGCAGAAATACTTGGTTTTGAACACATCTATAAGAGATAAAACCAAACCAAGTCATTTACTGTCCCTCTGTCTTACAGTGATGGACAGCATTCCTTGTCTACTGAATGGTGTAGTACAGACATGATACAAGTGCAGTAATCTAAGACAAGAAGGTACACAGCAAGTATGGTGTTGGATGTGCAACTAGTAAATACAGTTTCCAAATGCAGGTGCAAATCTGGAGACGAAGTATATAGAGCTAAGCTAGAGAATGAGCTTTTTCTGGACAGTGCTTGCAAGTAAATACCTGCATCCAAGACGCTCCTTAGTGAACAGTATTCCGAATATGAGAAGCTGTGAGGTTTGCTTAACATTTATGTAAAAATAAAGAAAGCGGAAAACTTGAACTTTGCTCTTACAGATAGGTTTACATGCATAAAGCAACTCCTAGAAGGACTGATTTTTCTAATCAGTCATATGGATGTCAAAATAATGGATCAATCTTCCTCTACTCACTGAACTGCTTAGTCCAAGCTACTATTTCATCAACTACAAGGTCTAACAGATACTTCTTTTACCTACTTGCCTTAATAGGCTAAAAAAGGCACTAGCACTCATTAGGACACCTGTGATGCCTCTACAATCTTCAGGACTGATACAACATATAAAAATCACTTTTTAGCTGAGTATTTAGTGGAATAGTGGACTGCTAAAAATTAAGTGTAAAGCAGAGGGAGAAACTGGTTGCTGTACTAGGGGTTCAAAATCAATAGAAATCAACATTATTTCTTCTAGGAACAGAAGTCAGAAGACCATAACAACAGAAGGAATACTTAGGCATGAGATGTTGACCAAACAACAGACTTGAGCTCTAAACATTTTTCCTAATCATTATGACTGTATCTCACACTTTTTAAAGAAGTTGAAAGGAAGCAGTAGAAAAACCTTGAGAAAGGAAAAATACAGCTGAGGAAGAAGGAGAGGAAGGGGAAATCAAACCACCCATTTATTTCCTAGAGAAAAGAAACACTCTTCTGAAAATTTGAAGTCAATGGATACTTACCAGTGTCATGATACCTAGTCTGTCCACTTCCCGAGCTGGACTATGTGGAATTCGTCTTGGGGTGGAGCGGCCACTGCCAGGTGGGGAAGAACCAGCAAGCGAACCACTTGCATAGGGAGGAGGAATGGAGCTCATAGACCGGAATCGGCCATGGGCATCCAAACTTCCACTACCCACTCTGCTTTCAATCTCCTCTGCACGCTGCTCTGTGTTTTCTTTTTCTTCTTGTATAAGTCTAAAAGAAAAAAGTTTCAAAGGAACATGATATTTAAACAGAATGGTTGACTCTACATTAGAAAGATGCAGCAAAACAGGCACACTGGAAAAATCTTCTAATTCGGTTCGGAAAAAAGGGGGAAATTCTACTGCTATTACCACTATGTGGGGTTTTCTGTCAAACTGGTAATACACAATCCCTGCTGTTATTGGGACTGAGACAAGGAACCACAAACGAGCAATTAGGCATAAGCAAACACGTTAACTTCTGTCAACCCCCACCACCAAGAAGCTGAGTGGGCAACCACCACTTTCCGAGTAACCACACAAAAAGCGTTTCTAGTGTCACAGAAACTCATTTTAATCAAAACCTTAGCAGCAGAGAGACCATACCTAATCTCTTTGTTGATTGCATCCAACTGTTCTTGAAGCATCATGGCCAAAGTCTGAGCATCAGCCTGACCACTTGGCGACAGCAGATCAACTGAACTGAATATAGTCTCCCTGTCATCCTCAACATCAGACACATCAACATCGCTTTCAAATGCTTGTGCCACATTTGCCAATACGCTTGCTTGCTGGGCTCGCTCCCAGTCCTGCTCATTCAGAGTTTGAACCTAAAAGAATCAAGGAATAAAATTCCAAACTCAAATGAGAAAAGCATGAGGTTTTCAAGGCATTTAAAGTAATTTTTAAAAAGTCCACTTACATGCTATATGCATCCATCAAGACAGCAATGTTTGTAGAAACAAAAAAAGCTATACATTAGAAAACTTTGCATCTTACAGTTCGGTGAAATATAAAGAGGGACAGCCCCACTGAATAAATTAAAACGGCACACATCTTTCCTATCCACCTACTAAATCATAGTAGAATTTTGCTAACAAATTCAATGAGAATTTTATGCTATGAGGACTTACATGCCCTGAAAGGGACTTAATTGCTTACAGAACAGTAACATTAGCATATAGAAACAAAAGTAGGATTTATACTTTACAGGCTTATCAGACTTTAAAATCATAATTTTGCCACTATTTGTTAACAATTAAAGAGACCAGTAGCTGTGCATTAGTTAGTAATACAGAATATATATAGCAGTCTACTGCTATGCACTCCTATTCTAAAAGTTGTAGGGGCCTACAAGAAAGCTGGGAGGGATGTTTTACAAGGGTATGCAGCCTGGAGAAGAGAAGGCTCTGAGGAGATCTTATAGCGACCTTCCAGTACCTGAAAGGGGCCTACAAGAAAGCTGGAGAGGGTCTATTCGTGAAGGCTTGTGGTGACAGGACAAGGGGAAACAGGTATAAACTGGAGAGGGGCACTTTTAGGCATGATATAAGGAAGAATTTCTTCGTCATGAGAGTGGTGAGGCACTGGAAAAGGTTGCCCAGCAAAGCTGCGGATGCCCCATCCCTGGAGGTGTTCAAGGCCAGGATGGGGCCTTGGGCAGCCTGGTCCAGCAGGAGGTGCCCTTGCCTATGGCAGGGGGTATAGAAATAGATGACGTTTAAGGTCCCCTCCAACCCTAACTATTCTGATTCTACTCTAATAGGATGCGGGAAAGTGGCTTTAAATTGGAGGGGAGAAGACTTAGGTTAGATATTAGGAAGGTACTCTTCACGATGAGGGTGGCGAGGCACTGGAACAAGTTGCCCAGTTAAGTTGTGGATGCCTCCCTCCCTGGAAGTGCTCAAGGCCAGGTTGCATGGAGCCTTGAGCAGTCTGGTCTAGAGAGAGGTATCCCTGCCCATGGCAGAGGTTGGAATCGGATGGGCTTTGAAGTCCCTTCCAACCCAAACCTTTCTATAATTCTATGAAATTCCTTACAATACATCAGCCTCATCCAAGTGATTTTGTTGTCAATGTTTCATTTTTATTTCTGTTTCAGAGGTGTTTTACCTTTGAAGGTTCATCTCTGAGAGCTGCCAAACGTCCTTTCTGGGGACGCCTTAACACTGATGAGGTGCCATAGGAGTCTGTATGACCGTCAGCCACAGATGAAGATGTCATAGGGTATCTGAAATCCGGTCGACTAGAACATGAAAAAATATTTCATCCCGAGGAACGTAGGGGGGGAATAAACCATAAAACCCACCCAAATTATTCCTATTGTCCTACCAATTCCAACTTTTTTAAAGCAGTGTAAAAACTGCTTTACATGCTCTATAAAGAATACACAGCTGTACAACTGTATAATTATGACTAACATACTTTCAGTTGTAACAGGCAAAATTACGCTTAGAGAGACTTTAAGGAAATATGGAAAAACTTAACTACAATTAAATGCTGGTACCTGTGGTGAAGTGATGTGGCTCTGAGTCTCACTTGGTCATTTTCAGCCCTTAATGCTTCAACATTTAATACAAGCTGATCCTGTCAAAATAAATAGATAAAACAGAATAATAGAATTGTTTTGGTTGGAGAAGATCTTTAAGATCATTGAGCTTTAACCATTAACCTAACACTGCCAAGTCCACCACTAAACCACAACCCTAAGCAAGTTGTCTACAAGTCTCTTAACTCCAGGGATGGTGACTCCACCACTTCCAAGGCTTGATGACCTTTTTGGTGAAGTAATATCTTCCAAAACCCAATCTAAATCTCCCCTGGTGCAACATGAAGCCATTTCTTCTTGTCCTATCACTTGTTATTTGGAAGAAGAGACCAACACTAAGAACAGATCAACACTCCTACCCATTTTTGTGACATCTGTAAGCTTAGTGAGGGAGCACTCAATCCACTCGTCTAGATCACGGACAAAAAGATTTAACAGAACTGGCCCCAAAACTGAGAACTTGAGAACACCGCTTATTAGCAGCTGCCACAACTGGATTTAACTCCATTCACCACAACTCTCTGGGCCTGGCCATCCAGCACTTTTACCCAGCAAACAGTACATCCAACAAAGCCATGAGCAGTCAGTTTTCCCAGGAGAATACTGTGGGAAGCAGTGTCAAAGGCTTTACTAAAGTCTACATAGGCAACGTCCACAGCCTTTCCTTCATATATTAAGTGGGTCACCTTTTCATAGAAAGAGATCAGTTTAGCCAAGCAGGACCTGCCTTTCTTAAACACATGGTGATATAATGATAAACTTAAAGAATCAGTGACAAATACTGATTTATAAACTATCATCAAGGTTTTTGACATTATTTCTATGACACAGAAATAAAATTTTAAAACATACTGCTCAGTATCACAAAACAAAAATTAATTTTGCTACAGACAATACAACACCATCACCAAAGGGCATCCAAGAATGATTGTTTCCTCTCTACACTGCAACTCTAGGTAAAGCTAACATTTTTTAAAAACAGCTACTACATAAAGTTCACATATTGCTAATTTTACTATAATTTACTGATAATATTTAATAAGAAACAAATCCTTCAAGATCTATGCACAACAGGCTCTAACTGCATTCACTTTTAACTTGGACATTTTAAAGTGTTCTAGAAACTCAGAATTTAACAGAGAAATCCAATGAATGAGAAAATAACAAAAGACTAACAAAGTGGCTGATGCCGAACATCTGTGCCTTGTATGAAAACTGCAGGCCTACATAGAGGAAAATTGAAAGCACATTCTGCAAAACATTGAGTATGTTCTTCATTTTATTGCAGAAGAGCCTCTACAATTTGGCCTAGCTACTTACAAGAATTACTTGGGGTGATGCTGTACACCTGTTATCTAATAAACAATAACAACTATTACTTCAGAACTGCTTAATGATAAAAAGAAATGAAAGAGCCCACCACTGCTATGCAAGAAGAGAACTAGTCAGGTCCAGGACAAGGAAAACAGCAGACAGCTGCTACCACAAAGGAACAGCCAAGTCTAATAAACATTCCTCTCCCTACCCTCCCAGTTCTTAAAGCTTTAGAAGTTTCAACTGAACAAGCTTTTCATAATACCCAATGCTTTATGAGAAAAGTTAGAGGAAAATACCCAACATTGAAAGTGTTTACTCTTTTCTGTTTACTGTTCAAGGTCATATGGACAACAGCACAAAAATTCAATGCCGTTTTCAAACTTTGGCACCCTGCCAATATGTTCAGCCCCTTTGTATATTCAGAAGCTTGTTAAGTCTCTGAGTAGAAAGTTATGTATTACCCATAAAATCACCATAAAACTGAGGCACACAATACCATAAAATGAGAAACAACAGACTCCTGCTTTTAAACAGGCCAAATAATGTTAAATTGTATGGAGGAATTCAAATCTGGCCCTGCTATGTCGCAATTTAGAAATTATTGTCCAACATAGTATTTCAAAAGTGACTATCATACCTTTTCATGCTGAAGTTCCTCTATTTGTTTTTTCGCATTTTCAATTTCTCGAATAAGTGAATTCTAAAACAAAACATACCACAAATTAAGTTATTTATAAAAGCTTTCAACTCTTAAATCATAACCAAGATGAGTACCAAAAAGTTTTAGTCAACAATATACAGATGCATCTTAAGTTACAGGTACTTTACTGCTTACATCATTTCATTTGGTTTACAGTAGAATGTTTATCCTTTCAGGTGTACAGCCTGCTAAATAATAGATTTAGTAATAATACAAGTTCCATAGAAATGTAATGCCAATACAATCCTTTTAAAGCCCCACTTGACAAAACTAGTAAAAAAAGCATAATTAGGCAGCTAAAGTAGTTTGAAGTAACTCACTGGGTGGTTGCTAAGGCATTATTAGATGTTACCATTAGGTTTTCTTTTTATTTTTGCTTGCCTGACCTGCAAAATTACTATACAGTCATTTCGTCAACAGACAATACCTCCAGAACTGCAGCTCTCACTGACTTATAGGCCTTCCTTAAAATCAGAGCTGTTGTCTTCACAGTTCTACCATGACTTCTAAACAATTCCAGTAAATATAAAATGCTTACATCTACTACAATCTCTTTACTCGAGTTTCCAAATTCAGACCAAGAATCCTATGATAATTAAGAAACACTTGAGAGCTACAACAATCAAAAGAATTTGAATTATTGAATTTCAATACAATACTATTGAAATTGAATAGTATTTCTTTGTATTTAAACTACTGTACATGATACTAAGGAGAAAAAAATATCATAGATTCCCCTTCCCAACAGGAAATTTCCAACTGCCTTATTTTCTTTTCTTTAGTTCTGCTAAACATTTTCTTGAGGTAAGTAATGCCATTATTTGCACCTTAAACATATAATAAAATTTCATACGTGAATAAAAACATCCTTTCAAGGAACAGAACCCAAGTTATCAGAAGAAAGTCTTCAGTTTTTAACTGCATCTTTCTGCCAAACAGATCATAAAAGAATGAGCTGGAAGCAACACCAAGAACACTTTTCTACATGCTGTTACTGACAGTGAAGGACAACTAGACCTTCCACATCACCTACAAACTTAGTTAGGATTTGGAGGGTAAAGAGGTGCAAAGGTTAATACTAAGACACTCCTGCGATATTCAAGCATTTTGAAAACAAAAATGCAGTCAGTTGTTTCCGAGAAACTTCATTTATAAAGACTGTTACAGCAACCTTGATGTTAACAAGGCCCATAACAAGAATTTCTGAAGCATTAGGAGCAGTTGGTGATCTTGGAAAAAATCTTCAAAATCCACACTAGAAAACAGCCTTAACAGAAACCTCTTATTAATAAGGATTTAGTATTTATTTACTGAAGTTACAGACACACTGCAGAATACACAAATCATTACACAGAATGCTGAACATCTCATTAATGTATACACTGAAATACAACTTGTTACCTTATCTTCCAAGGCAGCCATCCTCTCCTTGAGATGAAGCTGAAGCCTTTCGTTAGATTCAGACAGAAGCTTATCAACAGTTTCCGACAAACGTTTATTATGCTCTTCATTCATCTTCTCTCTCTGTCTAGCCTAAGATAGATAAAAGCTACTGAAATAACTTAAAATTTACAACAGTTTCCAGGTTGCAAAAGCAGTATGATTTTTTGTTACTTCAACTTCATAGAAACCCTTTTACAAAGGAATAAGGAATGCTGCATGTACCCTCATGACTCTGTAAGGGAGTATAAGGGACAACTTAATACTTTAATAACTGTTCCAAGATCATATGCCTGAAAATCTAAGCTTAAAGAAAAAACATATTTCAGAACTAGTTCCACTATTTACAACCTAGGAACCAATTTCAGCATCATCACAAGTTTTTGATCTCTCCATCAGAAAGTATGCCTAGCAATTAGGTATTTCCAAACATATTTCAAACTTTAATTGGAGATTTCCAGCTTTTCTTGAGATTTAAAGGTTAGCCACAGCACAGTGTCTCAAATCTCCTGTCACCCAGCCTCAACTATGGCCTTATTTTAGAGACAAGAAATAAAAACAGCTTTGCTGTTTGATAGGCAGCCATGAAGGGGATTACATTGAGTCTTTCATGTTTGTACAGTACCCTTTGCAGTTCTTGATTCTTTTCTTCTAGTTGTGCTTCCATTTGTCTCAGTCGTTCTTCTATATTGCCATGTCTCTCTTCAGCCTGTCAATTTGAAAAAAAAAAATATAGAATTTGTTGGGTTTTTTCAGGTTTTCTTTGGTTTTATTTTTCAAAAAATGGTTTCAGAAGCACAGAAACATTCAAGCACAATAATGCGTCTGACATGCTTTGCACAACTGCCATTTATGATAATACACAATGCAGAACAGATGCTTTTGTCATTAAAAGAACCTAGTAAGGGTTCATGTGGTAACAAAACAATGAAGCCTCTCACCCTTAAGTACCATGAATCAACTACTATTTGCAAGCATGCTTGCAACACCAGCAGTTCATTCAAATCCCCAAAAATTAAAAAAAAAACAAAAAACCCCAAAAACCTACTAATAAAATACTAAATGCATTTTCAGCTTTTCCCTCTCTTGCCTGGACAATATGACCCTTTGTTAGTAAACATGACAAAGCAGAAAGCAGCAAGCAGAAACAAGAACTAACATACAAATTCTACCTTCCTAAGCTTGGTGGTAAGTTCCAATACTTTAGCAGCAGAGTTCCCAGGAGACAAAAGGTCAGACTATAGAGCCAGTTAGGGATAGGAAAGATAACAGGGAAAGAAGACTTGAAAAGAACACACACACACATACACACACACACATTTGAAAAGGCTCATTTGCAATTAGCACATATAATTCTTCAGACTCCATTATTCTATTTGCAGCCTTCTAAAAAGTCTCAATATTCATGGGTATCATTATTTCTCTCTCTCCCCGTATTCCTCACTGTTAATGGTGGATGAAATGCCTATTATACAATGAATTTCAATAAAAAGCAAGAAAATAACTCAGAGACATTTGTATAGTGTAACAGAGTTAACAGAAAACCTGCTCAGGTGCCAAAGAGCAGAAATTAAAACAGAGTAAATCAGAGTGCGCTCATAGATATGAACAGAAAAGGTGGAAGACGGGGAGAAATGTTTTCTGAACTAGTTATGGGAAAACCAGAAACACAATGTACCAAACCAAACACTTAAGAACAGATTTCTTGTAGCGGAACACCAAGAGAGAAGAGAGTCTGACCCACCTTTGAAAGTGCTGCAACTCTTTGTGCCAGCTCTGCTTCCACCTCTGGCAAAGTTTCAGCTTTCCTCAAAGTCTGCTGCAGCTTTTGCTCTGCTAGTTCCAGCCGTTCCTGCAACTGCCTATTCTTATCTTCACTCTGCACAGGATTATCATCAGCAAATGTTTAGTGTTAAAGCGTTAGTGAATTTTCAAAGAGTAGGGTAAAGATATAGATTAGCAGCCTTTACTAGATCTATGGAGAACAAACTGCCCAAAACCAGCTTCATAACCAAAGATACGGTATCCACCTCTTCATTACATGACAGAGCATTTAGCTCTTACTAGTTTTTTTCTGCAGATAATTTTGTGTATTCCAAAAGCAACTGCATCACCAAATAAACAGTTACAGTATGGGAAGCAGTACAGAACAAGTTGCTCATTTTCAATGTCAAGCCTGTACTAAGACTTTGAGTTATGTTAAAGAAAAAAAATCCTTCATATTTTAAATAACACCATGCACATTAAAACAAAGTTCATTTTTATTTAAAATGCGTACAACTTATTTTAAAGATTATACTAAACTAGACTTCTCTTGCTGAATAAGAATTCCTGCTCCCTCTAGTTAGAAAGTGATTGGCTCAACAACCATTTCTGGTTTATAAAGTTGGACTACTTCATGTCAAGCATGTGTCAATTTTCCTCCCGCAATAAGGCCACATTTATTTCTGTTACAGGTTTTAAAAACCACTACACACTACTCAAATTTTACAACTGTTTTAGCTTAAAATGAGTAATTCTCACAGATGGAACTAAAGATGACTAGATACACATGTAACAACTTAAAACTCCACAACAGGGACAAAAGCCCTGCTGCATCATGCACTAACATGCTCAAAATCATTTCCCCCTTGTAGTATACTCTCCATTTCTAGAGTAAAAGCCTGTACAGTGCACTCCCTCTAGTTACTGAAAAACAATCCCTAATAATAATTTAACTTCCTCTAAGCAAACTGGTTTAGTGCAGTATGAACATTTATTTCCATTAGTTTTATGCTAAGCAAAGCGTACTTTAACTTATTACAAACTACAACCTGTCGATGCATGGAGTCTTTAGTGGCAATTTCATTTTCAAGTTTGTCATTGAGGTCATGCACAGATGTAGCTTCACGTTGTGCAGCGAGGTAGCGTTTCTCAAGAGTTGTGATTCTCTCTTCCATGTCCTCCTTTTGGGCCAGAGTCTGCACAAGACAAGACAGAATTTAGTCATTAATACAGGGTATTAATTTTCAGTGATCGAACTGAGGGGAAGAATTCACAATCCAATAATAAGTTTAAAGAAGTTAGTCTCTCAGTAAAAAATGAAGTGGAAACAACAGTCTTTGGCTTAGAAGTTCAATGACTTTTTGTTTTCTAAACAATGAACGTTTAAGAAGACTTTTTTCTATTACAATTCAGACCTGGTACTTACTTTTTCAATGGCACAAACACAGCAAATCTTTCATTCCTGGGGACTGTCAGAGAGTGTTCTTGGATTTAACTAAGCTCCCTTTCTATTTAATAAGGATACAGTAAACAGCAATACACAAGACCTTGGGGATTAGTGACGGATTAGTAAGAGGAGCTGTCAATCACACCACGAAAATTAAAGCGATTCCTCAACTACGTGCATCTTTAAAAAATTAAAAATTAAACTTGATAAATAAGCTTTTTATTTCTGACAAGATCAAGCACCTTTTCAAGAACATGTTAAGGTTTGCAATGCTAGATTTCTAATGTAACGTACTTGTGAAGTATCTAGTAAATCATAGGCATTTAAAAGCATAAAAGGTGCGACTGAGCACCAACAACACTGAAATTTCATACAGCAGTTGCGTTTGTGACTACCCAAATATTGACAGTTTATTCCTCACTCACCTCTCGTACATCCCTCTGTAACTTCGTATTCATTTCTTCAGATTTTATTAAGTCTTTTCTAGCTGTGTCAAGATCTTCTTCCAACTCTGTCACTCTGCTAGACAAAGCAGTTAGGCGTTCTTTCATTTGTGCCTGCTCTTTGTTTTGCTTATCTATGATGTCTTGGAGTTCAATCACTTTAGTAAGGTTTTCATCGTGGCATAAAGAACCATCAGAGGACCGCTATTAAACAGGGAAAAAATGCATTTGCATGTTACACAGAAATTTAAAGAACAAGCTGTTACTGAACTGTAAACAACCCCCACTCCAAGACAATTTTATTATTGGATAGACTGCGAAAACTGAAATTATGGTAAATCAGTTTTTTCATTAAATCACTCATTAAAATATTTTATTATAGCCAATGATTAAAAAACAGACATGAGCTGAACAAAGTAAATAGCTGTACCTTCCCATTTGTAGTTGGTGTATTTTCTTGTTCATGATTTATATCCAGCATCCCATCTGGAATTGCTTTCTTCTGATTATTTTGCTCTTTCAGAATCATTAACTAAAAGGAAAGAAAAGTTTATATACGTATGTTTCAAGTCAATTCCTTTCTCACTAATAATATAAAGAACAGCTGCAAAAGCAAAGGAGCAAAATAACAATTACTGATTCTACCCCAAGGTATGTATTCATAAAATAACACACAGGCATTCAAGAACTCATGCGTTACAACCCTAAAGTTCGTATTTTAAAGCTACAGGAACTCTTTTTGTTGGGATTTTTTTTGTTGGGGTTCTTTTAAGGGGGAGGTGAGTAGGGGCTTTTTGTGTTTTTTTCCCTTTCCTGCTCTTTCAAAGTGTTAAGTCGAGTTAAAAATTATAGTTTTTATAGTTACAAAAAGTCAACCAAAACCAAGAAATGAAAGCAAACCTTAGTAACCAGATAAATTGCTGCATAGCAAAATTGATTTAACATCCACAACGCACACATGAAGACTTCCTTTACAAAAAAGGAACCTACCTCTTTATGTGTAGTACCCAGTTCTTCTTCCAATAAGCTACATCTTTCAAGTGCTACTCGTAATCTCTCTCTTACCTGAAAGGGTAATTTCAAATAATGTGAAATCATTCAAATTAAGAAGAAACCTATTTCATTTATTGCTGTGCCTTTACGGATAATAAATGACATTATTTTCATTACACTTAGATCTGCTTAATCTTGAGTCAGTACTTGTTACAACATATGCTACAAAAACTCTTCTAGAGAAATAATGCATTATCTTAAAGTCTAGCTTTTCCTTTTGTCATAAACAAATTATACATCAACATGACCATACATTTAGGCAAGAATTAAACATATCAACAATTTGCTTATCCTTTTGTAAGGCACAGTATATATGCTTATGCATGGAAGAAGAGACAGACTTCACATACAAGGTTCATAAAGTTAGGCAAATTGAGTTTACAGCAAAATTCACAGTCAACTTAACCACTTGCATGTCCTACTGCCAACACCAAGCACAACCAAAGGGCAGAATTCCTTTAATTCAGCTTTATTTTATATCACAGTGCAAGCAGATTCCTCTCCTCCTGTTCTCTAGTTATTTCTCGTATTACATCATCAAAAGGCTAAATACTGCTATTATACAGGTAAGCAAATTTATGCATTGCTATGAGAAATATAGCGCCCCTGAACCACACTCAACTTCAATTAGCACAGTTAATGAAGAACTAGAATAAATTACAACACCTTAGCTTAATGCAATGTATTAATTTAGGAAAGCAGTTATTGATGCAGTTACAGCAAAGCCACTGTATCTCAATACAGAAAAAGTTCAGAGACTTCTACAACTTTAGTATGAACAACTGCATGGTCCACAGAAAAGAAAGAGCAGACAAGATGAGAAGATGTTAGCTACTATATTTCATTACCTTTTCATCAAGGGCTTTGTGATGCTCAAATAAAGATTTTAGTGCTTTGAGAACTTCTACTTCACTAGAAACTCCTGCTGGAGACTGAGCTTGTCTCTTTACAACAGTCATTCTGAGAGACCGCTCATGCCTGGAGACAAGACACTCCAAATGTTCCAGTAGTAGCTACAACAAAATAAAGGAATAGCATTTATTTCTGTCCTGCATAGCTGCAGAATACTTTGACTCCCAAGACATCAAGTAACTTGATGATCTTTAAGGTCCCTTCCAATCCAAGTCATTCTATGATTATATGTGAGAGGTTTCCCTGCTGATGACAGGGGGGTTGGAACTGGATGATCTTTAAAGGCCCTTCTAACACAAACCATTTCATGATCTGAGGAAGTTTTGAGTTCTAAATCTCAAATCTAAGAGCAAGAGCACTGCATCAAGCATGAAGACCTGTTTTTAACATTTCACCCACACGAGAAGTTGTATCAGAGCTAATGCACTTCCTACCTCTCTTTCAGTCAAGTTTTGAAATGAGGTTCCTACTTAACGAGATCTTTGCAGTTCTGCCACCAATCTAAAGAACTGCAAACTTATCAGAAGGATACACATAGAAAATGCTCCAAATCTGAGAGCAACTGTTTTGCTGGCAGCAGTGTAAGCTGCTGAAACAGATCATTATAGCTTGCCCACTCGGGTGTTGCATGATTACAAAACTTTAACAGCAAGAAAGCTGAATGACAGAGAGCTGTGCGGTCTTACAAGCTTTTCCTGATTCTGCACAGCAGTATTTGGAACTGTGTACGAGCTTCCCAACCTTCTTAACACGTATTCACAATTCCAGGAGGATTCACGTGCAAATATCAGGGGAAAAAGTACTTTCAGCATTTCAGATTCAACAGTGTTTCTCTCCAGGTACTTGGATTCTTTAACAATGGTGATCTTGAAGAAGAAAGGAACTAACCCTCGTATTATTTCTTTCTGCTTTCAGTTCAGCGATTTCTTCTTCCCTTTCAAGCAGCTGCTCCCTGCACACATTAAGCTCTTTCGTAAGTGCTGCAAATTCCTGAAATAAACAAGAGAGAAATATAAGCATATCAAATACAGCAATACAGTGAGAATAGATTCGTATGAACACTTGACACAATTCCTTGAAGCATTCATTTCAGACATCTAAGACAAATACAGTTGTATTAGTCGTGCTAAGCAGGCTTAAGGTTCAAGCACTTAAAACTGTTACGCTGCCAAATGTAAAGGTAAAAGATAAAGGTAAAAGACCAGTAGTTTTGAGGACTCCGATGTGTCTCAAGGCAATTAACCTGCTATGCAAAGGGAAAAATCAGCTTGTAATGCACTTTGTTATTGTTTCAAAAAGTTGTTATTTGTTGGGTTTTCCTGGATGAAAGCTGAAGGAGACATGAAAAAAAACAGCACTAATAAAAAAAAAAAAAAATCCCAGCAAAACATGACAAATTTCAAGTCGGTATTTAATTGTGAAGGACAATGAATAACCCTGGCATCTACCAGAATACACAGGTTACTTCATAGAAATCGAGCGACCTTGAAGCTTCACCATGAGGACTCAAAACCTTTACATGTATTTATCTACTGAAGCTACATACAAGGTTTTCATTTATACCTCCTTATCCACAGAACAGACTTGAAACAGCCCTTTCCTTACTGTCCTGCTAGAAACCTCCAAGGATTAGAATCAGCAGCCAAGTGAGCCCCTGGGCTCAAAGCCTTCAAAAGGCTTTCCCTTCAAATTCAATAAAGCTTTCACCAAATAAAAATTAATCAAAGTGAAGTAATACATAGAGTGAAAAGTCATCAGGAAACAGGAACCAAGCTAACTGACAGCAGTTAATTCATGTTTACTTGAATATTTTTTGAACATGAATATTAGTTAAATTCAAACAAGATATTTCTAAGTTTTAGGGTATCTGTTACGAAAACATGATTGTACTGAGTATTTGTAAGTGGTGTCGTATTTTAAACTATTCTATGATTCTATTGTCACTCTGTCAACAGCCTCACTACAAATACTCAACATAAAAGCCATTTAAACTTTCTATCGACTCAGTGGCCACACTCTAGAGAGAATACAAGAATAAAACTATACACAACATTCATAAGCAAATACTAAGCCTAACATCATCTACCTACTTACTCTGGCAAAATTTAAGTTGTAATCGGAATCACATTAGAAATTATTATTAACAGTAAGTGTGAATTTGAGCAAGTCCACGCTTTAGAAGGCTTTGCAGGAAACAGAAGAATGAACCTCGTGTCATCAACACAACTTAGGACATGAAAATAAATATGCATTGGTCCTTCCAATGGCCAGCAAATAGTTCAGAAGCTCTTATATAAAAAAAATGTAAATGCTAGTAAACAAATACTGGTCTCCCCTATCGTCTAGAATAAGGAATGCTCTACCCAGTAGATCAGTACAGCTGAATCGGCGATGATCAAGACAAGGTGAACAGGACAAACAGCCAACTAAGACAAACATACTGTGGGGAAATACATTCTGTGCACAAATGCTGCCTCTGTCAGTTTTCTAGACTCTGTAAAATATAGTGCTTAATAGAGAGCAGCTGCATAACAAATACAAGCTTAAGATGGAGCCATTTTGCAGTAAAATTCAAAGTGACAAAAACCACATGCTTAAAAACTAAAGGACACATCAGCTAATCATCCTGCAACTTCTAACAGGCAGCTAAAACATTAATTTGGAACATACTTTGGACTAAAAAGACAACATACACCACTGCACATGTACTACAGTGAGCTCCTTTAGAATTAACTAATGCATTAGGCTTGTAAAGGTCACTATGAAATAGACAGCAATACCACCACCACAGATACAGAATCCATCTCCATAATCCCTCTTCCTAAATAAAAATCTGTTCACTGTAAAAACAATTCAGTATACTCCCCTTAGTTAATCAGCAAATGACAGCAAAAGCACCTTAACTTTGTTTCCTTTTTCAATTGCTAAAAAATTATTTCTTTAACATACCTAATTACTCTTGCATATATATTTTATTGCAGTATTTCATTTGCATCCTTAAAAAAAACCCTCAAACCTGGTCTATCATTTTCTAGTATAAAACCCTGGAAACACACTTATTAGAACAACCTGGTCTGTCTAGCTACTGGAACTTTAAACACACAAAACAAACTAGAAAAGGTTCCTGAGAATAAGGTAAACCAAGAAAGGAAAAGCCTACTTCAAGGTTCACAAGAGCTAATGGAAAAATTAACTTCCATTATGAGTGTTCCCTGCAGAATGCTCCTTTGTATCTGAATTTTTTTCTGCACCTTTAACATCTCATCCATGAGAGCTTCCAGGACCCCCAGACACACATCCCTTTTGCTGTGATACAAACTTTGGTAAGCCAGAAAGTGGTTCTAAACTTGCAGGTTTTTTACAGACCCTCCTCTACTTATCTTCATGCATTTGATAATTAAGTACCACTGAAACTACCAGAATTACTAATCCCAAGTATTCACAGAAGAGCTTGACACAAACTTATTTTCTTGGTGATGCTTTTGCCCTTCTCAAAATAATTTAAAAAACCCTTAAAATGCCAGCATCAAAATTTACAAGCATCACCGTTACACAGTTCTCCAAAGGACATCAGACTGATATGGAACATTCTGTATTTTCCCAGTCTGTACCTCAAGGCTTGAGGACAGGATAAAACAAGCAGTAGGAATACCAGACACTGTTCTGTCATCCTTTCTCAACTTACAATCACTGTGTAGCATTAAAACACACTTAGATAAGACACATATGAGCTCCATCTTCTAAAAGCTAGCTGTATATTTGAAAGGAAGTCTATTCACTCTTCAAACAATTATCACACGTACAGTTCTATTCCGCTGCATACATCTGTGCAAATATAAATTGTAGCAAAAACATATCATAATTATGACATGAACTGTCACACTGTCAGACAACCCATAAAAGAACAATGTGCATAGGAATTTATACTGCTGCTGCATAAACAGACTGACACATATTTCTCGCATTGCACAATACTACTATTGCTGTTTGTTTTGACAAAATATAGTTGTATGAGTCCCATAAGCTGTCTAATAAAGAACATTTGAATGTCCTTAGTTTCAGTTGACACTGCCAAAAGACATGTCCTTTCTAGTTTTAATACTTAGTTCAACAGTAGACAATTTGTGATTCCCTCAAGCAGTTCAGAAGGAGATAAACTATTTGCAACTCTGTCATCTCAAAAAAGTTTAAATTGCCTCATAATCTCCTCCTTGGTGTTTGATGAATGTACAGAAGATTAAAGGGAAAATAATTCTGAGAAACTCTTCTACTTATCCAAAAAGCTGTATTACTTTTCTGCAATGAAAGAGGTGACTGAGAATATCAAAACAACGTTCTGTTCTGCTTCTTGTTGCCATCACAATAATAAATATCCAACTCTAAGTACTGATGGGACTTAGAATAAGCACTTCAGTGCACTTATAAGAATCAGTTGGAGAGTGCCAAATACGCTACATATCCTCTGTTGATTAGAGCATACTCACAAACACCCATACCCTGCACTAAACTGAAACATTTACTGATGAAGGAATATCCTGATCCAACCAGACCATTCCAGATACGACACTCCTGCTACCAGAAATAAATACTCTCAACAAAAAAGATAAACAACTAATTTTGGTGTTGTTCAGCAATACATTTTCCAAGGTGTTTTCTTCTACCAACTCCACAATTTCTTAAAGCAAGAGCATTTCTCGTACATCAGTCTTCAGAACCAACCTTCAACCTTTAGCGTTTCAGAAGCCACAACAAATATCCTTCCAAAAGTTGGATCAGCCAATGTCTATCTGTCAAGCCTGCACATTTCTGATGTCTGAGCTGACAGCAACTTCGTTACTTGCAAGACCTCAGTTTGGGAATGTTACAGCTTCTGGCAAGCAGGTTCTCTTCATGTTTAGTATAAGTGTAATTTATAGGCTCCATAGGTAGTACATGAGAAACCAATAAATGCTGTATGACATGAAAGAGTATTTAACTTACAGAAAAACCTGAAAGAAATTTAGGGAATCCTGTAGTGTCTATTAACATAAACTGTGTATCAGGGGTAATCTACAGACAAGGAACAGTAAGTTTGCCTGGAATTTGCTCAAGCAAAAAAAAAATTACTCCACGATAAGACAGACTGCGACTCTTGAGTGCATAAGGAATCAGGGTTTACAGGGAACAACATGACCTTACAGGCAACAACAATAGCTTATTTAAAGAAGGAAACATTTTGAATTTAAAGTGAGTTTCTTTCTAAGTAATTACTATTAAACTGTCTAAGTATTATCTCCTGGCAATACAAGGATGAAGATACAACCATTGCATCCTTAGGAACATCTCTGCCAGAAATACCTGAGTGGAATCTATCTGTTCAATGTCCAAGTAATATTTTGGTTTACTGTTAGCATTCTGTTCTGTAGCCTACGTATCACCCACTCAAAAAACTGAGAAGCTGGAGAGCATGTGGAGAACAACTAGGGAAAGTACAGGGCATGAGGAACGGGAAACCAATGGAATCTGAGAGATGTTCCCATCGTGTTATTTATACAACATATATACCACAATTATTCCAAATGGTACATGCATGAAAATGACAAATGTACAGTCTTAAACAAAACAATCAAAAAAACCCTGAACATCTAAGCTTAATAGGGTATTACAGAGCCACTTCACTAGAAACCCAAGGGGTTTGAGGTAGCACACAGTGACCAATATCCCAAATACATATGGGAGTTCCTAACAAGCACTGAACCTATTAAGTCACACCAGTTCAGTTGGTTATTTTTTAAGCTAACAGTCAGAATTATCAAATAGTTTGAGGGTCTTTAGAGTGAAAACTGAAAAGAATCGACAGGTTTTAATCATTAAATCCAGCCTTCCAAGAAAACAGCGACACATGCTTTAATCATAAATCAGAACAACAAACCACCAACATAAATCGTGCTTTGCCTGTTCCATGTAATAAATCAGAATGCTTTCAAGCTTTCCATATCACTGGCATGTGCTAATGGGATAGAGAAAAATCAGCCTAGAGTGTGTAAAGAGAGCTTTTTACCCAGTGAATAATTTCCAGTAAGTATCCAACAGCCTGTTTTTTTCTAACCCAGGAACATAAAACTTATTTCAAGCATCAAAAGAACCAGTTCTATGAAATAAGGTCTTTTTTCTTGTTCTCAAAACCCCCAACAATTTAAAAGGGGATATAAGAAAACACTTGAAGTAATATTAAAATATGGTTATGTTAAACACTCTTGTTTCAGACCACTGAGTTTTCTCGTGCTCAAAGCAGCTGTTATTCCAACTAGAGCTAACCACCCGCCAAAGTGAGAATATACTGCAGTTTATAATAATTAATTCATCAACCTCCTTACCTATTTCTCCTTAAGCACATAATGTTCTATAACTCAGACCATTACCAAAACACAGGTGCAGATTTCTCTCCTATTTAAAAATTTCTCACACTCCAACTAGTGGCTCCGAAATATTTTAAAACATTTAATACTACCTTTGGACAACTCTCAGAAGTCTGTTTTCCTTGACTCAAAAAACATACTTTTTTTTCTCTATCAAAAACTGTAACTGCATGAAAACACTCAAGTGAATATTGCTGGCAAGTGACAGACGGTGACTAATACCAAACCTGAGTAACATACCATTCCAGTCCTCTTTCAGTACCGTATTCTTCAAGCTGCTGGGATTGACCTGCCTAAACTTTGTCATTAACACTGCTCAATCCTAAACAGGCAATTAAGTTATAAAGTGTTTACAGTTGCGTAATGTTATTGCTCTGGAATGAAACTCTTTTTCAGTCCACTTTGGAGCTAAAAGTACAATCAACCACCTAGCATTTGACAAGCAATGAGCAACAGAACACTTAACTCACAGCCAGTAGGTACCAAACATACACCCAAGAGCAAAACCGAAAAGCTTATAAGAAGACCAAGTCTCCATGGTTATAAATCGGTTTTCAGTTACCATCCTGAGTGAGTTGCTTAAATTTATGTGTAGTGGTCACCAAGCCTGAACTCCAAAGCACTAAATCTGGATTTCATTGCTTGGAGCTTTCAGGAAGCTCTGTGTGTCAAAGTGCAAGAAAACATAAACGAAGAGGAGTATTTGGCAGCTTTGCAAAGAGTAATGCAGAAGAGGAAAAAGGAGGTAGAAACACATCAGTTCCATGTTCTCCCTGCTGTAGTTCCCCCTCCTGATCTAGCATATTTCTGACAGACATTTCCTAACTGGCCGGGGAGCATAAAAGTACAAGAATCGTAGTGGGGCTGGATCCAGCCTCTCACTCCTTGAAGGATCAGAGGTCTTCCTTTCACCACACTAATCAACACTCAAACTCAGAACAGTTTGGAGAGCGAGCCTGTAAACCCAGCACACAGAGGAAAGCACAGGTATATTGAAGCCAACTACTCTCCATTCATTAATTACAGCCTGTACAAACCACCCAGACCCAGGAAGCTGTTATGGCCTCTACTCTTACATTTAATATTCCCTAAGCCCAGCAGAACAGCGCTCTTGCGGACACAAGACTGGGGCAAAGCTTCATGCAAAAACGTATCCTTGTGCATCACTGTAGAGCCAAAAGTCACTGATTATATAACATACTTTGCACTGCAAGGTACACATGCCCTCTCTGAGCATCTTCCAAGCTCGACCATTAATCAGGTCTACATATAACACACTGACTACAAGACTGCTTGCTGGTGATGTGCTGGAAGTCAAAACTAAGCCACAGCTGCATCCTACAACTTCTTTGTAGGCCTGTGAAATTAAGGAAAGAAAACATTAAGTTGATTAAATGTGAACATTTCATCCAGTTACTCCTCTTCTGGTCGAACAACTTGCAGTTTGCAAAGCTCCTTCCTCACAGATGCTAAGCAATTAGCCTTGCAATCACAGAAAGATTAAGAACCTATAATTTCTCCAGGTAGCTTTTTAAGCTTTTCATCAAACTTAACAAATCATTGCCAGCATCTGAGGCTTGTTCGAAGTGTGACAGATCACAAAGGCTGTATTTTCAGTCAACCCAGAGCAGACATTACCCTTTTTCACCACAGCCTTTTTAACATAGACTTTAAAAGCCACAGATGTGTATCGAAGATCAGATATTGAACCAGTGAACAATTATGCCAAAGGATTTCTTTTTTTTCCAAAGGGCTTTCTCTAAATTACTGAGTGAGTTCGGGCAAACACTGCAACTTAGCATGCAAAGAGATCTAACAAGAAACAAACAAACCAAATGCTAACTAGAAACACTAGTTTCTAGTTTTAAGCTATTTTCTTCTCTCGTCTTTGTAGAATACTTTTAAAAGCTTGTCTCTACTGAGGTAATACTGTGACTCTTCCAAGTACAGAAGTCCAAGAGCAGAACCATTACGGGTGCTGTCAGGGAACGCTGCCTACCTGCAAGTACAAGAAATACAAAAGCACTCTTCAGACTTGCATGAAACTTAGCATCCATTCCTATGCAATGGTGGCAGAAAACCACCTTCCATCACACTTCTACATTGTGGTTATGCAGAGTTCCACCACAGCTGTTCTCAGGTGTACACGAATACATTTCCTAAGAGAGCAGATATTGCACAAAAGTATTCAAAACCAAGCTCGTTCAACTTGGAAAATGTACAAGATCAGCTAAAATATGATCAGGAAAACTTTAGTCATCACTGAAAAACAGGCTTTTCAACTCTGAATGTGTCTGGCTAATTTGTGCAGAACTGTACTGTTGAGACAGGTCATAACCAAGTAATCCTTTCCAATATCATACCAGTCCAATTACCAATATTACAGGTGAATATTTTACGTTTATACAGAAATAAGTTTACAATACTTGGAGCGTGTTAGAAAAACAGATGCCTCAGTTACACTCTGAATCAGTAGATTCTAAGGGTTTCATAACATGAACTACCACATTCCTGCTCCCCTAGCCTCATCTATTTTGATTAGTAACTAATACTGTAAGTAGTAGCACAACTTCTTACTTGTAGCTTCAGGCATCTCCATTTTTGGAGTCCATGTCAGTGAAGAAACCTACCCACACCCATACCCACTGTGGCAAAAGGAGAATACAGTTGCACTTAATTAAAAAGGAAGAATCTGGCATTACCAGTTTGACAAGGTATGGGACAAAACCAGTCTCCATCTTTAGTATGACACTATAGGAATTTCACTGAAGTTTTTCTTCTCCACATAAACCTGGTCAAGACTTCCTGGGATTCCACAGCATATAATGCTCCTCAAAAATGCCAAACTGTAAACCAACTGCAAGATATGCTGAGAAAAATGTAACAAGTTCAGTTGTTTCCCCGAGATCCCTCATTATGGAGGCTAAGGAGCTACTATAAAAGCTACAGCAAGCCCTTTAAGTTGTAAACAGCACTGAACTGTCTGTCACCTTGGACAAGAAAAAGTATATATTTTTCTGTATATCAACTCTAAACATACTGTACCCACAAAACATAGCACAATTCTGGCTCAGCTGACATTTAATATTAAATTCCTATGATTTTTATGAATTAAAATGTATTTGATCCTAAATATTGCATTCTACTTTGTTTAAAAAAAATTAAACCTCACATGCTTAATACTTCACTATCTTTCAGAAACAGACCCAGGACAAGATCTGTCATGCATGATTATTCCAGTGACAAGATACTTCTGCTTCCAAGAACTGTAAGCAGCAGCTGAGGTAGTGTCCTGCCCTATTCAAATCATTCATCTTGGCCTCTAGTTGTCAGGTTTAGTTCTGTGGCTCTTACTTGTAAAGTACTTTTTCACACTGTGCTAAAAGGGAGTGCTTGGGAATATCTGAATAACAAGGCTGGCCAAGCCACCCTAATTAAACAAGCATCAACATGTACTTCCATCTCAGTACTTTCCTATTATATATGTAATTTTTTTTTGCCAAGTGATGAACACTTCAGTCTTATAATTTCAAACTTGTTTAAGCAAGTAATACCCAAGGAGTACCGATGCATGCCTTTAGCAAGAAATTCAACTTACAGGCTCTTTACATTTTATTCTTCGAGTTCTTTGTACTCTATCACTCCAGTTTACATGTTAAGAGAATTTACTGGGCTAACTGAAGCTAAATATATACAAATATGCAATATTTAGAATAACTGCAGCTGGACAATTCCACAGAAAAGTTGCTCAATTTTTAGAAATAAAGGCAACTCTAAAGTCCGTGCAAAACAGGTATCGTCTCAAGTCTTACAGCAGACAAGTCTAGTATTGAAACAATGAAAAACTTAGCAACATAGATTAAGTGTCAGAGTTGTTTCATGGAGTTTTCTTAAGCTTTAACATTCAAAGTAATTTTGTGTGCCACAAAAGATATCCATAACTACCTGAACTCAAAATTTATGCTACATCACAAGACAAACCAGGGACAGGGGTAACACTAAAAGGCTGGGAAGGAAAAAAACAAGAGCCAAGGGCAGCCTGTTAATATGTTGTAACCAGTAACAAACGCTGAAGCAAAAAGATGGATTGGTGAGGAACTTGTTGCGAGGAGAGGAAGAAGCTCCTAATCTACACTGGACGCAAACAAGGGAAAGATGATGCAACTATGAAACCCTCCAGCCTCCTACTCCGTTGAGGGAAAAGGCATGCTTGGCCCATTTCTCCTCTACTGCCTCCCAGGATTTAAATCTTTTCCAACCATTGCATAAAATACCAGAGTGTTATGTGGTCTCTAAAGACTACAGTTCCGACGGGGGATCAGAGTTACACCAAGGCAAGTATCAGCATAAGTAAGATTACAGGAGAGGAAAAGGACAGCTTCTTTCCCACACAGACAAGTGGCAAAAGCTAAAATCCCAAAAAGCTTTTTCATTTCTACTTTACATTAAGTAATTCCAGATTTTTTTAAAACAAAGGCTTGGTTTTTGGAAGATAATGTTGTTGAACCACACCCTCAAAGACGTTCAGAAAACTCAAGCTTCATGTTCTAAAAGAAATAAACTACTGGATGCACTTGCCTCATGTTCTTCAACACGATGTTAAAAGAATTATGATCTTATAAACTTTTTGCCACGAACTACAAAAGGAGGATAACATTGCACAAAAAATAGGAATTATAAGTTCACAGTGGGACCCCAAAACATCTCTGAAATTATGTAAAGTCATTCACCCAAACACAATACAGCAGATAGAGAGCTCTGAAAAGACATTCTGAAGTTAGAAGTTTACCTAAGACAAACATGCAAAAACACTCACCAGATTCATCCATACATCCAAGAGCATCCTCCATTCACACACACTGCTGTTCCCACCTTGATCTCTCAAGCGTAGTCATCCCGTACACTCAGATCATATGAAGAACATCTAGTACCATAGCTAACTTTCAACAATAGAATCTCATTCACATTTTTAAATTACTTTTGGTTTGGGTCAAGAGTTTATTTTTGGGTTCCAAATTCACAGAATCATAGAACGGTTTGGGTTGGAAGGGACCTTAAAGCCCATCCACGGGCAGCGACAACTTTCCACTGATCAGGTTGCGTAAAGACCCATCAAACCTCACCTTGAACACCCCCAGGGATTAGGCAGCCACATCTTCTCTGGGCAACCTGTGTCAGTGCCTCACCACCCTCACAGGAAAACATTTCTTCCTAGATCTCACCTAAATCTCTCCTCTTTCAGCTTAAATCCATTCCCCCTCATCCTATGTCTGTACTCCCTGATATAGAGCCTCTTCCGAGCTTTCCTGTTGGCCCCTTTTAAGTACTGGAAGGCTGCTATAAGGTCTCCCCAGAGCCCTGTCTTCTCCAGGGTAAACAACCTCAACTCCCTCAGCCTGTCCTCACATGGGAGGTGCTCCAGCCCTCTGATTACCTTTGTGGCCTTCTCCAGACTCACTGTAACAAATCCATGTCCTTCCTGGGCTAAGGATTCCAGATCAAACACAAGTTAAAACACAAAAGCTAGCCCATGCCTTAAATCCTAGTAGAAGGAAGAGAGTCAAGTGCGAGATGTCAGTCAGGACTTTAAATACAATACACAACAGGACCTTGATGAGTTCAGGTTCCCACTGGGAACAGCAAATCCACAAGTCTTACACAAGCACAATCTACAGTGAAAAGCAGAGCTAGTAAACACAATTTAGGTCCAATATTGTTCATTCAGCAAGGTTAATGGACAGCCATGAACCCCACCATGTAACAGAGCAAGCAGACTTCCCATTTATGGACAGGAGTGGAAAGAAGAGAAGAGTTTGGACTATGACATTCTGTTGGCAAATGTCTATGTTGCTAAATTTTGGTGGGTTTTGTTTGTTTAACTATGTAAATTGTTCAGCTACCTAAGCGAACATAATTATATCTTTATACTGTGCACTGTAAATCTGAGGTGGGAAAATCTCAGTTCTTTTGGCAGTGAAGTTTATTAACTCATGTTCTACATTCCTTACTCATTTTTGCCAGATATCTTATCCTGACATTCTTTGTAAAAGGTAAATACGTATTTAAAAACAATGTTTTCCTACACATAATTTAAACAGAAGAAAATTATATGTGTTTATATAGGAGATAGGAGATTTTTGGTATCTAATTCTGTTTTATATCCAATTGTCTAGAAATACTGAGAAGCACAGACCTTGCTTTTTTAAAATCCTATCTACCAGCAACAGGAGTGAGGCACAATGCAGCACAGCTCAGAGCATACCCAAATAGACACTGGTGTTCTACAGTGTGAGAAAAGGAGGGGGAGAATTACAAAAAGGCTGCCCATTTTCCCAGCACAACAAATAGAACACAAGTTCCATTTTCCAAGTGGAAGGTTTTTTTCTCCTCAAGAAACCTAGAGGATGTGCGTATCAAACTTGTCAAGCTTTTTTCCACATAGCACCTCAAACAAGTGACGGTCTTCAAGATCTGTCCTGAAGAGAGCTGATCACACCTAACACTGGTAGCGTAAGGACCTCTTCATTAAGGAATTCTGGAGCACTCCATAGAAGTACTAAACCAAAACATTCTTTCTAAACACTTATATTTCTGAAAACAAAACCATAAAACAGGTTGACTACAGGAAAAATATGTTGGTTGTTCTTATTCATATGTACACATCAAAAGTCAGTATATTTCAGATTACATTCCTGTTAAGACTTTCACTACTATCCTCAAAAACCATATCCTGAGTAAGCACAACACACACATGAGCAAAGTTCAAGGCTTGTCACTGTTGAATAATAGAGGAAAAAAACAAAGCAACAAAGCTTCTCCTCTTTAAATGCTACAGTTCTCGCCACTGCAGGAACAGGACACAGAACCTTGTCACATTTATCAGAAGAAAGATTTGCAGTAGAGCTTACATGAAACTCAAGGTGAAGGTCGAAATAGATAAAGGTCATAGGCAAAAAACAAGTTAACCAACTGTTTACATTAATCTAAAGAGAACCAAAAGGAAAATAGCATATCAGAATGAAACAGCATTAACTTCAACAAGTATTGCAATCACAGTCCTCCTCCAACGCTGAACATAGAAACTGGGAGAGGAATTTCCTCAGGAGACCTACAGATAGGTATTCAGTTCACTATACAATTATCTGGAGTTTACAAAACACAGAAACAGTATTTCCATGCACTGCTGTGAAAAAAAAGTTGGAAAAAAAAAAGCTCACTCCATTTGACAGCAAAATAAAAATTCTTCTTTCAGCCTGGAGAAAGTGAAAACATTTTTCCTGGCAAGAACTGCCACAAGTTTCCCCTTTTACACTTGGAGAATCCATAGGCAGGCTTTTACAAAAAAAAAAAAATTCACTTGGAAAGTTATGAACACCCAGATTACTTGACACACACAACACAAATTTATCCCTTCTCAGCATTTGTCGCTTGAGATCCACATGCATGGGAGATTATGGTAAATGTTTTCTAATAGATGTCAACAGATACCAGTCAGCCTCATAGACTTAAAGTGACTTAAGCTGCCTCAATTGCCAAAAGCAGCTTACAGGAAGACCTCTATCATATTCCTTTAAAGCAGGAAAACTGTTAAAGTGTGAAGTATATTATCCGAGTACTGGGATGCAGTGCTAACTTTGGAAGAGCAAAAACTAAAAGAACTAAGACAGCTAAAATATTCTCACCAAAGATTCAAGTTCTCTGACAACACTGCTAACTAAAAGGGATCTATATATCAAAACACAAATGAAAAGGTACTCTTGATTTTAAAAACAATCCTATAGTGAATAAAACAAACATCCACCTCTCCTAAATAAATAGTAAAAAGGAGAAGCCAAAGTCAATGGAAGTTAAAACATTAAGAGATGGGGAAGGGAATATAGTATTTTAATCAATATTTATCTTAAAAAAAAAAAGTACAGGCACTTCTTTAAGCATCTAGATAGAAACTGCAACTATATAGTTACCCTGAATCTGTAAGTCTTGCTAACAACATCTTTATAGTAGTTTTCAGTTACGCTTCCAAGAGCAGAAAAAAAACAGAAGGGCTTGTAGATGAAGAATTCTCAGAAGATCAAACCAAACACTTCCTGCTCTACCAGAGGCAAGTTAGCATAGGTGAGCATATATGCGAAGCCCATCTGGTTCTAAATATAGCATATACTTTTGAAAAGGCTTGTTTTGATTATAGCTCTTTTCACACAAGCAGATATACAGCCTGTTTGTTCAACTGCAAGTTAAGACTACAGCACACCAAATACTAACAAGACCATTATCAGACACTTGTACATAGTAACAGAGCAGTATGATAAAATAATCAGTAGCTCAACTTTCAAGGCTACATCCACTGCTAAAAACAAACAAAAAGCATTTCTGCCTAGTCACCACAACATTCTTCCTACAAATAAAGCAAGGAAAATAAAACCAATATTTTCAGAATTACAGAACAGTTTGGGTTGGAAGGGATCTTAATAAAGATCATCCAGTTCCAATCCTCCCATCAAGGGCAGTGACACCTTCCACTGGATCAGATTGCTCCAAGCCTCATCCAACCTGGTCTTGAGCACCTTGAGGGATGGGGCATCCACGACTCCTCCGGGTAGGGGTGGGATGTTTCAATAAACAAACTCACCCAAACATATTTAAATGAAAAACTAAGTAATCAGAACAATTGCTAGTCTTGGTCCTCAACACACACCTCTACATTATTTAAGTGTACTACTGCTCTTTTTGCCCAGTCATAGAGCATACTTTCAGGTAACTTCACATTCTAAAGGTTTGGGGCAAGATATGCCTCTTTCTATACCTTGCAAAGAAAAGCGTTAGGGAAGCCGCGGTTTATTGATACAGTCAGTGAAGAATTCTGAACGATAACGCTCATCTCCATCTGACTTAAACCAGCCTAAAGACAAACCTACCCAGCAATTCACTAAGAGTCAAGCTAGATTTAGTAACCTAAACTCAACACAGACAAGACTAAAACTATAGTTGCCTGAAAACACAACAGGAAAAGTCACACTCATCTTTGCTGTTAGAATGGGGTGGTAGAAACAGAGACTGTTGACGCTGACACACCTGCATGCCTGAAAACCTTTTGGATCCTTACCATTTCTGGACACACAGTCTCACTGCTGAGATTAATGGATTTTATTTAGAAGTCAGTATCTCTTGCTAGAGTCGGAAGTCGAAGCCGTGCCACTTGAAGACCGAGCGGTTGTGAACACTGTAAATGGAGCCGCATTTAAAACGTCAAGGAAATCGCAGCTGCTGCAAAGTTTGGCAAGCCCTTTACTTAATGCACTTTCTGCAACTGTGTTCTTCGTATTATGCACAATTCAAAACCTTATTTCTACATCTATGACATCCTGTATTATTTAAAAGCTGCCTGGAGGAAATCCAACTACCACCATTATTAGAATGGCAGCTAAATCTTTAAGTTTGTCATTATAAAACAGTACCAGGGCAGTCTTCAAGCCAAGTGTTCAGACATTCTTCAAGCCAAGTGTTCAGACATTTATTACATGTCAAACACTGAACAGCGTTTCTGAGACTGACGAAGACCATTGCATAGAGCCATACATGAACTTGATTGAACACAAATATAAACACACACACACGTTATTTTTAACTGAAGTATTTACTGTAAATAGAATGCAACTAAAGACAGCCTCCTGGGGACTCACTTTAAACACAGATAGGATGGGCAACCTAGTAAAGCCAAAGCCAGACCAAAATTATAGGCAGCTTTTTTCCACATTTAACTGCACATTGCTGTAAAGCACTCTGATTTACACACAAATGAACAGAATGTCTGGCAGAAAGTTCTCATCTCTCCCTGTATATGCATTGCTGGATACACAATTTCTGAAACCATCACATACAGAAAAAAGCTTATAACCTATTTCACTTTTGTCGCATAGAAATGAAGACAAGTTTGACAAATATAAGACCAAAAGATTAGGAGTACAAGATTAAGGTGGATACAAAGAGTGTTGCTGCATTATAGAAGCATAATATTTGTACATAATCGTATAAAATTCTAACCATACATATAAAAATTGTCATCCTGATAGAAGTTGCTGTGAATTCATCAACTTTGGTTTTATTTGTGCTTAGTACCAGACTCACTGTAAATCAAACTCCAGTCTTCCTCACCCTAAACAAGCATGTTGTTGTCATTTACATAAAATTCCACATGAACTTCTACCAGCAAACTGAACTTTAGCCTACAACCCCTTAATAGCAAGAACTGGTGGTCACTTGGACCTCATCTACCTTAAGTTCTAAATTTAACTTTCAAATGTAATAGCACCCTGTACGTCTCTCAGGCTAGCTTACAAATTCTAAGCACACTAACCCTGAAATTTGTAGAATGCACTCTAGAGGATACATTAAGGGCATCAAAAAGAACAGAAAGGAATACTCTGAACATAATTAAATCATAACTGAATGTGTTCACGCTGAAAATAACAGTTCTCTAAGTTCTCGAAGTACAAAGTTGTTTTTTTTTTTTGTGAAAAAATCTAGGGAGAATAAATTTCAAGTTCTTGCACAGCAACATGATTTCATCAAGTTCATCTTCCAAGGTTAGAGTACAGTTTGAGTAGGGTAATCTGTAACAGAAGGTAACTCCCAGAAAACAACAAGCATTGCCAAGAATCTAGTTATTTTATCAAGACAGTGTTGATGTATTTCATTTCCAGCTGTCCATACAAGAAAAACTTGTCAGTATAAACGTAACAGATAAAGCACATCTCTATCTAGAATGCTTTTCTCCCTGTGAATTAGACATCTACAACAAAATCTTCTTACTCTGTTTCAGGCTTCTGTGAGCTATAATTGATGCCTTTAAATTATCAGCTGACCACCAAACTACACGTATACTAGAAAAGTCTGCTTCTCTGACACAGCAGAGAACATGCACCACTGCTGCAGAATAAATTGCATTCACTTTTATAATGTACAAGATATGCAAACACACAAGTACCAATTTGCCATTTTGTAACTACACACACAGAGCAGTACAAGCCTCTTCCCTACAAACAGAAACCCAGTGAATGTAGGGAAGTAAGTACATGGATGCCATTAGAAATTGAGCGTCTTCATATTATACGCAGAGAAGTAGTTTTGGACTAGAAGCAATCAATCTAGCATTCCTTCCTTTATACAAGGAGCTTCCATCAGCCATCAGAACATCTAACTGCCTGATTCAGCTAAATATATAAAACAGGAAAAGTGTACATACAAACAATTCAATACTCCTTAAGATAAGCACTTCAAAATCAACTACAAGTTACAAACTCCATGCCAAGTTTGAGGGAGAAACCAGTTACAGTTTTTTTAGCAATCCATGCAAGTACACTAGTCTTTGTACAACTAGTTACATGGATCTTCACATCTCTCTTTACTAAACTGAAAAGAGCTATTATGATGAAATCTAAGTGTACACTATTAATTCCCTCCTTTCCTAAATATAAAATTGAAAAAAAAATAACACAGGATACATTTGTCAGTAAATTTAAAGTCATCCTGCTTCTACCCCTCCTTGAAACCCACAGCTAAACAACGGGTCACTTGAGACAGTATTCAAAAGAATGTTCAGCTTGAAATAATTAACAAAAAAGTTTGAATAGTTCCAAGTATTACAGTCACCACAAAGTTGTCCTAGTGAAGATTTATTAGAATTCAAAAAAAAAAAAAAAATCTCTTTACACCTTATCAGAAATTTACACCTATGAAGAACTGACTCTACCGAATTGCCAAATACATAAGTCTTCTGATTGTAGCAATAATAATAAGATATTCTGGACTTTGGAAAGTGCCATCGTTTTCACACCACAACAGTATTTTTCAACAGTAATCTACAAAAAAAATCCATACACTGCTGTATATTAATATCAAATTGCAATCAAATTTATGCCAAGTGAACTATGAGACTCACTTTCATACAGATTTCACATGAAACCATACAATTATGACAATCTCGAAAATGGGAAATGCTTTTTAACTGCAGTAATCTTGTAGAAATGTTTATATGTAACGAAGGAGGACTAAGAATTGAAAAGAGAAAAGAAGAACAATACAGTTGAGAGCTTGGGTGATGCTACTCAGCCACAAATTCAACTACAAAAGTTTACAGACCATACAACCGGTTAGAGGCATCCATTAACGTAGCAGACCTGAAATAGCGGCTAAAAAGAAGCCACAATTACTACAACAAAAAAAAAAAAAACCAAAAAACCAAAGAACGAGTTTTGCCTGCAGCACACGAGTTAACACAGGGAGCAGCAAAGGTTGCGACCTTCTCCTTTCTGACTTCCATTACACCATCGTAAAACCACTAGAGTAACAAGTATTACTTTTTCATTTCTATCCTTAAGTAACTGCCAGTACCGATTACCATATCAAGAGTCATAAGAGTGATTACATTATAATGAGAGCAGTGGAAACAGAAAGGTTTAAAACTACTGTTTTAATGGGTATAGAGAGTAACTACAATATATAACGATATGTGAACATTTATAAAAACAGTAAGTATTCCTGGAATAACATATACAGGTGTAACATGATCACAAGATATTTGGGCCAACAACCAACCATTGTAGACAGCGCAATACTATCAACAGTTAACTGATACCTGGAAGCAATCTCTGCTTTGCAGAGCATTTGGTTGTAGGCAGAGTGTTCAAAGTGCAGTTGTATCCTTTTGAACTAGAATGGATAAAACCTGCAAAGTTCCGCAGACACCCTTCACCCTTCCTAACTACACACTACTGCCCTGTGCAACCCATTTAGCACCACAGTCCATATGTTGGTGGTACACTGCATCCTCCAAAAGTCATTAGTTAGTAACTCCTCCCAAAAGCAAATAAATCCCCAAATCCAAACTTCCCACAAGGAACTACATGAGTCCAACAACACAGGGATGACAACTCAGCATGTATCACAAGGTACCAGTCAAACTTCAAGTTTTTAAATCAAAGTTGATAATGGTACCACAATGGTCTGCTTTCTCTCCCACGATGGGCTGTACGTAATTATTTAACACGTTGATGAACCAGGCAGTTAGAAACAGCATTAAAAAAACACTAGTGACAGAAGAAAGCCCATCAAGAAGGCTGTAGATACAACTTCACACCCAAGCTAAGCCACAGAAATGCCTAAAACTGGAAGGGCACACTAGAGGGAAAGGGCTCATGCTCCCCACTTGCCTTAGTTTTGTGTCTCTGAGTGAGCAAGCATCGACAGACACTTCAGTAAAGCATTACACTAGATTCATCTTCCCCTCACATAACCTGAATCTTCAGTAAAATGAATATACAAAAAGTCAACAAAATATCACAAAGAATACAAGAATTCTTGAAAGATTCCTTTCAAAATGTCCATACCTGTGGAAGTGCAGTATTGAGCTGTCTCTGCAAAGAATCTCTCTCATGACCAACTTCATGGAGCTTGCCCTGGGTCAATGCTAGCGTCTCCTGAGTTTCTCTTAGTGTTTCCAGAAGGCGATCCCTTTCTTCCAACATGGATACCATTAATTGCTCAAAATGAGAATCAGCATCTGACTGTAACGGAGAACCTGAACCACGGCCTCCATTTCCCCCAGAGGGAATCTCTGCCTCACTGATGGTTGGCATCACCTCACACATCATCTTGAAACAAAATGAGACAAAATAAAGACCGTAAGTTTAAGTCAGACAAATCTAAACAGGATAAGCAAAGAAACTTTGGCTACTACTCATAACACCAACTTAGCTTTCCCAATGATAGCATCAGCAAAAGTTGCCAGTACTGTAGCATTTGCCACTATTTCATTAAGACTGTGGGAGAAAAGGCACACAATCAACATAATCACTTCTTGCAAAACCAGATTTTTACAGCTACATGATCTCATTTTAATGGATTTATATTTTTGTTAAGAGTAAATAGCTGCTGAGATCTTTAATAATAAAGAGAAGGCATGCAGCACGCCACCAAAATTTACAGGCTTAGTCCAGTAACAGATTACACTGCATATTTTGAAAATCATTATCTGCTTTTTCCACACTTAAAACATACAAAGATAATATCTAAAACAGCACTGTGAGCTTATGCTGGCTGTAGAATGTCTATGGTAAAAGTGATGCATGTAGATTAGAGAAATCCAAAACAGTCCAATTCAGGACACAAGTAAAAAATTCATTATATAGTGGCAGCAGCTGTGACTGTAGATAACAAAAGGTAAACAAAAATAATTGAAAGGCAGAATACAAATAGAGTGAACAATGCAAATATTATTACTGTTGAACTGAAAGGACTTTTAAGAGACCCTAACAGATCCTTACAATAGGCTAAGGTATTAAGTTTTTTAAAGGATGGAAAAAACCCACTAATATAATTACTGCACACTCTTACTGAAACACTAAGACTTCTGAAGCTCTTCAGGCAGCCTCTCTCAACATCACAAACCTAAGGCAAATCAGAAAAAAAAGATTTCTCTCAGTCTCTTAAGTACCACAAAGTTTGTTCTCTGCCTTACATTTTACACTCAAATCTGAACATTTTAAAGAACAATTAAACTTATTCTAACCCTTACAGTGGGATCTCTCAATCCCTTAAAAGGCTTGGAAAGCCTGAGGTTCTTTGTAATATTTTCATGAGTGATTACCATAAGCCCTGTATTTTCAACACCACTACATTATTTACCTTGCTCAATAAAACGAAAAGCCTTGGAAAACAGACTCCAGGTATTCGGCAGTACCAGTTCTTCTCTCTGTTTTTAGTAGTTTCTTGATATCCTGCAAAACCTTCTGGACTGCAAGGCATCCATTCAGCTCTAGTCCAATGTCTATTTAATTGAAACGCCTCGTGCACATGAAAACAAACAAACCTGCCGAGAAAAGCACAGATCCAGTAAAAAACAGCAGCAGCTCTAGCTAACTTGCCAAGTCCCCAGAACAGAAGAATGCGAAAATAAACTGTCTCAGCTTCCCATCCCTCTATTACTGGCCCACAGGTCCTGCAACAGCTGGGATGGGGGAATCATGTGCTGAGGGAAAAAAGAACGTCGCCTGGTGCAGTGGTGCAAGAAGCTTCAATAGTTCATCGCTCATAAATTCCACACAGGTCACAATCGCATTATTAAACGGAATACAGACAGCATGGGCAAACGGCACGAGCCTTCTCGTAAAGGATTTAGAAAAGCCTCCCTTCTTTTCTCTTCTGTGAATTCCAACGGGAGGCTCTCCTTCCAGTTTCGTGGGTCTTAGTTCAAACATTTATAATCCCAAGAGCAAGGCGCCGGTGTTTGCTGGGAAGGCGAAAACGGAGACCTGTTGTTTCCTCCGCGTAAGCCCTTCACCCGCTCTCACCCCGGTGCCGCTCCAGAACCGAGATATCCAGCCGGGAGAAGACGGGAGGCAGCTTCGGGGAGGCACAGGCGAGGGGAGGAAGGCTCCGAAGAGAATCGGGGGCGGCGGAGCCCGACAAAGAGCGACGCCGGCCGAGGAGACGGGGCTTTTCTCTTCCCCGCTCACGGCGAGCGCCGGGCCGGGCCTCCCTCCCCTCCGCGGAGCAGGCCCCGCGGCCTCAACCCGGGCGCTCCAGAGAGGGTACCGGAGGCCTCGGTGCCGGGAAGGGCCGAGCGAGCCTCGCTACGGAGCTCGCTACGGAGCGGCGGGGCAGGCTCCCCGCTCCGGGCCGGGCCCGGCTCCGCCCGCCGCCTCCTCCTCCTCCTCCTCCGTGGCTATCGGCGAGGGGCCGGCTGAGCGGGTGGCTCCGCTGCGACGGCCTGGGCCCGGCGGTGCCGCCTCGGCCTTAAGCGCTCGGACAGCCCCGATCAGCAGCAGCAGCCGCCGAGCCCCGAGCCGCCGCCGCCTCCTCCTCCCGGCGCGCTCTGCGGCTCCCGCATAAATCAGTGCGAGGCCCACAATGCACCGCGCCGGAGGCTCGCGCGCCCCAGGCCGTCCCCGTCCCCCCTCCCAAACTCAACTCGTAGATGGCGGGTTCGAGACCCGCCGCCCCACGGGGAGCGCCCGGTCCCTTCCCCTGCAAAGCGATACTCCCGCCGCCCACGTGCGCCCGCCCGAAAGGAGCGGAGCCCCGGGGCGGGAGGCGTGCTCGCTGAGGGCTGAGCGGCAGGGCAGGACCGGAGTAATCGCTGCTGTGCGTGCCAGGGCTGCCCGCAATCGCGGTCCTTCCCAGAGCCTGCGTGTCACAGCACAGCCCTGCCAGGCGGGTCTGCCTGCTCCTGCCAGCTGTGCCGCCTCCTGCTCCCACCGCCTCAGCCCAGTCCCATTGCCTCTGCTTGCTTCCATCACCTCATCGAATCACCAGATTGGAAAAGACCCACCAGATCATCGAGTCCAACCATTCCTGTCAAGCACTAACCCATGTCCCTCAGCGCCTTGTCCACCCGTCCCTTAAACACCTCCAGGGAAGGTGACTCAACTACCTCCCTGGGCAGCTTGTTCCAGTGCCCAATGACCCTTTCTGTGAAAAATATTTTCCTTAATGTCCAGCCTAGACCTCCCCTGGCAGAGCTTGAGGCCATTCCCTCTTGCCCTGTCCCCTGTCACTTGTCACCTCAGCCCATTCCCATTGCCTCTGACCCGCTTCCACCACCTCAGTCCTGCTCTCATCAAATTGACCCATTCCTAATGCCTTCACCTGCTTCCATTGACTGCCCGCACCCATTGCTTTGACCCACTCTCATCGCCTCAACTCGACTCCCACCACCTCAACCCGCTCTGAATCACCCCAGCCCGACTGTCATTGCCTCAGCCTGCTTTCATCACCTTGAACCATTGCCTTCAGCTGCTTCCATCACCTCTGTGCACTCCCATTGCTTTCACAGAATCACTAGGTTGGAAGAGATCCACTGGATCACCGAGTCCAACCATTCCTATCAGACACTAACCCGTGCCCCTCAGCACCTCGTCCACCCGTCCCTTAAACCCCTCCAGGGAAGTGACTCAACCACCTCCCTGGGCAGCCTGTTCCAGTGCCCAATGACCCTTTCTGTGATTTTTTTTTTTCTGATGTCAAGCCTGAACCTCCCTTGGTGCAGCTTGAGGCCATTCCCTCTCGTCCTGTCCCCTGTCACTTGGGAGAAGAGGCCAGCTCCCTCCTCTCTACAACCTCCTTTCAGGTAGTTGTAGAGAGCAATGAGGTCTCCTCTCAGCCTCCTCTTCTCCAGGCTAAATAACTCCAGCTCTCTCAGCTGTTCCTCATAAGACTTGTTCTCCAGCCCCTTCACTAGTTTTGTCGCTTTTCTCTGGATGTGCTCTAGAGCCTCAACATCCTTCTTGTGGTCGAGGGCCCAGAACTGAACACAAGTATTCGAGGTGGGGTCTCACCAGGGGGTCTCTTTGACCCATTCCCACCACCTCAGCCCAACTGCCATTGCCTAGACCAGTTCCCACTGCCTCAGCCCGCTCCCAGCTCTCATTGCCTCGGCCTGTTCCTGTTGCTTTGACCCATTCCCATTGCCTTCACCTGCATCCATTGCCTCATCCTGCTCCCACTGCACAAGCCCAATTCCCATCCCCTAAGCCTGCTCCCCATCACCTCAGGCTGCTTCTCATTGCTCCAGCCCATCCTTAACCTGCTCCCTCAGGCTTAGCCCACTGCCCGTGCCCTCCACCTGCACCCTTCCAGAATACATTCAGAAATATTTAGGTGGGAGGCGACGTATTCAAGCCTTCTGGCGTACAGAGCTGCGAGGTGATGGTTTTAACCAAATAAATGGTGTCACTAATGGCTCTGTGCCAAGTAAAGCTGGAGGAGCCAGCAGAGAGCAACAGTTGACATTGGTGTAATGAGCCATCTTCTGTGCTCCCCAAAGGCTTAGCCTGGGTGACAAAGGCTTCTCCCACCTTGCCTTGTGAGAAAGCGCTGCCATCGTGTCCTCAACACAGCTCCAGCAAGAGGTGACTCTGCTGGCATAGCTTATTCTACACAGGAAAAAGTCTTTGGCTACACTGACAACACTCTTTTTTTTTTCCTGTGTAAGCTGTTTCCCAAACAGCATATAAACATTTTCCACTAACATTTATATAGTTTTTACTCTGTCCTTGGATTACTGTGTTTCTAAAGCCTTTCCCATGCATCTGAATAAAGTTGGAGTTTGGGGGTAAAGCTCAGAAAAAAAAAAATCTCTTCCAGTTAGCACTATGAATAAAGCATTTGCATTTTGGACCCTGTTCTTGCTGTTATAGTGGAAAGCTCAGAAAAGATCAAGGACCAGTTACACAGACAGAGGCACATTGTGCCAAAAAAACCAGCAGTCCCTACACTGAAGGCTGTGCAGTTTTTGTGACTGGATCACATGACACTCAACTTGTAAACACAACATATCAACACCTAGCACTGGACAGAAAGGATCATTAATGAGTCACTCTTCCTTCCCCCCAATACAAAAATTTTGAAAATTACAAATTCACTACACTGTGCTCTTTCCCTTTGGTAGTTGAGCCTTTAGGGTGAATTTAGGTCACATTTTTAAGCCTTTCCTCTACAGCCATGAGGTCTAGATAGTTTTTTTTTATTTCCTCTTGAAGTTTCTGATGTAATCACATGACTCCAGGAGCTGGAACGTTAAGGAAAAAGCCAAATATTCTGAGCCACATTCAAATCATGAGTTCTGCCAAATACTGGTTAGCACAGATGTAACACTGATTAATACACCACTGAAGTGTAATTGTATAAATACTACGATATGACTTTTCAGTACAGATAAAGTAGCATAAAAAAATCCAAAATCAATTGTCTTTTTCCTGAGGAAACCACCCAATGTTATGAAACAACCTGTGCTGTCAAATAGTCTCAGTATAGCTCAATGCTATTATTTATAAGCTTTGATATATTTATAGTGATATATTTAGAAACTTATAAGCTTCAACTTTAATGTAAACTACTTTAAATTATCATGGGAGGGGAGGAAGGAAGGCGTCATTCACTTGGCCCTGTCCTTGAACCTTTGGGTTTAACCCACACTGAGTTTCTTTCACATAATTTGCAGTAAGGTAGAAGAATCAGCAGAATCTGGGCCATGCTTATGGAGCACAATAACATGTTTCTGGGGTCGAAAAAAAGCAGTTACTTAACACTTAAAACTAGGTCCCAAAGATTAACTTGACCACAATCAGCTCTTTATTTCTAAGCACATTTCTACAGATAGACACTTCTGTTTCATTGCCCCAAACTCTCTCTTTGCCTTTACCTGCATCCACAAAATAGTCTCCTGCAACTCGCATGCAATTCATCGATAACTGTATTTCTTATACACCCACATGTGTTGACTTTGTCTAATTCTTTAAAGAAAACAAAAATTCCCTGCCAGCTTGACCCACCTGTTGAGAAGTTAAGCAAACCACTAGTAAAAATATTCAAAACAAACTGGGTTTGTTTTTCAGAGCATGGTTCACAAATACACTGGATGAACATGTGTTGGCAGAAGAGGAGAGATGGTATATCTTCAGCTTTCAGAGTAGGATTTCAGAGAATTCTTTCCTTCCTCTATAATGCAGTACTCAGGAGGGCAAATATATAAATAAGTTAAAATTAGAGCAGTCTAGTAAAGTGAGATTTTAAACTCTGAAAGCCTTCTCCTTGCTCATCTAAAAAAAAAAAAGATTATAGTAACTTTTTTGAAGATTAAAGTTTCTTTCCCCACTGTCTTGCTTGTCATTTAAAGTGCAAGTATAATAACAAAGTGTCAGCCCGCTTAATTTTTAGCAGAAAGCCCTCAATATTAACAATTAATCATTTAATTGTGAAAACCTTTATGAATAATAGTCTAGGCACCAGCTTTCCAAATAATGCCCTGCAGGCAAAATAGTCTTTCCACCTGTAGTGGCAGAACAGCCATTTCTGACATTACATTCACTGATCTACTCTAGGTAGAATTTATATAATTTCTAGATTGCAGCTGCACAAAAAAATCATTTTGAAGCAAAGAAGGGTATTATGTGTTAATTATGAGAGGAGCAAAAACATATTTTACAAACAAACCAGTAACAACATATGAAGCAATGATCATTTTTTCTACTATTCTCCAAATATTTTTAGCCATGGATCCCTGCAGCTGAGCCACAGTCCTTTAAATATTGCATGATGAAACTTGAAATGAAATATGCAGGCATAACAATTAAGGTACACTAAAATAAGCTACCATCAACTGATTACAAACAGGTATCTTAGGCTTCTTTTATTACCAGCACTGTTTTTCCACTGACAACAGAGAACATAGAATTCCATTCCAGCCAGTTTCCACACTGCAGTTGCTTCTGTGAAATCAGAAGTTTATTTTAGAATTCAGAATTTTACTCAGAATTCAGAAGGGAATGATTTGTAGGATTGGGACCATAACTACTTTTGGAAAAGAAACTGAAAAGGACAAACCCCACACATTTCAAGATACTTCCCAGTCTTTAAGGGAATTATCTTGTTGCCACTGGTTGACAAGCAGCGAACAGTTCAGCATAGTAGCAGAGGTCTCAAGTGTGAGCCAGCGTAGGCAATTGGTTTCCAAAGCTGAGGTTGACCCTGCCTGTGGCAGGCTCACTCCTGGGCACTGTCTTCTCTGCAAACTCTTTAGATCGTGCCTCGCCTCTTCCTAAGCTAAGGTCTGAATTTTTGTTCCCTGCAAACATGTTTCTCAGGTGCGTCAGCTGTGGTGGTGAGGGCGATGGCGTCATGAGATGCCTTCACTGATAGGACAGTGCTCATTATTTTGTCCTCATCCTTTGGGAGTCAGAGTTCAAATGTGCTGAAACTGTTTGACCTGGCTCTGCTTAACCGATGTTGCAAGTCAAGAAAGTCCTTCCACGTCACATTACAGGTGGACAGTGCATGCCAAGAAAAGCAAAATCCTCACCTTTCATCTTGATTACTTTTGCTGTACCACATCTGTGGACGAAGAGGACTTCAGTCTAAGGAGCTGTCAAGGTAGCATCTTCCAAATAATGTCTTCAAGCAAACCCAAACCAAAGCTGAAAAATAAAGTGGAATTTACAGCTGCATGAACAAACAAAATTTTACTTCAGCTCATCACACATAAAAATGAAAACTAATAATGTTAGTAGAAAGAGTCTGGATGAATTTGGGTTTTGTTTAGCATGTGAATCAGATGGAGACTTTGTGAATACAAGGACAAAAAGGTTAAAAAATGTAGTAGGCACAGAATTTATAATCTCTATCAAACTAGACATTGCAATATATCTGGTCAGATTAATTGATCTCAGAGCCAGGTTGTGTCTAATAAATTCATGAGTGAACCTTAATATTCACTCAGATCCTAAAAGGCATCATTACATTTTTCTCTTGGTTTGGGTTGACTTGGAATGTGGCTGGTTTTTCTTCTGAAACTGTTTTGTTTTGCCCTTAAATGGTTAAAACCTCAAACAAGAATTTGTACCAACAACTAGCTATACTCGTGCTTCCTTATGAAAGCAAAGAACCTTCCACACAATTCTGAAATGGAGAATAATTATGGATGAACTCCATATATTAATCTTCACTTCAACCAGTTTGTTCACAAGGCACAGACACTCTCACATTCAGCTTTCCCAGCTCTTCTCATCTGTGGTTAGACTTCCCAGCTAAGAGGCTTTAGCTGTAGACCCTCCTCAGCCTCGAGGAGATGTCACCTTTATCTTTGTCATCTTCAAATGAGGAATAGGTCTACTGACAAGTTTCAGAGGAGAGATGGAAATGCCAGTGGTTAGGCACTTTCTTGAGAAATGGGTGTCAGCCTCAGGTGGGAACAGAGTTCACATGGCATATAAATGCCTGCTATATAAAAGGGAGGCACTGTCTCCTCATGTATAAAGAGCTAGGTATTTATTCCTGCTCAAAAGGATGGCTTAGCCCAAAAGGATGGCTTAGCCCAGGAGGGAACTTGAATCTAGAATATCCTACTTAAGGAATATGCCTCCCACATGCCATACAGCAAATATCTTTAAGTACCTCACTTTGTGAATGCTACACGCAAAGTGCAGGCTGCGGATACAGCAGAATTTCTGTGGTGCCTCAAAAATACCAGAAAGGCCTGATTTTGAAGCCGCATCGCTATCCCCATGTGCCATCCACCATAGCCCAGGGCAGATCAATGTACAGTCAGGGCTTCGAATACCACAAACACGCCTGAATAATCAGATCTTTGCTTAATGCTCTATATTGCACATAACATGTGAAATAATAGAGTCAGGAGAACTCCCAGGTACGTATTGCAAAATACCAAAGTATTTCTCAGCATTCCTTCTTACTTTGTAGTACAATAAACGTTGTTTCCTTTTTTTCTTCCCATCAGACATATAACCCAAGATGCACAATACAACATCAAGAGCACTAGCAGCTCAGATCCTTTTAACTAAATGAGTGTGATATCTCTTTTATAAATTGAGTAAGAGGTCTGGCTCCCTGTCCATGTCATCTAGTGAGACATAACATTTGCAGACACGTCCAGAAAGAGCTGCACTCTAAATCAGCTGACAGCAAAGTAATCAGTTCAGAGACCCAGGTTAAATATGTCTTTGCACCTCAAAACTAAATGATGAAATTCAAACAAAAAGCTATTAAAACCAGGGAGGAGAATAATAAATAAAAAAGCGCTTTCCTTTCCTGTCACATGATGAATTAGATCCTCATGTTTTTCCAGGCTCAGCAAAACAGCAACCTCTCCCTGCCAGTGAGTTTTGCAGGGTGAGGTGTCAGGGTCCAGCCCTGCTGAGCTGCCTTCCCTGCATGACTCTGGGGACAAACACCTGCTGTCACCCGCTTGCTGCAAGGAAGAGCTTCTCACCAGAAGGTGAAGGAGCAAAGCGTTCCTCCATTCACTTCACAGCCGTGTGGGTTTGCATCCGCTGCTTTCTCTGCCTACAGAGTGCTTTATGGTTCATTTGTACTGAAATTTCCTTTGTCAGCCTCAAAGCCACCCTACGCTAACACAAAACCTCTGCTGAAAATAGTCCAAGATCGCCTACACATTTTTTTTTCCTTCTGAGTTGAGACGGCAGTAACTTATTTACTCCTTGTCCTTTATACATGACTTAATGACTTATCAGCAAAATGCATTTTGAACACATTTCAGTCATTTCATACCAAAATGAATAGATTAAAGAAGAGGATTTTTGCCAACAGCACTGATTATTCTTTTGTCAGTAGATAGACGTGACCTAGACTATTCTGTTACCGTAACAAATGTCTCCAGAGGTTGCTAGACTGAGGAGAGACTTTGCCTGAGGGAGAAGAAATGAGAGGGCAAAAGGCTGGAAGGTGGCCTATAGAGAAGTGGATGGAGGTAATTAATGGTTATGGCCATTTATAAAGATAAGTGCACCAGTAAATGTGTCAGCCCTCCGGCAACAGGAGCCACGATTTCTAGAAACCATGCCTTGACACAGTTCTCCTTTATGTCGACATTTGTTTCATATAATATGGGTCTATATGGATTCGTGTGGGATTTTGGCATGTGTAAATCAAATTGGAATTGGCTGCTCTAAAATTTCGGAGAGTTTTAAGATGGACTTATTGCATCTAGTAGGAAGAAAAGTCTCCACAAAGCACACAGGAAACTGGAGACATGCAGAAAATGCTTAAGAGACTAGAGGAACTTACAGAATTTATTTAAATGGGAATCATACCTATGTCAAGAGCATAAATCTTTTCCAAATTTAGCTGCTAGTCCTGCAACCAAAACCACATAGGCCCACTCAGTTCACTGAACTCAAAAAGGTTTTCAGCTTAGTTTCAGCTTCAGTTGTGCAATTTGCAGTTCAGAATTATTGCAGCTGTTGTCTTTCTTTATATGGATTTACAGTGGCTGAAATCCCCTTGAGCTAGAAAGAATTTCTAAAGCAAAGCATCATTTATTTCAGTCCAGAGAAAAATATACCCCTAATATCTAATGCAGATGTAGTCTATAGTAAGTGAGTGTCCTGATTTCAGCACATCTTCTAATAATGTTTTTGAAATATACATTTGCAAATAGTTTTTCGGGGAAGATATCTGCCTAAAAGTGCATTCGATTCTAAGTTCAGGGCAAGAGGGTTATGCGTTACTTAGCTGTGCATTTCTTTACAAAAGAATACTTTTAGGAAAGGCCAGGTTTATATGACACAGTCATGAATAATTTTGGAAATAAAAACTGTCTGGAGTCAAGAATTCAGAACCAGCTGTGATAATGTAGCTCCTGACTAACTAGGACAAGTTTGGATACATTCCACCTGGCTGACCACCTACATCATGAACCCATTTACCGTAGGTTGCCTCTGTAATCAGTAGAGCAAGAGAGCCACTCCATGGGAGTGATTCAGATCTTTGGTGTGGTCCATGAATCACCAGCTCAAGATGCTTGTCTCTTCTCATTGACTACAGAGGGAGCTGAGGGCAGCCGGACTCCTGCTGTGGGAGCTGCAGTTTGATGTCTAAACCAGTGTGAGACGAATCTGGGCTCGGATACTGGATATGTGCGAGAAACAGCACAGCTGGTTTGTAAGAAAGAAAGAAAAATGAGTGTGCATGTCCATAAAAATAAGCAGTGGTGCTATCGGCTTCTTTGCATTGGATTTAGTAGCCCAAGGTTTATCTTGTTAAATTTAACTGGTCTGGAATTAAATTACTGTATTTGCAAGACTAGAGCCTAACGCTTCAGAACCATGGCAATCTCTCAGGATATGTCAAAAATTCAACTACCAAAAAAAAAAAAGAATTATATTATTCATATTCCCAAACATCTTGTATGTGCATGCACTGATCCCAAAGGGAGCTCTAAAGACATTTAGCCTTTCACCTGGTTATTTCGCAAGACTCCAAGAGAGAATGGGAGTTGGTTTCTGCATGGATCATTTCAAAACTGAGCCTTCAGCTTTTAGAATGTTTTGAGACCTGTGAAAAAAAAACACAAAACAATAAAAGATTGTATTCATAGACTCATAAAATGGTTTGGGTCGGAAGGGAGCCTTCAAGATCATCCAGTTCCAACCCCTCTGCCATAGGCAGAGACATCTTCCATTAGAATATATGCAATGACATTTATGAATAGTCTGCCTGGAATAAGAAGAATTTCCATGTGATGTAACACTTCTGTGCCTGCAAGTCAGCGTTTGAAGGAAAAAAAATAGTTTATTTTCACTTTGTCAGCTATGCAAAGGCTCCTGCTGTTTCAAGTCACTTTGGAGAAGGCACTAAGCGAACTTGACCATGATTTCTGTGTTCTCCAGGATCCTCTATTGCTGGTCTTTCAAACCACAGTATAGTAGATAAAAGCATTTAAAAAATAAAGAGATCTCAAAGAGCACCTAGGCCTATTTTTAATTCTTAACTGATAGATTTCAACTGATAACACACCTTTCATTACGTGCACATTGCCTGCACAAAAGTATATGTAGCAATTGCTGTCTTCATTATTTAGATGCATTAGATGCATACTGAAGTGAAATACTAATATTATGAAGATAAAAATATTGATAAGGTATTAGTCCCAAATTCAACATGTGTAAACAAGGCATAACGATCTTCTGTGCAACCAGCTTTGGCTTGTAGGCAAATGAAAATGTAAATAATACTTTCAGTGAATCACTGGTTTATGTACATGAGTTAAATGTTTATTTTCATCATTTTAGAACCCGCTGTCTTCACAGTATTTACAAAAAATATTCATTTGCTAAAATGAATTGGCTCAGATGGTGACTAAAAAAACCACACGACCTCCAAATGAACTCATAAAGGAAACTGCAGCAGATAAAAATGCTAAAATCTATAGTAAAGTGTAGTGGCAGCATTGTATTTTGCTAAAAAAAATCCCTGGCTTTAAGGTGATCCTAAGGCTCAGATAAAATTGTCTGCCAATAGATGTGGTGTGTTAAATTGCTGTCAAAGAAATTTCATTTCACAGTATTGTTTTCCTGTTCTGAATAACAGCAATTCTGCCCAGGTAACCAAGTCATATAAAGTTAAATTTCACTTTTGGCATTTTGAGAAGAAAAAGGTTATGAGGTCAGGATCTGACATGGAAAATAAGTATAGGTATAAGTCATATAGCAGTAAACATTCAGCTCAGACCACCTACTAGTAGCCTTAAGCAGCAGAGTGATATTTAAAAGCAATCAGAGGCAGAAGAGAAGCTTCAGGGAAAACAGACAATGCTTTAGAAAAAGCAGCTGTACTTTTGCCAGAGGAAAAAAAAAACAAGACCTTGGGGAACTGTGCACAAGTCGACTTGAAACCAATATTAAGAAAAATAATGGAAATACAGTAAGTGGTTCTTCTCCAAGCGGCCAGCTAGGCTTCCATTATTAGCCAGGAGTATTTCTGAAAAATAACTTGTTTACGGAAGTTTTTAGCTTACTCCTTGCTGCAAACAGGCTTCAGGGAAATTTCAGTATCTCCTGCAAATAATATTTGTTGTTAAGAACAGAGCAAGAAACATGCAGCTTGGGACAGCTACTACTGAGCAGTACTTACATTGGAAACTGAAGCTAATGCAGAGATAATTAATCATAGAATCATAGAATAACCAGGTTGGAAGAGACCCACTGGATCATTGAGTCCAACCATTCCTATCAAACACTAAACACTGTCCCTCAGCACCTCGTCCACCCCTACTACAGTTCATGTTGCCTGCTCTATCTGACACCAGATTTCATATAAAGCAGGTTGTGCTTCTTGACTGGTCCCTGTGGGTCCATCCTCCGAATTCAAGCATCTCACACAAGTGTACTTATCTTCACCTGGGGTTTGATTCAGCGTGTCCTCAAATTACTGTATTTGCAAGGGTTTCAAATGTAGTCTTTTGACGCATCGTAGCTACCAACAAAAGATTTTTCCCTATGTTGTGCTAGATTATACTATTAAGTCACTTAAGTGTTCTTTTTGCCTGTTTCTGTCTGTCTGAATGCCTGGTTCCTTTGCATGGAGGTATTTACATAGCTTTTCTCAAATTACAATTAATTAATGCTGGCAGTTATTAAATAAAAAGCCTTTACAACCTAGCTGCTGAAATTATGATTACATGGTGTGTGGCTGGCAAGAGGAAAGAACAAGAGAAAAAGGAATGACATGTAGTCCTCTCCCTGCTCTTGGTAAAAAACTCATTATTTCTAGGAAGACAGACAAAAGATGAAAAAGCCTTGTTGTTGTCTTAAGTTAATCCTTAAACAAAGCAAGAATAACAAAAAACCATAAAGGAAATGGCTGAAAAACACGAATAAGATATAAAGGGAAATAACTCATAATAGAAAAACCAGGAGATCTGACATTGTTCATCTGTGCCATGACAAGCAGGAAAAAATGATTTATTTCAAAGCTGAATTCCTTGTGCTCCTGAACACAGTTCATATTAAAGACCCTTTGACCACTGTTTGCTTTGTAATCCACATTTAAAACAGTCAATATAAATATTGACTCACGAACAGGTTCGAGCTTAGGCCTGTAAGTTAAGCTGCCACTTAAGCTTTTCCGCAAAGAGCTCGGGGACTACTGGTCACTTTTTCCTGTGTGTCTTACATACATACAGTCAGTCGGTACTCCAAACACAGGTCAGGTCCTCTCGCAAATCCACATAAACTTATAACTTCCCTTTCTCCCCTAAACAATTTTAAATAACAATGCCTAAAACAATCCAGAAATGACTGAAGGACATAGAATCATAGAATCACCAGATTGGAAAAGACCCACCAGATCATCAAGTCCAACCATTCCAGTCAATCGCTAACCCATGTCCCTCAGCGCCTTGTCCACCCGTCCCTTAAACCCCTCCAGGGAAGGTGACTCAACCCCCTCCCTGGGCAGCCTCTGACACTGCTCAATGACCCTTTCTGTGAAAAATTTTTTCCTAATGTCCAGCCTAAATCTCCCCTGGAGGAGCTTGAGGCCATTCCCTCTTGTCCTGTCCCCTGTCACTTGGCAGAAGAGCCCAGCTCCCTCCTCTCCACAACCTCCCTTCAGGCAGTTGTAGAGAGCAATGAGGTCTCCCCTCAGCCTCCTCTTCTCCAGGCTAAACAACCCCAGCTCTCTCAGCCGCTCCTCATAAGGCCTGTTCTCCAGCCCCCTCACCAGCTCCGCTCTCTTCTCTGCACTCGCTCCAGAGCCTCAACATCCTTCTTGTGGTGAGGGGCCCAGAACTGAACAAGGATTCGAGGAGCGGTCTCACCAGTGCCGACATGGATCTGTCAGAATGAGTCCAGAGGAGGCCACAAAGCTGATGAGAGAGCTGGAGCACCTCACCCATAAGGACAGGCTGAGAGAGCGGACGTTATTCAGCCTAGAGAAGACAAAGCTCTGGGGAGACCTTATAGTAGCCTTCCAGTACTTAAAAGGGCTGGGGAAGGGCTTTTTATCAGGGAGCGCAGGGACAGGATGAGGGGGAACAGTTTTAAGCTGAAAGAAGAGAGATTTGGATGAGATCTTAGGAAGAAATATTTTCCTGTAAGTGTGGCACAGGTTGCCCAGAGAAGACATGGATATCCCATCCCTGGAGGTGTTCAAGGCCAGGCTGGATGAGCCTTTGAGCAACCTGATCCATTGGGAGGAGTCCCTGCCCATGGCAGGGGGTTGAAACGAGATGGGCTTTAAGGTTCCTTCCACCCCAAACCATTCTGCGATTAACATTCCTCCATATGCAAATGTAAAATATTAAGTCTAGCCAAGGTGAGATTAATTTGACAGTTCCCGTCTAGTGAACTGCTGCCCTTGCCACAAAAGCTATCCAGGAAGTTGGCGCAAATTCGTCCTTTGTACTTTTTACCCGTGGAATCAAACAGTGACTTAAAATCACTTTCGCTGCCTGACCTTCAAGATGCAGCAGCTGGCCCTGGATTTGTACTTAATATTTAATGTTGGCCCAGAAATACAACACGGTTGTTTCTAGCAAAACTAGGGCTCTCCTGGAGATTGTCATAGGGATATATTTCTTTACAAAACAGCATACACCTTAAAGTCTATTGCTTATAAGTTTGACAAGCAGTATTGAGAAATAGCCTTGTCAGGAAAGTCTTGTATACCAGATTACATCACGTAACTTTACTTAAGGGTGTGTGCATATGTATACACAAGCTATACACACACAGAGAGATATATATGTATATACACTTACAGAAGTATATCAGGATTTGGGAGGCACACACTTTTCACGTCCAACACTTTCTTTCTCTCCTGCAATAAACTGTACAGTTTTTTCTTAACAAAATAGTATGGCACAGTTTTGATTCCAATATATCTTTAAGTGATTTACAAACCATAATGTTCCTTGCATAAGTATGCAGCATTTACCTACTACACATCCGTGGATATTCAGCTAATAAAGGGAATATTCACTATAAGTGGTACAATAAGTTCTGTACTACTAGATGTTTTTTGCTGTAAACAGAATAATCAAATTTTATGCTAGCCAAAATCTACAGTGACAATTTAAAGTTTTAGGTACCAAATCCAGTGAAGTTTTGCTGGATTTAAGGTTGTTTCACCATACATTCTGCAAAAAGGTCAGGGTGTCCAGTAGTAACAATGGTGAAGGTTCTTGATTCCCAATTTTAAGTGCTCCTAGAGACAGCGTCTCTTACCCATCTCAGTTTGCAGCCAAAACGCTGCAGAAAAGCCTGAATATATGGACACCAGTTCTTAGCAAGGTTTCTGAGTGTACAAAGGAAGAGTTTTTCAGTTCCTGGGGCTCAGTTTGGTTGCACGATTAGAGGCTTTTTTGTCTAACTTTAATAATGCCCCCTTTGTAGTACCAAAATACGTGACTGAAAAGCTGGCAGCGTTCTTCAGTCAGCAGCTTTCCTTTACTCCTCTTCGCATGGAAAGAGGAAGCTGCCAGTGCTGCTGTAGAATTTGACATGATAACATTGCAAAAACAGGATATTCCCTGCCCTGCTTCCAGGTACTGTGGTAATTCCATCCGTGCCCATTTTTCCCCTTGCTGGGAGTGCCATATCCTATTTGAATACATTAAAAACCACTGGAAAAGGCTGTCTGAATAACTAGAGGTGATTCAAGAAATGCCCAAGTCCTCGCCAGAGAATCAAGAAAACCAGTGTTTGCTCTCCCTCAGGCTTATGTGTTATAATTATTCAACATTTAATGGTGCAGGGAAGGATAAGTTTGTGGGAGAGAGATAAGGGACAAAAGTAACCTTGTAAAGGAGAAAATGGGACAAGCCTATGGGGCACTTCAGGTACTATTTAAATAAAAGAGGCCATTATGTAATTTCTCCATAATTCTTTCTCCGGTTCCTCTGAATTAGCCTCTGGGAACTTCTCAGAGCTCCCCAAACAAACTGAGCTCCCTACCACTCAGATATCAGACTTGGCTGGCGAGGCCTCTTCTGGCAGAAGATGTGGCACAACCCTGTTTGAATTACCAATTATCAAAACAGTCACCCTTAGAAAATTCAGTTCAACCTGAATGCAGGCATCCCTTATAATAATGCCCCACAAAACACTAAGAAAATTAACCTAGGAGATGCACAAACAATGGGATCACATCACATGCAAAAGCAAACTCAGAATTTTCAAAGGTGCTGATCGATATTAAAACGGCACTCCAGCTGCATTTGTGATGGTATCAGCTTCAGGACTGTTGGTCTAGGCTCTTCTGCAAACCTTAATTCACAGAAGTAAAGCAAGTGAAATCTGTCTTTGTCTTTCAAGCTGTAAAATGACCTGGTCCTTTCATACTACCCAGTAGCTTATCCAGTGGAAATGATTACGGGAGAATCAGGGATTTCTAGGGCTGAGGATTTCTTACTGTGATGAGGATTCTCACATCCATTCACACTTTAAGCAAAGTGAGGAGAAAGGAGGAGATATTCCCAGGGAGAAAGTCACGATCAGATGATCCAGAGAGGCTGCAGGGAACACAAGCATCAGTTGCATATGTCAAGGAGCTCAAGAACTGTTTCAGATGTCGGCTAAGCACCAAAGCAGCTTGGTCACCTCCCCTCTCAGCACTTTATTCCATACTGAGTGCAGGATGGAAAACAAAAGTCCCATCCACAGAGTTACTCTTGCAATCAGCATCTTGCCTCACATTAATGCACTCGTATTACTGTCTTACTATGTTAGTCTAGCGTGAAACCGAGGTGTTTAAATTCTTAGTCACTCATTCTGTCTTGCAAATAAAAGTTCAAAGTGAGTCAGGTCTGTACTGCTGGTAACTGAAGTTCCAGGAAGTGAAAGGAAAAAATACTGCATGGACCAAAGGCCTTTATAAATACAATCTTCCAAGACATACTATAACATTTAATATCCCTTAAAATGCACAGAGTAGATGTGGAATTTGACATTTCCATTGAAAGAATCAGATGTTCCACAGAGATATGAAGTTCTTTAGCACCAATTTTTGGCGAAAAGTACAATTATGTTTTGCAGAAAATGAGCAAGTCCACAGTCAACAAGATCTCTAGGTGGTATAACAGAGCTGCAAGCAGCCGTTAGCTAGAAATGCACACTTTGTTGATTTTAGCTCTAATTAATTTTAATTCATCTGCATATATATTAGCTACTTCATGCACAAACATGCAGTTAGATACAGAAGTCTGAATTTTATGGTTCAACCTGGATACAGAAATGGAAGCCCCATGTGCTAAACTGCTGGTTAGAAAAACACTGAAGATGGATGTCTTAATTTCTAGCCGGGCACTGTCTCACGCACCCTGTCTCAGTGGGGCAGGGGAACCAAAAGGAGAGAATTCAGTCCAGAAATTTCATTTTACATTGCTCTATCGGAGCACGGACTTTTGACAGAGCCACTGACCAGAGATTGCAGCAAATCTCACCGTTAGTAACAGCTTCCAAACATTATCCTGGTGGCTGGGATAGGAAGAAGGTGGCAAGCTACAGCTGTATAGTGCATGTAATGCTGTCTACAATAGCAGCCGTAGGGGTGATTCAGGCTAACCAGAGTTTCTCACATTAGGGACTTCACAGCTGGGAAGCTGTAACTAAATTCTGCTCACACTGAGCATAACAAACTAAAAAAAACCTGAAACCATGGGCCCAGACCTGCCAGGCGCTGCACCCTTTTAGTTCATGTTTTTTCTGCAAAATTTGGCAACGTGCCTGAAGGTTACAGAAAGCACCTCTTAAGGAGACCACTAGTTGGGGAAAGAAGATAAGCATTTAGTTTGATCCTTAACATATTTAATTCTTTCTTGTTTAACGGATGTGGGAACCTTTTCCTTAAAGAAAAAAAGGGTTTTTTTTTAAAACAAATATTACAAATTCTGAAAAAGAATGGGGAAGAGTTGAGCTAGTTTTAAGCACAGCTGTAAAGTAAAGGCTGTAAATACTCAAAACCTACAGGCATTATTGACAAGAAGAGGCTTTTAACTTATTTTTTACAACAAACCTTTTTTCAAGTGTTATGTGCTCACTGTACATAAAATCTGCTACCAGGTTTGCATAAAAAAATCAATTTACTTTTGTACAGAAACACAATCTTCAAGCATCCCTTTGGTAAAATCTTAGTGTGTACACTTGCAGAATAGCTGTTAAAACCTTTTTAAAAGTTAGGCCACAATAAGAAGCACTCAGTGATTAAATTCTGCAAGTTATCTTCTGAACTTAAGAGTCCTGCTGGGATCAATAGGAATAATGGAATTAAGCAGAAAAGAAAGCACTATAAAAATGGTGAACATTTTTAATTACACGATTATTGGTTTACGTCCAAGTTCTATAAAACGAGGCTCACCTGTAAATAAAATCCCAACCACTGAAAATCCCAGCTTTACATTTCTTATGACAATGGTCCAATTTTATCTCTGTGTAACTTGACAGGGCACAAGAGCCTTGTCTGACGACTCGAGCACTGTGAAGTAAATAAAAATGCCAGTTTGACAAATTTTTGAAGCATTAAGACATACAAAGTTGACACGTAGCTCCCGAGCAAAGGTACTTGCTACATTATGTTGGAGATCTAATCCTTAAAACCTCTTCTAGAGATATTATTTCTACACACCAATCATCTCTCCATAGTCTTGGAGAATAAAGAGCAAAAAGCTTAACTTTGCTACAATAGCTGGTTATTTTGAAAGCTGTCTTAAGAACTGTGACCTGCTAGAAACACAGCATTAACCTTTTCTTTGACAAATGAAACCCTAAGCTGAAAGAATGTTACCATCAACACAAGAACTGTACACATAGCACATTTGGAAAATGAGGAAAAAAGCTTTCAACTTCCAACACTGATCAAATCATGGGAATTCTTGAATTTAAACTCAGCCAGTATTACCAACACAATGTAAAGTTTTACAAGAACAAACCTGTTTTTTAGTCCATTTTAAGGAATGAATGTGGTATCAAGAATGAAACAGTTGTTGAAACAGCTCCGCGGATGAAAGATGCCTAGTTAATCATTAAGAGTGCCTCTAAGTTTATTCCACGCAGATTCCCACACAAAAGTCTGCACTTTCCTGGCAGTTGAGTAAAGCTGTGCTTCCTTTTCCTCTAAACCTGCAATTCTCAGAACCAATTGCAACACACCCTCTTAATTTCAAGTAATCCTCAGCTATGATTTTTTTTTTTTATGAAGACAGATTCTTCAGACGTTCTTGAACCTTTACTCAAAACTCCTTCCCCTACTCCTTATTCACTCCCTCCACCTCCCAATTCCTGTTTTTATGGTATACTGTTGAAACAGTGAACTATTTTCTACCATTTTACCAGTGCATCTTTGCAATAAAAACACAAAAATAGTAATAAATAGAAAAATATTTTCCATGACGGAACACATTTTAAAGACATAGGTGATCTGTGCAGGGAATGGGAAAAACAGCACAAACCACATTTCCATAATTGTGAAAGAAATTCAGTCAGTCATTAGTAATAAATTTAAAAATACTAGACCAAAAAGCCTGAATTAAGAACACGCTGAGTGCCAGAGGGGGCTCAGAAATACAGCACGTTGCCGAGCTTTATGTGTTTGTAGACTTCATGAAGTAGTCAGTTGTGTTAGGACTGAAACAAAGGCTGGAGGAAATACAGCTGCTTGTGTCTGGGAACAAAGAAGAAGGAAAACAAAGTATGGCTTTTGAAATATTCACGACAACCAATTTTTATATTAAGAATTGTAATTAAAAGTCTAGAGAACCGAATTCTTTTAATTCAGTGATGAACACAATTAAAAAAACAACTATAATTTGTGATATACAGTTGATATCTTAAAAAAGTCATACGAAGTGGCAAACAAGTGCTGAGAGGGTCTGTGAAGCGACATGGAAAAACAATCCTCCAAAACTAAGAGCTCTCCCAAGGTGATACTTTCAGCTCTCAAGCATGTTTTGATGTGTTGTTTTCTCAAGGCTTTAAGGAAACAGACTGTCAAGAGACCAGAAGGAAAATGTTTTAGTAAATCCTTAGAGACAGATACTCTTGCAGGGCTATCACAGAAGATTTGATTAAATGGGTAATTAACTTACTTGTCTTACACCTTCAAAGCTTTAAGTGCACACTAACACCTCAGTGCCAGTAGATATATGGCAGAACACTGAAGCCTCTATCAATTTAACTCCTAAAACACATCCTCTGAAAGCCTGAACAGGTATATAATGAATTGAAAATATAGCTTATTCTAAAACAAACACAACAACCTTACCACAGCACAAACAGCAGAGAGAAAATGAGAACAATTGTAAGGGCCATATCCCAGAGACCTACCCCCTACACATACGCTGCACTGTGGCTCAATTTTAGGCTCCTGAAGGACGGCAGAGGACTTTTTCCTTACATTTCACTGATTGACAGCATTCCAATGCTGCTCCTGCTAGAAAAAGTCAGCCTTTTTAGCACTTCTGAGAAACCCGTGACAAGCTTTTCTGTTTTAAATGTTCCGAGAAGGGTGTCACCAACGTAGCGCCTGTTTAGCACCACTCCTGGCTTTAAAAGTAGTCTTAACATTTGCCTTCTCCCAATTAGAGATCTCATCATAGACAGCAATCCCGTAAAACAAACAAACAAACAAACGCCAGTTCAATTCCTTTTGTTTTCAAGGAAGTACTTTTTAATGAAATCTGCACAAATTTATACAACATAAACTTTTAATTCAAGTTATAAAAATATAGCGATTTTTGTCCAAAATACTTAATTTGAAGATAAAACACTGCTAATTGGGTAGCAACACATTTCCTTACAAATGGAACCCTTTTCCCTTACCCCAACAGTTTTTAATTAGCCCTGAGATACTGCACAGATTGATGAAGTGTAGGTCATTGCTTTCAGCCGCAGTAAAACATCCAGTATTTAGGAAACCTTAAAGAAACAAGAGCTGTTTATCTTCTGAGGCACAATGTTTCTTGTAGCTGACAAGTTCTGGGCTACAATTAAGAAATTATTCCAAGTGATTCTTAAAATACTCTGGTTATATGCAGTAAGCAGTATACTAACTTCTGTGAACCAGGTATTTAGTATACCATGATTAGAAAATATTTGTGAGAATCTTTTATGGAGAAAACTTAAAAGGTTCACATTACAGCAGTTTTCATTAACTACAATGAAGTATTCAAGTGTGGTCATCGGAACTAGGAGCACCAACTGCAACAAATGTTGTGACATGGACAGTTTTCCAGTTTATGCAGAGTAGTAGTAGGTTATACGCTGAGACCTGGCCTTCACAGTAATGGCACCATGCAATAAGAAGCTGAAAAGACACAGGTACAGCAGCAAAAAAGAAGCCTCTCCTCTTCAAGTATCTATTTAATATAGTTAAAATGATGTTTGCAGTAACAAACAATCCTACTCATTCAAACAGTCATTTCGGATAACTTCCCCCCACCCCTCCCATCACATAGAGGAAAGCTCCTGGAGGTCTCTAGAACCCTGCATGTCTTGAAGCTTGCGCAATTTTTCCAGTCTTAGGTTAGGTATGAAGGTCATTTTTTGAAGCCGTCTCCAAATTAAAGCTGAAAACTGAATCTGGTCTTGTTCATAAATCCTCTTTCCTCTGTTAGTTGCTTACAACCACTTTTGAAAAATGTACAAGAAACAGCAATGAACTGAAAAACTGTAGAGGACTTAGAGCTATTGGATTTGGAGCAACATTTGAAGGGAACAAACTGGTGGAAGACAGTTGCTCTGCACCAGATACAACTAGAGGAAAACCATTTGCTCTAAGTAGGATCTCACATCCCTCCACTAAAAATAACCTATTTGTTTTCTAGGATTTTCTTACCAACATTGTAAATAACTGCAGCTAATTTACAAGGTGAGCTGCAACCTCCAGCAGACACGACCAGACTTTGTGATATAGACTATGGAAGGACTTCTAATACAGAATCTTAATACTTCCATGGCAGTAAAAAGAGACTGCTGTAAACATCTGTGAGACACACACTATTTTTTTGATCCTTTCAGGAGAACATTTCCTTCAGGCCGATGAAGGCACTTGATACAAACTAGTTCATTTTCAAGTTGGGCACATTTTCTGCCAAGAAAAAGGCACAACAATAGTTATCAGCCTTTTTGTGCTGCAGTTGTAAAGCCTGAGGTTAGAGTTGTCTTAAGTCTCCTTTTACGGAGAGGAAATTTGACAAATTATGGAAGACACAATCTTATGCTATTCAAAAAGAAAATCCAGTACACAACAAAAAGGTCCTTCCGCCTTTCACACTACAGTTACAACAGGCCACACAAAAACATTCAATGTCCCCATGAAATTTTAAATTACAGCTGCCTCAGAAACATCCCATGGATGTATTCCCAGAGGACACACATCTGGAAAGTGCCTGCAGCAAAGCAAAGTTTATTTTCAGGTGGATGGTAGAAGGTGTGAGCATTTCTAAAAACTGGAGTTTAGATATTCCGTAAGTTAAAAAAATCTCTTAAAGGAAGCATCAAATAGAAATCATTGCCCAAAGGAATTAGTTTTTATATTAATCCTGACCACAAATCAACCCATTAAAGCACACACATTAAAAGCAGAACAATAATGGAACCAATTATACTGATTTTGGTGCAGGGATATAGAAGGCACTTTCACTTTATTCATCCACATCTGTGGACATGGAAATATTTCTATATTGATTTCACCTGGTTCCAGTGTTTATCAGCTGGAGCTCCTGCTCAACTCTGTCTGCCACTAAATTCATCTTGCAGCCCCGAAGAGCTTGTATTAAGTCGGTCACCTTTGCATCTTTTCCCTTACATTTCTGCCACTCTCGAAGTGACTGAACCAACTGTTCACGCAAATTCTGTGGATTGGCTGCTATTACTCTGTCCATCTGCACATCAGTAAAGTCAAGTTCTCGCATCAGCTGTTTCCATTCTCTCCCGACATTGTCAGATATGAATTTAATAGCTACATTCAGCCGACCTGAAACAGCAGAAATATATTGTTAGAGATGGATTTATAATGAAATACAGGGGAAAATTTTAAAAGTTAGTTGGGGTTTATATTTTACTAGCAAAACGCAACTGCTCTTGCTACACAGCACACACTGTAAGTCACAACGCATTCTGAAAAGGTGCTGCAAATACTTTGAATCCCAAGTACACAGCACAATTTCATAGCCATAGAATCACAGAATGGTTTGGGTTAAAGGGACCTCAAAGACCATGCAGTTATAACCCCTCCTGCCACAGGTAGGTACACGTACCACTGGATCAGGTTGCCCAAAGCCTGCAATCTGTGACAGTACCTCACCACCCTCACAGGATAAAAATTATTCCTAATATCTGATCTAAATCTTCCCTCTTTTAGCTCAAAACCATTATCCCTCATCCTACCCTTGCACTCCCTGACAGAGAGTCCCTTCCAAGCTTTCCTGTAGAGCCCCCTTAAATACTGGAAAGCTGCTTTAAGGTCTCCTCATAGCTTTCTCTTCTCTAGGCTGAACAATCCCAACTCCCTCAGCCTGCCACATCAAATTATTTTCATGTATTTCTAAGTGACCATTCTCAAAGGGAAGAAATTTCCACCCCAGAAAACACATTGCAGCATATATTGCCCTCACGGTGTGTTTCCAGAGTATGACAAAGTCCTGTGGAACTGTCAATAGGAGATGCACCCTTGGCAGAGAGCGCAGCTACAGTAGACAACTGAAGGCAGCCGTGCTCTGGTTCTGCTCTAAGCACACCCCCCGCTAAAGGATGTGTACAGATTGACTGGAGTTGGTGGGGGGAAGGAGGAGGGATTGAAAAAATAATCCACATACGTTTTTCATGAGCATCTGGTTCATTATCAGGCGCATTAACTTCTCCTTCCTCTACAAACTGATTTAGCCGCAAGACCAGATCTTCTCTTTTAATGGCGGTAAGCAAGCTTTCAAGAAAGGTTACTTTGTGTCTCGAGAGCTGCCTCTGCTCCATGAGAATGCTGAAAAGCTCCCTGGCGCTTTGGATAGACTCCAGCTTCTTTTTCCCAATTTCACCTCGGCAGAGGAACTTCAGGGAAGCAAGCTCGCCCTCCGACAAGTTCGAGGAGAAAGAGTTCAGCAGAGCCAGAAAGGGATCCATGGCGTCGAAGCCTCCGCCTCAGCCACTACCAGGCCCAGCCGAGACGCAGGCCGCGCGGGAAAGCTGCAGTGGTCCCGTCCCCGCCCTTCCGGGAGTGAGACGCGTTCTCTGTTTTCACTTAGCGACGAGAAAGCCAGAGAGAACGGGGAGAGCCGGGGAGGACAGAACAACCTCGGCCCCACAGCGACCACGGAGCTGCCTCCGACCCTACTTCCCGCTCGCCGCCTTTCCTGGAAGTCACGTGACGGCGGCAGGATTCCCGCCCCCCCCCAGGTCACGTGACGACGTCTGGGGCCGCCCCCTCCGCCGGGTCCCAGAAGTCACGTGACAGCGGGCAAAGTTCTCCTCCCCGCCCGCCGGCCTTGCCCGGAAGTCACGTGACAGCGACGGGCTCGCGGCGCCCGTGCGGGGAAGTCATGTGACCGCAGCGGGTTAGTGGCCGCCCTGAGCTGACGGGGCGAGGGGGGCTCTTTGGCCGCCGGGCGCTGCTCTCGCTTAGCCCGGTTTTAGGAGTCCTAGGATGGTTTGCGTTGCAAGGGACCTTAAAGATCGTCCACTTCCAACCCCTCTGCCCCTGGCAGGGACACCCCCACTGGATCAGGCTGTCCAAGGCCCCATCCAGCCTGGACTTGGACATCTCCAGGGATGAGGCAGCCGCAGCTTCCCTGGCCAGCCTATTCTGTGCCTCAGCACCTTCATAGGAAAACATTTTCTTCCTAAGATTCCTCTCTCCCTTCTTTCGGTCTGAAATCTGATTCTCATATGTAACTGAGTCACGGCAGTCATCTAAAAAGTAGCGTCTGAAATGCCTGTACTTTTCCTGGATGAAGAATCATAGAATGATTTGGGTTGGAAGGGACCTTAAAGCTCATCAAGTTCCAACCCCCCAGTTCTCTGTCAGGGACACCCCCACTGGATCAGGCTGCTCAAGGCCCCATCCAGCCTGGCCTTGAACACCTTCAGGGACCACTCTGAAAGCTTTAGAGGTGAAAGAGTGGACAATGCAGGGTAGAAAACCAGAGGGCAAGCCAAGCTTGGCGTGGCCGGTCTCCTGCTGCAGGAGGAGCAGGGCTAGGTCCTCACACCTTGGCCTTCGCTGAACTTTAAGTCAGAAGAACTGTAGCTTCCTCAGTTTAATAGAGAATTATTAGCCGCCTTATAAAGCACCTAAGCCTACAAGGATTTTTTTTTTTTGGCAAAAGGGGAAAAGGAGACCAAGTGGCCAAGGTGGCCAACAGCGTCCTGGCCTGTATCAGAAACAGTGTGACCAGCAGGAGCAGGGAAGTAGTTGTGACCCTGTGCTCAACATTGGTGACACTGCACCTCAAATCCTGTGTTCAGTTTTGGGCCCCTCACTATAAGGAGGACATTGAGGGGCTGGAGCGCGTCCAAAAAAGGGCAAAGCAGGTGGTGAAGGGGGTGGCGAACGAGTGTTATGAGAGGTAGCTCAGAGAGTTGGGATTGTTTAGACTGGAGAAAAGTAGGCTGAGGGGAGACCTTACCTCTGTCTACAGCTACCTGAAAGGAGGTTCTAGCATGGAGAGTGTTGGTCTTTTCTCCCAAGTAATGAGTGATTGAAAGAGAGGAAATGGCTTCAAGTTGCACTAGGGGAGGCTCAGATTAGATATTAGAAATGTACTCACTGAAAGTGTTACCCGGTACTGGCAGAAGCTACCCAGGGAGGTGGCTGGGTCACCATTTCTGATGGTATTTAAAAGATGGGTAGATGAGGTGCTCAAGGATCTGTTATAGCAGTGGACAGGTGCAGTTGGACTTGATGATCTCAAAAGTCTTTGCCAACCAAATGATTTTATGATTCTAAGCATGAAAGGACTCACTCAATAGAGAGCAAGAAAGGCTGCATCAGAGGCCCACTCCCAAAGAAACACTGGTATTTCCGCTATGTCCCTCGCTGGCAGTTGCCTGGGAAAGCAGCTTTAGCCTTCCCAGCCTGGCCTCAGCTGCCCTGGGGATCCCAGGCCTTTCCCTGGAAATACAGGGCTCGCAGCCTGGGCTTTGTTCCTCACAAAGATTAACTGTGACATGAAATAACTTCTGACCTTTTAAGAGAGAAGAAATAGGGCAAATGTTAAGTCCCTGTATTTTAAAGGCAGTTTTTATGCAAGGTGAAAGTTCGTGAACTCTTCTTAGATGGGGAAAGTTCAAGTTCATCCCATTGCTTGATAGGTCGCCGAAGTTCAGAAAAAACATAGTTGTTTGTCTTCACAGGCCATGTAGGTGAATCCTGAGCATGTTCAGGATTTTCCTCATTCCTTCTGTGAACACTGGAATGTTGACTCCCCAAGCTACCCCATTACTAAATTGTTTCCAGCATAGCCTGTAATTTATTGTTGTTGCAACACAAATATACTACGTCCTTGTCATTAAAAGATTGCCATCTCAGATGCACGAGCTTACCATTTTCCACATCTCCTTCTCTAGTCTCACTTTACAACATGAGGAACAACAACTATTCCTAAAACATGGCTAAAACTCTCACAGGCATAAGCCTTCCTTAGGTGAAACTGCTGGATCTCAGCACCTTGTTTCAGTTTGTTATATAGCGCTGGTCTTACATGGGATTAGGAAAAGCATTATACAGAACTGGCTGCACACGTGAAGTCCATCTGTGTGTCCACAGCACAAGGATATGAGCAAATGCTTATTTCACGGTGAATACAAGATCTGTTTCCCATAAAGATAATCCTCCCAGGTTATATGAACACTGTGCAACCTTGTCTCTTCCAAGTGAGCATTCTCTTAAAATAATTCCTTTTCCAATAGCATTAGCAGTATTTTCTTTGATTTTTAACAAGATATTTGCAAAATTCAAAATAAAATTGGGACTTCCATCAGTATTTCTTCTTCCCCTCACCCCCTTACGTTCCTCATCTAGGAAAGATGACAGGTCATCTAATCATGCCTACCTTAAAAAGCAGCTCACGAGCATATTGCATGAGGTAGCCACAATTTCCCTGGGCAACCTGTGCCAGTGCTTCACCACTCTCATTGTGAAGAAATTCTTCCTTATGTCTGGTCTAAATCTGTCCCTCTTCAGTTCATACCCATTGCCCCTAGTCCTGTCACTACAGGCCTTTGTAAGAAGCCCCTCCCCAGCTTTCTTGGAGGCCCCATCCCTGGAGCAACGTCAATGGAGATTTTTAAAGGTCCATAGAAATTTAGCAGCCAGCGTCCACACTGATGTACAAGGAGGTGTGAAAGCAATTCTATGCATCAGTGTAATTCTAGGGAGTCTAAATTAGTAACAAACATGGAACTAAACAATACAAATGATCATCTTATTAAGATCTAAGTTATTGCTTAAATGCTTTTAAACTTGCTCCTAATGCTTGGTGTAGTGATTTAGTTGTTCCTGCTATTGTGTCTGAATCTGACCTGTTAGCTCTACTTCAACACATTCTCAGAATATCCAAGCAACTTGCTTTCCTCCAGTAATTTCCTTTGAACGCGGTTCATAGGGCTTTAGCAAAGAAAGTATTTGCCAAGGTCAACAGATCATAACTGTTCCACATCAGAATAAAACTTAATAGGAATGATTTATTAGGCCAGCTCAGATTTCAGTAGAAGTTTCCCAGAAACTTAAGATCCAGTTCCTAACCAAATATTAATAATTTGAGGCAAAACAATTCCATGCAAAATGCTGCAGAGGGAGCTCGAAGCCTGAGAGTGTTTCAAACTGAGCCTTTTTCTTCGTGGTCTTGGCTGAAGGAGCAGAGCAGAGAGAAGAAAAAAAAAAAAAAAAAAAAAAGATTGATTTCTGGTGAGCCTCCAGGGATGTGTCCCTCACCAGGACATTAAGGCACTAAGCACCCATTTAGATGCTGTGGACATGGAAAAGCAAAGCTCGTGGCTGCCCTTTGCGGGGCTTGTGCACCGTCACCATGTGTGAATAAATGTGGGATGGCTGAAGGGTTGCTTAGGAGGGATCATGACTCATTATAAGAAGGGGTATATTAATCCATATAACCCGATTAGTAATCAGTTTGGTAAAATATATGCGATGGTACTGAACTACAGGTGATTGAGATGAGTTTGCATGGAAATTTTGGAAGATGCTTTGTGTTTTATAGCCAGGGCATCTTCTTTCCTCTAGCATCATACTCTGATCTACACTGGGGCTGGGGAAGTGTGTGGCAACTACTACAGGCACTGCAATCCCTCCGATGTAATCTAATTTGCTGTTAGTGCTCATTAACAAGTATACGAGTTGCTGAGTCTGCCTTTGCTGACTGTTCTCTCTTACTGTGAGGCAACTTACTCTTGATAGGACAAAACGCTTGCTGTGAACACTACTATCTTGCCTTCTGTTTTCAGCCAGCCCCTCTTCCCAGGAAGGGATGTTCTTGCAGCCTGCTGTCGACACACCAGAAGTAGTTTCAATCTAATTATTTTAGATGCTGGTTACAACATAGCTACTTCAGCACAGTAGGTGGCACGCTCAAATCTAAGATAGTAGTGAATATATTCAAAGGAACCTCTCTCCTTTCTGAGGCCCATAGTGAAGGCTGCACATGCTGATAGAGTTTCTAGAGTTAATACATGTATTTTTCTTCTTTGCTTTTGTTCTGACCTACATACCCGATGCTTTGTGTGTACTTTGCCTAGCTTTGATAGGTTTAAAGCTTAAACCACTGCTCTTAGTTCAGCCCTGGAGCGTGAGAGTGAAGGTCTGCTCTGGGGCTTGTAAGGTGCAAAGGACGTGCATCTGTAGGAGCTCTTGTCTGGTTTTACAGAGCAGAGAAAGGTGAAAGACTCAGTGAATCAGGACTGTATCTTAGACTTGATGGTGTAGTTGCTTTAAGTAAGATAAAGAGATAGCCAGTAGGTGTCTTCAGAGGCATAAACTGGACTAAAGTCAAGGAGAGCGCGTTGGCCTTCTGCTGTTTCTTTACAAGCTGCTTAATGGTTCTTATTAGATTGGCTGTCCTGAATGTCAAGGGGGAGGTAGAATTGTCAAAGGGATATTAGTTTCCTTTTTTTTGCAAGAGGAAGCAGAAAGGGCAATACTCACATGGTAGAGCTGGCAACACAAGGCATTCCGTTAGTAGCAGTGATAAGACAGATCTATACACTGATGCAGCTGGACTGCACAGTGCTCTCAAAAGCCCTGCAGCTAGAGAGGGGGGTACTCTTACCTTTCTGACCAAGTAATTAGAAACATGATGGGATACAGTTCCTAGTTGCTCGAGTCCATGGAAACTGGAGTATTTAGACACAACTGTGTTTTTAAATGAAGTAGCTTTGATAAATTTTCTAACTTAACAGATAATTCAATAGCAGGTAATCTAGAGTGCATTTAGAATTCTCATCCCTGACACTTCTGAGATACAGGTTGGACAAAGGTTTTATCATTGACTGGATGAATTTAACCCTGTCTCAATGCTGAGAAATTGTTTCTCTTTTGAGATCCACTCAGTTGTACACTTTTAAAATTATAACTGCCATTCTCTCTGCAGGGAATTAGGAGTATCTCAGTTTTTCTTTGTTGTCTTCAAGATAAGAGCAGTATTAAAAAAACACAGCCCCTTCTCTGCTGGTTGAATTGGGCAATAATAAGGTTTTTTTTTTTGTTAATTTACTTGCTTGCTTGTTCCCACAGAGAATAAAGCAATTTCCATAACATTTCTTATTATACTTATTCAATACCTCTCACTTATTGTTTGCAAAACCCTAAAGTGCACATTTTCAGCAAAGAAATGACAGTTTCTGTGTTTTATTTGTGAATGAATTGACCTGTCCATCTTTCCTTTGTCAGCAATAACCTCTGTTGCTGTAACATCTAACGTAGAAAGAAACGCTCTAGTAAAGTAACTATTTGTGAAGAAACTTAGGATCCTAGGAGAAAACTGTCTGTGACAAAGGGGCCTATAAGTAATGTTAAATTATTGGGGGTTGAAAGAGAGAAAATTAGAAGTGGAGTGTGGGAAAAGCAAATAAGTGTTGAAAAGAAAGTGAACTTCGGCATGAATAGGTTGTATACAGATAAAAGATCTGGCCAAGTAACAACAATAACAAGCAATAAGTTGTTAACAGATGCTTGAACTTAATATTGAAACAGAAGAAGTGTTGATATAATTCTGTTGATACAGTTCTGTTGTGTTATTGTTGGCAGAAGTTAGTTTAACTTTAGGGGAAGGGTAAATTGTAGACTTTTGTTTATTTTCTCCAGCTGAAAACCTCTTACTTGACTTTTTACCTATTTTTGTAGTGAATTTTCATCATACTGGGTAAGTATGGAATCATTCAGACAAACATTTCACATGTCAATAAAACTGTGTGTATATGTTAGACCAGGACATTTCATTCCTCTAAACCATATTTATTACTTAAGCTCTGCAACATCAATTTTGCACTTGGGAAAACAGAAGAACAGAGAAAACAGAAAATGAGGGTTGTCTGTGCAGGAATGCCATTGTGAAATAAGTCAGGGAGGAAATAACAAGCCTCCCAAAAGAGCAATGAAGGATCAGTAGATCTCTTTTGAGGCCCTTTCTGTTTCTATACTATTCAGTCCCTACTGGGACTAGTCTAAGGTGACCTGTCAGCAGTAGAAGTGTCCGCTCTCTGAGGGTTACCTTGGAGCCACAGCTATTCTGAGCTATTTCCTCCTAAAGATAAACTTATAGCAGAGAACAATACAGAGATGCTGAATCTCTTGTTAACTTATGCTAAGGCATGTCCACACTCCTGTCTTCCACAGTGAGTGCTGCACAGAGATACCAGCATGGGTCTGAAGGCAAAATATCTCCCTTAGGGTGGTGAAGAGCCACTGGATTTAAGTTATTTGTGAGTCCAACACTCATTTCAGCCTGTTGGCTCTCAAACCATACTGGGGACTGTGTCCTGTTGCACAGTGGTGGGCTCTGTGACTGTTTGAGAACAAAGCAAACAAAGTTAAGATAAGAATTGGAGGCTGCTATTAACCCAGGGAAATAATCCAGTGGTTCTGATTGCCCTGGCTTGAAAGCCTGACTAATTTCTGAAAAGTACATCTCTTCTTTATTTTCCTGAACCCCATAAAAGCATGAAAAGGTAAATACTTACCACATAAAGGTTTATTTTGTTGGAAAGAAAGTAATTGGAAGTGTTTTTTCTTTGCTCTCCTTCTTTGCACTGGAAAATACAATATTCTGAGCAGCTATAAAAAAATGTCAGGATGACTTAAAATTAGCTGTTTTGCAGAAAATGATTCAATTTTGCACCCATGGGAAGTATTTCTTACAAGCATGTAAATAGTCCTTAACCACAGGACTTCATCCTCCCACCTAAGGAAATGATTTCCCCCCCTTTCTTTACTGAGTACAGGCACTCAACTGACTGCTTCGTAGTATTACAGTTTAAAAAGTAGCATCAGGGATTGGGTTTTTGTCTGTGAATATTCTGAGTCTCATCTCTTCCATTAACAGACTCTGCTTTGGACCTGGACATTGTCAAGAAAATGACGTGAAAAACGTAACCGTTTTCCCAGCCATGTCTCTGCATCCAGCCTACAGAATGGCCTCTTCCCAGACCAGAAAATATCTTGGCCCCTAAACGTCTCCCAGAGTAACTAAAATTTCACTTTAATAAATATAGATGAATGAGCCTAGTCACGCTTGCTGGATTTCTGATTTAAACTCGGGTGTTGTGAGCTCACTGCAGTGACTGGAGATAATGACAAACCAAGGGGAGAGGGGATACAATTCCTAAAAACAAGTGTTACCTTAGATATCTGTGATTGGCAGCAGAATTACTCATTAGAGGAAGGCTCAGTGGATTTTTGTTCTTCCCTTCAAGAATGTGCCAATACAGTATTTTCTGTCTGAGTCATTATCTCACAGCCATTGAAACTGGAAGGTGTGTTTTTTCAAATCCGATTAGAGAGGGAGTGCCTTGTCTGCTTGAACAAAGTGCAGTTATTATCCAGAGCTCTCATTTCCTTTTAAAACCTGAATGGTTTTATGCAGCCACAATACAGGATATAACTAGGTAAGTTACTCGTAAGGATGTAGATATCATAAATAAGAGAGCAAATCTGGTTTCATCGTGCCCTTTCCTTGATTCTTGGAGAGGGAGAAGTATTTTCTGCTCCCTAACTCTTTAACTTGAGCTAGTCCACAGTATGGTAGTCAGAAAGAGATGCAAATTAGTCTTAAACCACAGTTTGGAACTTGTTTTCATACACAAACATTATGGAAACTCGTTGCATTTATTCCCAGAAATGAAGGATTGAGACTTACTGAGAGAATAGATTAATATAATACAAAACATAGCATTTATATATTTTCCTAACAGTCTGTATATATTAAAAGAAGTAAGGATGTTCCACAGACCACAGTTTTGTCTGCCTGCCCTCAAAGAATTCACGGGCTGCTTTTCTTTTCTCTTGAGAGGCTCTTGTTCAGAGAAACGACCGCAACCAAATGACTTGCAGTGTAAGATCAGACCCAAGCTAACGTACTCTGTCTCCCAAGCTTTACTTCTATTCACTAATTTTGCAGCGATGCTTTTTAAAAGCAGAAGTAATCTGTATTACATCTTTGTCAAGTACCTGAGCCTGGAAGTGATTAACTGTCATTCTTTATCCACAAGAAGACACAGAGATTACTACCAGCGTAGCTCTACAGTTCGCCTTGGTAGAGTTAGAAGACAAACATTGAAATTTGGTTTCAGAGTAAAATGAAAAAAGACAAAAGTGAAGAGGTTTAGTAGAATTTCAGAACTGATTCAGCCAGGAAGATGATGTAGCTGAAATTTACATTAATTTACTCTCAGGACCTTCACTGTTCCTTCCTTGTTTTCACCTCCTCATTCCTAACAGTACCCGAGTAGAATAAAATACCTGAGTGACCCAAGGCCAGCATGGCCCAGGACCCACCAGAGCTGTTTTCTCACACAGACCATCTCTTGCTGACCTGAGAGGTTTTGCAGTAAACCTGGAGTAACCTAGCCTGCTAAGATTTATTACTTTCCCACTTGATGGTTAATTACTTGTAACCACTTACCTTCTTTACCTACAGATGTATTTTGAAGATTAATACATTAAGAAATGTGAGCAGCTCATTTAATTAAATGCTTCTACCAAGACAGATGGGAATTCCATGCTTGTGAGCACTGTTCCATGATGATGCAATGCTGCCATCTCGATTCGAGGCAGGCAGCACGAGCAGATCAGGCACTTACCTGCACATTGCCTCTGCAGCCCAAGAGACTTACCTACTGTAGAACCACAGGACTTGTACCAACTGGGGCCCAACTTCAGTGCTGGAAGCTGTGCGAGTGGTTATAAACGTGATCAACGTTAGAAATAAGAGTGTTCCTAGAGAACTTGTTTATTTGTGGTTGCTGAGGACTGTGGCAGTATTTAAAATTCAGTGCATGAGTGGAGAAGGCATAGTGACCAAGCCCTCACTGATGGCAGAGAGATTGTCCCTATCTTACTCCTTTTGCATCCATTTCCTTCCAAAGGACCAAAGCCTTCCAGCTTTCATTGGAATACAAGATCAACAGTATTGCATCACTTGGCAAGATGAGATTGTGCATGATTACAAAAACATTGGTAAAAGCTACCTGGTAACATGCCTACAAGATGGCCTCACCTTAGGAAGAGATCCTCTTTCCAGAAAAACAATTTCTGTGGCCGATTTACTAGCCAACTTGGGTCTGAGAACTTTTCATCTAGAGAAGATAGCCACTCTTTTTTCATTTAAAAGTAAAAATAGGTAATAACCTTCTTTTGTTCTAAGAAAGCCTGTTTAACTACCTACTTCTAACTCTTGCTTTGAAAAATAGACTTTGTTATGTTTTTAGTTTTGTTCATCACACTCTTCTAAACGTTTTGTGTTTCGATTCATTTTCTCACAATGGCTAAATTTCACATTTTGCCATGAATTTTCTCATGCAGGTGGTACTAAACAAGATGGAAGCTACAACCTCAAACCCTTCAAACTTGTGTAGCTAAATTGACATTACAGTGTCATGCCTTTGATTTTCTGAGCCCTTCACCTCTTGGAAACTAGCACAACAGCGTGCACGACACTTTCCTGCGCACACAACTCATCTGCATCTATGTATTTTGGCTTTAGCTGACATTGGGTTCTAGAAGTACTATAGAATTTAAGTGTCACAAATTTTTATTAAAAGTGCAAGTGGTCATTCAGTAAGCAATGCTGTCGCATGCAAAGTCAAAGGGAGTCAATGTAAATGTTTTCTTTGGCTTTAGCTGGCCTCACGTCAGGTGGCATGCATCATATTAAAAATTAAGGGAGAGCTTAAAATTAAAATGAAGTCGCATTAATAGTTTCTTCTTCAGAAAGGCCTGTGGGGCTAAAAAAAGATGGAGGTTAAAAAAAGAACTTTGGTTTTTCTCTGCTGTACTAAAAATGGCGTATTGTGTTTGGTCATGGAATAAATAGTACTGAGATGTGAAAAGAATGGAACCAGAATTTGAATGGAATCCATATAAATTCTAAGACATGTTTTTTTTGGGGGGAAAAAAAAAGAAAAAAAAAGTTGTTTACTCTGAAAACTTCACAGTAAAATATAAATAGACTTGAGTGATCTATGAAACTTCAAGAGAGGTCAGAGTCCTGATGTAACAAGATAAAAAAACCTGTTTTATGATTGCTTATTGGAAATTACAACAGTCAAAAAGATCATTAGCAGGACCAGAGAGCACTAAGGGTTTAAAAATAGAAATGTATCTCTGCCTTGGCTTGGGACTTATTCACCCTTAAGCTATTTAAGACTGCAAAATATTTGTAAGATAGTATCTTAGAAACACAATGACATGGAAATCTAGAAGATTCAGACTCTTACTGCCAACACAATGGTGGGTGTGATTTCCTCCTCAGATGCACCAGCTGAAGTTGTGTCTTTGCCACAACCTATGGGTATTGAAAAGCAAACAGCGCATTTTATTTAGCAATGCTTCAGAAGTGGTCTACGCAGCCACTGCCAGCGGTAATCTTTCCTACTATTGTCTGCATTTGGTCTTGGACTTAGTAAACCAGTATGATGAATTGACACATTGGGGTTTGGCTTTTTTTTTTTTTTTTTTTCTTCCCCTTGGATCAAAGCAGGGGTTTTGTACTTACAATTCTGGCAGAAGCACGCCCAGAACACGTTGAATGCACCTCATAAAGACACTGTCAAATCAATACAGAATTCAGCTGTATTTGTGTGAATACAGATATTGCTATCTTTTGTGAAACCTGGCCCATACAGTAGCTGCAAGTCACATCAAGGCATTTTCAGTTATTTCTGATTGCTTCCAAATGTATTAACTTTCTCCCCCCACCCTCTTCCAGCGAGTCCTTATTAGGATTATTCCTGCCTCAAATTTACTATTTGTACAAAAAAAGCTTGTTTCTACTTGCATCATAAATATGAAAAAAAAAAAACCTTTCATGAAAAGTTGCACAAGTGCAGTGCGAATCTCTTTCTGGAAAGCATTATCTTCTATTGAATAAGCTTGTATCTACTATTATGTCTTTTAAGATCTGACGAAACCAAACCAGTTACAAACTAGGCAGTGATTTACCTGCTTCTGGTTTCATATCCATTATTTCCGAACAGAATTCCCACTTCCTAACTAAATTTCATTAGTTAAAGCATTATTTTTTTTGGCTAGGAAGGGGGAATTGGTACGAAGGCTCATGTGAAGGCTCATGCTTTGAGCAGGTAAATGGGAGAGGGAGAAAAAAATGGAAATGAGAAGTACACTTCTGAGCCCAGCTTTGCTTGCACAGGTCCCACGAGGCCATAAAAAAGTGATATACACAGTGCAGCCTTTCTGCTTCCTGAGCTACTTCCCTTCAGAACTGCATTCATCTAGACACAGTTGAAGGAATCCCTCAGCTTCATTCCTTTAGTGATACCATTTCATTTTTTTCTTAATAATGAATACATTTTTCAGTCTAAGTGAACAAACCAAATGGCATTCTTCCTCATTACAAGCCCATTGCAAATGACTGGGGGAAAGCTTTTATGTTCTGCTAAATGCATAAGACTAAAATCAGAAAAAAGTTAAAGTTCCCAGGATTGCATCCATCTATTACTATTCAGCTGCCTGTGTCTGTGCTAGAAGCCAAACCTCCCTTTGTGCTCATGGAGACAGATCATAGAATCATAGAATTGTTAAGGTTGGAAAAGACCTCTAGGATCATCAAGTTCAACCATCAACACAACACCACTGCGCCTACTAAATCATGTCCTGAAGCACCACATCTACAAGTTTTTTGAATGCCTCTGGGGATAGTGACTCAACCACTTCCCTGGGCAGCCTGTTCCAAAGCTTCATCGCTCTTTCACTAAAGAAATTTTTCTTAATATCCAATCTAAACCTTCCCTGGTGCAACTTGAGGCCTTTTCCTCTCTTCCTATCCCTTGTTCCTTGGGAAAAGAGATCAACACCCGCTTCACTACAACCTCCTTTCAGGGAGCTGCAGAGAGCAATGAGGTCTCCCCTCAGCCTCCTCTCCAGGCTAAACAATCCCAGTTCCATCAACCACTTCAGACTTTTCTCCAGCCCCTGTCACCAGCTTCATCGCCCTCCTCTAGGTGTGCTCCAGCAGCTCAGTATCTAAGATGCACCTTAGGTGGGATTAGCTTAATCTCAAAGTGGGGACCTAAAGCAGCTAGAACACAAGATTCACCTTCAACGCTGTTAGGAAGACGTCTACAAATGAAATTAGTCTATACCAGCAAACCAACCTCAGTTCTGGCCTCTGCTGTCTGAGTACACAAGGAGCACTGGGAAGGGCATCACAGATCCAGTTTTAGGCAAACTGTAACAAGAATTATTGTATTTCTCAAATCTAGCAGTCGTCGTAGTTGCACACTCAGAGCACAAGGAGGACTGGGAACAGAACCTGTCCCACAGGAGAGACTCTTGCATATTTAAGTTTATTTCAAATAAATGTTCAAAGGAAAAAAAAAACCAAACCAACTAAAACAGATTTAGTATATATTTGCTTTTCTTAAAAAATGATTCCATGAAAGAGTTTTATAGATATCTAAGTAGTAATACAGTTTTTATATACAAAATTCCATTTCAAACAATTTACTGTACAAAAGAAAGCATAAGCAACTGTTACTATTTCATGAGTTCAGCAAATAATGAAAAATTCTGGTAAGTATGTGTTCAGGATATAGTTCTACCATTTACAGGAATGTCAGTATTCAGTTGGGAATACTTTTGGATAAGTATTTACAGATTACATTCCCTTCGAGGAAGTGCCCCACGATTTCCTCTTCAGAATAGGTATTTTGGCTTGCTTCTGGATATTTTGGGCTACCAAGGAATGAGAGAAAGAACACTTTTTTCAAGAAGATGGATGGACAAAATGCTGTTTGGTTTATTCCCACCAGGCGTAATGCTTATTGTGAGAATAAACCAGGCAGGATTTGGCCCTACAGCAGTAAGTTACCATAAGTTACAAATTTTAAAAATAGTGACATTCCTGCAAGTCAAAATACAACAGAAACAAGAGTTAACAAAATATAAGCCCTTTATTAATAAAAATCTTTGGTTGAATCAATATTTTAAATAAGCTTCAAGAATAGTTGGTTAATACCATTTTCTTTCTTCCACATAATTTCTTTTCTGGTACCTTCTTTGGACAGACTACAGAAAAATATCAAGTTTACTTTAAAACAAATAAATATATCAAAAGCTAAATATGGCAATATTTTTATGTTCTAGCATTAATCTTTAAATTAGTTTGGCAAAGATAAAAGAAAAGGAAAAAAAAGAAATAACTTCTCTTGAAAACAGTCTTTTGACATTTGGTTTTGTAACAAACCATACAGTAGTTAGACTTTAAAGAAATCTTTCATTTTTATTTTATTTTTTTCTGGTTTATATTTGTAATGCAAGTGCCATGGACAGACAAAGCAATAAGAGAAATGAGGTTAATTGCACCAATATTATTTGGAAGTGCAGTTTATCATTTGACAAAGCAAAACTAAAATGGACTATGCTTAAAAAGAGTTGTACTGATGGGATTTAGCTAGGCATTGTAAGTAAGGATTTTAGACTTATATTTAAGGAAGCTCCTTGTACAAAAGATATGAGTACTTTAAGACAAAAGAAAAGTCCTGTCACTAACTGAAGGTCTGGTCCTGTCGCCCCAGTGCAGGCAAAGCTTCCATCGAGGACAGTAAGCGGGACACGGTTTGGATTAACTTCTCCAGCACAGCCTCTGGGAACTGCCACTCACCAGAAGAAAATCTGTGGGGGGCAACTCGCTGTGAAAAATGGGTGCAGACTCCCTTCTCCTGCAGATAGAGGGCTACAGACAAAAACCTGGCTAAGGCAGGGATGTGCTAGAACAACGGGAAAAGGGGAATTTCCTCAGCAATAACAGCATCCAAGTACTAGGCAGGGCAGCGTGGGTCACTGTAGCTCTACGTGTGCTCATAAATTCAGGGCATTTAGCAAAATGCTCTACGATATCTACCTGCTGGAGGCTCTCCAAGATTGTGTTGCTGCCAGGAGCGAGGAGCTGCTGGGGAATTGCTCCAACACAGCTGATGCAGCCTGGGGCACTAAGGTAGTTTCATCCACATCAGTCATTCATTGGTGAAAAAGAACTTTTCCAGAGTGCCTTTCTTGAAGAGAGCAGCGCCCCGGTGAAGGTGTCAGGTACCCAGCAGATTGCCACAAGTGCCCTCCGCACCCTTCTGACTTTAAAGCTCAGTGGGAGCTCTCCTTGTTTCAGACCTGCAGGTTCTAACACAGATGTCTGCGCCAGCAGAGCTAAACCCTGTCTTGGAAAACAAGTCAACCTGGTAGGCTTTACATGGTTTGTCTCCTGCCAAAAAGAATACAAGGACACACTCTAAAGCTGATTTTGCATATGCATTACCCAGTTACCCCATGGACCTTCAAGCCCGGGGTTCCAAAAATACTTTAAATTAGTAGTATTATTATTACTTAAAATTTACCTGTATTTATTTATTTAATTAATAGGCTACGGTCAAATGCTCAGAGAATCTCTCTATCAAGACATACTAAGTACCTGCATTTATTAATGCACACCAACGTCAACAGTGTTATCTATCAATGAAATATAAAAATTCCCTGCATTACTGCTTGTGCAAAAGAAAAAAACAACGGTATCAGAAATAGAATGTGGTCCTCCATGTTTGTAAGAAGAGCGTTTCTCACAAAGAGGGGAGCAAAATGGCAGCACATCCTTCAACATGCACCAGGTTGTCCATTAATCGAGTCCTGCCCTTTACGTGATGGCTTGTGTATCAGTGGAATGCCCCAACATAATCGACTCTTTCCTCTTCTATACATCAAGAGGATATGAATGGCAGGAGGACAAGCTCCCACTGCGGCTCCTAGAGAGTCTGGGGCTGTGATTGTTACAGTTTTCACCTTTTTTCTTGTCCTTGTCTTTCCAGGTTTCTAGCATTTGCAGCTTCCCTTGCTCTTCTCTCATGAAGACCTCCACCATGAGAACTTTTTCTTTATGAATCTGCTGACTAATGTCCTTGGGAATGTCTGGGATAATCCAGTCAACAAAGTCACTCATAAACATGACCAAGTTCTGAAAATGAAATTGTGAGAAAATGTCAGCACGGTCAAATGAAGGGATGACTGATAGGGGAAGGGGTCATTTTTGGTGTTCTTAGGAAAGAAGAGTGAAGAAAGGGCAGTATTTGAGTTGGGCTCAACTGCACGTTGCGAGTCTGATACAGAGCCAAATTAATCTCAACTTTTTGTTTGTGGTAGAAGTACAGAAAAATGGCAGGCGCAAATCTCTGTGATTTATATAGAAATACTGTCAAACCCACTAAGGAATCCAAAGGAAATGATAAACAGCTTATGAGTTTTACATCAGAAAGGCAAATAGCAAGAGGTAAAATGATGAAAGCTGGTAAAATACACTCCAAATGTTTCTGATTTAAAAACCTTGATTCAATAAAAGGGAGAGCTTTCACCAGAAGATAAGTATTTTGTCCAATAAAAAAAAAAAGGAATAAAAGTTTTGAAACAAGTTGTTTAGAAAAGGCAGACTTAAAACAATAACCAGAATCACTCCTGCGATCAAATAATGTCATTTAGTGAAAAAGGACAAGATTCTGCCGTCTTGTTCAGATGTGAATGTAAATGGGAAATTTCACAGAATCGTAGGATGGCTTGGGTTGGAAGGGATCTTAAAGGCCATCAGTTCCAACCCCCCTGCCATTGACGGGACACCTTCCACTGGATGAGCTTGCTCGAAGCCCCATCCAGCCTGGCCTTGGACACTGGCTGGGTCTAGAAATGAGTCTGGATGAAATTTATGCCGTTTCAGTGAATTTTTTGATGCCTGTTGGAGAACTGGTGGGACCTAATTAATATCAGCCTTGGGCTTTGCTGATGATCACTAAGGTCATTAAGTTCCTCCTTCATCAAACTAATTCAGAGCAACCCCAGGGATGTATTTTTCCACTGAGGATACACTTGTGCCTGGGTGGGTGGGACGAGGAGGGTGAATGAGAATGGGTAAATTTCTGTGCTTTTCCATGAAAGAGCCGAGAAGGAAGGTATTTTCTTTGGCCTTATATCTTATTTCCAAAGGTGGCTTGCCTTCTGTAGCTGAAGAAATATGATAATTCTTTTTCTTTCCTATATAAGGAGTGCCTGGAGTATCCCCTACCTGGAAAACTATCACAAACGCTAATCTTGCTGCTAGGACAGCCCAGAAATCCTTTGAAATGTCATACTTGTTTTCAGACCAAGGGGGTTCTCGATAATCTTTGTATCTGCAAAACAAGATGCAGTAAATCAGTGATGTCATTCAGAAAATTCAGCACCATGAGAAACTAGTATCAAGTAGTCAAACAGTAAATCGAGCCACCTAAAAATAAGCTCACTATTGCAGCATGGTGCTGTATTAACCTTTCAGAAACAAGACACAGCCAAAAGCCTTCCACAGCCTTGACGTTTCACACAAAATTAAAGGTCTTCAATCTTAATACCCTCCAATTAGTACAAATAATATCAATTCTGCATAAAGATGGAGTAAACTACAAGCTCAGATAATTTCTTTTAAGATGGGTAAAACCCCCAAACTATATGTTTTTCAGACTTATTTTAATGACAAAAATATTGATCTTCGTTCCATGGAGCGAGTTACACTACACGGTGTTCTTGTTGTTCATGATTAGCAAAAGGTTACAGCTAAATTTTGTTTTATAGAGAGAAGGCAAGAATTTTGCCATAGCTATGACTTCCAGAAAATCTATGAGCTCATCAACAATAACTTGTTAGAAATAGGACCAAGAAAAATACAATACATTTAAAGCCACAGCATCTTGTCAATATTTAGAAAGAATTCAGGTTCCACGTTTTCCAACAATTTAAAAATCACTTGAATATGGAAGAAATGATGAGCTGGGGAGATGAAAGAGGCTGTGACTTGAAAGCAAACAAGCTTGGCATTTTTGTGTTGTACCATGACACTTAACATTTCTTTTCTGCATGTTTTGGACTTAAGAAATCTTTTCCAACCTCAATTATCCTTTTTCTTTCATCTCGGAATGATTTTTCTGCTTGGCAGTCATTTCAGCAGATTAACTTGCACTATTCAACTTTATAAAGGATATAAATAAAAAAAATAATACAGTTATAAAGGTATTTTGTTTCCTGGTCAGTTTGTGTAGTTTTTTAATGTATGTATACCAAAATAGTTGTCTTTTTTTTTTTCCTCCTTTGGAATGTTGCTTTTTTCCTTGTTCTCCTCTTCCTTTCTTACCCCCATTGTTCCCCTTCACTTTTGCTGTTCTAAGTGCTTTCACTGTTAGACTTGGCATTGGTCCCCAATTCTAAGCATTAAAAACATTTATTTTGAAGATGATGGATATCTAAGGAAGCCTGGGCAAAGCATGCAGTTCAGCACTGACCTAGATGGCTTCATAAGCTGAAATATGCAATAATTTTCCTTTAAAAAAAAAGGAAAATATGTAGAAATTGTTACAGGCTTGCAGATTTCCTGTATGATGACACTTTAAGTGGGTCTTAATTTCCAGTGTAGATAAGGATGCTATTAGTCTCATCAGGAATTGCTATGGAAACTGGACAAAAAAAGGGATGTGTGCTGTGATGTCACAGTTGTTATATCAGTACCATGTGATACAATGACCACAGGACATAAGAACATTGTTTTATTCCCTTAAAGCATCGTTGTGCTGTTTATCGCTTTTTATCTCCTTTCCTGGAAAAGGGAATACACACTGATAGAAACCTCTGCACTGACAAACACCGAATTTAACAATGCTAACTTCCATTTCCCAACATAAACAATTAATTCCTCTTCAGGTGTTGTGACTGCTTAAAATATAAGCCAAGACATTTTGAAGGCAATGGATCAATCTGATATAAAAGGCTACCAAGGTGCTAAAAAAGTATTGAAAATACGAGGCAACGTAACAATTTGTCCCATTCTAAGTCAGCTGTAAAAATACTTCAAGTTAGTTATCGCTCAAGAGAGTACCTGCATATCTGAACCTCGTAGCCAAGATCCATGGGGTCGTTTGGAGCTGTTCCTGCTTGAAAATCGCTGACATTAAAAGAAGATAGTGTATGGTTCACGAAGCCATGCATGGTGCCATTCTCACTGTACATATACAGGTACACGAGGCGTGGAATGAAGTCGGATGTGAATGAGATCACAAATGCCTAAGCCATAAGAGTAAAGAGTGAGCGCAGTATTCAGGCAGTGGTTAAGTTAAGTAATATCCTCAAGTACGTCTTGCCCAAACAACTCGCACAACTTGGGGACTCTTTCAGAAAAGAAGAGGGGAGAGTGCAACCCATGGAGCCCTAAAAATGGAACATTCACCACTGCAACAAAGTAGTATTTACTTATTCTGTTTACTTATTCTTCCAAGCTGCAGGACATTAGATGGAGTAGTTCCACGCCCACTGAGATTTCCATGGGGTTTACAACTTGAACTCCCCGAAGAATGAAGCTGCTGTAGCTTCAGCATCAGCGGAAAGCAAAACACAGAGCTGTTTCCCCATGCCCCAGTTACACCTTGGCCCTGATGCACGGCATAAAGCCCAATGGATTGATTCCCAAGTACTTTTCTGTTCTGCAAACAACTGACACTGAATAGACTCTTTAAATTGTCATTGCATTGCAAAAGACCATTAATTGCACTTGTTTTTAAACTCCATCAGGATAAAAGGATGAGCAGACCAAGCCCAGTTTCATTTTTATGGTCACAAAAAAATGCCTTTTATTTGGTGGTTTTAAAAGGTTTTCTAAAAACATCGTGCAGGAAATGCAAGGAAGCCAATTCAGCTGAGTCCTTCATAAATTTAGCTTTTCTCATTTATCATTATTATGAAACATTCTCACTGGCATAAATCTCACATAGACGTGGAACAAACACAGTACAAAATGTTTTACTTATTTTATGATAAAGAGGGGTAGTACATAGATCAAAGAGGGGAAAGTCACACTTGATAACGATGAAGAGAGACTACATGGAAGAAAAGAGAAAAAACCAGAGAAATCATTTCCAAAGGAAAAGAGGAGAAATGGTAAAGACAAATTAATGCATAATAACCAGAAGAGTGGTTATGTTTGGCAACAGTACAACAGACACCTGTGGGCAGAGCGGAGATTTCCAGTCTGGATAACAGTGGAAAAAAATGAGAGGGCCAATGGACACGTGGCCATAAGCTCTACACGGCTGCTATTTTACTGCATAGCAAACATGTTTTCAGCTTATCATTCAGCTTTTTTTTCCCCCCTCTCTTTCCCCAGGCAGAGTGCAATGAAGTCCTTGTGGATGGCTTTTCATATAGAATATTAGATAAGCACAGAAATGAATTTAGTGAGGTATGCTAAAGTTTTCTAAGGGATTTTATGATTCTATTTTCATGGATTTTCAGAGCTATCTGAGTGACAACAATGCAGTTGGAGACCAGATTTTCAATGGAGTGTCTGATGAACCAATTCACACCCAGTTAACTAACAGACCCTAAACAGGTTTTAGCACTGAAATTAAAAAAACCCTAGTGATAGTATTTCAAAAGAGCAAATGTAAGAAGCTATAGTCTCATCTGAAGGGCAAAATTGTTTTATAAAAACATTCTGGAAAAAAGCTGCAACTCGCTATTTTATATTATTGCTACTACCATCACAACTTAAATAAACACACTGCATCCTCTAATATTGCAGAAAATTTCCAAATTGTCTCCTTTCGCTTTGTTTTAAGGGAATTATGCTGAAATAAAACTAATGGAGCAGAATGGAAAAGCCAGCCTACTGAATTAAAATTTTATCCATGCCAAATAACTTACATTTATGATGACAGCAAGCTTTCCAATACCTCTGAGGATATTATACCAGATTCCTAAAGAAGACAACAAACATGTAAATGCCGTTTCATTTGTTACCATTAGATAAAATATACTTTCAGTTAACAGTATTAGGACCACTTAGGGCTTCGGTGAACTCCAGCTATATTTTAAATTAAAAAGAAGAAATTATAGAAGATTAATTTAATGACCTGTAACCAAAGGAAGTCCAAGTCTGTCTTCCAAAGCTATCCTTACGCACCTGTTTTTTGAGGTTTTAAGCTAAAGCTTCTTTAAGGATGACAAAGGCAAATACGAGACAGAGGAATGTTGACATATGTAGAAAAGAAAAACATCAGGAAACTTTAAACTTCTCAAATACTTGCGAATGAGAAAGCTACAGAGAGGGAGCTGCAACCTCCACACTCGTAGTGGAGAGCATGCTGGTTGTCTCCTTTGTTTAAGCACTCAAGATTCAGTCTTGATGGAAAAAACAGGACTGCTACCAGATCTGCGTGGATACAGCCCTGACGAGCCACTCTCCTATTCTGGGTCTGAAGAGGAAGGAAGATGTAGGAGGCTTTACACAAGGTGACACTCCTGCATGACTGCTCCAGCCTGGATGAATCCTTTGCTTGATAGCTAACTCACACTTCATAGAGCTTAGGTCTTCTGGCACAGCATCCACAAACCAGCCAGGACAGGGTACAGAGATGAACTTTAGGAAAAGGTGTTACAGTATCACTGGACTTCTGCTGATGCCTGCCCTAAAATCTTGTCTGGTTTATGTCTAGCCATCTTGCAGTTTCTGATGTCTTTGGGATGCCTCTGGAAGAAGTGGAGTTCTTCCACCCACAGGGGTAGGACTGAATTGCAGCAAATTAACTGTCTCGAAATCAAAACCACACACCTCCCCCAGAATCTCCACCAGCGACCTTAGCGTGTAGCATCAAATAAATCAGCCACAAAACACTCAAAAAGCAATGTGACTGCAAAGGCAACAGCATTACAAAACGTGATGCCTTCTTCAACTCCAAGATGATCCTAGGGCACAAGGACAAGCCCAAGGAAAAACTCTCCTTGCACAATTCTGGAATGAACACTGAGTATGGTAACAGCTCTTAAACTTCTCTGCTCCTGTTGACCGGCTCTGTAATAAGAACAATTATTTTAACAACATTTTGAATTGCAATTAACCCATATTTGGGAGAAATAGCTTCCTCGTTACTTATACTCGTGGCTATTAGCCTTCCACTGTGAGAGGAGGACTGGTCTGTTGGCTCCGCGCAGCCTCAGAGCCCAGTACCAGATATATTGACTGCAACTTTTAAGCTTCACCCTTCCAACATTCATGCTGAGTAGGGACAAAGGGATACATTTACCCACAGACTTTTGAGCCTCCTTTTATTCCCAAGTGTACTTCTCCAGCCCAGTGAGGGTTATTAAATGCAGAAATTTTTGCTTCTGTAAGAAATCTGCATTACCACGAAGAACTGTTGATGTCCAGAACCATGCGAGATATTTTGCTACTGTATTGATCATTTTGATTTGAAAAGTGATACTGTTTACTTAATAAAATATTAATCTGAATTTAAAACGCCAGTTTTTGTATCTTAAAAATAAAGCCTCAGTAAGCTGCGACAGTTCACAGTTACGCCACAGTCTAATGGTTTGGATTTTCCTATAAATATCTTCCTGTTAATGAAACTAACTCACCATAATAATATCCTGCCATCAATCCAGGAATAAATAAGCAAGGGCAACAGCAGCAATGTGCACTTACCTATATCCTTTGCTCTGACTGCTACTGGTCTCCTCAGCTCAGTAACGAATTTTTTTGCATCTAGACGGATTTCAATGATGTTGTTCAACAAAGCAAACAAAGGCGCCAGCGGGAAGGATGCAACGAACAAAGTTACAAACCCAAACTGAATAACTGTAAAAGAAAAAAACAGCCATTTTAATGGTGGTGGGTAATATTTATCGAGTGCATGCATCACCACATCAGTGCCACCGCCTAGATATTAATGGGACAATATCTGCTGGGAGCCTAAATCCCATTTCCTTCATCAGGCAGCGTTTGCCTGACTGTTGCTCTCTTTAGGCATTGAAGGGCCCGAAACATGCTACGGTTGGAGACTACACACTTTAATAATTAAATTATGCCTCATATCCACTGTCCACTGAATTCACACTTTCAAATCCTCAGCTCTCCATCCCAATTACTCAGAATAATTATGGTTTACAACGCCTTCTTTCCACCTCACTCACTCATTTCCATGTATTCAGGGGTAAGTCCAGCAAAAGGCTCCAGGTTATAGTCTACTTCATAGCGCTGCTTTTTTTTCATGTGCTCTTCGTGGTCTAAAGAACGCTGACGCTTTAATTTCATGTATCGTATAAATTTCTTCATTTTTCTGAGGGAAATGAAAATGATTCAGTTAGCGTGCCATTCCGGTCACAGCGTCCATTTTCCAGATATTTTACATTAACTGAACACAGACACAAGAAGCTCCATCCCTATTTTCATAAAAACTGTGAAAGAGCCACACCAAGCTAAAAGTCACAGAATCATAAGATGTTCTGAGTTGGAAGGGCCCCACAAGGATCATCAAGTTCGCACCAAGAGGCCGTAGATACACAGTGTATTGCACACTATGAAAAAAACATGTTTAACTAAAACCCCGCAAAATTTGCTACTTACGGGATGCCAATCTCAAACAAATTGTTTTGGATCAGCTGCTTGCCCAACATGATAATACTGAGCTGGATACACAACTCCATTAGGCACCCGCCTGGAGCACACTAGGATGGACAGAGGAAACGTCGATCAGAACATGTGCTGCATTCCTGTGTCAGGAGCAGATGGTGCTCCCACCCGATGTGACCACAGACAGAGTAAAATGCAATTACCTCTTCCATTCGGAAAGAATGGAAAATGTAGACGTAGTCTCCTGGACGCCCAACAAACCTAGGACACAATAGTTAGAATTATAAACCTTATATGTATTTTATACTTGTCATATTTGATCCCTAAAGTCATTTATGTCAAACTCTGTGCCTTTCAGTGGGACCATCTAGTGTTTAATCTTGAAAAAATGAATGAGAAGAAATATCTTTGGGTTTGTTTCAAAGAGTAAGTCCTGTTTACTGAGTAAACAACTCAGTAAAACTGCAAGTCGAGTGTCCTACAATATTATAGACACACCTTGGCAGAAGTCCTCTAAGGTAATCCTCATTTTGTGCTAGCTGGAATGGCCACATGGAATATTTATTTTAGCTGTGTGCTTTCATGCCATTTGCAAGAAAAGAGATGATATTTGCTATTGTGTAGAGTCAAGAGTGGTAAATAGACAACAGTAAATAGCCTAATGAGCGATTGTGTCTGAACATACAAAATTATCTTAACAAAATGGCTTTAACAAGTTTTAAACTGCAGAATTCCAGGTCCCTGCTTTATCCTTTGAGGCTGCAAAGTTTTAGGGTCAATACTGAAGAATATTTAAACTAGATTTGCTCTGGCATCCAACTATCATCTTAGCTGAGCTACGTCTGTCTCATAAGCAACAAGTTGAAATCCTGAACAGCCTTTTTCATTACTCACCGGCCTTTAAAGAAAGCAACATAGAAAATGGGTGTGTAGGCATTGACAAATTTCAGCAGGAAAGCCTTAAAAATCAGCCGGTCTTCGAAATTCTTGTCAGTTTTTGGCACCTCTGGAACCAACGTGACATAGATAAGAAGCATTATGGAATTATCCTGTCTGTAGCATTTCAAGATCTTATAAATGTGGACTTCAGATATCTTTTAAACAAAGAGGTATATATTTATAGCAATATATATACACATATAAAAGCAACGCACTACAACTGAGGTCAGTGGTCAATTTGCTGAGGATCCTACTGTTCAGATGTGTTACGACAGTAATTCCAATTTCATTCCCTCTCTTGGCTGACCTCCACGACAATCATTTGCAGATGGATAAGAACTTATCTGAAAAGATTTCTGGACTTTTTGTCACTGATGCTTTCTGGAATGATTAATTTTTTTTTCCCTCTACTGTGCTATTTTTACATTCAAGGATTTTGCATTTATCAACATGTCGTATACCAATCAAAAATGGCAGAAAGTAAGAACAGTAATTGTGTGATATAGAAAACTGAAGTCCAAGATTAGGAATAGGAATTTCTACTGCATCCCCATCACTCATAACTGGAATAGTGATTAGCACTGGCACTGCTGATAGAAAAGCTTTAAAAATCAAGACAGATCCATGTGCGATTCTGTATTTTTAAGTAGCTGGTGAGAATTTTAGCCACATGCGTGAACTTCCCGGGCTTGCTCACCACTTTGAAGTTAATCATAAAAGCCAGTCATTTGGGTCTTCTAATTTAAAAATTAGAATCATAGAATAGTTTGGGTTGGAAGGGGGGCCTTAAAAATTATTCAGTTCCAACTCCCCTGCTATAGGCAGGGACATCTCACTAGATCAGGCTGCCCAAGCCCCATCCAACCTGGCCTTGAACACCCCCAGGGATGGGGCAGCCACAACTTCCCTGGGCAACCTGTGCCAGTGTCTCACCACTCTCATGGTGAAGAAATTCTTCCTTATGTCTAGTTAAAATCTGCCCCTCTCCAGTTCATACCCGTTGCTTCTCATCCTATCACTACCAGCCTTTGTAAAAAGTCCCTCCCCAGCTTTCTTGGAGGCCCCTTTCAGGTACTGGATGTTTGCTCTAGCAAACATCAATTGATTTAAACCTACCGATCTGAGTTAGCCACCTTGCGATGCAGCCGTATACTTCATCCAGGATGATAATGACGACCAAATTGATAATGACTGCGGTGGCAGTGACGGTGACCCTAACGCTTGACCGGCCTGAGGGAGTTGAACTGATCGCCAGCGCCGCTGCAGTTGAGATCCTGTAGATGATGACTCCAAACACTATAGCAAACGTCAGCCCAACCTGCAAATAAGAATAGACTCTTATGAAAGATTTAACTATAAATACTTTGCTTGGGACTTAGCAACGACCTTAAAAATGAGATATCTGGGCCACAACCCAAGTCCATCAAAGTTCACATCAAGACTCCCAATGACTCTGATGAACTGTGGGAAACGATCTTCTTTTGCTCTTAATTTGATCATCACATGAAAGGTTTGATATAATGGTGCTACTATCACCTATAAAAGCCTTGTTTTAAAGGCATCAAAATGTAAACTAATTGCTTATATTATTAGTGGGCTTCCTTTCAGCCCTAACAGCAACAGCATATGTACATGGTATTTGCTTTATTATAAAGAAAGCCAGGGTAGAAGCAGAGACTATTTCAGCTTAAATCTACACACAAGCCTTCAATAAAATACTCGGGCTCACTATGCTGTCATATTCCCAAACTGAAATTAAATCTGATTAAATCAATGCAATCCAAATGCAAAGCAACAGCAAATTCAAGCTCTTTGAAAGATTTTTGACTATAGAACAATAAAATGCTTGAATTTTTTCACTGGGGAAAAGCCATTGTGAACCTCAACAATCTGATAAAGCCTGTCATGGTTTCACTCATATTTCTATCGCTTCTGTTCTATAAAATGACTGGGTAACATTAATTTCAGGATTTGCTGGGTGATTCTTACCATGAAGATAATGCCAACAAAATTGGTTAAATAGGCTGGAAAACGATCCTTCCACGTGAGCTTTTCTTTATCTGTCTAAATTTTTTTGGGGGAAAAAAAGGGCATATTTAGTAAAGACAATGTGTGATTTGGCATGTGACAAAAACAGAGGTTGAGGGGGCGGGTGGGGAGGGGACTAGCAAATACACAACCAGTTAGAAGATGCAAAGACACAGTGTTTACAGTTACAATTCCACACAGGCAAATTGTTTATGCCGTATCTAGGTTCAAACTAGTCAAGTGCCTGCACTGCAAGTGTAAATAAACTAAATTTTTCTGTATACTTGTTGAAGGAAATGTGCAAATAATCTGTCATAAACCATGAAGTAAGATCTCTCCTACTGTTAAATAGTTTCTTTTTTGCCTTCCCTAGAAAAATTCTCCCTTTTCCCCTCTCCCTCCTCAGTTAATTCTTACAGCTTTTTAGCTGCAATTCTGGTCCACTAAAATATATACTGAGTCTGTTCATGAGTAACTCTGGCATGGACTCACAGTTGGCAGGGAAAATCTTGTTTTGATATGTGAAAGACTTGAAATTCCTTCAACATGAGTGATTTTTAACTACCTGATGATCCATGTGGTACCCAATGGATCACACCAACGGGAGTAAGGATGCGCCTGTATAATAACTCTTGCCAGGAGACCCTAATCTAGTCAACCAACCACTGCTTGAATTTGGCTATGAAAATTCCATTTACAACATTACTCCTCATCTAGAATCTTTCATAAACTTTGATGCCGGGAATTGTTTCTAAACACCAGAAAATAAACAACAAAGAACATTACGGAAGATGACGCACACGTTATAATGAACATAAAAATATTACTCAAATTCTATTTTTATTACATGCACGTTGTCTCAGGGAAGTGCAAGCAACTCTTTCAACACATGGCCCATGCTCCACTGCAAAACGGAACGTCAGTCCAGGATGGTAAAGTCTAAGATTAGCCATGCAGTGCCATTCCCAATGCACAGAAACAGTGTCCCAAAGAGTGCTGGAGAAACAAGGGGAGGAGGGGGAAGAAACCCAGAACTGAATGTGAATATTAAACAAAGGTTCAACAGCCAAAAACAAATTGATTTGTGTCTTCCATAATTACTCATAATTTGAATTTCTTCATAAGTTTGAATAAAAAGAACCAATTTCACCCCAGCCATGACTGTCTTAACTCTTTGTCTCCATTTGTTTGCTGTCTCTTCCGGAAAATATCGATGCTTCTGATGGCAGTCAAAGGAAACAAAAAGAGGATCGGGCAATATAGCTTTACAAAGCACTGCTAAATTAATCTATATACTTTCTACTGACTCAGTGGAGATAGCAGTTTAGCCACAAAGGAACTCTCTATTAGTTTGCTTAATGCTTTGTGTTTCAGCTTTAGGTTAATAAAATGTAACAACAACAGACAAACTATTGCTCCAAATTCTGGGCTAGATCAAGTGATGCTGCAAAGGCTTCTCCCTTTTTAATTTAGGATTGTGCCCTTCTTCCTTTATGATATATAAAGAATGCCCCCAAATATTTTTTTTTAATTGGACTTCCCTTGAAAAATATCAGCAATTTCTGGTTTGGCTTTAGCAATTTTTTTCTTTAAGATTTCCAAGTTGTCTTACAACTGTTGAATTTGAACTTTAACACTCCAGATCCCAATGAAAGATAATTACAGAGTCTTTCAGAAAAAAGCTCCCTTTCTCACGTTTCCCAAATTAGTAACATCCAAATTGAACTCAGCCCAAAAAGTTATAAATAGTCTGGTTAAAGAAAAAAAAAAAATCCTTTCTTAATCGCTCAACTTTCATATTCCGATATTTGCAAGCCACCATTCATTATTTGTCCGATTACCCTACAGTCTTCCACATTTAAGGTCTGAATTCCTAATATACCTAGAAGTAGTGAGTCACAGGTTTTTAGCGGAGTACAATGAAGTCTACATTCCAACATAGTTTATCTAGCATATGGGGGCAGCGACTGAAATTCTTTCTCTTCTGCAAAGTATTTTAAAGCACTGCTGCGAGTACAGTATTGCATGAGACAGTGAACTGCTCACATGCAGCATCGCATCCTGTGGATTAATGGGAACATATCGCCATTGGCTTTGTAGCATATTTTAAGAGGGGCCCAATGGTATTCAAGTATAAATACATTGAATTTAATGCCAGTCCAACCTATGCATGCTGTTTCTTAAATTGTGTTTCGCTACAATGTGGTTGTCACAGTTGAATTTTCATAATATTTTCATAGAATATGGCTTAGTAGTAGACAGGTAGGGTTGGATTTATGTTGAATCCTCAACATAAGAAGGATGTGGAGTTGTTGGAACGGGTCCAGAGCAGGGCTACAAGGATGATCAGAGGGCTGGAGGACCTCTCATACGAGGACAGGCTGAGAAAGCTGGGGTTCTTCAGCCTGGAGAAGAGAAGGCTCCACGGAGACCTTATAGCAACCTTCTGGTACCTGAAGGGGCTACAAGAAAGCTGGAGAGGGACTGTTTACAAAGGCTTGTGGTGATAGGATGAGGGGCAATGGGTATAAACTGGAAAGGGGTAGATTTAGACTAGACATAATGAAGAATGTCTTCACTATGAGTGGTGAGGCCCTGGCCCAGGTTGCCCAGGGAGTTGTGGCTGCCCCATCCCTGGAGGTGTTCAAGGCCAGTTTGGATGGGGCTTGGGCAGCCTGATCTAGGGGGAGGTGTCCCAGCTCATGGCATTGAACTAGGTGATCTTTAAGGTCCCTTCCAACCCAAACTATTCTATGACTTAATAATCTCAAAGGTCTTTTCCAACCAAACGATTCTATGATTCCTTAAAAAAATCCCAATTTAGGGCATGGTTCCATGCTACTGTGCCACAGGCAACAGATGCAAAAGAGGAATTTCTGCTGACAGGTTTTGTTTATGCAGAAGCTTTAACTTCTGTGCTTGAAAGCACAGTCACCTGAATGGCTGAGTTCTTGAAGTTAAGGGGCAATAACTGGTGGAAACCAGTCTGTGGAGAGAAAAGGAGCTTTTTCAAATCAGTCTGCTGCTGACAGACAGCAGTAGGGAAAGAATTACAGCCTTCAGCGAGAGAGCAGAGGAGCTGCTTATAGGGACTGCACCGTCCGCTGGCGAGAGGCACGTGCCCCTGGAGTGACTGGCAGCACCTTTCCCACAGCAAGGTAAAGAGCCAGTTAAAAGCAGAAGTGAGCGCTACCTTATTCAGTGAAACAAAACAGAATTTATCTTTTAAAAGGCAGAAAGTTATCAAAGCTGGAATTGGGCAAGGAAATTTGGCAAGGTGTTAGTACTTTTCATGGATGCTCTAGGAATACTTTTATTTAATAAGTCTAGCAAGACAGAGAGCCTCTCCTGAGGAGTTTTGGTACTGATATTAGCACAGAATAGGATGGGGTTTACACTTTTCTCAAGCTTGATTTGTTAGCGTAACAGAAGCAGCCCATCAGTCAGGCTCAAACAGCTTTCTTAGGCCACGCTCCTGCATCTGATAATTAAAGACATTTCTAGACTTAATCAGGTCTTGTGCACTGGTATAGACCAAGTAAGCAATATATGCTAGGACTAAAGACATCAGGAATTTAAACACAGCGTACAGTGACTATTTTTTACCTATTTCTTAGTCTTGGGTCAGTGCCTGCTATGAGGATTTTCTGTTTTAGTCTTTCGTAAATGAAACAAATTAATATTTTCACCTTACCTCTTTATGTTTGTGTTCTTTTCTCAGTGATTTTTCTAAAACTTTAGCTTCATATTCTGCTCTCGGATGGTCCTGTGAAATAAGTTATATTTATTAAAAAGGAAAATGATTTATTTTCTGTATCAGCTACATATAACTTTGCAGGTAATTTTCCTGATCATTTCCAAGTCTTGTAACTGAATTCTTATTTACTCTGTGTGCCACTCATGTCAACTGAGAGTCGACTGTGATTAAGAGAAGATCTTAAACCCCGTATTGTTCACAGTTCTACAGCAGCAACTGCAGAATGATCTGCACTCACTATGAGAGACCCATATGCAACACTATGTAGATTAAATTTAATATAGAAGAGCACGCAACACAATCTGTATTACAGTAAATGAGATTTTGCATGTTATTAACTGTAATTTCAGTGATGCTCAGCTCATGAGGGGAACTGCTATCTGCTGTCAGTATGCAAAATACTTGGATTGGAATCCCAGAAAACTGTTTGTTGGGGTCTTCCCCCTAATCCTGTTTTGGACAGCATCCACCGATTACCCATGCACATTAAAGGAGAGGGCGTAGGAAAGACTCAGAAGTAAGAGACAGCCAAAAGATTCAGAAAGATTCACGGATTCAGATCTCACAATAATTACGCATTCACAGAAGATTCAGGATTCACAATTATGCATCGGATGGGAAACAGTAATGGAGCTGAATAAAGTCTGAACGAGTAGAGAGGGTGTAAAGGCAAAGCAATCAGTGGGAGAGCTAAAGAAAATTTGATGCTTGAAAAAGAAAAGGTGGAGATCAAAAGATGACATTCAAGAGTAGATGTAATAAAAATGGTAGGAGTGATTTAAAAAAAAAAAAGTTTTCCAAACCTTGACTGCTTCCTTCAGGGAACCAGAAAAAAAACCCCAAGAAAAACAAGAAAAAAAAACAAAACACACAAAAATTTGATTACTGAACTGTTGCAGATCATATAGGATTTGTATTTTTAAAATTACATGAAACAAACATAGTGGATGGCCAGAGAACATCAGTCTAATCATTTACAACCTCTATCAACCTTACTGCAAATATTGCATGACTGAGGTGTCCCTAAAAACACCAGAAGATGAGATGCTTTGTGTTTTAGTGCATCACTTGAAACCCCAAGTCTTTGACACAACACTAGCTTAAGTTCCACCCAGATCAGAACTAGGAGGGACTTAAATTCTCTGCTAAACCCACTGACACAGAGCTGACTACACAAAACAAAGAATAAAACATATTTTATTAACAGCTGCTGTTCTAGCTGTGAAGAGCTCTGAACTCAGACATGAAGGGGATGACACGATTGGAAAGATACAGTTAATCCTTTTTGCTTTCATGTATGCTAAGAACTAGCTACCAAAAATAAAAGAGCAGTATAGTATTCAGGGAATAAATCCCTATATTCTCCCCCAGTAAATAGGTATGAACTAGCAAAGTGCATGGCACAGAGGTTGTTGGCATAGCATGCCTATATATATTACGGAGGAAATAAACATATTAAGAAGAGATAATTTAAGCAGAAAGATTTTGGGGGCAAGGGGAACAATAACTGTGCCAGAGTCCCCAAGCTGCTAAACCCAGGGCCATCGAGGTTCTTCAGTATTTGTTGTACATCTATTTAGAACATCTAGAGATGTGACAAGGGTTTCTTTTAATCATATCAACAGAAAACAAAACCCATCTGGCCAGCTAACAAAGTGGCAAATGCCTGTACAACCTGCAGGTCCTAGATCAAATCTCACAGTGGGGATTTTGCAGCACAGCTCATCAGATACAATGGGAAAATAGAAGGGACCCACACACCTCTGCCACCTCTGAACTGCAGTAGCGCCCAGGGGCTGAGAATGCATTATGGTCTAAGAAGGTGTCTCCTTTCTTTGTAAAGTGATAAAATTAAAAAAGAAAAGGTGGGATACAGCTTCGCAGCTGGCTGGGGCTTTTCTCTCCTTTCCTTCTAAAACGTCATTGATTTTTAGGACCTTTGTTCATAAAGATTCGACTATTCCACCCTTCATGCAATTTAGCACAGTTAGTATAAATCTGGCGAAGGGTATTATTTTTTTAGCAAATTAAAAAATACTCAAACACCTCCACATTTATCTCCCTCTCAGTGCCCCGAGCCCACATGTCTGGCAATATTTTCTTAGGTATTTTCCAAGTCAGGAATTGATCGTACATCGTTAAAGTTAATAGGAATTTTTCAGTCCTTTTATTTTTTACCATGCTGTAACTTTATCAGCTTCAATGCATTCATTCCTGATTTACAGCAGCGGGAGATGAATGAGGTTCTTCGTTGTTAGCACCCTGACATCAGCCCAGGAGTAAGGTCTGAGCTGTATATTCCATGCTTACTCTGCTAGGTGTGACCCAGCTACATCAAAAACAACTAGATTTTGTGGCTATACAATTACATTTCTATAGCAACAAGACATACTAGTCATACCCTTGCTATAAAAAGCTCAGATAGCCCATGCAGAGGATTTTCCTTTCTTTTAAATGATGGAACCACCCCTAAAGCAGTTCCCTATGAGGCAACGTCTATCTGCTCGGGGCAAGGAGCTATCGGTAACACCATGGTGGAAATTAAAGAGTTAGAACCAAAGGGACAAACCTCCTCCTCTTCAAACCCAGTCAGGTCCCACCTGTAGTTGAGACGCATCTGTTTTCTCTTCCAGTGTTCCATAAAGGTGGCAGCTGAAACAACAGTTTTAATTATTGCGATATTCTACTAAAAATCACGTCAGTCTTTGGGGTCTGGAGAGGCAATAACGGCTGCGCTCCACATCGCCTGCTCTGTGTCTGCAGGCTCTCTCTTCCAAAAGGTCTCAGCAAGTGCAATATGGTAGCTTATATCAGGCTAGCTTAACTTTGGTTTTGTTGTTTCTTTATTCAACAGTAACACCTATCTGAGAAATACTGATAAACAATGCTAGAAGCCAACCTTTCCATCTAGGCAGGCTAAAAGGGCATTTACCATGGCCACAGTTTCATATAGAAAGATGCCTACAAATTTTTAAGGGGTGTAAGAAAGTCTGCCCCCGAAGATTTTTAATATTTTTATTTGTGATTAGTGATATTGTTGGTCTTCATCTGCATATAATTCCAGCCATAAGTCCAAACAAACCTGTGTTTTATCTATACAAAACATGAATGACTTAACAAGCCTTGTGCTGATGGTAATTATTCCCTCAAACATACCAAGATAAAACATTTTTATATTACTGTAATTACATCTATCTAGTAGTCATAATGGTATGTTTAGCTGTCATCATCACACCCAAACCCCAATATTCATGACAGTATGAAAGCTGCAGTTGGCCAGCTGTTAAAGACAAAGTCTTTAAGGGCTTTTGTCATTAGAAACACTGCCATGTTCTTTTTGATGGAGACAACTTACAGAAAAGAAACCTCACTTAAAGCAATCCTTGAGTCCTCTCGACTGATCTCAGTCTATATCAGTCTATCTGCCTCTGAGACCGAGCAAGTTCTCAGAGGACATATTTAGATGCTGGGAATACACCAGTGCTATATAATAAATAAGTGATTATGAAAGAAGCAAGTCTACCAAGAAATGGTGTTCCCAGGGGAGTTTCCCCACAGTGATTATTAACAGATGTGCTCAGAAATGCTTGTATCCAGAAAAAAAAAAAAAAAACAAACGGAGGCAGGGAGAGGGTAAGAAAGTTGAACACAAGGAAAGGACATCCTTATCACTGGAATCAGGCTACGGTCATGACATCCATTTGCCTTCCAAGTGAAACTCTTACATGCGAACCTTACAACTGAACCTTTACAACTCACAGGTTTCCTGTAAATTGAGGTGACCATAGCTGCATCTTTAGAGCATCTCTGTCACAGCCCTGGAATTGCCACCCCTCTCCCTGCTGCCAGCATTTCTGGGATCTGCAGCTTCCACACAGAGCAAGAAATACAGAAAATCAACAAGATGTTGATTTTCAGTGCTACTAGAAATCCTCCCGTGACACTGACTTAGAGCAATGCAAAACGAAAAGGCTGCACCTGAAACACAGCCAGCTCATTTCAAGAGCTCTCAAAGTGTGCCAGGTAGTGATGTACGACCACTTTGCCAAGCGTACCTCCATTTCCATATTTCATCTGGGCCCATAAATACAAGCGGAGCTTAAGTGTTCCAAAATGTTACTGTCCAGATGATCTTATCTGGATTCTCTGACATTTTTAATGGCATTTAATACCAAACAGTGCTGGCCACGGTCCATGTTTAATGCTGAACCTCTGACCCAGGCTCAGTTTGGGGCTGTAGCTGTTTTAATGCTTTTGAGTGGAGTTCTCCAGAGTGTTAAAATACCACCACACAGTTAGCCTGGCCAAATGTTTGCTTGCAGTAATACCCCTGAACTTGAGCTAATTTTCTTGCTATGCTAAGGATGCCCCGAGTCATATGAGCAGGTTATTTAGGTCTCCTCTGCCTCAACTCTTCAACTACATGAACCTAAGAAATTTCCCATTACACACAGAGATGCTCACAAATGGCACTGGAGACTTCATCTGTCTGCATGTAGAGACAGCCAATTTGTGCTGATATTCATAAAAGATAAAGCGCTCACTTAATTTAAAAAGATAAATCCCTTAGAAATAAAATTCTTAATACTGCATATTCAAAACTATGGGGAGAAAGTTCTGATTTTCTCAATTCAGAAAGACCTTTCTGAAACAACATTTACTTTATATGGTATTATACCACAATAAAATTTTATGTTGACTTGAAGAATTTCACATCCCATTCCAAAACTATCTCAGAAATTGTCTAACTTTATAAAGAGCACAGGAACTGGCTCCTGCCATTCTACCTCACTTTGCCCAAGACTGTAAAAAATGGATAGAATCCATAGTTGTTTGATAAGGAGAGGGAGGCAAAAACCATTATTTTTGGGACAAGAGTATTTATTATGTGCCAAGATCCACGTGGGGTTCACAACAATGGTAAATAAGGGAGATCAAAACCGATACTTGATGCTCCATGAGAGAATCAGGCTATTTAAAGTCTCGGACAACACATCCTGCTTTGGGGTATATCACATTTCTCCCTATATGCTACATGGCAAGACTATTTATAAGAGAGTGATCCCTCCTCTCTGCCGCAAAGCTGATCGAGTTCAACCTCCCCAGACTTCCCAGCTTTCCCACTGAACCTGCAGAGCTCCCAGCTCCCCACTGTTCCCAAAAATCCCTCTGTAGGATCATCCTCATCCTTTTCCCTGTGGTATTTGACAATGATTGCATCTAAAACACAGTCATCTCAAATTGAGACCTTGGTCAAAAAAAGCACTGTTCTAAATTGAATTACAGTGAATTGTACTAAAATGAGTTCAGATTAACGTTAAATGTTAATGTAAAAATGGTTCCCTACATACAGGAACAAATAAAAACTTAGGCTATGGCTTTAGGATTAAATAGAATAAAAACATGTTACTTGCTAAGTCACAACCAGGTGTACAACGAAAGGCAAAAACATCATCTGGTGCTATTCTCACTGATGCTGGGAGCATGTGGCTATCAGAATTGAAAGCTGGAGGGAATGATGCACATTTCCCTGTTATCTGTAGCTGTTCTGTGCAGGGCTCCCAGTTACAAACACGGGGGTTGGACCTCATCAGTTCCTATTTATCTTAACAGGCTCTCTTGGACCGCAGCAAGGATGAGAGGAGGCTTCTCTCCTCCAGCATCCATGCTGGTACCAGGGTGCCCAAGCAAGGCGGTCCCCATCCCTGCTCCAGCAAGGAGGAGAAAAACCCTCTATAACCATTCTCACAAAGGTTTCATGGGAGAGCTAATATTTTAACCAAGTTCTCTAGACATGCCAAGAAAGCTTAAGTGATGCACTTAAAGTAGAGGGGGCAGGCAGCATTGGAAAAAAGGATCTATAATGCCACAACTCCCACTTCATGGCCTACACGCATGATGTCTGCTTGCTGATAAACTTAATTGCATCTCAGAGCACACTCAAGAATCAATCTTGGTTTGTCCTGAGACACTAAAGGCCATTACACTTCCCTGCAGAGCCCTTCCTCAACCCCAGAGAACATTAATACATTTCTTCTATAATGTTCTAAAGTGGAAGCTGGCTCTGCAAATAGATTTTTTTTTTTTTTTTGGCAAGCTGAGCAATCCTGTTAATGAAATTTTGACATAACCACGCAGCAGTTTTATGACAGATGCTTAACAATTTCATTTGATATTCATCTTGAACAACTTTTTGAATTTTAGCCTTCAGTCTAGAATACAAATTTGGGAGTGACAGTTTCATGGGAGGAGGAAAAAAAAAAAAAAAAAGATAAGTTCTTTATATAATTAACTGCCTGAGTATAAATACACTGTTTTATCTTTCTGTTTCTTCCTGTTGTATTTTAAGTAATTAAAACCTTAACATGAAAGCATATATCCTCTTACCCCAGAGAGCCATGAAGACTGAGAAGAAGACAGTTGCAGGGTTATCAAACAGATGACTTGCACGAGCAGTCGCACAAGCTGAGCTCATCTTCCAGTAGCTGCACGTTCTGTCACATAAGGGACACATGGTGATATTGTTTCTCTGGTCACACATTTCCATACTGCAATGAAGCAACAAGATATGGAAAAAGCATGGTCAGTATGGCCCCATCTTCCATGTTCTAATGATCTTTGCTGCTCTGTACAGCATCTGTTTCTGGTCTGTAGGACAATCAGATTCTACCCTCACAGGGCTTTCCAGCTCTGTCCATAACCTACAGCTTTGTAGGGGCTGAAATCCTTATGGGGGGTTGCTGTCTCACTCCATCCCAGTCCTGCTTCTATTCCAGGGAATGAGAGATAGCATTATGAGAGGCATAAGGCTCTATGCTTTATTTCACAGTGAAAAATAAAGAATTAAAAACATTCTTGCTTTGAACTACTAACTAAAGCAATAGATAAGGTACAAGGGGACTGCCAACTAAAGAGATTGGAGTTCAACCAAACTATCTGCTGTGCACTCTATCTGTGAAATAACAACAGTGACTCTTCCTTTGACTTTCTTCAACTGTTGGAAGCAGAACAAAGTGATCTTAATGAACACAAAAGCTATCTGCTTTTTGGTATCCATTATCTGCTTTATTAACCCAGGGCTCATAGGTGTTGTACAAACCATTTAATTTTCATCCACAGCTGATGATGCATGCATGGCAAATAATGCAAAATCATAGGGCTTTAAAATACTCTAACACAAAACTTACTAAAAAATTAAAAATAGCATGACATCAAGATTTTGTTACTCTGACCACAATTGCTTATTTGAGGCATGTACAGCCTCGATTCATCTTTATGTCACACAATGCCCTCCTCAGCATTTTATGATGGGAAGCACTAAATCCTGTCATTAGCAGTATTTTATTGGCTTGTTTCAACATAATGATCTGAGTTAGGGAAAACAAAAACACCTGAGAAACCAGCCAAGAATTATTTTCAGTACAGCAATATAAACTCCACAAGCAATATTAACAAGTAAACACTCACGATTTAGAAAGGGGCTGCGGTTCTGCTGCCCACTCTCAGCCCTTGGTACTGCTCCATCCCTTACTTAAAGCAGAAATTGGTGGGACTGCAGGCTCCCACCCAATCCATGTAGAAGAGGCTTAATTTTAAGCACAGCTTTCAAAAGACAAGGGTGTGGGGTGTGAGGAGGGAGAGTGGTGGGAGCACACTGCACTCCAGCAAGCACCAGCCGGAGAAGCCACAGCCACAAAACTGGGGGTATCAAGGCTGTGGGTGGCACAGGGCAAGCCCTAGAAATGGGGAGTCATAGTTTCAGCTGTGCTCACCCTAGATATTAGTGACAAAACATTTCTAGAGTATGGTAACTTCGAGTTTCAATAGAATCTATTTATTTATTCATTTTACCTTGGTATGTTCTCATCCACAGTTGCACAGCCATATAGGAAAACAATAATCCCCACAATGGAAGCTGGAATAAGCATTTGTGTATAAACTCCCAGCCAGGCAAAATATAGTCCAATCTTCTCTCCAAAGTATTTTCTGAAATACATTTAAAAAAAAAAAAATGAGAGAGAGAAATGTTTCCTATTTCTTAAAATATAACATGGCTAAAATTATGAATCGCAGCTGGATTAAGCATGGAGAAAGTAAGATCTGACGAACTGTGGGAATTGTTTTCTTCTCAGAGGACCCTCTTTCTCATGGTGCTTGGAGCTAATCCAGAGATACAGTCACTATGAAAGCAAGTCAGTCCGATCAGTCATTTTTTCCCCCCCATGTTTCTGCTGTGTAAATTGGTATCTTTGGATCTTCTGTAAGCTAATCCTTTTCTGCTAAAAGACTCAGCTATCACCATGAGCAAACAAAAATTCATTCAAAACACTTCCTCCTCAAGCTTTCGCACTAGGTGGGATACACCAGCGTATCTCCTTTTCCCCAGGGAACTTCCCAGTGTCTGGAGTGGCACTGAGGGTAGCATCCGCTCGGGGTCATCAGCATGAACATCGCTCTGCACAACTTCAGTGCTGCCCCGTGGAAATGTGGCATTAAAGGATGAACTCTCACCTCACCAGGTCAATTGGCTGGTATTTGTAAAAGACTCCATAGCTCGCCCACTCCTCACACAGGAGCTGTAAAACAGAAAGGTAAGATGAAAGCTAAAGCACCGCACACACAAGCGCTTTCTCCTTTCAGCCCAGCAACCTGCAGAGCTCACGCTGTAGATCCACTTTGTGGTTTCAACACAATCACAGAATCATAGAATAACCAGGTTGGAAAAGATCCACCGGATCATTGAGTTCAACCATTCCTATCAAGCACTAACCCATGCCCCTCAGCACCTCGTCCACTCGTCCCTTAAATCCCTCCAGGGAAGGTGAATCAACCCTCTCCCTGGGCAGCCTCTGCCACTGCCCAGTCGCCTTTTCCATGAAATTTTTTGTCCAGCCTGACCCTCCCCTGGTGGAGCCTGAGGCCATTCCCTCTCATTCTGACCCCTGTCACTTGGGAGAAGAGCCCAGCTCCCTCCTCTCCACAATCTCCTTTCAAGTAGTTGTAGAGAGCAATGAGGTCTCCCCTCAGCCTCCTCTTCTCCATCTCAATCTGCCAATACACGCAGTCTGCATTAAGTATTAAAAACAAATTTGACGATTTGGCATGCTATAACAGAGTGATGAATTCGAGTACATTAAAAGGCTCTTCAGCAAGTGGACTGATGGACAACTATAGCAGGGACAAGGAGATTTTATGTCCTGATTTTATGATCTGTAGGAGGTATCTAGTAGAATGGATGTGACAGACAAATACACTTTGAGTTACAAGGTAGAAAAAAACAAGAATAAACTGGTTTGTTATCAAATACAAACTATAATATTCAGCATCCATCAAGAGGTGCTGTGCAGAGGTGCCTCAAAGGCTGCATTTAAGCGTTTTTGAGCTTTAAACTGAAAGAACACAATGATTTCCACTCATCCTTTTGGTCAGGATATGTGCCAAGGAAAGCAATGATCCACATCAGTGAATTATAAAATTGAATCCCTCACAAAAAATTGATTCCTCCAAGACCTTCAACTTATCCTTTACTTAATGAAATATATAAACAGTGCTTCTAAGGTCTGATTTTTTTTTCTTAAATCAATTCAGCTAACAGAGTGAACGAGAAATCAGCATATGCACAAAAATTACTGGTGAAGGTGAACTGTGCTCACTGGTCATCCAGCTACCACCTCCTCTGTGGGACAGGGGGAAGAGAAGCTTTACATCTGCTTGTGAAGTCAGGTCTCTTTTTACTGCTTCTCTCCCTGCTTCAACCCCGTGACATGAACTTGGTAGCAGGATGTTACTGGACCAACTACTGATATTTCAAGGAGATGCTTTGATGGTCACTGCTGTTTTCATTAATTCATTTGGCAACAACATCATCTTTTTCCTCAGATGTAAGAGCATGAACTGATTATCATTGAGGTTATTTCTTTACTTCAAACATTCAGTAAAACAGAAAAGAAAAAAAAAAAAAAAAAAGGCAGAAGATTCCAGAGCTTGGAACCAGCTCAATTGTGGAAGAAACTGCGACAGGGAACCAAGACCTAGACCAGTTATCGTTACAGGGAGGGCAACGTTATTAATCTTCTTCATAGAAGAACAGACCAAAGAGGATGTTATTGCTTAAATCTGTAGACTATTTTATCATGAGAAACTTGACATATGTCAGCCTCCTACAATTCTCCAGTGAAACGCAGCCAAGCAAGGGAGGGCAGACTGGCAGCCCCAGATCTATTCCTGCTTCTTGCATTTTATCACAAAGAAGTCATACAGCGAACAACCTTTGTAGAGTAGCTTTGCAATTCTCTCGCCAATCATGAACACAAGCTTTCCAATCTGATTTGTTGTATTTTTCATGTAAACGGTTCAAGCCATTCAAAAATCACAACCTCTTTACTTTTACAGGAATATGACATCAAAAATACAAGCAGACTGTGGATTTTCTCCACTGCCACCCCAAATCATTAATCTTTATTAGTTTCCTTACAATAGTAAGAGCAGAAATTGAAACCTAAAGGCAGGCAAATTTTATTGTTATTCTGCTTTAGGTTTCTTTCAACCACATTTCCAAAAGTTTAAGGCCAGCTGCCCCCTCTGGGAAACGATTAATGACTAAGGACACCTCAACATCCACGTGCACCAACTAAGACCCCTCTTTTTATTATTATTTTTTTTTTACTTCATTTTTATAAGCTAAGTTTGTGCTGGAAATTAGATTCCTTTTTCTGTGATCTAAGCTTGTCAGGCACATCAGGAAAATACTAAGTTAAGGAGACATCAGTGCCATGTTTCAGTTTTGTACAGCGCCTCAAATCAAATTTGTGGTTGAAGTACAAATGAATTATCTCATTTATCCTGACATTTATCAGCTTGATATTAAAAGCGCAGCTTCAAAGACATGATTAAAGGAAATCAGCGCACTAGCCCTAAATATTTACATAATTTCTATGCCTGAAATCTTTAATTTTGTTGTTAAAAAAGGCACAAGCCAGGCCTAGCACTGGATTAGATTAAAGAAAGCCTCAAGATGCCAGAAAACACATGCCAAAACACACCAAAAGATTATTTGAGGGAACTGGAAGTCAAAAGCCAAGGTAAACATTTCGAAACACACTGAACTTGTGAAATGAGAGAATTTGTGAGGTTTGAAAAGTTAGTAATAAAGATGATAATCCAGACAGTTAGAGAAAACATGGACTTTCATCCTATTCTTGGTTGAGCAATGCGTCGCCTAGAAATGAAATGACAGGTATGTGGTATTTTTAACACAAATCAACAGAGGAGGAGAAATAACAGTTGCTGTCTTTTGATGAGACATTTGCACCTCAATGCCTAGCAGACCTTCACATTTGGGGACCTATTTTTACTTGACCAACTTGAAAGGCTTTAGATCTGATTTTCCTACAGCCTGAGCCCATGCTGGCTCACAGCATTACTCTAGAGACATGATCATGAAACAGACTGGAAAGGTAAAGTTTCAACTCTAAAAGCCCAACATATATGGCACGCAAACGTAATAGCTCCTCCTGAGAGAACTGGTCACAACCTCTCAATTTCAATTGTTGTCTGATACCTAGAAAAAAAACGCCTGTCTGCTTCAATGAAGTGTGATTGGGAGCATGTCGTAATTGCATTCAATTTAAGAAATCAACATTTCTACAAAGGGTGAGAGTTTTGCTTTTTCTTATGAAAAGTACTTCCTTAGAATAATTCCGACTTGTTTTACTACAACGAACAGATGCCTTCCAGTACACAGACAACAAAACACAATTTAAATCGCAGACTTATCTGAAAAGTGATGCATTGCATCAGTATACATCTACAGGACATTTTCTGGCTGAACAGCGCGCATTAAAGCTTTGCTGAGAACGTCTCATTTCTAATAAGTGATCAATCTTTGTCTTTCCTAGTAACTTTTATGCTTCTATTTCCAACTGCCACCCTCTCAGTCCTGATCCTCACACTCCTGGTCATCAGCACATTAATTAAGCAAAGGTTGCAGTGCCGAGACTGGAGCTAACTGTGGAGTGAAGCAGGATTTATGTCAGATATGGGTACTAGGCTATGACTGAGCCTATTCTCATCAGAGCTGGCCTGAAATTACATCATTTGAACTTTACAAGGAGTTAGACAAATGCTGTCAATACACTTACCAAGAGGGCGAGAAATATATTGTTATTGAGCTTGGTTATTTATACAATTCCATACCGCATTCCACATTCAGGTGTTCAAGGCCAGGTTGGATTGGGCCTTGGGCAGCCTGATCTAGTGGGAGGTGTCCCTTCCCATGGCAGGGGGATTGGAACTGGATGATCTTTAAAGATCCCTTCAAACCCTAACTATTCTATGATTCTTTGAAATTTAAACACTGGCAAGTCCTTCTGTACTTCTATCACTCAGCAGTTCGGTGCCTTTTTTTTGGTATTTCCTGTGAAATCTTGGCAAATGTCTAGATTCCAACAGGTGACTATTCAGGCTGGGACTCTTGTGAATATGTTAAACCCCCCCTTATATCAACTTACTTTTCTGTCATTAGGTTCGACGTTTTCACCTTCATAGTCACCCTTTAAAAAAAGAAAATCTGCGTCATTCAGTGAGTCGCGCCCAGAGCTGCTACGCATCTTGCATACCCATGTATCCCACTCACTTAATGCATCAAAAACAGAAAAAGCAATCTGTAAAATAATGCTGTATTTTAGGAGTACATTTGTCATAGCACACTTTGTCTTCTGTCGTCGGGCACATTAAGAAAGAGTAATAATATCTGTCACTGAGGGAAAAGGAATGAATAATTGATAAAGGTGGCCTAAAAATGTCAAGGGAAAGGATGCGGCATTGCCATGGTATTTGGGGTTCAGCTCAGTCCACTTGAAAGAGAAGAGACCAGCTGAGAGAGCTGATTCCTATCCAGACTTCAAACACTCAGGGCTGATTAGATTTGAGGTTTTAATTTGGAGCTATTTTTAAATATGACAAAGGAGTAAACTAAGACAATAAATAACTTAAATACAAAACTATCAGTAGCTGTCTAAAGATGTGAGATGAGTGCTTGCAGAGAAGTTTATTTAACCTTTCTGGATTTCTAAGCGATATTGCTATAGTTTGAGAGCCTGACATTTATGATAAACATCAGGCAGATAAAGAGGCTGTTTTGGTCTCGGTTACACTGAGATAAAACACTCGTGGTCCCGCGTAAAACCAGCACGAGTGAGGGAAGCGGAAAATGAGGAAGGCACACTTCATCTTCACATCCCACGCTGGAAAACTGGCACCAGGCTCAGCAGCCCTCGGATGCTCACACAGCCAGTACATTTTGAGCAGCCCGACTGCCATGTCCTCTTGACATCTGTCAAGCCTTTCTGTAAGGGTCAAGCTAAGAAAGCATCTGTTTGTCAGTTCTAATTGTACCCTCAGCTTCCAAATAAAAATGTCATTAGCGTTCAATTGCTGTGCACCCTCTGGCAGAATGGGGATGTCCAGCTCAGGCATGAGTGGCACCCAAGGTTCCCTACTACTCCAATCTTCTTGATGAACGCTACAGTTGCACACGCTCCTGACATCTCACTGAACTGTTCCAAAGCAGATTATGTCAGTGAGAAGGTCTGCAGCCACATCCAATCCCATGAAATAAGTTGCTTCAAATTCTTGCTTATGGTTTTTCCTCCAGTGGCAACGGACTTGACAGCTACGCAGCCACTGACATCTCTGTACTTGAGAGGGCGATTCCAGGGAGATGTCGATGAGGGGACTAGCCACTTGGTGCCCCAGGAATAGATATGCTTTCCTAGCACCAATGCCAGGGATCTCGGGAGCAGAAGGTCAGAAAATAGCAGAAGCGTTTTTGTTTGCTAAAACACCAAAACAGCTCTTCTAACGTTACATTCAAACATAACTGATGATAACCAAAGGTAAAACAGAGGCAGGGAATTAATCAAAAGGAAGCAGAGTGATGAAAACCTCCAGATGTTACTGCAATCACGATGCAAGTGAGAGGGAAGTCAGGATCCAGAACATCCATGTTTGGGATGATGCCATTAATGTGTTACACATTAAGGATTTCTTGGTGTCAGGTAGTAGACAAGTAAAATTATTGCAAGATCACTTACATCATGCAGAGGATATGCAGCACTGTAAACTCCATTGGCAAGCAGACTGGTGATCCCTTGAAAAATAAAGACATGACAGTTACTGACACTTTCAAGGTTAGACAGTCTCACTTTATCAGTCTTCCTGGAGATTTCCCTCAAAATAACAGTTTTTTAATCAGATAATGATTTTTCTGCCATCTCATTCCTTTCCATGTAGTTTCATTTTTAATCATATAGGTTATTAAACATGACTCATTTTATGAAATGGAAAACTGCAGAGAGCAAGAGGAAGTCATATATATTTGAGAATCAAGAATTAGAAGCCAATGACTTGAAATTAGTCATTAAAATAAGTTACATTTTCTGGAAAGTCAGTTTGATTTGAGGGCAAGCCTGCAGATTTGAAAGTGTGTAGCAGAAGGCTCAATCACGAGAAGAATATGGCTGGAATTGATGGCATACGGGAACACGCATACACACGCACCATCCACACAAAGTTTTGAATTCAGATGTCAGATTGATTAGAGAAATTGTAGGGAAAAGCCTTTGCGAAGACCTTGGCGTAATACTTACCATATTTACCACATTTTCGTCTTTTATTTAAAAGGGTAGTTTCCTTCTTTCTTCCCTCTCCTTTCCCTGTTTACACATCCGTTTGTTAGTGACATGCATGAGGCTGAAAGCCGTTAATCCTTCATCTATAAAATCTACATGTCATATGGGACTTGGAAGAGTCCTGGTATCACTTCTTAACTTGGGGTTACAGTGTGCGTGGGTTGGGAGGAGTTAAGATCTAAGTCTGCAGGAGCACAATGGCAAGGGGGCTCCTCGACACGGCAGCTCGCTCTTGGACCTTTGAAGGCTGTAGCACATTACTTCTCTAACCTTCTTGCTGCAGCTGCTGACATTAATATAGCTACTTCCACTTATGAAGCATCTGAAGATGTCGTATCATCCATGAAGATACATTTGGGGATCCAGCAAACCAGCCTCAGGTGCTGAATCACAGCTAAGTCAAGCACTTGACTTTGTGCAAGGCTAAGCTACTTAATTCCAATAATAATAATAATAATAATAACAATTCCGATAAAAATACTACTACTAATAATACTAACATTGTGGATAATTTAAAAGGACTTAGATGGGCTCTATGTTGCCCATCAGTTCCTTGCTAACAAGATTGTGAGACTGGACTTGAAGGAAGAGTGACTATGACTTGCCCGATCCCTGGAGGTGTTCAAGGCCAGGTTGGATGGGCCTTGGGCAGCCTGATCTAGTGGGAGATGTCCCTGCCCATCACAAGGGGGCTGGAACTGGATGATCTTTAGGGTCCCTTCCAACCCAAACTATTCTACGATTCTATGAACCAAGAAACAGCTCATTGTAGGTTCACCAAGACATTTCTGATTGTCCTTAAAATGAGATTTTTTCAAGTTCATTAACATTTTTGAGCAATTAATCACCTGCTGGAGGAACTGCTCTAGGAGTGCTCAGTATCCTGCAGTATCGTTAATTTTCAAAGTCCTATTTAAGATTATACAGTACTACGAATTGTTTGCAAATGCTTCCATGCTTCTGGCAGGAACAGCTAGTGAGCAGATTAAGTATTTTTCTAGGGCTGCATGACCGATCAAAGAACTACATATTAGTATTTGACAATGAAGACAGACTCACATTTTCAACAAATTTGCAAAATAAATAACAAAGACTGCAGTGTTAACCGGGCAGCCACCTTTTTCCTGCTGGGTAGAAACGTTGCAGCATTATCTGTGTTTGCTCAAACCTGTTTGCAGCCTTTGCTGGGTTGTAACCCAGCATTCCAGCCCTGGAACACAAAGGGCGCGAGTGAGTTATGCTGCATATACCCACGGATGGGCTGGCCTAATGACATTTTTATTGGGAATACTGTGTGACCTCACCAGTCTCTAGAAGAAGAATGATTCAGGAATCCTAACACTTTACTTTCCTTTAGCCTCTGCCCTATTCAACTATTCTCTAATGTGTTTCCCATTTCTGGACTGAGGGGGGGGGGGAAAAAAAGCGAAAAAAAAAATATAAATCAAGCGAGTAACCAATTCAAAGGCAAGAATTCAAACTGAGCTGTATGACCTTCCCCCTTCAGTGCAAATACGTAATTTCCAATGAAAACGATCCAGCACCAGACTCAAAAAAGGTCCTCAAAGTCACAGATTAATTTGGATTTCCCATGCTACGGAGAAACAGTACTTCTGTTAATACTGGCCGAACACCAAAATTTAGTGTATGTAAGGACTCAACAATTGCACACTGTATGTTACTTCAACAGAAAAGTCAAAGCATGGAAATAATTTCTGGCATAATTTTTCTTCTATTATTTGATGTAATTCAAAGCAGCTGATGGGTCAATATTGAACAGAACTACCTGTAATTCAAGTTCCCATTGTTTTATTTAACTGCTTGTAGGCAAGTAAACGCTGTTACAGATTGCAACAGCTATCAAAGCTTTTCTCCCATGTTCACGCACTTTTCTCACACAAATCTGTTTCTGTTGGTTGTGTGTTAGGAAGCTTGGATAACAGGGAATTCAGCTTTCCACCTTATATAATTTGGTTTACCATTCACTATTTGATAACTTTGATGCCACAGTCAAGTATGTACCTATTTATCACGATACGTATAAAATAAAGTATATAACAAAGGAACAGGAAAAGCTGCCAACAAATCTTTAAAGTAACCTGATTTGCAATTCATATTTACCTGTATTATGAATTTAGTTCTTAGAGCACAAGTCCTAAGGGTGAAATCCTAAACCTACTGGCTGTGACAGTGCAAAGTTCAAACCCACTAACTCGCAACAGCTGTTCTGAGGGCTGAAAGAGATGGGCCAGCTTCCAGCCTTAGTCCTTGGCCATTCCACCGCGTTAATCTCAGTTCCACTTAAAACAGCATTTCAGGCAGTGATCAGTTAAGACCATTCCACTCAAGTCATTGAAAAGCCACCCTGTGATAAAAATGTGACGTTTTTATTTAAAGGAATGGGCCAAGCCATAGACTTTCACTGCAGTTACTGGAATTCATGGCAAACCCCCCATTCACTTCAGTGAGTGTAAAACTGAACCCATGCAGAGCACGTATTATTCATTGCTTTATACAACCATCCAGTCCTGCTGCAAAGAACCTAACTAACATCCTCAGGGGCTATATGCTCACTTACCATTTAATTTAGGGTCGAATTTGTAAATTTACATTTGGAAAAATTCCTAACAGCTACATCCATTAAATTAAATTTCCAAATAACACAACTATTTCCACATACATCAAACTACAGAGCAGGGGTAAAAAGCCTAAATTCCACAGCCAGTTAGAACTTGCAATTATTCTCAGCACCTGAAAATGGTATCAATCTTAAAGCTAAATAAAGTTCCTTACCCATGCTGTATTTTGCTTTGGTACACGTTGTTCTTTTCAATATTTCATAAACCTACAGAAGTAAAATAAAAGGAAGGAAAGGGTTACTTCAAATACAGCCAGTGAAAGCACAATCTTTTTTTTTGTACAGCTCAAATATTGGCAAAACCAAGATGTCGATGAAGTCATCATTCTTTAGTAAAAGTCACGGTATTCAGGAGAGCAAGGCTTAAAGATTTCCATGCCATTATCCATACAAGAAAGGCTCAACTACATAGCCAGCGACCAAGATAACTGATCAGGAGAAACACACCTAACCACTCACATAACAGAAATACTATTTTTGCTCATGTTAGACGTTGATCAAAGATCAGAAGCCTCCTTCTACCCAGACAAGGCAGTGTGCTGGGCCAGCTCTTCCCTCGTCTCCAATGGTGCAAGCTGGCTGCAACCCAAGGACTTGAGCAGAGCTTCAGGCTCATAACATGCACACAGCCATTTATCAGAAACTGGACTGACACAGGCTGACCTTAAAACTTCTGAGCTTGCATGACCTCAGTTGCAAAACAGATATATTTATTTTACAATTTATTGCATTTATTGTCAAATAACCTTTGCACATCTCAGCACATCAGCCGAGCGGTCAAGCTTTCACCCAGTGTCGCTCCCATGCAGTGACGCTTGTAGGCAAGGCAAGAACTTTGCCACTGCAAGGCTGGCAAGGGAAAAACACAGGTAAAAGCACCTGCTGCCCATTGATTAGCCTATATGGGGAGCCCTGAACCGATTCCCTGGGGATGATCGCTAATCTGTGTCCTAACTTGGCTGCCACCAGCCCAGTTCACAGAGGGAAGCGTGTGAGAGCATAGGAAGCAAGCCCCACAGTTCATCTGCCTGGTGCGTTCTAACTCCAGTGAGTTAAAGAGCTGTCACAGAGATTTCTACTTATATAATGTTGTTGATTTTACTTTTTAATAAGTAAAAGGTCTTTGGCTTAGTTTCTATTCATCAAGATTCACAGGGAGTGACCAGATTCCTGTTCATTTTGCAGTAGGCGGAAGGGTCAATATTTGCTCTGTGACTTAAAAATACATATGAGAAAGGCAGGAGAGAACTTTAAGAAACAAGAAAACAAAGAGAAATGCATGCAGGATAAAATGATGTTGGGAAACATTCAATATGTCTTTTATTACTGTGTGATTTACAGAGATTTCAAACAAAGCAACATACCAGCATAGCAGCATTATTCTTATGTGCTCAGTATTCCTTGAGTGGTTTAAAAAAACCCTTATGCCTTCGTCCCAGCCTCTTCTATGAGCTCCACTTTGTTACAGTCCATTTTTCAGTTACTCTTGCCCCTCCTATGGGTTCTATGATGCCATTTTGTCTCGCCACCTTCCTCAGATAGCTTGCCATGAATTTTAGCTCTTCGTTTGCTCCCTTAAGTTTCTTATCAGTTCTTTCAAGTTTCCTGACTACGTGTCTAAACATAAAGTGTACAAATAAAAGCTATGTGGTTTTTTTCAGTCTTTAATTAAATGTTTTATCACAAATAAACCAATTTCATGTTCGTCTTTTCCATTTCTGTGCTGCTACATCTGCCTTCCCTGGTCAAACTCACCTAGCCCTGATAACCTGCGCTCACATCAAATCCGTGCATTTCAGGCTACACAGTAACTACATCGCGGAGTCCGCAAACTGGAATTTCAAAGCAGGAAAGGGAAGTTAGATATCTTACACCCCTTTTCACCATAACAATAAAAGGCAGCTATAATGGCGATATAAGCTCTTTTTGAAACCACTCAGCATCTAAAAGGCTAATGTTAAATATAAGATAAAAGCGCATTCATGGTCACATTCCAACGCACAGATTAGCAGCGGTGGAATGGGGCAAGGAGTCCATGTTATAGTGTGAAAAGTGTTGCAGCAAATGCTGCTTGGCATGGTCCCTTCCAACTGCCCTGGATGTCATATGCGCTGTCCTTTCAATCCCCCCCCAGTGGCTATAAAGGAGGCTATACCTTTCCCTCACTGTAAGATATGTCCTGTAAGTCACAAGGAAGTACTCAAGTGTAGTTTGTGATATTGTATTCCTGTTTTAGACTTTATCTCTGTATGGGAATCTCAGAAGTTTAACTACGAGAGGGGAAGTCCATTGCTAGCACCGAAGGATCAGAGAGACCCTCTATCACTAAGCCAGGAATGGCTCAGCCCAGTTCCAGTGCTGCGTATGTGCACATCACGCTCGCAAGCACAACAGGGGGGAAGAAATGCATAAACAAATAGAACAAGATGCAATTTTCTGTCCTTGTTGCGTTTGCTTCATGTAAACTTTAACAGTGAATGCAAATGATATATATAACGTTAAAGAATTGCAGAATACTTTGGTTTGGAAGGGATCATCTATGCCATGGGCAGTGACACCTCCCACTGGATCAGGGCGCTCAAAGCCTCATCCAACCTTGCCTTGAACACCTTGAGGGATGGGGCAGCCACCACTGCTCTGGAGGAGCCACAGCCTCATCATTTCCTCAGTAAAAAATTTCTTTTTAATATTTAATCTAAATCTCCCCTCTTTCAGCTTAAAATAAAAATCATAAAATTATAAAGAACATTCCCTGGCTGTTTCACTGTAGTTTGCCTTGGGAGATTTCCCAGCATAATACAAAACAAGCAATTCATAATTACAAAAAGGTACGCGAGTCACAGGGGCGTAGGCAGCTGGTGGCAGAACCAGAGGTAGAATCTAAACCTACTCCTTTCTAGTGACACGTCTACTCATAAGCTATGTGTCCCCTTAACAGTTACCTAGAAAGAAGATCCAAATTATTTTCCAAATGGCAGCAACTTGTTAGCATCGAACACTACTCAGCACATAACCTAAAGCTTGAAATGCTTTATTTATAATTTCAATAGCAGATGTTACAGGCAACCCATGGCATTTGGTTAAGAAAGGCAACCTTGCAACAGGCAGCTGGCAAATGGGCTGTTAACACCATGATTAAGGCAACATCCACTATAAATTATTTAGATACAGTACTTACTATAGTGCTTCTCGTTTTGCTGTCAAAGAAGGAATCTCTGTCAGACAAATCAAATCTGTTAAAAGATCAGAAGGAAGCCCATTAGGTTAAAAAAAAGCCAGTAATTTCATGCTGTTGTTGACCCCTTCAATATCTTCATATCTCCTGGGGATCTGTCATGGCTAACATTAAAGAATAGCTTCTAGAAACCTCACTAAAAAGAAAGTCCATTCCAACTCCCGTGTCTTAAAGAGGCCGCTTATACATTTCACTATTTTTAGGTATTTCTAGGTTTTTCTGCACAAAAGAGATTGTTGATGCTCACTGACATTGAATTCCCAACCCCCGCTGGCTTTTAAGTTCTCCTAATAATCTTTACACTGTGTCTGCACATTAAGCCCTGTGAGGCCACTCTTGCCTCTCTCTTATTCAGCAAAGATACAGATGGTCTCACTGAAAAAGGCACCCCGGCAAACAGTGCAAGACACATCCACACCTAAGCTGAGGAGCATCTTCTGGGCTTTCTCTGAGCCACCAGGCTCCTTCACTGCAGCAACATCCTACACGCATTTCCTGCAAATCCAAGAGCATTTCAAATGTCACATACGTTGACGTGCCCAGCAAACGCAGACAACTCCATCAGTGTTCTGCATCTCTTGATTAAAAACAAACCCCCCTGTTATGTACAATGAAGAATCCTGCCCTAGTACTGTTATTTGTTCCAGCTGGCACATACATAAACACAACCTTCAAAGCTTCTCCTCTGGGATGCTGGCCAAGGAAGAGCAGCAGCAAAGCAATGCAGCGCAGTTGAAATTTTGGCTGTGCCCCACCTTATGATTTTTTCCTACACCCACATTTACAGCTATTCTTACTGATCTGAAATCGATAACAAAGCTACCGTGAACTTCATAGCATTTCCTAAATCAAAACCTGTTTGGTAGTACATGTGTGAGCTGCCCGTACCAGATGAATGAAATTATTCTGAAATATATCAAGCCACATCTCTGGATACAAATTTTACTGAGCATTTTATTTTACATGCAAAAAAGACGACTGTAAGCTACACCATAGATCTTCTTTGGCAGTCTAATAGTTGATGTGTATCGTTATATAGATGTATGTGTGTCATACCACAACAGCAACACAGAGAATTCACAGAGCGGCCCTACAATGCCTTATTCCTCAGCAGTAAATTTAGAGATGGATTAAAAGTAAATTTACTGCAAAACAGAAATATTCTTCACAGTAACCACATGTAAGGTATTGGCATTCATTTTCCTGTTCAGCTTTCACTGCCTTAGCTGCCAGGAAGGCTGGAACCTGTTGACATAGACATTTACAGAAAGTTTTCACTTACAGGTGCTGCTTCTCTCTGGAGAAAGGGTAGGAGAGGCGCTTCACTGTCTGAGGTTTGTGTTCTGCTACTTTTGGCTGGATGGGCTCTGTTATTTTTTGAATTACAGAGTTAATCTTTTTCAGAAGACCGTGGGTCTGATTGATCTGATACATCTGGGTGGGCAAAGAGAGAAACAGTGAACTGTATTGCTTTTTAGTTATCCATAAAGGAGAGTGAACTGTAAGGAATAAACCATCAATTAAATCATTACATCAGCATAAGTTATCAAGCAGAATTGCTTATCTACTTGAAAACATGCAGAAACACATAGAGGGATGGGAAAGCAAAAGCAAGGCAAGTAGAGGAAGCCTATTGCTTTTCCTCTAAGCATTCAGTGAAGATGTACTCGGCACTGGTTCCTGAGACACTCATTTCTCTGGTATTTTACTGTTTTCTTGGTGCAAAGGGAAAAATAAATTAAGGGGCAACAGAGCCCCTGTGCAAAAAAAACCCCAGAAGTGGTCTCCTCTCCCAGGGGACTTATCTAGGAATACTGTCCAGGTTTCAGGAGTTTTCCCCCTTCCATATAAAGAATCCAACTTGAATTGCCTATTACAGTTCAGTAGCATTAAATGCAGGAATTGTGTTAACAAGTCAGAACAAAAGAAGATTACAGGCTTCCCTCTCTAAGCCACAAAAAAAATACATACAGATCCAGGGCAGCGCTTCCACCACAGGAAGATGCTTGGCTGGAAATAAGGCTTTAGGGGTCTGAGGGCGTTTTTAGGAACATTGGTTCTCCCAGGCAATGTCTGCAGGCTCAAGTGGCCTCTTTCACACCCCACTGCCCCCCAAAATGCCTACCTTAACTTTTCTTTTGTGGCAAAGCAGTTTTAACTGCAGGTTCACAATAGACTTCTTTCTTATCTAATTGTGCTTCTGATTAAAATTGGTGGTAAGTGAGGCAATAATGGGGATTAATATGAAATCCAAACCAAAATTATGGTTTTAGCATTGTAATAAATGACGTTGGACTCTGAGACTGTCTCTTGCTCCATTATAGACTTCCCTCTGCAGTCTGGGACATGCACTTAGTATGTGTTTAAATATTAATCCATCTCTAAGCTGTGCTCACTGAACAGGTAGCTATCTATCACAGATGGTTTAGAACTGATGAAAATACACTGTCATTTCTGTAATGATCTTTCAAATATTCTTAAAGGTAATTTATTTTATGGTGGAGTATTCCCAGCTCCTGCATATGTGACTAATGATGTACATGAAGAGTCACTAAACCCAGCAAGACTATTGCAGCCAAATCTTACAATCATTTGGACTTTAGTAAAGCCTTTGATACAGTTTCTCACAGCATTCTGCTACGGAAACTGTCACCTCTGGCCTGGACGGGCGCACACTCTCCTGGGTGAAAAATCGGTAGGCTGGCCTGGCCCAGAGAGTGGTGGGAAACAGAGTTAAATCCAGCTGGAGGCCAGTGACAAGTAGGGTTCCCCAGGGCTCAGTCCTGGGTCCAGCCCTGTTCAGTGTCTTTATCAATGACCTGGATGAAGGTATCGAGTCCTCCCTTAGCAAGTTTGCAGACGACACTAAGCTGGGTGGAAGTGTTGATCTGCTGGAGGGTCGGGAGGCTCCAAAGGGACCTGAACAGGCTGGACCGCTGGGCTGAGACCAACGGCAGGAGGTTTAACAAGGTCAAATGCCGGGTCCTGCACTTGGGGCACAACAACCCTGAGCAGCTACAGACTAGGAGAAGCCTGGCTGGAAAGCTGCCTGGAGGAGAAGGACCTGGGGGTGTTGGTTGAAAGTGACTGAACATGAACCAGCAGAGGCCCAGGTGGCCAAGAAGGCCAATGGCATCTTGGCTTGGATCAGACACGGCGTGGCCAGCAGGGCCAGGGAGGTTATTCTCCCTCTGTACTCAGCACTGGTGAGACCGCACCTCGAATCCTGTGTTCAGCTCTGGGCCCCTCACCACAAGAAGGATGTTGAGGCTCTGGAGCGAGTCCAGAGAAGAGCAACGAAGCTGGTGAAGGGGCTGGAGAACAGGCCTTGTGAGGAGCGGCTGAGAGAGCTGGGGGTGTTCAGCCTGGAGAAGAGGAGGCTGAGGGGAGAGCTCATTGCTCTCTACAACTACCTGAAGGGAGGTTGTGGAGAGGAGGGAGCTGGGCTCTTCTCCCAAGTGACAGGGGACAGGACAAGAGGGAACGGCCTCAAGCTCTGCCAGGGGAGATTTAGGCTTGAGATTAGGAAAAAATTCTTCACGGAGAGGGTCATTAGGCATTGGAAGAGTCTGCCCAGGGAGGTGGTTGACTCACCTTCCCTGGAGGTGTTTAAGGTGAGGGTGGATGAGGTACTTAGGGGCATGGTTTAGAGATTGGTGGGAATGGTTGGACTCGACGATCTGGTGGGTCTCTTCCAACCTGGTTATTCTGTGATTCTGTGATTTTTAGCAATCTAGCATTTCAGGTGGGAAAAATTTCATCATCAATTGCAACCTCTTCTTTTAAAACACCCTGAGCAGATGAGGCACTATATGAGATCACTCGCATTGTGTACAGATAGCAGAAGTAGCTGCGATTCTTGATTTCCATCGCTCCTTCCAGGCGTTCTTTCTCTCAGCAAGTTTGTGACTCTTATTTTCTGTACAGATTTTAAAAACTCTTGTGGGAAGAAAATCCTACATTTGTAAGGTACTCAGAGATGAGCGCACATTTAAACTGCACTTTCCAGAAGAAATGCAGAAAATCAGGACTCACCTTTTTTGTGGGCATCTTGAGCTTAAGAAATTCTGCCTCTCGACACAATACATTCCACGGTGCGTGTATTTTTACAAATCCAACCCCATGGATTTTAGTCTTTAAAAAGAAAAAAAACAGAAAAGGTTACTGATGGAGGAAATTAAGTACTTTCCCCCTTGTGTTTCACACATATTAAGGAACAGTCCACTACTGCCAACATGCTAAATCTCATTGGAGTCAGCTAGTTTCTAACAACAGGACAATCGCTGAACACTTCTCTGTGCTGAGCTGCTAGAAAACGTGCCTCAAAAATGCTATTGTCTTCCAGAACAATCACCACAAGGTTAAACAGATAAAAATTGTTTGGGAAATAAAAGCTAATGGCTATGGACACAAATACAGACTAAGCCAGTTAAATTTGAAGCGCAGGCATCCTGCCAAATGGTATAATTTTGTGAGTGTGTGGTAATTAATGGAGCTGAGAGTCCCTGCTGCTTTTCAAGAGCTGTTCAGTATCTCAAAGGACCAGAACTGCAGTAAAGCAAGAAGCAGCCTTAAAATACAGATGTGAATTTCTACATTAAAACATGATGCATTTTAATTAGCAAACTGGCTAGGAAGAATTCAACAAAACAAAAGGAAAAAGATGCGTTAATGGTAATATTAACTGATATATACTAATAAGTACGCTTGCGTCCCACAAATTCCCTTTTCACTGTTCCAGATAGCTGAACATGGGGGTTTGCTTCTGGCACTCCCATTTATACCCATATTTACTCCCATGGGAATAATCATTTCAAAGCCATTGGACAAAACATTTCAAACTAGCAGGAATTCAGCAAACAGAATAGAAGAACTTTAATGAGTCTTTCTAATCTTGCTGCAGCATCAACTCAGGCAGTTATTACGATAATTAGCTTTCATGCAGCTATATGCTATGCTAAAAAGCACTGGTGTTTTAGAAATGGCTTACTCAAAGGACATAAATAACTGGCAGCCTCCTCATAAGGAATGGCTTCCAAACCACCTTTCAATTTCCTTCACTGAAGAGAATGTAAATGACTTAGTAAACATCATCTGTTCAAGAAATCTTTGCTCATTTTGCAAGTAGCAAAGCCTCCAATGCAACTTTGTGGGATGTTTTTCAAGCTGCAGGTTTTTCTCCTTACACCGATGCACTGGACATAGAAGCTGATGTAAATCTCCATGGTTTGCTTTCATCTCTATACATTCCTGATCTGGTCTGGTATCTTGTACTGAAAGGATGAGGTTCTCTCATTTACACTGTCCTGGCATGAACCCTGAACCCTTCCGTACCATCTGAAATCGTGTTACATGTCATCAGTAGGAATCTCCCATCTTGAAATGCATTTAAACATCTATGACTTGGCACAGGCAATCTTCCAGTTCACTAAACTTGCCAGTTTAATGGAAAACAAGTTTTATTTCCAGGTAGGCAACAGAGAAGAGAAAGGGTTTTTGCATTATACCATGCAAAATATATACTTTATATACATATATAATTATCTACATGCCTGTGATTTGTGAATAATACGTGGCAGATTTATTTTTCAGCACTCTGATCACGGGTCTAGATGCTCAATCTCAACTTTTAGATCCCGTAAATAAAACCAGCACAAATGTGTACCCACTCTCACAGGAGTTTCAGGCCTATCAGTTGGATCAGTTAATTGTAATAGCTTTCTTTGAAATTAATATGGCTGTGCCTATTTCTACTAATCACACGCTGGCAGTACTTCACACACATCATTTTTCATATAGTCTAATGGTCTTTTAATAGAATACACTGTTTTCAGGGTACAGGTGAAAGGCGTTACAAGCTGTACTGTTCATATCTAAGAATGGAAAGAGCAAACTGTAGTCCAGACCCACGCGCTCGAGCTAGAGCATGTACCAGAACCTCCTGAACAAATCGAATTCTCTTCAAGTCTATACTGAGGTATAAAAATGTCACTATCTCTATCAAGTATTTTTCATCAGAACTGGAATTACTGGTGGATCCAAATCACAGCATACAGCGATTAGGGTTTAGAGCAATTAAGGCCTCACTTGTAGACAGAGCAACGCATCAACAAGCTCTGTTGCAATAGTGGATGTGCCACGAGTCCTGGGCAAGAAAATGAAGAAACTTCACCTCACTGGGACATTAACAAAACTGTGGCCCATTCCTGTGAAGTGAATTAAATTGGTGGGCGAGGAATGTGCTGCCAGAACTGAAATCAAATTCTGGAAGAGCTGACCTTGCGTAACCTTGATTAGGGACATGTTCACAAGAATTGCTCAGCATCTCCCAGGATTCGACCATCAGTTATCCTCCTCATCTTTATCTATTTGAAATGGCTCCTTACATCCTCATCACGTTCCAGTTCCAGACCAGCCTCCACAAGATTCCCTTCGTATTCCTCCCTGCGAAATCTCTTGTCATCTTCATGGTAATCCACGTGAGGTTCACTTTCCCCCATTTCCAGCTGCACTCCCTTCCCGGGAAGCGGCTGTTCCTGCTTGGTGCTTCGGGCACTTGAATCATTGTGATGGACTCTCCAGGTGAGCGTCTTCCCTGATGACGACTTCTTGTAATGATAAACTAGGATGTAGTCTACTTTTCTCTTGCCATCTCTGAAGTAAAGTCCATATTTGCAGTCAGCATCTGGATTTTTTGATAGGGAATTTAATAACTGGAAGCAGGGAATGGGGGTGTGGAGAGAAGGAGAGAAGAGAAAAATAATGAGTACACATGCCAATACTGACACCAGACAACCATATCCTTGTGTTGAGGACTCCTTGCCCAGAGCACATGATGACCTATCTTCAAACAGCAAGCACACAGGAGGAGCCCCTCTGTGCTACTTAAAACAATTTTGCAAGTTAACACTTGCAATTTTACTGACAGACAGCTGGGATTTTATTGGCCAGAAATAAATAGATAAAATAACAGGGATTCAATCTAATTACCAGCACACTAGTGCATAAGTCAGCTACTTGGTGGATTTGGTTTTCTCCTTTGGGGGTTAATCATCACTAAGATCATCTGTCCTTTTCCACCCAAGGCATCTGCGTTTCAGTCTTGACAGACAGACTAATACCATGTGCAAACATTTCTCACTTCTCTTATCTATCGCTGCAAGTTTATATCATCTGAGAAAGAGATCATCTTAGATACAGACTGAAGGGAGCCAGCTGGTCATGAAGTGCAGCCAAACACGCAGATGGACTGTAGCCAGGGAAGTGGACTCGTTGCGTACCGAGTTCATCACTTCTTTTCCCCACTTATAAACCCTGTGCTGCTTTGCAATTTCACTGCAGCAAAGGTTTTATTTTCATCTGGAATTAACACTGTGTAAGTGTTGAAAGATGCAAGGAATGCAAGACTTAAAACACAATGTCATTTCCAAGAATTTATCTGAAAACCGCATGGGGCAATGGTAGAAACAAAAAATTGTAACAATTATTCATTTCTACTTTCCAGAGCGCTTCTGCATAATTCGCAATTGTACTCTTGGAGATGCAAAGGCTATTAAAAAATTCACTAATAACTTGCAATTACAGAAGTAGTTTTTCAGGGATCATAGGCATTTTCTGGCTTTTAATGAAGATTGTTAAGCCTCCTCATAAGGAAAAGGACTTGTGCTCCAATGACAGCAATTAGCCATCAGTTGCAAATTGTATTAGTCAAGACTAGTTTGGGATGTGTACAGCTTCTACTTCTTCCATACAGAAACCCATGAATGCAAGTTATTTGCCAAGAGTTGTTTCTAAGATAGGCCAATTTTTAAACCCCAGATGAAAAGAGCAACCTCTGACTTTACTGTACATCATATCACAACCAATAAAGCCAAAACTTCACTGAAATCCACTCAATGTTACAAAAATTCACGTAATTCTCTGAGCATTGCTTTGGGAAGGGCAAGTTCCAGCTACCGTAAGTATAAATTAATGTCTTTAAGGGACAGTCTAGTCTGCCCCTCTTGCCTTGGAGAGATTTTTTTATTTGGACAATAAATTCAAGCAGTAAATCTCATCTTCCTGGGTTCGGAAGGAGAGGGAAGCGCACTGAAGAAGTTAATTAGACAACCGTAATCAGATGAGTGCATAGGCCAGGTTGGATGGGGCCTTGGGCAGCCTGATCTAGTGAGATGTCCCTGCCCATGCGGGGAGGTTGGAACTGGATGATCTGTAAGGTCCCTTCCAACTCTAATTGTTCTGTGATTCTATAGCAATAACACACAGCAAGGAGGACTGGCAGAAGAATCCTGAGATGCCAGGAGCTGCTGCTGGCTGAGGGGGGATGCTTGGAAATTCATTGCTTTCCAAAGCCTGTCTTGACCACTTCTGCCTGGGGCCAGCTTGGCTGTAGGACCCCATCTCCTCACTCCCTTGCGGCTTTGCTCCATGCTTTTGCTATCTGTTTCTATCTCCTTTTCCATCAGGATCTCATTTCTCTTTTCCATTTAACCTACAAGCTTTGCTCCAAATACATAAATAAATCATAAAATAATGGGACGATTGCTACCACCACGGAGTTCACTCTTTGCCCTACTCCCTCTTTCCCCCGCTCTGTATCTGTCTTATTTAGCCGTGACAATAACACATTCTTCAGGGCACAAGCTGCTCGTGTTTATGCCCTGTCTAGAGATTCTCGTCTCATTCTTAAGCATAACTACAACATGGAGGACTATTAAAAACTATTACTTTCTGATTGCTTCATGATTAACGACATGAACCTCTGAATTCGGAGCAATTTTAAAGCAAGCCGACAGTTTGCTTGTGGCAGGCACCTCAGTTATGGAAATTTCTACAGAAAGAAAGTATTAAGAAATAGCAACAAATTGGATTTTCAGGATACAGTGCCTCTTCAAAGGAAATAGTTGTTGTAAACAAGATACAGGAATGCTATTATTTCTTTTCAGACAACTAATTGTATTTAACTTTTAAAGATGTGATGATGACCTTAATTAATTAAACATACATTTCTGAAAAACTGGGCTGAGCCAATAGATTTTCAGGTAAGTACAGGGAGATAAAACAGGTAAAAGGCTCAGACCCAACCACTTCCTATCCTCGTTGGGTTGACTTTAAGAGGAACAGCAATTAGCTGGCCTGTTCTGGAGATTAATAAATAAAGGAAACATGTAGGACTGAAGTGAGCGTACTAGATGCTACCAACTGCTTGGGGAGCTGAGGAGAGACCAGTACACCCTGGCCACAGCTCCTCTTCTCCTGAAGCACGATTTGGGTGAAGTCTGAGAAAAGTGCCACTGAAAATCCCTAGTTCCTCTGTTTCTTTGAGTCACTGCCACTGGGAAAGGGACAGGACATACTGTAGAAACAGAACGAGAGCTTCTTTCCACATATTTGAACTTCCCTGACAAAAAGCTGAACCTTGATGGGACTCATTGATAACTTAAGAGAACATGCTGCACTGTGCATACTAAAGCTTCAATACATTTATTAAAATATGAGAATAACTATATACTACTGCAAAAGGAATGCAGCCAAAAGACTCAAAGAGGCCTGTTGGTCCTGTTTTGAAGAAATAAAAGCCTAGATTCTTTCAAGGATGTGGTATTAATGCTGAAAGGTACTCATAGGCCACATCCTTTCTCTCAGTGGTGCTACCCTGAAAGAGAGTTGTGTTGACTTAGATCATTTAAGGCTTGTGTCTCATTTGCAACCAAATGGACACAAAAGACATTTCGGTTTTACCACAGCAGGAGGGATGCTTACACTCTGACAGAACTATTCCACACTCCCTCCTAATTAAGCACAAGCACAATGAATCAAGTATTGCTTTTTCTGGTACATCTTGCCCAGTGAACTTTGTTATATAGCCCACTCCACCTCAGCTTCTTCACCTGAATAAACTCCTTTTTATGTCTCTATGACATAATGAACTCCTAATCCTGTTGAGTATTCACATTACAAACTTTCTTTAAATTTGGTGTTAAAGAATTTGACCAAGGCACAATTATTGACACTAGAAATGTAATCTCTATTGCGTGCTACAGAATATAAGTTTAACGTTAGCAGCTTTCACATGACATTTTAGACATTTTTTTCTTTTCTACTCTGTACAGGCAATGAGATTGAAAGGTCACCACAGTCTTATTGCCAGGTTGCTTACTCTAAGAATAGCCAACCCCTTTCTAGGCTACAGGTTAAATGAGGATCCCTTGCTTCCCTTCTTCACGTCAAAGAACAAGCCCCACTAAATTAGCCTGTACTGTGGGTGGTGGCAATCCTTTTCAGCACTTCTGAAAGACAAGGAAAGGATTTCAGAGCATCGTGGGAATGGAAAGAATGAGACATCAGCTAAGGGATAAAATGTCGTATGCCAGTTATGACACATCTGGCACGTCCTTTACTCACTGTACTCTCATGTTGGTCATATCCTATATCCTCAATAGCTCGGATGTTGATAATGTGGATCCCCTTCTCCTCAGCAGGTAGACAGGAGTATTTCTTGTTCACCCTCATTCCTGCCTCCTCTGGAGCCTCGTTGAGATCTTCTGGCAGAAAATCCACCCCATGAAACTCACTATCTGCGTCTGAAAAGTAAAGGAATGATTTCATCAAGACATTTTAATCCCAACACTCGCTCCTCCCAGGGCCACCCCAAGCTGACATGTATCCTGTTCCTGCCGCCTTCTGCCAATAAGCCCTAGTGCGGGGCTCCCACCCTCCTCTGTGACTCCCTTCTCAGCTTTCCCACAGCCCTCTTCAGCTCTACCTAGGTCTCCTCCTCCTCCAGAGGAGTGCTCACTCAGTTTCTTCTCTGCACTGCTGTCTCGGGATGTATAGTCTTGAAGAATGATTATCTTTCTTGGTAAGGGAAGGGAAAAAGGAGAATAAAGAGAAAAACAGTCTGAGAATTAGCTGATGATAATAAGTGCATGGTGTTTTCCCCTTTTCAGCAGGCATTTGTTCATGATTTAAAAACAGCTAGAGGGTTTCCCCATAAGTACCTACGTACTGCATCTCCCTTACTGAATCACTTTTAAATAAGCAGTCTTGAAAACCTGAGGGTTTCTCCCCTTCAGCCTGCCAGATATCCAAACTGTTTCCACTTATTAAAGTACACAGATGGGCTAAAGGATTTCAGGTAAAAATTTCACTACAAACTCAGCAACCAGATAACTGATAAAACACAAACCAGTGTTTGCATATGCGTATTTACACAAGCAATAGAAGGCAAAATTTTCCAAGATTTGATTCATTTTCAGATTGAAGTAAAACAATGCAGCATTATGCCTTTCTTTAAACCACACAGGAGCAAGATTTACTTGTCTAAAGAGTGAAGATAAAGCAAGAATTTCTTAACTTAGCCTTGAACGGATAAATTAATTCTTTCCCCCCCAAAAAACAAACAACAAAAACAGGCAGAAGAGCATGGCCTGATAGCAGCTACATTGCAACATGCAGAGGAGTATGCTCTAAAAACAGCTATATCTCAACAGTCTGTTATTGCAACTAGTTCAACCCTCTGTCTCTGGAGCAGACAGCAGCAGAAATTGTACAGAATTTGCCCATTAGGAAAAATATTTCCCTCCCACCTAAAGCTGTCACTACGCTTATGATGAGGTGAGGCCAGATATTGCATTTGAATTCGCTATGTCTTAGTGTAATAGCAGGTTACTCCTTTTCACCAAACTACCTGTTCAGATTCAGCTGAGCTTCTGGGATGATGTAGAATGAAGGGACAGGGAAAATCTCTTTCCCCAGCAAGTTTGCAGATGATGAACTGAGGAGCTTGGTCAGTAAACTAGAGGGTAAGGGGTCTTGACAGGCTGGAAACACTGGGCTGAGAGCAGCCTCATGAAACTCAACAAAATCAAATATGAAGTCTTGCCCTTGAACAGACTCGTCTCAAGCATGAACACAAATAGGACACAGTCCAGACAGAAAGTAGCTCTGCAGAAAAGGACCTGAGGATCCTGGTGGACAGGTTCAAAGTGAGTGATGATCTTGAGTGGTGAAGGACAGCTGCATACTGGACTCCATTAGTAAAAAACCAAAGACAGCGGGTTTAGGGAAGTGGTTTTCTCCTTTGTTTGATATATGCAGACCACAACTAGAGTGCTGTGCACCGTTTTGGCTCCCCAGCACAAGAAGAACACGGACAAACTTGAGCAAGGCTAGTGGAGGACCATCAAGATGGTCAGGAAGCTTGAGTGTACAAGGAGAGGCTGAGATCCATGCTTATGCAGCCCAAAGAAGAGAAGGCAAATGATGGGGTCCCATTCCTGCCTTCAGCTAACTACTGCGCAGGTACAGATAAGGCAGAGCCAGATTCTTCTCACAGGTGCACAGCAAAGGATGGAAGGCTACAGACACAAGTTGCAACAAAGGAAATTATGATTGGACATGTTAAAAAAAAAAAAATCTTAGTTCTTTAACAACGAAGATGATCACATGAATGGGAAAGGGCCAGAAAGCTATAAATCTCTGCCCATACCTGGAGCTGGTCAGAGCTTTACTACACATAGCCCTGTGCAACCTGATCTAACTTTAATGTTGGAAGGATGAACCTGTGACTGAGGTTCTTCCTGGTGACACGCAGGAGTCAGCATGGACAACTTGCAGCAGCAGAGAAGGACCACATGGCACATTTCTTGAGGTCATCAGAGTAAGATGAACATTAGTGTGAAAGTTGTGTTTCTCTGAAATCAGTAGTCTTGCTTCCGTGATGCTCACAAACACCATGAGTTTGTAGATCTTCATTTCAGTTCCTGTACCTGGGTAATTTGCTGTCCCAAGCGAGTCTTTAAAAGCTGCCTGCTCTCCTGCGAACTACAGCACTCAACACCATCACTTTTGCATAAAATCTGGGCAGCAATTATCCTTATATATTTTATGTGCACTTCTCTGCAGAGCTGTGCTGCTATTCTTTTTGAGAATTTTAAAGAAAAGACATCTCAGAAAACGTGCCGCACTTGTGATCTTGGGGCAGCATCCTCAGACTCAGTAAATCACTTGAACAGCGATTTGTTTAAGAACCTTCTTATGGGGGAATACAGAGATGCAGCCAAAAAGTCAGCTGTCTCATGGGAGTGACTAGCATGTTTGTAACAATTCCTTACACACTTATACTCTCTTTTTCCTAACATACACACACACACACACACATTCTCTTTGAACACATGAGAATTGATACAAATGTGATGAGCTGCAGAATCCTACTTACTCAAGCGTCTACGCTATAGCTGCAAAATACTCATATAATAACACGAAAACTGTTGGAACTTCATAAGCATAACAATCTGTGTTTTTATTTGGAAGAATGCCTGAAACAACCTTCTAGAAACAATAGCTTAAGTAAAAGTCCTCCTTCTTTTTCCTCCTTTCACACGTTCTAAATAAAACCAAGTTACATCAGCAAATTACAGAGGAAATTGGAAGAGAACCTTTTTACTGATTATGAATCTGAATAATGAACCTGCAAACTGAAAACTGCTAGTTTAGAAATAACAACTAGGATGGAGTATGTTTAGAGCAGAAAACAGCAAGCTTCACTGAGTCCAAACGAGCTCATCGTGCTCTGGAGCTGCACATTTGAGCAGCATTTGTCAAGTCCACAGTACAGAACAAGGAGACTTGCTCAAATGATTCAGGGCTATTGTGCAAGCCCAAACAATCACCTACCCGTAAGTATATATTTACATTTCTGTTTACACATCGGTAGCCTGGCAATATTGGAATTAAAGTAAGCAGTGAATCATACCATTTTGGTTTATTATGACTACTGGAAAAGAAGTGAAACGTGAGAACCTTATTGATACAATTTTAATCATAAGAAGTTTGATTTCTGTACTTAAAGATGATGTCAGGATTTAATACAAAGTAAAGCCATGCAAACCACTTTGCTAATTACAAAAGCACAGGGACTACAACTAGTTCACTTCTGCTGATTTGGCAAAGGTCAAAGAATTTTGCTTCAGAACACAAACCATCTTTTTATATGGAATAGAGTATTTTAAAGACAAACCCATGAATCTCTGTTTTGGGTTAATCATATTAAACAAGAAAAATAATTTAATCTTAAAAATAAATTCACGGTCAGAATTATTTACAGCAAGACAGTAGAAGTTATACGAAGAGCACAAAGCACATTAACATCCTAAGACAGCTACAGGCATATCTTTATCTCTTTGTTGGGAGCTCAAAGAGAAGAGTATTGCGAAAATAGCTACTTTTGCTGCCTTCTGACACAGACTAACCCACTGCTTTCTATTTACTAACCAGAAAACACTACAACATAGAATCATAAAGGTTGGAAAAGACCTCTAAGATCACCAAGTCCAACTGTAAGAGTTCAACCATAGATTTGAAATGCTCAATGTCTTTCAACACAGCCATACAACCAATTAGCCCTTTCTCCTCTGCATCCACAGCTGACGTTATTCAGAAACCCATGGATTTCAAGACAGCAAAAGTTCCTAATATTCCTGGAACACAGCCTCAGACCCATCCAATGCATCTTTATTATTTATTGCTTTGTCATATCCCAATATTTGCTACAAATCATGGAACACCCTGCCAACCATACAATATATACTGATCCACTTTAAAGTATTCCTTGCCTGTCTCAAAACATCCACATCCTCTAAGAGTGTAGAACGCTGAAAAGCATTTGATAACGACTGCAATCCCAGGATTTTCTGAGAAAGTATTTGGTGAACATCAGACCTGTACAGAACTTCTACTTTCCTTAGCACAGGCACTGCCAGGTAATTCCCATATTTTCTGTTAATACTCCTGTATTTTTCACAGCTGGTATAAGAGAACAAGCTTTCAGGCAGCACTTGGGTTTAGGAATAGTTCCACATGGTATGTGACCATACTCATAGCTTAACGACTGTCCCTTTTTTCTTAGGACTGAAGTGGGAGAGCATGAAAAAAGACAAACAGATGCTTGCAGCAGCTCTCATGCTACTTTTCAGCTCTCTGTGGGAGTTTTCCCTGGAGTCTTGGGATATTGTGGATTACACTGGGCCATCAGCTGCAGTTCAGAGCACGGAGATGGTATAATGACCTTGCAAACTGCAGTAAAGTCAGAGCTATCTTAGCAATTCTGAAATGATTTCTCTATAAGATACATCAGGTACAATGAGCTCTATGTCATTTCCAGTACAAAATAAGCAAGCACTATATTCATTTGAAGTAGAGAAAATTAAATTAATCACAGAGATGACAGCATGAGGGCAGAAACTGGTGAATGAAGAGATCAGAAGGGACAAATGCATTATAACAGTAAGCAGGGTTTATGCGTGTCTGTCTTTGTGCCAATTACTTCTCCCCTTGGATCTCCCATGAGTCTCACTCTGAACAAGATGGAAAACAAGATTAAATTAATAACAAACCCTTTAAACTTGCAAACATCAACTTTGTTCAAACTTCAGCTGAAGTTGTAAAAGCTCAAATTCTTCTCGCAAAAATTAACACTAATTAATTAATGATAAATTTTGCACCGCAGACATCTGGCATATTACGCTCTTTACTTATCCTTGGACTTTGATGACCGGGTGAATCATAATTGAAAATCTGCTCTAGAAATGGGTGTGTTTTCTCCTTTACTATACTCGGGCTCAATCAATTAACTTATTAATATTGCAGTCACAATCACGCAGAACCACTGAATAGTCTCAGGCAAAAAATAATTTCTTCATTAAGATAAATGGAAAATTACATTCATGGCATGCAGTTTTTACAGAAACATCTTGCACTAGTTCTAAAACGAGCATCATCGAGTCAGCATGAGTATATATAAACAAATGAACAACTATTTCACTGCTCAACCTGAAACCAATAACTTTGCTGAAGCTGGATTCTCTTATCTCCCTTTGTTTTCTTTTTTAGGGAGTATGTTTAAGCAAGTGGCTAGAACAAAAAGTCATAAAAACATCTAAGTTAAGCTGTCCCAGTTGTTCTCAACAAGGAAGAAGCAGGAGAGTTATAAGACCATGTAATTTAAGACTTTTAGATGTCCACATTATTATCTTTTTGCCCGATATAAATAGTGCTAGAACTCAGAAACAAAAATTAAGGATCGTGCAGGCCAAGTACCCTGAGCAAATAATTTCAAAGGAGCCGTAACACGAAGTCTTCACAAAAGCTTCTCAAATAGTAACGTATGGGGCTTAGAGTCTTTAAACTGAAGAGACGTGTTTCTTATGACTTAACAAGTAGAAGTGCTGTGCACAGATCCCAAAATTGGTAATGACTCTACTGTACTGGGAAGGAAACACGTTAAGGATGTCATGCACATACAGACATCTCTCTCTATATATATACACATGTACATATGTAAAAAACACTTCCCCCCATAAATATAGGTTATACATTTTGTTTCTACTATGCTCTTTCAGCAGAGCAAACGCTAGCGTATGCAATACGTTGGATATTTCAGGGATTTCAGTTCTTAATTTAAAATAACTTTGCTAGATACTGCGAGAAAACCTCCTCATGCGTTTTTGCTTACTATATATTGCCCCCTAGCAGCAGAATCCTCCTTGAGCACGTTCTTACCCATTTCTTTACTACTTTTATCTCTCAAATTCAAGGCTACGGGTTAATGCTTGGGCTCACAAGTAGCTCACCTATCACTTCCACCTCTTATTGTTTTCTTATACCCCTGATACATTAAAAGGTTGTCAGATTTTGAACCCAAAATCTTTGCTTCATCCTCAGCAAAAATAGGCAAGGCAAATGTCAAGGCAGCCTCCGTGTGCCACCCCATCAGCAAGTCTCATTCCTGACCTATGGGTCATTCCTCCTGGCCCGCAAAGCTCTGCTGCGGGACCGCCAGCGAGGATACCCGCTGCTGGCAAAGAGGAGAGGTCTTTTTTAGGACACTGACACCTGTTTACGAGGCACTGGCCAGAGACCAACAGCCCAGCCAGGAACCACAGTGCTCTCCAAGGAGCACTCGAACGTGCCCTGAACTTTTGTTCTCTTCAAAGTCCAGAAGTTAAAACACTGATTAGATCCACATCTGTGACCATTCGATTTCAATTCCCCCTCACCTCTCCAGCTGCGCACAGCTAGATATTGCCTTTAGCAGCACTGCTTCTAGAGAGGCAGGAGGTTGCACTGATACCACTGAGTGGCCCAGCAGGCAAAGGGCTTCTGTAAAAGGCAACTGACCCACCTTCAGGCAGAATTAATGCCTTCAGGGATGGTGACATCTTCTATCCACCTGTCTGCAGAGAGGTGACTCCCTGCCCCTTCAAGCTCCATGCTAAGTAGGACACCCTGGAACCCACCCATCTCCTTAGCTTTTGCATTTATCCTAAACCTCAGTAGCCTAAATCCATAGAGGTTATTACCTCGATGAAGCAAACGAGAGTTAAGATCCAATCCATAAAAAAAAAAAAAAAAAAGATTGAACAGGAACAGAAAGATTGAAATAAAACTTGGATTCCAAGGGCAGTTTCCTTTACAGACTAGAATTACTTTTAAAGCAGGACAAACTTAATATAGCTGATGCTAACAAATTTGTCAGCACTTTGTCATACACAGAATGGAAAAGCCCATTCAGACACTTTGTGTCCAGTATTTGGGAGTCTGAAAAGCAGCTCTTTTCAGGTGGGTGGAGAAAATTCATCACTTGGCAGGACTGTTTGAAACATCAGCTTCCCATGCTACATTTCTCAGTACTGACTTAACAGTGGGTCTCTAGAGTGGGGCTGCCCCTTTCCTGGAAGGCTGTCTACAACTTTAAAAGTTATTGATCTATTATTATCAGCCACATGTTAAAAGAAGGTTATAAGGACACACAACTATGACATCATTCCTATTTCTGCCCTTCTATTTTTGTTTTTAAAGATTAATTTACCCTGGTTGCAGGCTTGAACACATCTGATCTGACACAACTCTTATGAGAAGTGAAAGCTAAAAATAAAGACCAAATGATATAAAACCCATAATGACAGCAAACTGAACATTTTGGTGGAAATGACATTTTCAACAGCACATGAAGGTCCATCAAATATAAATTCTAACATAGCAGCACTCATACTACCTGTATTTTCACACCCTGGAAAAATCCCATAAAGCCTCATACCCCCAAAACAAATTGTACTTTCTTTTCCCTCCAACCACCAACAACTATTTAATGGTCTATTACGCATGTTTCCAGACATATTCCTAAAATACTGAAACCAAGCACTCTTCTTCTACCAGACACTGGAAAAATATTTCAGATTTGCTTCTGTTGCTATTCCACGAAAAGCAGGATTAAAGTGATGCTCAAGTCTGCTGTAGATTGTTCTTTCTGAATTGTAACTCCAGTTTTACTAATTGTATTACTGTAATCTGATAGCAGTTCATAGCAAAATAGACAAAACCAGTGAAATTCTCCTCAATTATTTGATACATGAACAGAATAATTCTTGCAACATTTTTTTTTTTGCATTTTATATGTTTTGATGAGACAAGAAGCACTGGTGTGATTCACTGAAATTCATCATACAGGCTAAAGGCTGTAATCGTCTCTCTTAAGTGAGTTTCTGCCAACTTCCAAAACACAGTGTTTTCCTTATCAGAAAATCATGGAATAGTTTGGGTTGGAAGGGACCTTAAAGATCATCTAGTCCCAACCCCTCTGCCAGCGCCAGGGACACCTCCCAATGGATCAGGCTGCTCAAGCCCCATCCAACCTGGCCTTGAACACCTCCAGGGATGGGGCAGCCACAACCTCCCTGGGCAACTTGTGCTAGTGCCTCACCACCCTCATCATGAAGAAATTCTTCATTATGTCTAGCCTAAATTTGTGCCTCTCCACTTTATACCCATTGCCCCTCATCCTACCACTACAAGCCTTTGTGAACAGTCCCTCCCCAGCTTTCTTGTAGATGCTTCAGGTACTGGAAGGTCACCCATTATAAGGTCTCCTCAGAGCCTTCTCTTCTCCAAGCTGAACAACACCAACTCTTTCAGCCTGTCCTCATATGGGAGGTTCTCCTGCCCTCGATCATCGTTGTAGCCTCCTCTGGACTCGTTCCAATAGCTCCATCTCCTGAGTTATACATATCATGGGAACAAGAGGATGCACTGCACATGGCAGAACCACTAAATCCATGCTCTATAAGTCCTGTTTGTTATATTTTGAAGGGTTATATTATGGTCATTATTTTTTGTTTCTATTTTCCAAAGGAAGGCATTTGTTACCAATGGGAGCTGAAAGGTGAGTTAAAGAGAGATTATTATGTAAGGTGAATAAAGAGAGATTACGACAATGTATACCTAAACCCTCACAGCAGCTTTTGAAGACATCTAAATACAGTTAGAATACTAAATATGTTTTCCTTTAGCAGGTTCTTATGAACAGGATAAGGAACAGCTCATGTGAATCCAAAGATTATCAGTTTTACTGTTAAAATATCAGCCTTAGATCTGCAGCCTGGGGCTGAGGCCATAGCGTGTGCCAACCAGCAAAGCTGCTCTCGATCCAAGAGTTTGCCCATTTAAAGTCCTAATCTTGAACCATTTGCACTCATTTTAAACTTCCATATATCAAAGTCATGAGGGTTTTCAGGTTGCACAGACTTAGGCTTTGATAACCTGATAAATATGCTTTTGACTACAGTCGCCGTGCTCAGAAACCACAGCTCTTCTATGTTTGTGTGGAAAGAGCCAGTCACTCTGGGTGGGGTTGGGTTTTGCACGGCACAGCTCCACCTTATATATGTTCTCTGGGTGTGCCAAAGCAGGTGGAGCTGATACGATAGCGACACCGTGGGAGGCAAACTTCACAGGTCCCAGTGCAGCCTCTAGTGCTATTCTACCTGAGGAAATAAAAGTGAAATCCTGCACTGAGCAAAAGCTTGATTCTAGCAAGTTTTATTCATACCCCTGCAATTTTAACTTGGGTGGGGAGCAACACTGTTATATGACATTGTTATATGCTGTTTCCCTGGCAATTGAAATAGCATCTCTTCCTGAGCAAGTGAAAGCAACCTGAGGAAGGGGAAAAGCTATATTAACACTTGTCTATCCATGAGAATACTACTCCCTGAAATGTCTTCTCTCAATGAACTAAATTAAGGTATAACAGAGGCAGAAGACCTAAAAAGCGAGAACACAACCACCAGCCTCCTCCTCTTTTTTAAGAGAGCTGAGATCTGACTGCTGTAGAGGCTGATGCTCCAGGAAGGTGCCACGTGCTGACCAGCCAGTCTGCCTTCTGCAAGAGGAAGCAGAAACACATGCTATAGGAAAATAAGATCCTCCTGCTTAGGATTCTTGGTGGTCCCATCTTGGGTGGCAAAATTCTTGGAGCAGAAAACTAATCTGTCAGTGCCGGCCAGAGGAAGGATTGGGCTAGTGCCTTGGTCGGGCATTTCAAGACCCCCAGATGAAAGGCACATTTGGAATGTTTGAGTAGAGATAGACATTCTTTGTAGTTTGGCCCTCAGCAGGGAAGCTGATAATGACAGCAGCACCGAGCCCAGACTCATCAAGTCTCTTCCTTAATGAGCTTTTGACAATCTATACTATCTAGTGCATCTTCATATCAAAGCAGCAGTCAGGACCCAGTCTAAGCATAAACCGCAGCTTTGTAACAGAGGACAGACTTACTAAAAAGCCTGGATTATCCAGAGGTACATGGGTTAATCCACATTTACTACCAAAGACCAAAAGGAGAGGAAATAGCCACGAAATTGCTGTCAACTGCACAAAAGAAAGAAGCAGAGCATGGAGGGCTCTGTGGGTGCTGTAGGTGGTCCAAGGCAAGTGGGACAACACCTCTATCCAGAGACAGAGATTCCAAAAGGACTTTAGAGTGGTCATTAAAGAAGCAGAAGGCAGTCGTACCCACAGCCAGCACACAGGCACTTAACACGCTGCCCCCTCCCAAGAAATATCCCAATGAGTTCATATAATGAGAACTTAAAGCAGATATTTTAAAAGACCATTTTGTTCAACCTGTATAAAAACAAGAATGTCTTGGCAAAATCAGAGAGATGTGCTCCAAAAAATTTTTTCTAATCATTAAGCTGATTGTGTGTGACACTAATGCACTAATGAAACCAGACATACAGGGCAACTATAGGTCCATATTTTATCTCAAAAAAGCTTAAGACGGATAACAAAAGGGAAAGCCTTTTCTATTTTGTTCATTATTCTTGAAGAAGTCATCCCCAGAAAAAGACTGACAACTACAAGCATCGCCAAGTGGCCATTATTCTTCATATGAGATCCTCACAATACTCCGTCTTTAGTACCAGATATAAATCATCCTCCCTTGAGGAAACAACCCAGAGTACCATAAACATATGGCCCACCACAACAAAAACTAGAAATGATATATTTTCAAACAGTATGCCTCTTTTGTAGCCAAATAGTCTGTTGATGCCCAAATTGTAGCTGTTCTATTATGGTCAATTGGTTGCTCCTGGACTGTACAATGTAAGGCTCCACCAAGAAATGTTTTAGGGTTTTTTTAATTATTGCTACAGCTCTGGCATGGTGTTTAAACAACGTTGACATTGCACAGAAAACTGCTGCTCCTCATCAGAGAGCAAAGAGTCACCGACAAAATTAATGGTCAAAAAGTATTTTAACCATCACAGATCTTCAGTGAAGAGACTTCAGCAAAATACAAGCGTTAAGAAGACAAAAGTGCATCATGTGCACATATTCGGTGATGGTCTGACTGAAAATACTCTGGGTAGAAAAGGAAATGGCAACTCCTGCCAAGAGCAAACATTTGACATCAGTGCAGATAGAGAGAAAAAGAGAAAACATTATTTGTTTTCATATTTCCCAAGAAAGACATTGAAGATGTTGTAACCTTGTTATTTATAGAGAGCCAAAGTTTCATTCTAGAATTTTAGAGAGGAACTTACTTTATTCCAAAGTGGGATTAAGTTTATAAGCTTAAGACAAGGTTTTAGTGTGTTTGTCCATTTTGGGTATAGAATAATATTTCACTTGCTGTCTTCTCTTTTTTTTTGAAAAAGGAAAATGTTCTGTTCATTTATCTGGTAAATGTTTATCAGTTCAGTGAAAAAAACCCAAACAATGGAATAAAATGGAATTAAACTTTAATATATTGCTTATCTTCGAGCATTGAAACATTTAGAAAAACAATACTCTGCATGAAAAAAAAATACAATCTCATTTTACTAACATATTTAGAAATGCAATTTCTTTGGAAGCTGTCCAAAAACTTTTTCAAAATATATTGTAAACTGCTATTTGCAAACACGAGCACTTTTTAATAACACATGCTCTACTTTGGAGAGTTAGTTCCACCAGTTTACAGAACACAGATCTGTTAGAGCGGGTCCAAAAGAGGCCATGAAGATGATCTGAGGGCTGGAGAACCTCCCATATGAGGACAGGATGAGAGAGTTGGGATTGTTTAGCCTAGAGAAAGGAAGGCTCTGGGGAGACCTTAGAGCAAGCATTCCAGCACTGAAAGGGGCTCCAGGAAAGGTGGGGAGGGGCTCTTGATCAGGATGCGCAGGGACAGGATGAGGTGTAACACTTAGAAGCTGAAAGAGGGGAGATTTAGGTTAGATATTAGGAAGAAATATTTTCCTGTGAGGGTGGTGAGGCAATGGAATAGGTTGCCCAGAGAAGTGGTGGCTGCCCCATCCCTGGAGGGGCTCAAGGCCAGGTTGGATGAGGCTTTGAGCAACCTGGTCCAGTGGGAGGTGTCCCTGCCCATGGCAGGGGTTGGAACTTGGAACCAGATGATCTTTAAGGTCCCTTCTAACCCAAACCATTCTATGATGATACGGAGCATTTTTGCCAGCTAGGACCCTAGTCTCATGAATAGTCTCTGTGGTTTTGCATTTATTTTTTTTTAATATTCAAGCTCTTCAGAAATTACTTTGAAGAGATGACTTTTCAACCTGCAATAAATTTATTGCTGATTCAAAGAAAGAGAAGTTTTTCACCCTGACCAGAGTAATTATGTTGATACTGTTACTTAAATGAGTAGAGGGCAAGTAGGTAAATTATAAATGAAGGTGGTGCAATTCTGACTGATTTCAAATCTAACGGATATGGCTCAGTAGTAACGTCCTTGAACTGTTTGCTTGACTAACCTTTTGGTTGTTGAGATCCCACAGCTGTTGCTATTTTTTTATTACGACTGCCTATGTATCAGAGATATTCTGTGAAGTGATGTGATAGAGCAACAGTGGTTACAGTGGAACAGGTGTCATAATGCTGGATCAGCTATTGCACAATGCATTAATTTGAGACACAGGCAATATTTAAAATATTCAAACCAGTTGCAGTGGTTGAAAGAGATTCTTACGGGTGTAAATTTTGGGTTTCATGCTGTTACTTTCTAGCCCAACTCAAGATCAAGGCGTCCTTCCACTAGCTCCTCAGTAAAGATGTACAAAGATGTACAAAGGGGCAGGCACCTCACCTGGCTCAAGGGGACCAGGACATCACCCACAATCAGCCCCACAGCTTTCGTCCAAATAGCTATTCCAGCACTGAGGGTGGAGTACAGGCATTTTGGATATTAGTGCCTCCAAACAGCGGATAGTGACTGTGCCTCTATGAGTAACTACACGTACTTATATTAAGAAATATCTCAATGTTACAACACATGCAATGTTTCTGAAGTTATTTAATTTCTTCACCTAATTTTAACAGGAGTGTTATTTCTGTTTATATGAAACTAAGACTTCTTTCCTGATAACTTTCCTCTCTATCTATCTTCCTCCAGGAAGTATTTATAACCCAGATCAACAGTTTGTATTCTTTATTTCTTCCCCACCTGTGGGCTGGTTCTTGCCCGTGAAGCTCTGGTGAATGAAAGAACCAAGAACAGTGAGTGCCACTACATCACAGCTCCAGACAAGCAATCTGGATGGACAAAGGAGTCCAACAAGTTGCTTCAAGGAAACTTCAGAGCACACAGAAAGCCTTCTCTATTAATGTTCTACAACAGCACATAACAAAATTGTATTTTGTGGAAGGCTTTAACGGTAATGAAAATTGAAGCAAGTATAAACCTATATATGACTTGACCAGCCCCAGGCTTTTGGAATGCCAGTTCTCACAGGAGAAAGTATCTACAAACCAATGCTGTCATCTCAGAACATGAGTTCCAGTGGGAAAAAAATGCCTCACTGCACCTACTCCAGAATGAGTAACAATTCCCACAGCACCCAATTAGGATCTCCTTGGACAAGGAAAATCAAGTGCTTTCTCTGCTAATCTTTCATCTTGCTAATCAGCTCTCAGGCTCTTAGAAGGGACTCAGTCTATGACCTTTTAAACAAGATTGAAAAAGCCAAGTACCAAAATCAGTCAGAATCTGTATCTGAAATCCTATTTTTCAGAGTAAAACAATCACTTGCTGGTTTGACAGAATGGGACACATCTTGTTAATCTTGAGGCTTTTTAGCACTTATATCCTGTTTGGCTTCTGTCCTTATGCCTATTTATTTGGGAAATTTATGGTGCAATTCCCAGAGGTTTGGATGGTGTATCGCTTACCCACTTCAATAAACAATCTGGAGTACTGTTTAAATATGGATACACTTACTAACAGCACAACCAAAGTGAACGGTTGTGCTGCTACTATGCCTTAGGAAAGCTATGCCCAAGTTAAGAAGAGTGGGAAAGGGGATCTTCTTGTGTAGACTGCCACCCAACTTTCATTAATCCACCCACATCACTGGGCGACATCACACAACTGTGATATTTACAGATTGCAAAATATTGATTCAGTTCAGCAAACAGAAATTTCCACTTAGCAATGACCTGTTAAAGCCCTGTCCTTCTGAATGAGGCCTTGCTGCTTCATCAGCAGAAACCAAATGGCGTATAATGGTTGCATCCTCATGGGTCACAGTCCTCATGGTGCAACGGCTGCCAGGTTAAGCTGGGCTGCCAAGCTTCTGCAATCCTAAAATCCATCAATATCCCCACCACTGGAATGAGGTCTGTCTGCCCTTGAACTTAAGCCTCTCTCTTAGAATCACAGATTCATTAAGATTGGAAAAGACCTCTATGATCATCCAATCCAACCATCAACACAACACCATCACGCCCACTAAACCATGTCCTGAAGCACCACATTTACATGTTTTTTGAACACCTCCAGGGATGGCATACCAACCACTTCCTTCCTTGGGCAGCCTGTTCCAATGCTTGACCACTCTTTTGGTAAAGAAATTTTTCCTAATATCCAACCTAAACTTCCCCTGGTGCAACTTGAGGCTTCTGGTTTGTGGAAGGATACTTACTGGGTTTACCATTTACTGACAGTTCTGCATTCTCCTCACTTTTTAGGTACCAAAGACAAGGCTGTTTCTGCTCAAGCAAGAATGACAATAAATGTCTCGGACTTCTCAGAGTATGTGAAATACAGCCACATAGCATGAGGCAAGCCACACCTGGCTGAACATTTCTTCAGTGTCCTAAATCTGATTTCTTGCCTAAACTCCTGTATGAAACATATCCTCTCATAAACTGGACTTGCTGCCGACAGTGAGAATGTGCGATTCCCTCTACTGAAAGAGGTGAGGGTGAGTAGCTGGGAGTCTTCTGAGTCTTTATGCTACTGCCTCATAACCCTCACCTCCAAAAAAAGAGCTGAGATGTTTCCTGTTCTATCTCTACAAAACCTCATCCACTTCCCTCTCATGTGCCAGTTAAAGGACAACCCTGTAAATCTCCTCTTCTTGTAATCGTTCAGAAATAGGTTTCACAATAGGTAACAACTTCAAGTTGCTGGATTGCCCAAGTGCCTTCGTGATGGTGTAAGAAACCATCAATGCAACGGTCCTCCGCTCCCGCAGCCACCTATGTCTTGTTCTTCAGAGACACTTTCTGTTGGGAACTTCTCATCAGTACTGGTAGCAGAGGTACTTTCAGAGCAGAAAACAGCACCAAACCAATTTGCCAGCTAACACCTTATGAACAAACTGCATGTCCACTGCCTGTTCAGCCTGTGACCAACAGCAATGGGACTTCTCTGTTTCAAGGAACACCCACAAAAATATCTTTCCTGTGACTGTAATTCCTTTACAAGCCCATCATGGCTCTCAGTACAGTGGGACCTGGTTTGTGGTCAGACACAGGCTGTTGCTAATCATCTTCAGAAGTATCACGTAGTAGCTCTGCCTAGCACCACAAGATACTTCAAGACTCCTTCCTCATATGTTACTTGATCACAGTACAACCACCCTTCTGTGCGACACAGCTTAGAATAAACCAAATGACAATTTAGGGTATGTCAAGCAAGGTACTTCCAGTAAAGATTAAATAGTAACAGTAGAATTTCTCTGAGGTATTGCTCATATACTCATCACTTCCTATTTCAGAAACATGAATGCAAATTTAACAGATGCAAAATGACTGAAGGTGTGGTGGCAGTGATGGAAGGAGAAGCTCGTCTTTTTAGAAGACGATAAAATAACCAGAAAACTCTCCCTTCGTTAACTTGTTCCCTTTCTCAGTCATAAAATGGTTTGAGTTGGAAGGGACCTTAAAGATCATCTAGTCCCAACTCCCCTGCCAGGGGCAGGGACACCTCCCATGGGATCAGGCTGCTCAAGACCCCATCCAACCTGGCCTTGAGCACCTCCAGGGATGGGGCAGCCACAGCTTCCTTGGGCAACCTGTGCCAGTGCCTCACCACCAGTATCATGAAGAATTTATTCCTAATGTCTAGTCTAAATCTTCCCCCTTCTAATTTAAAGTCATTCCCCCTCGTCCTATCACTACGTACCCTTGTAAAGCCCCCCACCAGCTCTCTTGTAGGCATCATTCATGTACTGGAAGGCTACTACAAGCTCTCCCCGGACTTCTTTTCTCCAGGCTGAATAACCCCAACTCTCTCAGTCTGTCCTCATAGCAGAGGTGCTCCAGACCTCAGATCATCTTTGTGGCCCTCCTCTGGACCTGTTCCAAGAGTTCCAGCCAGGTCGCCAAGAAGCCAAAGGGCAATGAAGAACAAATAAAGTGCATGTGTGACTACTTCAACATTTAAAACTCTCCAATACAATCATGAGAGGTAAAGCTTCAGGTCAGGGGCATGAGGTTCATATCAGAGCAATGGAGGCAAAAAAAAAGAAAATAAATAAATAAATAAATAAAATCAAACTATTTTTATAATGGTACTCGAGAAATTTATGAATGGGATTCTGTGATGTGGTTGCCCGAAATAGCAAAGTTTTGGACATGGTGACCTAGGAGTTCCTGAAAGCAGCTGGCATGGAAGATACACGCGCAGAGGGTTTCCCGCTGTTTCCTTTCTCCCTCCAACTTACAAACAAGTTTCAGCACTAATGGAGGGTACCTCAGAGAAGTAGAACATGGATAATGCCTAATCCCCCACAAACAACAGTTCTACCCATAAACCTAAACTGGAGCTTGTAAACCCCATTGGCCAAATGACTCTCTTCAACTACTTTCTTCTAGGATGCATTTTCCTGTATTTCTTTTCATTTTTCTTGAAGTCCTCCCAGCTTTAGGCTGTATGGTACATGCTTTTCTTGTAAAACAATGTTCAAAATTGGATGAAGTACTGCAGGTTAGGCTTTTCCAGCCCCGAGCAGAATTACATTTATTTATTGCATATACCAATAAGTTCCTTACAACATAAGATATTGTGGATTTATGCTTAGTTTGCGACTCTTAGACCCTTTTCTTAGGACCTCTTATTTAATCAGCTAATTATTCCTACACAGATAGGGTATTGGTTGTCATCCCAAGCCATGGGATCACAGCATTTTCCAAGAAGATAAGCAACAAGCCTGGTTTAACACTGTCAAGATTTAAGGCTTCTAGTACCAGATCCATAACTCCACAGTCACATAACAGAAAATGCTGAAGGGTAAATACAGTCACTTTACCAGCTCAAATTTCAAGAAATTTTTGGTGGGACAATTTAGCACCAGCAGGCTTTATTTTAGATCTATGATCAACTGTCCTGCCCCAGACAACCTAAAGCTGGCATAGAGGAGGAGAGCTACTGTTAACTCCTATGAACGCTTTGAGGAATTTGATAGAAACGCAAATCCTGTATGTCTATACTCAAAGTGCTTTTGAGTGACCTGATAGCACACAGATCTCATATCTAAAATTGTGGAATCAAGGCAAAAGTTTGTTTTTAAGAGAGTAAAACTTAGCTTCATAGATACTGGATGAAATTCTTCTCTGTAAACATGAGAGCACATCTGATGCAAGATCAGAAAGAGAACTTATGGTAACACATACACTAGTTATACTGAAAAACAATCAGTGCTCCAGAACAGATAATAATGAGAAATGAACACTGAGGGAAACTTTGATGTACTTCTTAGATAACTGTCGTACTTTAAAACTGGATTAAGTTCAAACATTTAAGACATCTCTGTCTAAGATCTACTTTGCAGACTGAGAATGTGTTGATGCACAACTAGATTTTAAAATAAATACATGGCAGAGCAGAACACAAACATGGATTAAAACCAAAACGACCTCCTCCAGTTAAAAACTCCACTGGTCAAACAGCTTTAAAACTATTTCTCCTTCAAGTAAGCTAAATCTAAATGCAAAATTTTACTGAGGTCATTCTTTATAATTCAGTTTACAGCCTGGACTGGCCGAGAGGCATGTTCACTCAGTGCAATTTGAGTCATGGGTACAACCCGAGACAGACTGCTAGCTCCTGCTGACCACTTGAATACCCACCCTTCTTTACAAGGAAGCTGAGAACAAACAAGAACAACTAAGGGCAAAGCACCTCAATCCTGACTGAGGGAAAACACAAACCTGTGCATATTTAAGCAGGCCTGTTGTCTTGCTGATGCTAAGTGAAGAACTCTCACCCTAAACAGGTCCAATTCATTACTGACTAACTTGTAGGACCAAGTCGAAAAGGTATTTCCAAGAGTATCAGTATTCCAGTAGTGACATGGATGAGGAATAACAACACAAACCAAACAGACAGAAATTTGGACTCGTTTAAGCATATCTAGATATACATTTGTTCTTATACTCCCTCATCTAGCAGTAAACGATTGTTCTGTAATGCCCTTCACCAGAAAGTCACCTTAAACAAAACTAAAAAAGATATCTTAAGTTCTTCTAAGACTGTTACTGAATTAAATAAGTGAACACAAAAGCCACCACAGGTAGGAAGAAAAACAATATTCCAACAGCAGTCATCAATCTCTCCACTTTACACAATAAACAATGTCCATGTGATTCACGTCATTTCCATTCCCTGCAGCCAAGCTTTGGAAAGTGGAATTTCTCACTATCATAGCGTGCCTTTGATAGTCTCAGGTGTCACAAAAAACCCGTATGATAGTCGTCAATATGCCATGAAAGTTCTGAAAATGATATTAATAACAAAAAAAAATTCCCCCACATGTCCCAGCTACGTTTCCTGCATTCTCAAGGTCAAAATTCCTATGAAAGCCCCAGCTGGGGAGCATGGAGAGCACAACTGGAACACGTCCAGGAGCTCCACAAAAAATTAACAGAAAGATTAGTTTTTAGAACACCTTATTTATAGACTATAAAATGGCATGTGCTGTCAGGATTACCCTTCATGAACAATCTGTGCCAACACCTATTGGAGTGTTTATGAGATTGGCCATTAAATTTAAACACTTGTGAGCATGGAGAAGAGCCCGTCTTGCTTGCCCATTGCCAAGAGTGGTTTTAATTACCCTGCTGAACAGAGACTAAGCAAGTGCAACAGTCTGAGGGATAAGCACAGCGCATGAGCAGACCCAGCCTTTTGAACAGGACTACTCACCTGCCCCAGGTTGTAGACATCTTCCATGAGCTAGAGCCTTTCAAAGTTATGAAAATTAACCAGGGGCTGTCATTAACACCACCAACAAGGACACTTGAACCGGGGGCACAGAGTGGAGCATCAAAGGGGAGACAGGGTGCTCTCAGTGGCAAGTATGTACGGGCTTACTGCCACCAAAATGTCCCGACACGTTTCCATCATGTTATTTTCAAAACAGCTGCTGCCCACTGGCACTGCTGAAGTGTTTAATTACATGGAGTAAGCGTTGCAAGCCCTCTGCTGCTCCTGCCTTTATGCTGAACCATCAGCACGGCCACCAAGACGGGCACCACCTCGGCCAGGTGAAAGGACGTAAACCACAGGGGTCACCTGTGAGGTGGGTCCTTCTGAAATGGAGCCTATCTCTTGACCTCGATGCCTCTCTTTGAACACAACGTTTCCGAAGCCACACAACCAAGCAGCGTACGAAATCTGAACACATACCACTAGGAACATTAGTTTAACGTGCCCTTTCCTTAAGAGGCAAAGAAATCGGCTCCCATTTTATTTCCAGGGTGCAGTAGCAGCTGGTACCAAGGAAAACAGATGAAAATACTTTTCTAAAGCCCTTTCCAAAACATTTGCATCTACGTGGTGGATGATGGACAGCGTCCACATGCTACACGATGCTGGGAGAAGACCTGGGTTTTCACATTTCAGAACCAGTCAGCAGTCAAACATTTTGCAGTGAAGGGGCAGCCTGTATTTCTTTCTATCAATTGCCTGCCTGCTGAGGCTGAGTTACACTAAGTGGGAAAAAAATAATGTTAGGGCTTAGAAATCCTACAGTTCATAACTCTTACGGTCCAAATTCGTTATCTGCACTTATAAATCTGATGAGACTGCATGCATCTTCCCCTCTTCCTTAACAAAGGGTTCCGGCATCTCATGCTGCAAATTCACAGGCAGCAATTCCTGCTCACATGGCAATTTCAGAGAAAAAACCAAAATATCAGAGTGCCTCCTATGTTTATAATTATAGCTTTAATAACATTCCACTCCCCTCCTAATTTTTCTTTCAGGCTCCCTTTTTGGCCATTTCTCAGTGCCAGCCTCTTACAGACATTTCCAAACTGTAACACATACTTTGGTGACTATCAGTTTCACTTACTCCAGACAGAGTTTAACTTGATGGTTGCTGCCTTAGGAAAAGAAAAGCTATGTTATTCCTCCATAAAGCCTTATAAAGAGGGAAAATTAAAGGATGAACTTCTTTACTGCTCTCAGAAAGGGCTTAGTATAGCAGCAGGTTTTAGACATCCATGTACACACCCATCTTTTTATTTTTATCTGGACTTCTTGATTTGGTTTAAGTTTTACATGCATCGACTAAGGAACAACAGGATCATCATCATTTTAAGCTGCAAGATTATTGCATAAGTTGGCGTGGAAAGAAATAATGCTACCAAGTCCAAGGAAAGGTGAAGGCTTTATGTCACAGACTCATAAATGATTCAGTGTTTAAGCAAGAGAATGGTGAGAACGGAGCAAAATCTCCTGAACAGCTAAAGCCAGTATTGCTGTAAAATCCCTGCTTCTAAAATTAGAGACAACAGAAAGCAAAACACTTCGATGAAAGGGCTCAGAAATGCTACAGTTACAACCCTCATGGTCCAAGTTCATAATTTCATAGATTCAGTGAGGCAAGATGGCTCTTTTTTTAAAAAAAAAAAAAAAAAGATGGCTCTTTTTTAAAAAAAAAAAGTTCCTTGATCCTATGCTGCACACCTCCGCTGCTGTAAAACGTCACTAAAATATAGAAAACAAAGTGAAATGCTTGTTTACACAAACTTTGGTGAACCAAACGATGCAAAAAGCTTATTTGATTCAAAAAGGGCTTTGATACCTGTTTTACAAAAATAGCCTCTCAAACAACACTTTACCAATCAACCTGGAACTCAGACATTTTGAGCCTGAAAGAAAATTCTTCCGAGCCAAGTCATCCTTTCTTTGCTTGGGCATAGGCTTCTTGCCCCCTTCTTGGAGGAGGCTGTGGAACATGCCTGCAGCTTGAGGGAACTCCAGTCTACAAGAACAAATTTCTGCGTCCGTCAAATGTGGCAAGTAAATATTCCAATGTCTCATTTATCAGTCATGCCACAGATGTATAACAACTCAATCTGGGTAAGATGCGAAGCTAGAAAAGACACAGCATCACCTAGATTTATCCACTTTCAAGGGCTTTAAACAAACCAAACCCTTCCTCCCAGACGCAGCCTTTCTGAGCAGCCCTCATGCTCCCGTATTGGTCCCAAGAGGACTTGAAAGTCCCAAAAGGCAGTGAGCTACTGCTCCCATATAGCTGCCTAGTTCTGCCTCCTTAATTTTCCGCTCCTTCCTGGTGCCCTCTGACCGTGAGAAGCAATGGGAGATGAGGGTACTCTTAGCCTCTCGGCACGCTCAGCCTCGGGATACATTCAGTGCTGTAAGAACATAGCGGGATACGGGGAGACAGCAAAGCACCGTCTGCCTGCATCAAACATGCTGAGGCACTTGTTAACAAACCAGCCATTTCAGTTTTGGAGACGCTGATGTATAAATCTCCTTTTGCTCACAAGCACTATTCAGATAATTGATGTGTTTAGGCATCTGATCCACCGCTGAACAGCCGTACAGTTTGGGAGTCTGCTCAGTCATTGCCAGGGAAAGCCTGGGACTCACAGGGACCTAAGGTCTGTGGTGACTTCCACCAACACCACTTTGTGCAGGAGTATTTACCACTACTCTCAAGTGCTGACTAAAGAACAACGTGCATCCAGAAAGGAAGAGGAAAAAAAAAAAAACCAAAAAAAAAACCAACTGCGTTCTTCCACATAAACCTTTGGGACAGCTTGGGAACATCATCTCTTTCCTGGAGACAGAGAACCAGTGGCTGCCAACCTCCTGGAGCTCCTTCCCAGCCCCAGGGGCACAGCACATGGTGAAGGGATGGGAGGAAAGTGCACATCTCCTACAGCCTAGGAACTAACATTCCGAAGCATCCAGCTGCTCTCTGCATCCATTGCTTCCTCCCCAAACATAACCAGCTACTTACCCCAAATCCCCAAACATAACAAATAGCTGGGGCAGTATAGTTTTTTTTTCTTGGTATGAACAAGGGAAAGCATCCCGGGGGGGGGGGGGGGGGGGGGGAAGAGGAAAGAGAGAGAACAGACAGAAAGTTAAACAATCTACCTTAAAATAAACTCTGCAGTATTTTCTGTCTCTTGTCAAAAGTTATTAGGGAATAAAAGTGACAGACTGTCTACTAAGATACATCCCACGTCTAAGTGACATACCTAAAACTTGTCAAAGACTTCCCTCTGTTGATGTGTCTGCTTATCCTTATTGCCCACACGTGTTACATCGCTGTGAATTCTTGTACAGTGGAAGCACTTGATTTATTTGTTGAAGGGAAAGAACACCTTTTACCCACCTAATTTTACTCTTCCGATGCGACAGGTCAGTTTATGTCAGTTCCTCACATAAAACAGGAAAGTCTTTGACTAAAACCAGACGCTACCTATTTATTTTTCCTTAAAAATAGAGACAATAAAACTGGCAAATGCGAACAGAAAGGGAACTGATCTCTCAAGGAACTGTAAACGGATTTTCCTTCACCGCACATTCTTCACATCAAAAAATTATTACTGGTCAGTATTAAAACCAGACAAACTACGTGATGCTTTGGTGAAGGGCAGGATAAAACAACTCATGCGGATAAGTTACAGGAATGGATAAATGACATATTGCCTCAGTCCAGACAGAAATTAGCTTTTGGGAACTTGGTGTCTGCTATTCAGCCTTCACTGAATGTTGCAAATAGAGTCTCTATAATGTATCAAATCAAAACTAAAAAATAAAAAAAAACAGACTCTGTCAACTATGGGGGTTGTTTGGAAACTGGACTTCAACCACAGCTTTGATGTGGTCGTGTACTGAGGACATTCCCATGAAGTTTTAATTCTTACTAAAGCTGCAGTAGGGTAGTGCAAGGACACCAAGAGAGTTCAGGAGAAACGTTCTGTCGTCGGGGTAATGTGGAAAGGGTTTTCTATGTGGTGGCAACATACAGTACAACCAAAACCATTCCAAGAAATAGGGAAAACATTCGCAGCTGAATATCTGTATTTTTTTCTTAGAAGAAATTTTAAATGAAAAATAAACCAAGCAAATAAAGTGAGTTACAGCTATTCAAATAGCAAACATATGGATAATTGAAAGGAGAAAAGAGCAATAGAAAGGCTTCACACTGGAAGGTGCACCTCAGGGGTGCACAAGAGTTTAAATGAGCTAAGTGACTGCGCATGTCAGAAACCTGTCTACATCAGATCAGCTTGAAAGACGGAGATAAGATAACTTTCTTCTTTTTTTTCTTTTTCTTCATCACTGAGAAACATTCAAAACTCTCTTTTCCATACTGTGATATCTATAATGCTTTGATTTTAACTTAATGCAACTTGAGTGAAGTTAAGCTGACAACAGCAAACCATTTCTTACCCAGTGCTCTGATGAATCCATAGTCTGAGGTACTGAGATACCTTGTCTTCCTAGATTATTCTTCAGAGTATCCCAACACCAAACCAACATTGCTTCAGTGGACCGCATCACCAAGTTTTAAAGTTGGTATTGAATCAACCAGAAGACAAGAGTGCCTTCAGATTCCAAAGAGAAGCCTCTGGTCTTCCCAAAGGTAGCGCAGGAGGTATTTCACAGCTAAACGCCAAGGAACTCCATGGTCACGGAGAGTTTCAGCTTTAATATGGTTTAGATTAAAGTTCTATCTGCCTCCACAACTTTGATGAAATTTTTGTTTTCTGCGTCAAGGCTGAAAGGGACGAACTAAAACAAAGAACTTGACACGTACAGTCTCCAATATACAAACAACTGAGTGTTTCCATAGAAAATTAGAGAAACTGAAGTAACTCTAAAAAAATGAATTCCTAATTTTGTAATAAAGGCCACATGTCCTCTCAAGTGAGCGCAGAACTAGCTAGAGAGACATAACTGATTAGTTTTAACCAAAAATTACTATTGATTTCACCTGCGACTACGTGCATTATTTAATTCATCTCAGGACACGTCCCTGTGTCTCCGTCCAAGTGAACTGCAGGGCTCACCTCCTTACTTAGCAGAACATTAGCAGAATTAATTATTGAGCACTTAATCAAATCCAACAGTGAATGAACTTACTCTGAAGTAGGAGTTCATGAAAAACACAAAGAAAAGCACCATCGTTGTCCAAATTTTTGTGGTTGGATTTGAATCTCTTAACTGTACTTGCTGGAACAATTTGGCGCACACACTTATTTCGTACATCAAAGCTGAGTACACTTCAACAAAGACGAAAATTAATAAAAATGCTGTTTAGAAGTTAGATATTACAAGCACCTTTTCTGAGGTTTTAATCACCATTACATCACATTCTGGATTCTGCCCTGATTTGGTAATAAACTGATAATCTGAAACTCATCTTACAAATACCACAAACCCAAAGTCAACCTTGCCTCCACTGACCATCATTATCAGCAGAAAGTCACTGAACAATTATGCTGGCATGGTAAGTTCATGTAAGGAATAGTACTTGCAAAGGTTTTCGATGTGAGCTGAAAACCCATTTAGTTAAGAATATTTTATTGTGGAAAAGGATGTGGAAAACAGAAAATAAGTTCAAATGATAAAGAGACCTGAATAGAAAAGCCGTGGTTATAAATGGAACAGTTGCTGTAAGCAGATAGTTCTGTACATCCACATCTGTTCCAGTTCAAAGCAGTTCATGTGAACCAGGGGAAGAAACTATTTTTTTCCTTTGGCTTCACTGCTGCAAACCTATCTGCATTCAGGCCAGGGCAGAGAGTAGGAAGAGGGAGAAACCACCCCCTGTGTACTGGCTTAACACAAACTTGTACAATATGAGGCTGCCACTGACATCTCTTCTTGCCTTTTCCCATTTCCCCTCCCAATATTAAACACATTTAGAAGAGAGCGACAGCATTCACAAACACTTATAGCAATAAAATTGTTTGGTTTTGCTAAAACCAAGGCATCTGTAGCTTAACAAAAACCTTAGTTCTGTTCCTCTGCTCACAGATAACTTGTTTCACAACTGTCCCTTCTGAGGCCACTTCGATGCCAACGTGGGAAATGCAGGCAGAACAGCCAAACAGGGGAATAAATACATAAAAATGATGAGAGAGACTCCTTTAGGTTCCAGAGGAGCTCAGTTTTCCTGCCTGGGGACAGCCGAAACACCTTCCCTACCCAGTTCAGTCTCTGCTTCTGTAATACCCTCTTTTCTCCTCCTTTTGTATCTTAAACATAAATTTTTAAAACAGAGTGAAAAAGAAAGCAGCTGCACAAAGGACACAGTACAAAGAAAAGAAGGGCAAAGGTATCAAACTTGGGAAAGGGTAAAAGTTGAAATTAGCTCCCTGTTTCGGTCTGACAGCAACTCCAAACTGTTTTTACAGGGACATTCCCCTGTAAAAATCTGTTTAGGAGAAATCTTTATTTTCCTAGTTATATTATTAAATGACAGCACATCAGCACCCTTCATGCAGTGCATGAGGTTTAAATGTTTAGGTTTTTTAACATCAGGCAGCTCATGCTAAGGCTGAAATATGTTTGCTAGACTTCTTGATTTTATTTGCCGCCTGCAAAACGTGAAAGCTTCCCGCAACCGAGCCTCTCCGGGCAACTGCTGCTATTGATTGACAACATGCTTGAGTCAGTCAATACAGAGTAATTGCTGGACTGAAATCAATCGCAGGCTCTCAGGAACTGCTTTGACTGGATTTTACCTGCAAGATTTAGTGCCATGACTGGTGAGATGCTGAACTCCTCAACTACCATTAGACATGTGCCTCACTTGGATGGCAAAATCACCACTGAATTCCATAGCGGAGTTCATGAGAGCGTACCTGAAATGATTCTCCACTTTGACTAAATAGTTCTTAAAACCCCTTAAATAAACACAAAAATAAAGGATCAGGACTGTATTATGAAATACTGGTCACATTTGGTGGAGAAAATGCTGCGCAGGGTGGGAAGCGTGCTGCAGATTTCCCTTGAAAACTCAGAGGAATGGAAGCTGGTGGGATATACTGGAGGGGCTCATGCTCAGTTGCCCACTTCCCACCAAAACCAGGGCTATTTGCATGCCTAAGTGATTTACTGGATGAGGGCCAGAGGGCACAGCAAATGCAGGATACAGCCCTGATGAGCTATTTTGAGAAAATACACGAAAGAGACAGAGAAAAAGAGAGGCTTTCATTAATTTATATTATCGAGACAACAAAGGTCTTGTTTTGGAAACAACAATCTGGCTCTTTTAACTGAAAGCCTGTGAGCAAGATGGTACAAGGAGAAAGTTTAAAAAAATCAAATTAATTTATCTGCCATTTAGAAACTATTAGCTTTAGAAGGCTTAGATTTGGGTTCTATGCCAGGGGTATGTAGCAAGGTTTAAAAATCTAACCCAAAACTTTTTTGCATTACCACTGGTTATTAATATGCAGTCTTTAGGTTTTATTATCCAACTACTCAGTTATAGTCCGATGGACTTAAACAGTTGGAATTAATTAAAAATGCCTTCTTGCAAGACACAGAACAAGTCAGTACAGCAGCATAAGAACGGTAGCAGTAAGCGCAATTCCTCTTGCCGACAATGACCTGTCACTACTCAGCCTGTTTGAGAGATCAGATTCCTTCTCAAATGAAAACAATCAGTTGCAATTAAAAAAAAAAAAAAATCAGTTATTTAAAAAAAAATCAGCTATCTGGTCCCTTCCAACCCTAATTATTCTACAATTCCGTTTCCTTTAGACAAGATTTTCCAGTGTGATGACACTCAGCAGCCCTCTGCAAAGAAAACAGCAGAGTGAATAAGCACAGCCCAATAGTCTAAACTCCATTTCTCAACTAAGGAGTGTCTAGAACAATTTTATCCTGTTTAATTTGAAGTAGACAGACATTGCTCCACTTCTTCCACTCTCACCTACACAATGCACATGGTGGTGTTCTATACAAGTATTATTTCTCTGAGCCGAATCCATTTCAAATGAACTAAAATGACAGTTCTTGTTTTCTGTTACCTGCCAAACCCATAAATTCAACATCCTCACTCCTGCCATATAACAAACGTTCTGTGACAGCAGATAAATGCAATGCAAAAGGAGCTGAGGGGCTCTCCCAACAGCTCACTAAAGTTTATGAAAGCCCTTAAGATCCAGAAATACTTTGCACTTCTAAAGCATGTAACAAGAGGACTAGGACACAATTTCTCCATTCAACCACTGCCTCTCAGCCTTGCCTCCTACCACGTGCACTAAACGAGGATCGCCTCTACGTCCTCAGGTAGAGCTGTTCATAACCAGGATCTGTTCCTTTTTTGAGAGCCGAATCATCATCTTATATCTCACGGCACATGAAGTAAAATATTTCTGCAAAATAACTGAATTAGAAATACAAATCTGCAGCACAGAAAAAGTTGTCTCTGCTAGCTGATGTACGCTCTCAAAATGCACCTTAGGCTGTTCTTTGATGCCTTTTAGATGGTCTCAGCCATCTGCCAAAGGGATTATTGACAGCAATTGTAAAGATGAAGCAGCACTTCAAATCTATGCCCCTGTCGATGCCAACACTAACCCCTCAAAGACTGTTCACAGACAAATTGACGGAGCCTGCAAACACAACCCTATAGTACAGTGCTGATACCCACATCTCCTGAAAGCTGTGACCTCACATCATCCTATTCTGGACTAAATACTGCTGCTGTCTACTTATAGAAGATTCGCATTTAACTCAAAGGAACTGCAGACATAGATCCAGGGGGGAAGAGTATTGGTTTTTGAAGTTCTGGTTCCTTTTAATTAACTCTACAGTTAAAAGTGAAGCACATAAAACTTTTGCAATGCCCTACACAGCAGTTCCCAGAGAAGTAGTTGCTTTCACCGCCCAAGCCAACAGCAAGAATAGCAAAGGACGAAGCTAAGCAAGTGTGGTTACTAATGGGAAGGAAGCAAAGCTACCCATAAGAAGCCAAACAGACACTGTGCACACAAAAATGTGAAAAATGTGTGTATTGGCAACATCAGAAAAGATATATGGCTAGTGTGTGTGTGAGGGGAAATCTTATGTTATCTTCCCCTACATACAAGGTCAAATGATAAATCCCAAGATACTGCACAGGCTTTTAGTAGAGCTGAACTGAATTTAATCATTTCAAATGAAAGATAAGGATTACTCACTTCATGCCCTCTATACAATCAGTCATGCTGATAAAAAACCCTGGAATATGTTGACACCCACTCTGCATTATTCTGTTTGCTAGCAAGGCCGCTTCTCCTCTGGGACACAAAGTCTGTCCTCTTAGCCAGACCTGCGTACACAGAGCTCCAGACAGCACAAATTCATGTTGTCCAGTACACCTTATAAGGTGTCTTTCCTATTTAACATACAGTATAACATACAAACGTGCTGCTTAGCAATAAAGAGAGATACTCCTAAGATATTTTCTGGGAAGGGAAATGCTTAACGTGTTTTGTGTCAGATACTTCACACTTGTAATGAGTAAACAAAATTAGTGCATGTTATGCTACTGCTGTACAGGGCAGCCTTACATTTTAGTAGGCAACCACTACAAAAAGAAAACCATTTACTAGAAACCCCAAATAACACTAATTTATTTTCAGATCTGTTTGACCTAACTTTATAATTGGTTTGGGGCATACTATCAGCAGCATGGAGAATTCACTACATAGCCTAGTGGATTATAGTTGTTAAAGTATATTGCCTGAGCTAAATAAATGAAAGTAACTTGCTTTGAACATTGGCCTGATCAACCTTAGGAGCACTGCAAGAGGAACAATTAACCAGAATGTCACTTGGGTTCTATTATGTTAATGATAAAGCAGCCTTAAAAATGCGCTTTTGAAAAAAAGAAATTAAAAAAAAAATATTTTTTAACTCTTTGCACAGAGGTGCAAGGTCTTACCACTTGAAAGAAGATGCAGAAAGTGACAACAGGGAGCTTTTCACTCCTGCGTTGCCTGTTTTGCATGCGAGACCCCAGAGGCACAACCCCAGAGCCAGCCCTTTCCCTGCACAAGCCCCACGCTGCAACTCCTGCACCTGGCTACAAACCTGGAAAAAGCCTGGCTTCACATCCTTACTTTGTGACTCAGCCTCATTTCTGTTTATACTCTTGTGAGCTGAAGAATGACGATGACTAGTAGCTATATAGATAAATAAAGTATATTAAGTCACAGGAAGTAAAAAGGGAAAAACATTAATTTATTTTTAGAAACCTGTTCTCGCCATTCATCAGAAAAAAGGACATTGAAAAGTATGCAGCAAGATACAAGCATCTGGATGAGGTTTGCTGACCACATACCAACACTCAGACTACACAAAGAGAACCATTTTCCTTCTTTAAACCAGTCTCAGACTCGGTGCCAGGAACACAGACAATAATGTAGTAGTTTCCACTAGTGAGCCTGGGGAAAGGGAGCTTTCACCGCATGCTACAGCTGCTTCAACATAGTCTGTTTAGCTTTATCCTTTCACGGATCTTACAACTGAAACCTCTGTTCAGATACATCACGGTACCAGCCAGTACATCCCAAACTGTTACAAACATCTTCCATCAACACTGCCCACATCAGGTTAAATACAAAACAAAAAGGACTCAAGGTCAGCTTCTGCGTATACAAAGACCATGTCAATGCTGACCAAAGACAAACAGGTGATTTGATATGGAATTGGATGCTCAGCTCCCCAAAACATCGCAGCAAATGCTGTACACCCACACATCCCTTCTTTTTCCTCCTGCTGCTGGCTTGCCAAAATACCACGCGTTCATCGGTAGAAAACCTTTTCGGGACAATAGCTCCACAACACACTGAGATGAATTTAATGGTATTTGCATAAAAGCTTCCATCTTTTTGCAGCCTGCAGTAGATTTCTTCTGGGCAATCATACCACAAGCATAAAGTCATGCCATATTTTGAATCTTTGCCTGCCAAAATCCGGGAAGAATTGCAAAGCATGTTCATTGACATATCTTGCGGTGCCTCGCCAGCCACGATGCTATAGTACAAATGATCAGACATAAATACAGAATAGGTTTTTCTTTGACTGTTAACGCTGCACTGGACGTGTTTCTGCCACTTTCCTTACTTCAAAGCAGTAAAACCCTCAAACTCTGAGCAATGCTTAGCCCTGAAACTCCCACCTTGGCTCTTGCTCCTCTTCTTAAGAAGAATTATAAACCTCCCACAATATCATGTCAAAAAGAAGAACTTTAAAATGTATTCAGAGGATTCTGTTCATTATTTTTACCTTTATGATGTCACCGAGGTCAGCACCTGCTTTCTTTTCCTGAACTTGCACTGGAAATGTAATTTAGTTGCCAAACTTTTTGACTAATGGAGTCCTGTGAAATGTGTTTCGCCTGCCCTGGGTAAAATTTTTTGTAGTGAACCTTACTTATCACCACAGAGATCCCTACTGCATGTTCCAAGTTTGTTCTGCAAGCAGGGTATCAGCTGACATCAATGAAGATGTACAAGAAGAAACAAATATTTGTAATGTGTTTAGAAATAAAGGTTTTTCTCATTTTTAGTACATACTCCTCCAGTTTCTCTCTACACAAGATACAAATAGAGGGAGAGATAAAACAGTAGGACTGTGAGCCAGAAATACATAAATTGTAATCACGGATGTCATGATGTAAGTTATTTGTAAGATGTAAAAAGAGTAGTTAATGCCTGCAAATCGCTTAGCCCATTCATAACAGATTTCAGATTTTAAAACACCCTTGGAGCACTTACAGTCGTGTGCAGAAAGTCATCGGTGTTCTTTCAGTTTAAAACCAACAACAATAAAAAAAAGGTTCTGTTTTTCAGAGCTGCAGCCTGAAAGGACATTGCAGTGATTATATAGATTATTAATACACCACTCACAGGAATAAGAATGTACATCCAGGTCCTAGCACAGATACAGAGCTGCCAAGAACAAATCAGATATGCAGATAAAGTAAGCAGGCAAAGTAACTACAGAGGAATGGCACTGGATCTAGCGTTTCTACTATCTTTTTATCAGCTCAAATCTGGAAATAGCTGCGGTAGTGGCTGGAAGGATGGACTGCCAGGGGAAGGTTCAAAGATGCGAACTGTGGGAGTCTGAAGAAGAGAAAGAAAACACTGGCATGCGGGCCAGCCGCAGAGGAGAGGCAGGGACAAGGCACAGGAAACAACAGAGCACGTTGAAACGGCAGAACACGCAGCGCAGCACAAAGAAACAGAACAAACGAGAAGCTAAGATGTACGCGGGGACACGGGTCAGCTGGCTGCAGACGAAGGCTAAAGGATGCAGCGAGGTTGGGGGGCAGGGAGGAGGGCTGGCCCTCCCACCGGGATGTAGTACTACTTTCAGAAATAGAGGGATGAGGCACACAAATCAAAGGCTAAACCAAATAAATAACAAATCTATTTCCCTTGAGGGCACGTGGGATAGCCTGCGAAGCAGCGGTGGTGACTAATGCAGCCCAGCACGAGGAGCTTGGCTTCCTGTGCGTTCGGAGCTTCCCAAGCAAGGCAGCCACTTGTGGTTGTTTCTAAAAGCCTATATTTACCATAAACTACCTCGCAGCAATGATGGAGACGTCACTATCTTTTCACTCTTCAAAGTACCGGAAAAAAGTTGAGCACTGTTACATTACTTAGATCCAGCGGTTGGTAAAAGATGACTTAGCACCACTGAAAATAACACTGTGATAGAGTCCCAGCAAGGCACGGAGGCTGCCAACTCTGGAAAATCTGTCATTTGTAAAACCCCTCTTGGGGTTTGCACCTACAATAAAACTCCAAGTCCTGCCATAACGTCAAGTTTGGCAGCAAACATGAGAGGTCAGGAAGGTGAACGGTCCCATCCACGCGTTGTCCCCAGCTAAACTGCTTTTGTAGTCTCTGAAAGCAAGGAGAACTATTTCACGCCGGTATCACTAACTTGGCTTATATTATTAAGTATGAACATGTGTGCAGAAATACTTTGTTAGAACCCCTGGAAGTGCTCCGAAGAAGTAAAAGAAGCAGTGATTTGCATTCACGGAGCTCATCAGTCTAATGGTTTACCTATACAGTGACCCAACGCCTCTATGTGAAATGGATGTCTGATAATATGAGTACTTCAAACTCATCATCATCGTGGTGGAAAGCAATGCCAAGGACTTTGGACAGGGCTCCGCTCAAGCCTGCTCAGTGAAAAGCACGCATACAATTCCTCCCTGTGTTGACCGCCCTCTGCAGCAAATGAGGATATAGCAGTGGATTCAGCTTTTTGACAGCACAGCGCAAAGATCTGCAAGTTTTTGACAATACAGAGCAGGATGCCGAGCTCTGTAGAGAGGCTAATGGGATCCCTTTCCTGAGGAGTCCCAAACCTTGCTGTACAGTGTGATACAGCCATGTATTTAGCACCAAGCTCTCAGTGGGAACAGCTTCTCCCCTCTTTGATTCCTGGAGAAGTCTCTGGTCAGGAGTGTATCAAAGGGAGCTTACTGAGCTGTGCAAGATGCCAAGCATCATCCAGCGTATGCTAAGTATCCCCACTAACTTAGCATTCATCAGCCTTTTGTGCAGTGAAGTCCTGAAGTTTGTCATGCCTGTAAGGGTCCCTTCCCTTCCTTTCCCCTAAAGTGATCCTAATTTAAAGCGAGCCTTATTTTCCAACCACAGCACATCCCCAAGCATTTCCTTTTCTCAAAATCTCCAGAATCCAAAGGATGTAATTAAAGTCAAAAGGGGCATTTTTCCCTTCCTGATGCAAATAAATACTGCTGCTTCCCAGGATTACTCTCTTGCCTTCTGTTTTGGCATGCTACTTTTACCCCATATTTCATGTCACACCCGTACATCTGCAGTGTGTAACCATAGAGCTACGTGTACCTTCTCAACTCATCCACCACATTGGACTCCGCAATGCCCCGTTTCCCACCACCTCACTGCTCCTCAAGAGCTCTCGGTGAATGACAAACTGCCCTGCTTGCTGTCAGTCTACAAGCCTGCAGCCCAGCACAAAGCCAGAGCCGCTGCTTTGGCTGCATATGTGCTCATCCCCAGAAATTAATAAGTTATTATTAACTTAATATTTTAATTTGTAGTAATGTGCATGACTGCGTGTTACAGAGCTGGAAAAGAAGTCCTAATTAAATCAATATAGCTATTAGCTCCTTGTCATCTCTGATTAATTATTAGCTTAATATGCTTCATCATTTTCACTATTAACTGAAATAGCTGCAGTGCTACCATGGGGAGCAGGGTAATGCATACAAGAAACCTACAGAGCCGTGCTGGAAGTCCCAGCTCCATACTGAATAATGTCTTTCAGAGAACAAAGGGTAAACATTTCATTTTCTGTGGTGATAGTATATTTACATTTAAGTTGATAACAAAAAGTCTCACGGTTTTCAAAGGGGTCAGATGTTTCCTCAGAGAATTTTTGATTCCCAAAATCTAAGGGGTAAAGACTTGATCCCTAATCCTGTGCTCAGTCTTCAGCACTTGTCCCAGTGCCTCTAAGCCTTTCTCTGAAGCAACAGGATATCACCACGGTCCTTTCAGAAGCCAACGCGCCAGTATCTGTCCCCAGAGCCCACCCCAATCCCGACCCTTACCCTGTCTTCATTAGATGCACTCGTTATCCCAGAACACAAGGAAGAAATAAAATAAGCTGGTAGCTATCAGCTGTGATGTCTGGGTCCTGAGGGCACAGATGCAGCTGAGGACATCCATCCTTTAATGCACCAAAAGAGCCAAGAATAATGTTCTGAGGTCACTTTTTTCCTTGCTAGCAAAAAGTAAAACAGTACTTTGGATGTAGGTAACTGATAGCATTTACTCAGAGCTAAAGGGAATATAGATTCTCTTTCGTTTTCCCATCTTCTATCATCCTCTCACCGATCCTAAGTTTTCCCTAACTCCTTGCAACAAGCAAATTTCTTTAGCTCACTGCGGGAGGTTTTTCTGAGTATAAAGACCACGTAAAACAATCGAGCACAGATCTCCACATGCCTCTCCAGCAACAAATGCAAGAGTTATCAAAGCATTATATAGGATTTACACTGCAATACATGGATCTGCTATGCAATTAGGCAGGAATTTCATCTTATAAACAGCTTTTACAAACAAGCTCTTTTGGATAGGTTATCAATAGGAATACAAACACGCACTTCTGAGAATAAAACTGATCCTTGAACTCATTAATGAAGTTGATACACAGTGTTCATGCTGCTAACGCGCGATTCAGTAAATTAAATAGAAAAATGTCTCTGTGAAATATTATGTAAAGTTTCTCTGAGATAAAGAGCCACTCAAACAATCTCTCCAGAGTCTCACTCTATCGCTGTGATTACCTCATGATAAATTGCCACCTGCCCCATGAGTAATAGTAGAACTTTCTAGCGCTATTTTATCATTTAGTCATCTTACCGATAACTCTGTTAATGGGCTGTGATTACACTTCAGCTTCCCATGCTTTACTTGCTTTCCATTTCAGTTTTGAAGAGTTCTTGCTCCTTATTTTAATAAAGAACTTAATGTGGGGCAATTGGTGGCATACAGAAACCCTGTGCCCCAGTATTTAGATAAAAAGCCCAGCTGGTTTGTGTCAGATATTAAAGAAAGAGTTTTCTTTTTATTCTGAGCTAGCCTACGATTTGATGAGCACAGAGCATTTCTTTTAGTAATGGGCTGAACTCCAGTAAAATATTTGGCCATTTAATGAGTAGACTCTAGGATAATGGTTTTCGTGGGAATCCAAAAAGAGGGAGTAAAGAAAAGAGCTCCCCATGCTATTCTTAGCAGCAAACAGTTAGATTTGGAATTTTGATTGTAAAGCATGGAATTTCTAAATGGTGCCATGCTAAATTTACTTCATTTGTATACAATTCAGCTGGATAATCAAGTGTGTCCCTGTATGTTCCTGGTTAGCATCTCAGCTCTAGTTTTATTGTCTCTAAACTGGTAGAAAAATGCACTCAGTAAATAGTGCTTGTAAAATTTGTGCTCCAGTGCGTGCGTGTGAAGGTTTTATATACACAGCGCGTGTGCATGAAGGTTTTATATAAATGCCTATGTGGGTGCACATGCACTCAGGCACCAAGCTGTGATTTATTTCTAGAGGGAAGCCAAGGAAATTCCCACCCCCTACCATTTAAACGATCTGCTCTTTGGCTTCAAGCATTCTGTAATTTCTCAGCCAAGGAATGTATTTTCCCCTTCCAATATATATAATTTATTTTACTGCACACATTAGTTAATGATACAGAGGTACATGATCTAGCCAGCTCTGTAAAAAAATCACTGACAATCTGAGACAGCCTAATTTCATTTTGGAACACCTCTGTTTTGTTCCTGCTTATCTGCCGTGGCACAGAGTGAATTAACAGCAATCATCAACTCAAGGATTCGTCCCATCGATAGCTCTCATCGTTAGATCGGCTCCCTGATATTAGATGGGCTTTTAATTACTACATTAATGTAGGTAAAAAGGACTTTACACACATTTTGTGCGGCTGGGAGGGAAGATGGGACAGGGCTCGCGCTGGTGCTTCGTGGTTATCTGTGGATTTTTGAAAGCAGTTGATGAAACGCTAATGAGAGCCGGAGAATCAATCGTTTGGGTTGGGTAGGACCTTAAAGACCATCTAATTCCAACCCCCCCCCCTTGCCATCCACAGGGACATCCCACTGGAGCAGGCTGCCCTGATTAAGGAGTTATTAAAAATAAGCCCTTTTGGAGGCAGAGCCCGCTTCCCAGCCGGCAAGGAGCGCTCCCCATCCCCATTCCCATCCCCATCCCCATTCCCATCCCCATCCCCATCCCACTTACGCGGTCCCCAGGGCGCTGCAGCCGGCAGCCTGCGCAGGTGGATCTCATCCTTCTCCATCTCCTCCCCCGAGCCCCGCAGCCTCCGCCGCCACTTGGTACCAAACTGAACTTGCCACGATCCCCGCTCCTCCTCTTCCTCCACCCTTTCCACCCCCCTTTTTTTTTTTTCCCAGGCCGGGGAGGGCGCTTTCCTCGGAGCGGAGCCCTCTCAGCGCGGCCGCCCCCCCCCCCCCCTCCCCGCCCCGTCCCCGCCCGCTGCGCGGAGCTGCGCGTCGCTCCGCGGCCCCCGGGCTGCGCTGACCTTGGGCTGGGGAGCGACGGCGGCAGCTGCCGGGGGTGGAACGGGGTGGGAAGGACAGACGGGCAGCTCGCCCGCGAAAGGTCAGCGTGCCCTGCGCACCCGCGGAGGGCACCGCGAAATCAAGCTGGTTTAACCGTTTCCCCCCCCCCCCCTCCTCCGCCTTCCCCTCTCAGTTTCATGTGGTTTGTTATCTCGGAGCGGTTGGGGTTGGAAAGGAACTTAAAGCCCAGCCGGTTCCAACCCCGCTGCCTGTCCCACCAGACCAGGCTGCTCCAAAGCCTCATCCAACCTCACCTAGAGCCCCTCCAGGGATGGGGCAGCCACGGCTTTCGATATCCTATTTGATAGGAATGGTTGGACTCGATGATCCGGTGGGTCTCTTCCAACCTGGTGATTCTATGAACTACCCTGGGCAACCACCTTGTCACAGAATCACAGAATGACCAGGTTGGAAGAGACCCACTGGATCGTCGAGTCCAACCATTCCCACCAATCCCTAAATCATGCCCCTAAGTACCTCATCCACCCTCACCTTAAACACCTCCAGGGATGGTGACTCAATCACCTGCCTGGGCAGACCGTTCCAATGCCTAACCACCCTCTCCGTGAAGAATTTTTTCCTAATCTCAAGCCTAAATCTCCCCTGGCGGAGCTTGAGGCCATTCCCTCTCGTCCTGTCCCCTGTCACTTGGGAGAAGAGCCCAGCTCCCTCCTCTCCACAACCTCCCTTCAGGTAGTTGTAGAGAGCAATGAGGTCTCCCCTCAGCCTCCTCTTCTCCAGGCTAAACACCCCCAGCTCTCTCAGCTGCTCCTCATAAGGCCTGTTCTCCAGCCCCTTCACCAGCTTTGTTGCTCTTCTCTGCACTCGCTCCAGAGCCACAACATCCTTCTTGTGGTGAGGGGCCCAGAACTGAACACAGGACTCGAGGAGCGGTCTCACCAGTGCCGAGTACAGAGGGAGAATAACCTCCCTGGACCTGCTGGTCACGCCGTTCCTGATACAAGCCAAGATGCCACTGGCCTTCTTGGCCACCTGGGCACACTGCTGGCTCATGTTCAGTCGCTGTCAACCAGCACCCCCAGGTCCTTCTCCTCCTGGCAGCTTTCCAGCCAGGCTTCTCCTAGTCTGTAGCTGCACAGGGTTGTTGTGCCCCAAGTGCAGGACTCGGCATTTGGCCTTGTTAAACCTCATGCAGTTGAGGTTTTGTCGTGAAGAATTTCTTCCTAATGCTCAGCCTAAATGTTCCCCTCTCCAATCTAAAGCCATCACTACGTGCCCGCGTGAAATGTCCCTCACCAGCTGTCTTGGAGTCCCTTTCAGTACTGGAGGCTGCCCACTCCCTGGAGTGTTATGTCCTGTTCTAGAATCCTCAGCATAAGAAAATAGTTCTGTTAGAGCAAGTCCAGAGGAGGCTACAAAGATGATCTGAGGGCTGGAGCACCTCCCATAGGAGGACAGGCTGAGAGAGTCGGGCTCGTTCAGCCTGGAGAAGAGAAGGCTCCGAGGAGACCTTATAGCGACCTTCTAGTACCTGAAAGGGGTACAAGAAAGCTGGGGAGGGACTGTTCACAAGGGCTCGTAGTGATAGAACGAGGGGCAATGGGTATAAACTGGAGAGGGGCAGAGTTAGACTACTCATAAGAAATAATTTCTTCACTATGAGTGGTGAGGCCCTGGCACAGTTTGCCCAGAGAAGTTGTGGCTGCCCCATCTGGAGGCATCCAAGGCCAGGTTGGATGGGGCCTTGGACAGCCTGATGTAGTGGGAGGTGTCCCTGCCCATGGCAGGGGGGGTTGGAACTGCATGATCTTTAAGATCCCTTCCAACCCAAACTGTTCTATGATTCTCCGATTCTCTTCTCCAGGCTGAACAACCCCAACTCTCTCAGCCTGTCCTCATAGCAGGGCTGCTCCAGCCCTCAGATCATCTTTGTAGTCCTCCAACCTGTTCCAACAGCTCCATATTCTTCTTATGTTGGAGATTCCAGAAGCAGACACTGGACTCCAGCTGGGGTCTCAAGAGAGCGGAGCAGAGGGGCAGAATCACCTCCCTCATCCTGCTGGCTATGCCTCTTTCGATGCAACCCAGGATACAGGTGGCAATGGATGTTTAAGCTCCCCACGCCTTTCAGGTTAACGAAAAAAGGAAGAAATAAAGAAAAAAGCACGTCTTGGTCTGCTACCAAAACGAAGCCACCACTTGTCTCACCTGGGGCCACGTTTGCCTCCATCCACACTGACACAGTCCTGTCTCCAGCTGCCTCCCCTCCCCAGGTCTCGTCCAGGAGGGATGCTTGGAGCATCCTAGGACACCTCAACAAACCTGAGCCCTCTCAGAATGCCAACAGGTTACCTTTTAATAAGTTTTTTTGAAAGAATGCGAGGCCTGGAATAGCCGCCACTTACTTTTTACACCTCCAGCTGGATGGCTACAGTATTTGCACATGATTTTGAACAAGATTCCAGGCTTATTTCTTTCCATGGGCTTAAACCCTTCTTCACTTCTCCACGGGGAATCCCTGGTCTTCTCCGAGCCTGCTACTTGATCCTGTCCTGCAGAAACCCACTTTAGCAAAACTGACACAGATTTCTTTGCACTGTTCTCTGACTGCTGTCTCTTTTTTTTTTTTTTTTTTTTTTTTAAATCTCAGACAGGCACTTAACCCTCAAAAAAAAATGCAAAGGCAGAAGCGCACAAGGGCTTAACCCTCAAAACTGCAAAGGCAGAAGTGCACAAGGGCTTAACCCTCAAAACTGCAAAGGCAGAAGTGCACAAGGGCTCTGCCAGAAGCAAACAGGCTCAGCAGGCTTCCCGACTTCTGGCAGGCAGCCTCCAAACACCCTGCAATCGCTGTAGAAGCATTTCCATGATTCTGCTCTTCCCGATCCCCTGGCACCCACAAAACAGACATCGTCCTGCATGGGTCACGGTCTCAACCCTCCTTTGTTACCAAAAAGGTTGTGAGTTACAGCTCGAGTAGCTCCATGAGGGTGTATTTTCACAATTGCAAAGGTATCTTTCCTGGGTTGGTTGGGGATTTGACACAAAGGATAGAAACCACGTTAAGGGTTAAACAAGGGAATTCACATGTATGGACTTTTCCTTCATGGAATATAATCCCTAGAGGTGTTGAAAAAACATTGTGGTGCTTGTAGGCTACATTTTGTATCTTTTTACTCCTTTTTAACTTCTATGGGTTTTTTTTGAGACAGTATGGATTTCTACTTTTTTAAAATGCACATTATTTAGTTTATTATTAGCAGAAGAGCGGGCAAGTACATTGTGCTGAACTGAAGCCTCACTTGCCAGCTTGCTCAACCAGAGATCAAAGGCACTTGGGAGCAGTTGAGTTTTTTGTTGTTGTTTTTTTTTTTTTCCTATGCCTAAAATTAATTTATTTTGGATGGGGATTTGCAACAGAACCAAACCTGGGCATAAGACCAACATATATATTTGTTTTATGAACGTGAAACACAGAAATCTGGAAATAATGCTGGATTCCAGTATCCTATCTCCTAATGACCACAAGTTCCGTGAGTGACTGCTGACTACAGCTGGGGTGGGAACACAGCCCAGGCGTACGCGTGTACAGGGCAGGCACAGCGTGTGCCTTCCTCAGAGAGGTACCTTTTCTGCAGGTAATTCTCCACTGAGAGCCCAGCCAGAGGCAGGCCAGCTGATCGATGACATAATTTTGTAACAAGCTTTAGGAAGTTTTAGTCTGACAAGCAGGCTTTAAAATTTAAGCTTGCATTCCGGCCCTGCACATGGAAAACAATAAAAACAAAGCTAACGTTACCACCTCATTCCAGGGGTTTAAGTGTTAATGGGAAATCATTTATTTTTAAAGGGTCCTGAAAATCAAAGTACATTAATCACCTAGTATTATTTTAGAAGGTCCTGGGCTGACACGGCCCAGATTTAAGTAAAAATGGAAAAATCCTGGTGTGCTGGGGAAGCTGTGCTCCACCCAGTAGTACCAAGAGGCAGGACAAGAAGTTTCCTTCAGGCTTGCCTAGAGAAGCTCTAGCAGATCCCACAGCTGCTTTGGGGAAGCCCATTGTTGGGGAGAGCTGCAACGATAACGGGAAAATCATTAATCTGGATGGAGTCTGTGGGACCTGCACCACTCTGTGCAGCTTCTGCTTACTGCTTCGTTTACCTGTGAACGCTCCCTGAGCTCCTGCCTGTGCATGTGTACAGACTTCATAATTAGACTGACATGAAACGCTGGACCACTGGCGCATCTGAAGTGACAGGACCGAGCAGTGGGACTGCTCAGACTCCAGCCGTGCACGAGAGTCGAGGAAATATGATTTGTCTTTTCAAGCGCCACATGAGCTAAAATAGACTGTTGAGTTGATAGGAAACAGAGACTCCAGCTACAGTTTTCTTCCTTAGCGTGTGATAAAGCCAATGTGCCATCTCAACAAATACTTGTGAGAGGAATGGTGAAGGGATGGAGAATCTGCTGTCTATGCAATAAAACAAAAATGCTTTCTTAACAATTAGGAAGAAGACAGGGCTGCTTGGCATCAACACCTCTAGTAAGTGCGCTTGCTGGAAATATTTACAGTCTGCTCCAGCAAAAATGCATTGTGTATCTTTATAACAATAATAATGCAGTTTCTCAGCTGCTGTGATTTACAGCTCAGTGCCAACCCCACCATCCCAAATGGCAAACCAAACAAACCAGCCCACCGACCGCCTTGCAGTTGCTTCTGAACTATCTTTATGAACTCTTCTACACTTTTGCGGGGCATGCAGCGAAGGCAGGGAAACGCTCCAGCTCTGCATTCAGCTTGGGGCATCCAGAGATAAGAGCCCACATCCCTGGCAGCCACCCGAAATGACATGAACGCAGTCACATGGTGGGGAAACAAACCCTGGCTGTGGCTATGACAGCAGCGTATTTATTCCCTGTCTCCTTGCCTTCCACACTGCATGTGGCACACTCCTTAGCTGTCATTGCCACACACACAAAAATAATTAATGGGTATGTGGTATATGAGGTAGAGAATCAGATTCCAGAGCCCTAAAGTCACAGGCAGAGTGGGGAAATACGAACAAGGAATGGCAAGTCACAATATAAAAATTAAGGTGTACTAAGAGAACTTGGCAGGTGATGAGATTAAAATAATCAGGAAAAGACATTTTCCACATAATATAGTGAAACCATGAGTTTACTATTATTATATCACAGTAAATATTGAAAGCTATGGATATGAAACGTTACATTTTCATGTGATACAAGTGAAATCAGAAGCATAACTTTCTTTAAAACAGGGTGAGAAACATCTATGAAAAATAGGGCAAATTATGTCTACTGTACCAAGTAGTCCAACTATAACTTTCAGCTCCGTAAGCTCTTAAGCCTCTGGTTATTGGAAAGGCATTTGTGGGGAAGGATGTCCTGTTTCTTATCTCCTTTCTTTCCTACTTACAACTGACAGACCCCGAGTCCTGGGCTAGGTGCACCCCAAAGCACAGCAAATCTTTTGGCTATTTAGCATTTATATAGAGGTTACGTACCTAAAGCACAAAATACAATAACGTGACATTTGTTATGAACGTAAGTTTTGTTATGAACTCATTTAGGTGAAATGTTAGCATGTGTTAGAATTATTATGCAGATATTGCTAGAAACATTATTTCATCAATGCTCCAATCTTACAAGTGATTCTGTGCATGTGTATATTAAATATTACTTCTGTGAACACTCTCCACTCTCTGCTTTTTTTTTTTTTTTTGTTATTTAACATTTCAGCAAAATTGAGTGAGAAAAAATGTCACAGTTGGTACATAGTAATGTCTAGTATGCCAAGGACAAGCTCAAATCTGAAGGCATTCTCAGGACTGAATCAAACAACCTCTATAGTGAAAAACATCCCCTACTTTGCAGGTCTTTGCCTGTGCCAGTGGCAGAAGCAGGTTAGGGGGGTGTCACAACGCATTCTCTAAATTGAGAATAAATATTCAGGATGACTAATTTTCACAAATTTAGGCAAAAAAAATTAGAAGATATCCTCACCCCACCAAATGAGAAGCCTACTCCCTTTCGCATGAGCCCATGAAATGCTTTCACTAGTTACTATTAGCCTTTATGGATACACGCAGGGTTTTCCCATTAATGCTGCTGAATTTTCCAGGTCTAATTTTACAAAAGCTAAAGGAGCCTCCCGCTTCTTCCCTCTGCGGTTTACAGTTGGAAGTAACACCACCCAAGAGCCCAGCCGGGACTTTGAAACTAAATTAAGAAGATGCTGTAAAACCGTGTTCACAGGAACGGCAAGAGAGAAGATTTGACTCAGACAATGTGAGTCACAGTTGGTCTCCAATTCTCCCTTTGCTACCGATGGAAGGAAATTATGACAGCCGTGGCTAGCCCAGCTGCGCTGCCTGGAGGGGTGGGGAGTGAAACTGAGCCCACTCCCATTTTTTTAACCCTCTCTCTTTGGATCCAAGCTCCCTCTCTGTCCCAAAGCAGATTCAACTGGGCAGAAGCTACTGATGAGCCGAGTTTTTCCCACTCATTTTTACAGGATCAGTATGAGTTTCAAGCTTCTGTGGGAATCTGGTGCTAGGCTGAAAATTACTACCCTTGCATTCAGAGATGTTTTTCCCTAATCTTAATCCCTTCTTGCTGCAGGGCAAGTCCCTTGATCCGTGGCCGTTTCTATTAGACATAGAAGTATACATTCCCTTCTTTATGATCTGCATGGCTAACAACTAGCAGCAGCTACTAATTGCCTTCTCGAACCAAAGCCTCAGGTAACCAGGATAGGAAAAATGAGTTTTCATGTATCTTTGTTTTCCCCCCCCCCCCTTTTTTTTGTAGTGTACTGGCTAAAGTGAAAATGAGCCCACGGTGCTTCTGCAGCCACATGCTGTGACCTGTTTCTGAGCCTCTGGTCTTAAGCAATGAAGTTTAAAAGAACAAAATTGCTTACCAGAAGCAACCCTTACAGCTTTACTGCCATTTGAATCATACAAAGGGAAAAGGGATGAAGTATATCCTTGTGACTCGACTTGCCCCTCTGCATTTGTAGGAGCTGGCATCTTTCTCAATGTACATTTAGTCTAGGTGTTCACTGTAACTTCTTCTTTGAGCCAATTGTTGCATCATTTATATTCCTTATAAAGAAAGATTCAAAGCATTTTCTTGTGAGATACAAAGAGGCACTGATAATGACTCAAAACTAATCCCCTTTAAGTGGCTTGGGTACTGGAAGACTAGCCTATGTGCTACAGTCATCTTCAAGACATCTACAGGGCAGAGAGCAGAAACAGTATCCTGCACAGACTGACAGACCTCTAAGAGACAAGCTAGTAACACTTTAATAGCAGCTTTTGGAAGTTTTACCATGAGCTGCAATGGTTTTCACATGCCAAGACTTAAACGCTCTCACATCCTCATTAGTTATCAGCAGATACATCACTGAAACAGCTCAAGGTTTGATAGCCGCTGAAGATTAAACTCTAAACAGCTCAGAGAATTGCTAGTGCTTCTAAAAGCAATCTGCTGCTGCTTCTAGCTCCTCCAGGTAGCCACCTGCCTACCCTTCAGGACAGAGATCACACATACAGTTCCAAACCACAGTCTTGTGCTCCTTCACCACTCACCTCCTTGGAAACCAGGAGCCCAGACAAATCTCCCTTTCCTCTCCATTCAGCTCAGATGCCCCAGGCAAAGAAGCAAATAAATAGCCTTTTTTTATTCCTTGGTGACTGCTCAGGGATCCCTCCCTTCCCACAGCTCCCATCTCCCTGTAGGGAAGGTGCTGGGGCTGCCCCTCTTGGCTCAGGTGTTTCCAGTTGGCAGCGTGGCCACAGCTGGGAAGGTGCCAAGGCTTGTTAACTCTGTCCAGGCTGCTCCCTTTTCTAGTGTATGTGGTTCTGTCACAAAATGCATTTTACGTAGTGGTAGCTAACAACTGAAAACCATTATTTTACAAAAACGTAGCAAGTTAGGGCTTACATAAATGAGTAAAGACCTGGAGTTGCAGCAGTACCAGATTGCAATTTAACAGCAGAGAACCTATTGCATCAATATTTGGAAAATATTCCACATGCTCAGGTGTCTGCCTTCTCAGAATTGAATTACTATAGTGCAAGTCTCAATGGTCTGCACTCAGCAATTGTTTCCCAGGTATCAGACAAATAGTATAAGGTCTTTCTGTGAACATGAGACATTAACACTGAAAAGACATGTATGACTGTCAATGAATTGTTGGTTTAAGTTCTATGCTGACATGTATTCAGCTACTACTCCCGGTAATAGGTGTATGATAGTTTTTTGATACATTTGTTTTTGTTTGAACTGGTTAAGTTATCTATTTTAATATTCAAAATTCATCTCCAAGGTGTTTGTCGTTTAAACATGTGAATCATGAATTCAACCTGGACGTTTGTGAAGACTCCCTGGAAACAATGGAACAATATGCTGAGAATCCAGCTCAGGGCTGTGAGTCAGTAGCAGATTCAGAGAGATTCACCAATATTTTCCAACACACGTATATCCAAAGACCTGCATGAGAAACTTTGAGGATGGTGAACTGGATAATGAAACAATTGTGTTCGCTTTTCCAGCCTCAAAGCTCTGCATTCCTGCAGGAGGTGGTATTGAAAGAAAGAAATAAAGAAGATTTTGAAGAATGATGTTTTAATATGCAGTCATCCATCTGGGACAGGGTATGCAGATATTAGCAAGACAGAGCATCACCTGGAATAGATGAGCGCTGGCATTGGTAAACAGAAGTGGTTGTGTCCTCATGTATATGTTTTAGAATATCAAATGGATCCAAGAAAGAATGTAGACATTTTTACACTGTGCTTTAAATCTGTATAAGTAAAATAATGCAGCAGGGACTGTTTACTGGTCATATTGAACACCACAAACTTTCTAGCAATGTATCTCTAAATATAACTAGCTTGTCCGCATCCAGATGGGTAACTAAGAGTAACAAAGCCACGTCAGTTGTTATTGTACACAAATGCCCCTGCAAAATACATTATTTACAGCACATAGCACAAAGAGGTGTTTTAAAAGCTGGTGGCTGACACAAGGTCCAGTGTGTTCCTGCAGCCCAGGCCTCTGCTGGCTTCAAAGCATCGCTGGTGTCAGTCAGGCTGGGAAGTCAGGCAGAGGAGGAAGGGATGAGAAAAACAAGGTTATGCAGAAGCCTATAACTGAGGGCTAGGCTAAGCAACAAGAGGGGAGTCTTGGATAACAAGGGATAAAAACATTTGATTAAGAAAAGTTTGTAAATTCACAGCATCTTATTCACCGTCACTAAGCCAAGGTAGAGCCTCTCCAATTAGCTATTGCTGCATGTCAGGGTGGGTGTGACATCCAGGCCATTTCTTCAGCCTTAATGTCACCTTCTCCACCTATTCTTAATAAATCTCTTTAATCGTACCACTTGGGAGTTAATCTGTCATTTGGGAATATTTTGTAGCTCACCCTCGAGTGTCAAACAAGACATCTATCTGCAAGAACAGAACACAGGGTGTTTCAGTGCTGCTTTTGTCAGTACTGAGAACCAAGAGGTACCAGATTGAGGGTTTTTTTTTTCAAAGGTGAGCTGCCTTTCAGGAGAGCTCAAATCACAGCAACCTCTTGCTGCCCGCAGAAGAAAACTGAATTTGATAGGGTTTAAGAAGTTCTAAATGAAGTGCTTACCTAGAAACTGGGAAATTGATAGATTCACACAAATCTCTGGTGATTCACATTCTTCTCAAAATGAGCTTCTGAATATTACGTTTCAAAACACAGGGCTTTCAGCTCTTAAAATCTGCTGGATTTTTGTATTGTGCTGGAATGGTTGCCACCCACACAACCCATGCCTTGTCACTGCTCTTGTAATAACTTGATGTCTGGTGGGTCATTTTCAGCTGCTGGCATGCTTCATCCTATGCTTCTAAGTCAAAACAGACTTGATAGATGTGATTTTCTGCCATTAGCCAGGACCACAGCAAAATACATTCTTGGTGACATGCCTGCTGACCCAAATCCATTTGTGTTCATTCTGGGACTAAAAAACACAGTTGTTGCTGTTTTTTTTCCCATTCTGTGTTGCTGCTCAGGAAGAAGAGGGAGATCTAGTCATTAGTTGCCATATACACAACTTTTTCTTTCCTTTAGCCTGTTTTATTGGCTATTCCAATGACAAATTAAAATCAAGAGACTTATACTCAGTGCTTTTATATTAACAGCAGGATGAATTCTTGTGGGAAAGATGCCAACATATACTGAAGATGAGGGTATTGACAGCTAGGATGTGTTGTACTTGGCACAAGCTCTGAAAGGGAATCAGTGACATAGTATGAGACTTTCCAGTGTCTGATTCTGCTCCAACTCCTTTTTCACATGTATAACACCCAACAAACCACACATATTAAAGTACCTGTAAACAAGTCCTCAGATCATAGAATCATAGAATAACCAGGTTGGAAGAGACCCACCGGATCATCAAGTCCAACCATTCCTATCAAACACGAAACCATGTCCCTTAGCACCTTGTCCATCCATCCCTTAAACACCTCCAGGGAAGATGAATCAACCCCCTCCCTGGGCAGCCTCTGCCACTGCCCAATGACCCTTTCTGTGAAAAATTTTTTCCTAATGTCCAGCGTGAACCTCCCCTGGCGGAGCTTGAAACCATTTCCTCTTGTCCTGTCCCCTGTCACTTGGGAGAAGAGCCCAGCTCCCTCCTCTCCACAACCTCCTTTCGGGTAGATTTTGGCAGGCAAATATTCAAAATATGGCATGACTTTACGCTTGTGGTATGATTGCCCAGAAGAAATCTACTGCAGGCTGCAAAAGATGGAAGCTTTTATGCAAATATCATTAAATTCATCTCAGTGTGTTGTGGTGCTATTGTCCTGAAAAGGTTTTCTACTGATGAATGCATGGTATTTTGGCAAGCCAGCAGCAGGAGGAAAAGAAGGGATCATAGAATCATAGAATCACCAGGTTGGAAAAGACCCACCAGATTATCAAGTGCAACCATTCCCATCAAACACTAACCCATGTTCCTCAGTGCCTCATCCACCCGTCCCTTAAACCCGTCCAGGGAAGGTGAATCAACCCCCTCCCTGGGCAGCCTCTGCCACTGCCCGATGACCCTTTTTTTGAAAATGTTTTACCTAATATTCAGCCTGACCCTCCCCTGGCGGAGCTTGAGGCCATTCCCTCTCATCTTGTCCCCTGTCACTTGGGAGAAGAGCCCAGCTCCCTCCTCTCCACAACCTCCTTTCAGGTAGTTGTAGAGAGCAATGAGCTCTCCCCTCAGCCTCCTCTTCTCCAGGCTAAACACCCCCAGCTCTCTCAGCTGTTCCTCATAAGGCCTGTTCTCCAGCCCCTTCACCAGCTTCGTTGCTTTTCTCTGGACTCGCTCCAGAGAAGATGCCTTTCACCATCAGATAATAAAGAGTGTCAATTAGTTATTTATTGTATGCATGAGAACAATAAACCTCAACAGAATAAAAAGAAGACATCTAGATGTTCTTTTCTGATTTTTTTTTTTGTTAAGAACTTTCAAAAACATTATAAATTTATAAATGCCTCTAATTTATTGATAGTTTTGGTAACGTGAAAATCCATAAAAGCAATTCTGAAAAAAAATTCAAGTTAAAAATCTGCTTTAAAATCTTAGAAAATCTTTTAAGACATTTTTCCATTTGCCCTAATTTTCATAGCTTTATCAAGTTTAGTTATTTGAGTACTCTACTAATCTTGTGTCTTAAAAGACTCGCAGAAGCAATTGATCTTTATGTTCTATTAAACACAAGGGGGCACCAACAAGCTAGTAGCGCAGGATACAAACTTCACATGCAAGATATCAAATAACTCTTGGTCTTTTCAAGCGAGGATTTTGAAAATAAAGGAAAGCAATGCAATGCTTTATTGTTCCTTCATGTGCTGCCTCATTTCTTTTACTACCTAGAATTTGGACAGTTTCTGACTGCACATGGTTCTCTCAGAAGGTGAAATCCTGTATTTCTTGGTTTTATAAAGAGGGAACCCATGTTCCAAGTGAAAAATACTGAATATTTGAGAGCTGCCCTGCAGAGAAGGACTTGGGGGTGCTGGTCAATGAGGAGCTCAACATGAGCTCGCAGCCCCAAAGGCCAAATGCGTCCTGGGCTGCATCAAAAGGAGCGTGGCCAGCAGGTCAAGGGAGGTGATTCTGCCCCTCTGTTCTTCTCTTGTGACACCTCATCTGGAGTATTGTGTCCAGTTCTGGAATCCTGAAGGAGATGGAGCTGTTGGAATGGGTCCAGAGGAGGCTACAGAGATGATTCCTGAAGGAGATGGAGCTGTTGGAATGGGTCCAGAGGAGGCTACAAAGATGATCTGAGGGCTGGAGCACTTTCCATACAAGGACAGGCTGAGAGAGTTGGGGTTGTTCAGCCTGGAGAAGAGAAGGCTGCGAGGAGATCTTATAGTGACCTTTCAGTACTTGAAGGAGGCCTCCTAGAAAGGTGGGGAGGGACTATTCGTAGGGGCTTGTGGTGATAGGATGAGGGGGAACGGGTGTAAACTGGAGATGGGCAGGTTTACACTAAACATTTCTTCACTATGAGGGCAGTGAGGTGCTGGCACAGGTTGTCCAGGGAAGTTGTGGCTTCCCTATCCCTGGAGATGTTCAAGGCCACGTTGGATGGGGCCTTGGGCAGCCTGATCTAGTGAGATGTCCCTGACCCTGTCAGGGGGGTTGGGACTAGATGATCTTTAAGGTCCCTTCCAACCCAAACTATTCTATGATTCTGCGTTTCTATGAATACCCCCCAAAATCCAAAGTTGAGCCAAAGGACCATTAGCGGTTTGGGGTTTTTTTTTTCTTTAACAGAGATAGAAGTGATGTTTGTGTTACTCAAATTTTCTCTCTCTTTTTGATTTCTTTGTACTTCCACAACAAAGCTGACTGAAAAAGGAGCCTTGAAATATAAACGAAGATATGAAAGTTCTTAATGTAGCATGATCCCATCTATTGAAATATGGGCATCTGCACATACAAACAAATGGAATTTGCCCCATTGCAGAAGGTGAGCATGAGATCCCAGATCATGTAAATCCTGGGACCAGAGCTGGGGTGTGATGGATGAGCAATCTAAGCTCTGACTGCTCACCTTTCTAACTGCTGAATTTCCACTGTGCTTTTCTAGTCCTGTTGCAAGATCCTGTGTCACGTTGTAGGGTTACATATGTTAAAGATCCGTTGATATTTTGTTTTCCACTTTTGCTCCTAAAAGATAGCTAAATTCAAGCGGAACATGATATTTTTTCAATGAATGAAAGCAATTTACTTTGAGGAATTGAGTGAATGGTCTTGACAGGATACTTTTCTTTCTAACTTTTCCATTTTTCTCTCCTTTGACTTCAGACACTGAAGGTTTCCTCCTTGTGTGTTTCCTGCTTTCTTAGGTGCACTCTCATTTATCCTGGATTTTTTATGTTCTTCCAATTCTCAAGGTAATTACCTGTCTAGTCCTTCCCTCTTCCCAGCCTAAACAAACATTGGAAGAACTAGTTTTAAAAAGAATTAACACTTTCTAGGTGAACTTGAGGTCTCAAAGCAGACTTCCCTAACTGACAGCTCATTTAAGTGAGACCCACAAGTCAGCAAATGACAATCATGAGGAAATATGTTTTCTTTCAGGAGCTAAACTATTTTCACTCGTTTAAAATCACAGCTGAGCCATGTACAGTCCTGTATAGAGTTAAAATGGCTCAGCCATGTAGTCATACCATCCGCAGAATGATTATACCATTCATATGATCATGATCCAACTATGAAAGTTTCGAGCTTCTATTATTCTGCTTGGGAAAATGATTCTACAATGACACAGATCTCAGTGTTAAGATTTTCCTGATAATTTACCATGTTTGGACCTGCACAGAATTGCTTTTCCCATTCTCTGTGTTCGTACGGGTTATGGACTGTCTGCTCACTGTTGTGTTCTTCTGTCTGCCACATTTAGGAAGGATTTATTAATGGACTTCAAATCACAAAACCTACAGATGGGGTAACCTCTAGTATCAATTTATCTGTCCCAGAACAAACATAGAAGTGGTTGTGCAGAACCAAAGGCAGCATGTCTCTGGGGAGGCTAAGGAGACCAGAAGCAGGGCATTGCTAGATGAAAAGATCCTCTATATTAATTACATACAAGTATAACCTTGACTGCCATGTAACCCCAGCTGTTAAATTTCTTTGCCCAGATGCTCTCCAGTTTGTAGACATGAAAATATAATTGATTGTAGCCGTGAAAATATTGGGTTTTATTTCTTGCCTATTTCACGGAGGTGGAACTGCTAATTAGTGGTTTCCAGACTGAGAAAACCCTTTTGGTTTTGTAATATATATGTGTTGAAGATATAATGTGTTCTTTAAAGTCATCATAGACTCAGACGTATCCTGTGACTTAACAAGGGTTTTGTGGATAAAATACAGAAGAGGGAGTTAAGAGATGTGACTCCTTTTCACACCATTAACTATCTTGCTTGTGAATACGAGTCAGCTAACTTGTCTGTGTTTTAGTTCTCATATAAATGTTTACCTTGTACATTACTGACAACAGGCTCTGTTAATAGGAAAGAAAAGACCATCACTCCTGCAAACTTCAGACTAAAGTCTGGCTTTTCCAACCTCAGCAACAGCGGCTTCCAGCTGCACCTACCAGCCCTTGAAATCAAGGAAGTCTCTGGCTTAATAAAGTTTGTACATGTATGAGAGGGGCTTTTTCTTCAGTCACTTGAACAGCTGATGGGACAAAGTAGAGGAAAAGAGAAGATCAGTTCAGAAATGTCCAACTGTTTTCCTAAGCCATTTTTTTCCTCCCTTTCTTTTTACGTTATTCCCAAAATACTACTGTTTTTGCTGGCCTGTCTGCCGTGTCTCCAGCTGTGTTTATAACATAGGCATTTTGTGTGTGTGTATGCTAGTAGCAATGTTAATTCCTGCACTTTGAAAAGCTCAGGTTTTGCTTGTGCTGAACTGCACAACATCACTTCAAGCAGAACCATTCCTGTCTTACGCTGCTGGGATATTTGACAGGCAGCTTTCACTACAATTGCCAGCTGAATATCATCACATGACACTTTTGTTCAAGGCTTCAGCAATCGATATACACTAACATCCTCCTGTTTTGCTTACTTTTCATGAGTCTTCATTCCTATGGGTTTTTTTTTATATTTACCTCCTCTTTTCCCTTAGATGAATACATTCAATTCCTTTTACTTTCCTTCATTTATGTTCTTTCCTCTTTTTTTCTACAGATATCCCATGTCTGTCCTAGACTTCTGGAATGCCTGTGATAGACGCCTTACATTAAACATGACTGCAGCATCCATCTCTGCAGTGTATCCAAACAATGCACAATACGAGTGACAACACCAGGGAAGCTAGACAAGGACACCAGAGCAGTCTCTATTATTTGCAAGAACTGTCCTGGAATTTTTAACGTTCACATAAAACATCTGTTTCTCATTCATGCATGGTACTTAATAGATCTTGCTCAGACATATGAATCAGCTTTATGGGGATTTGGCCATATTGTTTTAGGGAAGCAAGGTAGTCTATACATGATAATGAAATTACATGGTGATTATGGTTCCACAGGAATAAATTTCAATGGTAACACAAGCTTCATCCATCCCTCCATCTGTGCATGCTGGGCTTTTTATTGCTGCGCTCACTCCTTCCCCTGCACCATGGCACTGCATGCATATAAGAAACTACACAAGTAACTTAGCTGAGTGAGGGGGAAGAAGTCTTATTTCCAGTTAGATTGGTTCCTCAAACCTTCTCACATCACACCCATGCTGGTGAGGGTCCAGAGAAGGAGGCAACTCTGAAAAGGGGAAAGAGCCAAGGGCTGATTGTAACATCCTAAATAACCATGCAGCTGAATGTGACACTACAGCCTAAATTGAAATCAGTCATAGGAAACTTAGAAAAGACCCCATTGTGAATAATGAAAACTTCTAACGTTGTGGAAGTCAAATCTGACAAAATTTCATTTCAGGCAGCAATGCAAACTTCTTGAATTTGAGTTCATTCACTTTGTCAACTGTGACATATAATATTTCAATAAACCTGAAATGGACCATGGAATGCATGGAACTTTCCTGCAGACAGGAAATTCTTTTACTAACCAATCAAGTAGAAATAAAGTTGAATGAAGAATGCAACCTGTTTTTCTCCCAGTTATATTTAAATTTCTACCCAAGAAAATAGAAAAAATAGAAAGAGGCTCTTGACATGACAGAGATAATGTGACCAAAGCAAAATACCTTAACATTTCTAACCTCAAAAACTCAGACTCAAAAGCAAAGCCTTCCACACCCACAGTGCTCTTTCATATACGTGGAGTGCATGTTTGCTGCAGAGTTCCCCTTTGGTTTGCATACTGAAACATGTGCTCCTTGTCTTAAAAGAATCTGGCTGTGAAAGAAGGGAGATGTCGGTGGTAGTTTCAGCATTCTGAGGGCACGTAGCTTTGCTCTTATTGAACATCAGATGTTCAGCTGATGAGAAAAACCTGACCTGGCAGAACTATACTTGCACCACCTTCAGCATTCTTTAAAAATTATAATACCTCTTGTGAGCGACAGGATGAGAGGAAATGGCCTCATGTTCCACCAAGGCAAGTTTGGGTTGGATATTAGAAAGAATTCTTTACCAAAAGAGTGAAAACCCACTGACTTAAGTGTTCTGTTCAGAACATAATGCACACGGAGCGTGTGTTTCATCTGCTTTGATCTGGTCTAATGCCAGGAAAATCTCCAGCAAGATGAAAGGGTTAATCAGCACCAGGTAGGAATGGCATCGCAAGCAGGGAAGCCCAAGGCAACTCTGTTACAGAGCTACTAAACCTGCAGAGTGAGAAAAACATAGGAAAGAAAAACGTTTAATGAGGGCTACACGGTCTGAATTTGTCTCCTTTCACTGCTGTAATCAAAACCATCTCTGGTTCAGTTGATGAAGTTACAATGGTTATAGCAAATAGTTACAAATGTTTGGTCATTAATGAACTTTAGCATGTCAGACAATATAAAGTTTTGATAAGAAGCTAAAGGAATAGTTTGAGAGTCATCTAGTGTAGGGCTTAAGTATTTATACATGTTTTATTAGCATTCATTTTATAATTACGAGACTGTTATTGTGCCAGATGTATATTTATAAATACCACCAGATTTACTACAGCACTAGCTTTATTTATGTGATAAATATTGACATGTTTGTCTTAGAAAACGATCTCTTTTGCTTGCATGCCTTTAATTAGTTCCGCTTTCTGTCATCTTCTGGCACTAGTTTTTGCATGTTTACTCTTTCTGAACTGTATGCACCATCCCTGCATAAATGCCAGAACTTGGGTGATACGTTGTTCATCTCTGAGGCTTTGTTAAAGTGTTTGGAAAAGTGAAAAGTGGAGGTTTCTATAAATCTGCCAGAGAATCATAGCCAGGTTTTTGTTTTTTTTTTTAAGAAGTTGAAGAAACTTGCAAATGGGCAGGAAAAGTTTAAATATGTTTTCTTTAACAGTTTGAAACATCATATTTCATGCAGCTATTATAAACAGTGAAATGCCCTATTCCCTTATTTGGTTAAAAAAGCAGACAAGCTATATGCAGTGGGTATTCTGCCTTAAAGATCTTTTTTTACAACAAGTATTAATTACAGAGCATGATAGCTGGCATACCCTATTGGTGCTACTGAGCTGAAAAGCCAAATATTGAAAGTTTCTGCTTGAAGGTTCAGTTCATAACCCCTCTGTTTGGATTAAGAGCAGAATGTTTGTGTGAATTTTTTTGCAAAAAAAGTTGAGCTTCCAATGTTTAATGGAAGTGGTATTATAACACAGACCACGTCTCCAAAGTCAGCTGAAAACGAACAGCAAAACAGTTTTAAATGCACATATACATTTCATAAACTTTGAGTTATTTGACTCTTTTTTTTTTTAATGAAGAGATGAATTTTACAGCTGACAAAGTAGACATTAGACAGCGTTATGTTCAACAAGGTTCCATCCTGAGGCCTTTTGAGCTTCATAACCAAGATCTCTATCTTAGATTATGCAATCTTCAATGACTGGATGTCTGTGTAAGTATTTTCACATCGCTTTGCATCCCATTTTCCAGGTTAGTTATCTGTTGCAATCTATGCCTAAACATAGATTAGCATTTAAAAACTCTCTCCTTGCCTACAGTGTTCAGGCATGAATCATCACATAACTTCCCAACATGTTAATGGCATTTATTCAAGAGGAAGAAGCTGGTCTCAAAAGACACACGTTGATGCTTGTCCACGTGTTGCATGGCACATCTTGTTTCTAGAGATGTTAAATCACAAAAAAAAAATATGAATAGCTTGACATATCATAAATGGTTTTAATGTAAAAGTGGAATAAAATAAGCAATGCTGGAAGGCTGAGCGGAGAGAATTTACCCAATAAGACTTTGCTCATCCAAGATTCACATAAAAAACAGTGTTGAGGTGCTGGAGAAATCCACCAGCATGATAGCCAGAGGAGTTTTACAGCACTAAATAGAAGGAATCTACCTGTACAAATACAGTGTGAAAGGAGAAGTTCCACCACCTTCAGACCCCTCTACTAAGACACTGGCATCCGAGCTTTACTCCCTTTTCCCCCGCCCACAGATGATCTGTAATCACACCAAACTCCATACAGAGACCAGCCATTCCAGCACACCCCACAGTGTGAAATATTGTCTTTTCCTGTGAAACTTGTAGGTATTTTGCTGGTTTGGGTATGGGATCAAGTCTGCCAGGAGAATGATGATTCTGGGCCCCACCTGGCTCTGTAAGTGCCTGTGTTATTATCAGGAAAGTAATTGAATTTTTTTGATGAAAAACAGCAACACCCTTAAAAGTGACATAAAAATACTGTTTACCTTTTTGAAAATTTTAAATTCAACATTGTTTTCCCAAGTTTAATTATGGTAACAAATGGAGATCTATGATTTTAACTTGCTTTAACTGTCCTTTCCTACTTACAGGCATTAGAAAATATGCCTAGAACATAAACCTCCAGATTAGCTGTCCATTGGTATAAAGTTGAACTCTAAACTCTGAGCTCTACAGGGTGGTTGCATTTCATTTCAGAAAGACTTTTCAGTTTTGTTTCTGATAATAACAGTCATCAAAATGTAATTGTTTGATGTCGTGGTGTGTAGTCCTGGAGCTAATCCGATCCTTGATGGATTCTAACCTAACAGATGGCAGGAATATTTGAATTCAGGTGCAAAATTTGAAGTACGGGAGCGTTTTCTTCTATGAATTTCATTTCATCATTTAAAAGAGTCCTGAATCGCTGTGTGTTTATCAGCTTTTATCAGCTTTTCCTGTAGCTGCTCTATGCAATGAAGGAGTTGGAAATACAACACCAGGAGTCACCAGATCCTCACCATTGTGTGAAAATTTGAAGGCTTATAGGGCAAGTACCAAACAAAATATTAGATTGTGCTCCCGCTTTCAATGTCTGGAAAAGTATCAGCTTCTTGCTGTCTGTGCATGGAATTGCTCTTCACCTATTAGCAGCGGATTTTACTGTTCACTTTTAGTGCCAAATCTGAACAACCAGTAAAACAAAAACATCGAGATAGAATCTGTCATTACATTGCACATCATCAGCAGAATGATCTGTTATGTGAGCACATTTCAAATTAATAGAATTCTGGAGTTTAATGACATTAAAAACCATCACTGAAGGTTTGGGCAACCTGGCAAAGATGTTGTCTGTGCAATTAGAAATGAATCCAGTCTCATTCTTAGATTTCAGACTGAGATTGGAAGGTCTGTAGAGGAAGGAAAAAAAAACTTGACAATCAGCCCTATGCAATATGTAGCTGAGGAAAATTACAATTGGAACTTAGTGGAATGAATAAAACCTTCTAGACACAAAACCAAGGTACTCCAAAGCTCACAACGTAGGCTCAGAATTAAATCCACAAACTGGGGCTGTTTCCAAGATAGTATTTACCCAGCACCTGTCCTTAAGTCTCATTAGCAAAACCCAAACCTCATAAAATAAAAATATAATCAGGTTAAACAAATAGCTCTTTCCATTGCTTCTCTTGATTTGGATTATATATCTCCAGTGAGATGGTCTTAAAGTTTTAATATGAACAACAACTGTTCCAGAATTAGCAGAGAAGGGAAAAGCTGAATGGAAAGAAAAAGTTAGCGAGTGAGTGGAGCTAACAAAGACAATTCTGAGTAAGTTTTGTCAGCAGCGTTTCTGGCATCTGAGAATTTGAAGGGTCTTATTTCTGGGATGTTAAGTCACAGTGGGGGAGTTGCTGAAAATAAATCATAATTTAAGAATAAATATAAATCCCATCTAGTTTAGAAGAACTCGTCATAGGGTAACAGTTTCCCACAGGCTTGAACAGAGCTGAGGAAATGGTCCTTCTAAGGCCACTTCCGTTCTGGAGGAATCCCCCTTCAACATGTTACTACAGAGTCACTATCTACAGCTGCCAAAAAGAGTCCTATGAGAAAATGACTACCCTGACATTTCCCTCTGAGGTCTCTTCTTTCTCATTTTCCTTCTGAAGAGCTTCTCCCTGGGCGTGTGAGTCAGTGGCAACAGTGGGATTCAGCACACCAGGCTCTGACCTACCATGTAGAACCACTTCTTTTCCATGGACTCCTATATCCCATCCACTACTGCTTTACCTGAATGCCCTTCAGCAGTGATCAAGCAACAGGACTAGCACCTGCCTCAGGCTTGTTCTTCAATCTTTTTCCTAGTGGGAGAAGAGAGTACAGTGAAGTCTGTTTTATAATATACACACAAGCTCACCAAAACATATAAAAAGGCACACAGAGCTGTGTATATCAGGAATATCAACATCTAAGACATGTTCCCTGCACATTGTTTGGAAGATTGTGGCATTTTAGATGGTCACTGGCTTCTTGGGAAGCTATCAGGAGCTGGAGCGACATGCAGAGAGGATTGGTTGTCTATGTAGGTGAATTTTATCTTATTGTGTAGAGCTCCACCACACCATTGGGGGGCCTCCTGCATCTCTCAAGCCAAAGATGGGGTTGTCTGTTCTTCACAGTAGTTGATATGTTGGAGTCACTCTTGAAAGTCCAAGAGCATTTCCAAAGTCAATGCAAACTGTAAGATTGACCAACCAATTTTAAGACAGTTAACTAAGGGCATTAAAATATTGTTTTTTAGTTTTCAGAAGTTCTATCAATATAAGATATGTTGTGCTTTGGAAACACCAGGTTGGAGAAACAGTGCCTATGAAGTACTTGCATTACAGTATAATTAGATCTGAATTAATGAATTTTATATGAAGTAGTTCTAAAATATGGTCGGTATTTAGATCAAAACTGTAAGATACCTGGCCTTCATTGTACACAAACTACTCAAGATTCTTATGCTTGTTTCAAAGTGTTAGTTCATGGGAGTTTCCATGCCTTGATTCTCAAAAGAATCTTAACATTACAACAAAAGCTGCATAAAAAAGGAGCACAAGGTGGCACTGATAGGCACCCAGTTCCTGTTATTCACAGAATCACAGAATAACCAGGTTGGAAGAGACCCACTGGATCGTTGAGTCCAACCATTCCCACCGATCCCTAAATCATGCTCCTAAGTACCTCGTCCACCCTAACCTTAAACAACTCCAGGGATGGCAACTCAACCACCTCCCCTGGCAGACCGTTCCAATGCCTAACCACCCCCTCCATGAAGAATTTCTTCCTAATCTCAAGCCTAAATCTCCCCTGGTGGAGCTTGAGGCCATTCCCTCTCGTCCTGTCCCCTGTCACTTGGGAGAAGAGGTCAGCTTCCTCCTCTCCACAACCTCCCTTCAGGTAGTTGTAGAGAGTAATGAGGTCTCCCCTCAGCCTCCTCTTCTCCAGGCTAAACACCCCCAGGTCTCCCAGTCGCTCCTCATAAGATTTGTTCTCCAGCCCCTTCACCAGCTTTCATGTCATGTATGACCTTTGATATGTCTCTGTTCCTATATCTTTTTCTGTTCTAGGTCTGCTTAGATTGTACCTTCTTATAAACACTAGTTATGTTCAAACATTATCATTCCCACATTTCAATAAAACTACTACTAATTTAAAAAAAAAAAAAAGAATTGGGGACTAATAGTAATTTTGGACCAGGACTCAGTAAAACTGAGTTCTCAGGTTCAACACAGAGTTCCTATGTTAACTTAAACAGGTCTGTCCCTGTGCTTCCCATTCCCTATCTGTGTAATAAAGTACTTTTGCTTCTTTTCTGTGTCTTGCTTGCTTTTATTATAATTCTGTAGCGCATGGACATCTTCCAAAACACACATATCTACATAAAAGCACCTAGCACAGTGGGACCTCAGGCAATGTCTCTAGCATATGACAATATTACATCTACTGATTCAGATCAAAATTTACCTAGTGTTAAACTGTCCCATATGCCGCAATGATTCATTCTTTTTTTCCAAACCTGGAAGACAAATCAGCTTTAAAATTCAGAACCAAATTCAGTTTATGGGGTTCACCAACTCGTTTTTTTTGTAAGCCTGCCTCTTTAGATAGTGAGAAAATATGAAACACTCTAAGCTTCATCTATTTTTGTATTTTGCTATCAGAACTTCACACAGCTCAGATTTCCACTTTAAATCAATTACAGATAAAATTACAAATCTGAATTCCTTACTGAAGTGAAAATGTATTAGTGCTGGCAGCACTGCTGCCCAAGAGTTGTTTGGTCTTGAAGCTGGGAACAACATTGTTATAGACGTACCAATGTAGGCAGAAGGACACGCTGGCTTTGTGTCTTTACTTAAATAATTTCATAAATACAAAATTATTTACCCCACAGTCAATCCTATTGGTCATAAGCAGAACTTAGGATTCAACAAATCTAATAGCAAACTGCTATACAGGAAAATTAAGTTTGAAGCTTAGGTGGCAGTAATTGTTCCTTCTTGTCCATATTTACTGTGCCTTAGGAATTACCCTTTTCTTCCCACTGCAGAGAGACGTCCTTTTAAGTGCTTTTCCCTAAGGAAATGAGAATGTGTATCTACTTAATATAAAAAGACTGAATATAACTGTGTTTTGGAAATTTTTTAATCTGATGATGAGCTGCAGTCCTTCTCACTGTGCTGCAGACACCGTACCAAAACAAACAAAGTATTTGGTAACACTCTTTGCTCTCCAAGTGGATTTGCACTCCGCAGAGGGCTAATGCACTGAAGTAAAAGGCATAAACAGAGGCCACAGGCATCTTTTGTAAGAGTCTATGGATTTCAGCTGATTCGCTACAGGATAGATGTACTCCTTTCCCTTCTGTGGGTATTTTAGTTACTGACTTCCCTGAGAGTCTACGTGATATGACACTTGAATCAGTTGTGCTAGCAGAGGGGGACAATGTTTTACTTATTTCACATACAAACAATCCTCCATTATCACTTTTACTCTTTATGGTAAATGATCTAGAATCATAGAATAGTTAGGGTTGGAAGGGACCTTAAAGATCATCTAGTTCCAACCCTCCTGCCATGGGCAGGGACACCTCCCACTAGATCAGGCTGTCCAAGACCCCATCCCACCTGGATTTGAACACCTCCAGGGATGGGGCAGCCACAACTTCCCTTGGGAACAGACTATTACTAGTCTGTTGCCAACAGACTCTTACTAAAATGCATACAGGGAAAAAAGGAATCTGTGTTTTCAGGCAGCTATCTCTAAACCCATCCCAGCATCCTTTCTGCTCACTAGATTCTCACCTTATTGTTGTGGTTTAACCTCAGCTGGCGACTCAGCACCATACAGCTACTCACTCGCCTCCCCATCCACTCCCAGTGGATGTTCTGGGGAACAGAATGAAAAAAAAAAAGTAAAATGTGTGGGTTGAGGTACAGATAGTTTAACAAAATAATGCAAATGTAAGAGAAATGCCTATGTTTTAAAAAAACGTGGTAAAACCAATGAACTGTGCCTTTTCAAAGCTTTCTTTAGGCTGAACTAGTATACTGAATTAAATGCTTGAATGCTGAATGCATGCTGTGCACAGCAAACCACATAAATACATGTCTGAGTGCTCCTGTCTTTGTTAAGCCAAATCCTGGCACTTCTAGGTACTCCCATGTTCCCTGCCAAAAGTTAAAGCGTTTTTCCTTTGATGAAAGAATAATTAACCTCTTTTTCATCCCTAACTTTATTTTACCAACACCTTCTAGGTCACTCTGACAAGTGGAGCTACTGGAAGCGCTCTCATGGCGTGGAAGGAATGTGGCTGTGCTATGGAGCAGCACCGGATCATCTGGATGCTGTGGGGTGCACCTAGCCCTGGCCTTAGCCCCACACGAGGAGCATCCACCCCTTCAGCAGCTGGGACCTGATGTGGCAATGAAGGAAGCGAGCAGCAGGCAGACAGAAATTTCAAAAGATACGGAGCGTATGTTATGGGGAGAATGTGCTCTTGGACCTACTTGATGCACTGTCTGCAGCCCAGCTTGATCAACTTCTTCATCCCTGTTTGATCAAGTTCTGAAACCCCGTCAGGCCTGGCACTGTTGATACTGTTAAAGCCAAGAAGAAGTTGCTTTTTCAGATATGGCCAGAATACCCAGCTCTTTTGCAATGTTCTCTTTTCATTTCTGAGGCACATCCTGTGCGGCGGCTTTAAACCCCAAACAATTCTGATTCACCAGTTGGTATCAGGAATACAGTACTATCACATGGCAATAACGTGCCACATCTGAAAATAAACTGAAAAGCATTTAGGACATATATTTGAGATGCAGGGTCATGATTTTTTTCCCAGCTGAGAGTCTAGACTCATAGAATATGTCGAGTTGGAATAGACCCATAAGGATCACTGAGTACAGCTCCCTGCTCCTCACAGCACCACCTGAAACTTCTTGGGAGCGGATGACTCCACGTAATTAAAAAAAGTATGCCACTAAACCTCTATGAAGGTGTCTAATTTGTCTTCATAATTCCCTTAGTATAAAGAATAAATAGAGTGAGTCCACTGTACTGTTACTCAAACTTAAATTCAGTACTGGAGAAAAGCAGATTTACCACATGTTCCACTGTAATTATCTCAGAAAAATACTTCCTTTCATCCTTTCCATTTTTCTGATTCTACACAAAAAATTGTCATTAGAAAAACCACATTAATAAGTAGTCAAACTTAAACAGATTTAGCATCATTCACTTCATACTTGTTTGAATAACTTTTCTCTGGAATTCACATGGCAGATTTCACACCTTCCTATCATACTGACATTTTCTCACCCAGCTGGGTCAGAAACAATGCAACAAATATTCTGGGCAACTTAGAGCCTTCACTTCTGGCCAGCACCAAGCAATTCACAAGCGTGTAAACAACTAAAACAAACAAACCTATAGCCTTGCTGAGGTCCACAAAAATGAAGTATATTTGGTTGAAGTCTGAGCCATAGTTTGTTATATTTATTTAATCAAAGACTAGCATAATCAAAGACTATTTAATCAGACTAACATAATCAAAGACTAACTGCCTTCAGTAACATGGGATCTTAGAATCATAGAATGGTTTGGGTTAGAAAGGACTTTAAAAATCATGCAGTTCCAACCCCCAGCCTTGGGCAGGGACACCTTCCACTGGATCAGGTTGCTCCAAGCCTCATCCAGCCTGGCCTTGGACACATCCAGGGATGGGGCAGCCACAAATTCTCTTGACAACCCATTCCAGTACTTCACCACCCTCACAGGAAAACATTTCTTCCTAATATCTCATCTAAATCTATCCTCTTTCAGTTTAAAACCATTCCCCTTCACCCTATCCCTGCAATCCCTGAAAAGAGCCCCTCCACAGCTTTCCTATAGCAAATAATGGTGATGGCCATAATTTGGAGGCCTTTACTTAACTTTCATTCAGTCTTTATTCAAACAGTTGTAAACACAGAAGAAATCAATGAACAGAAATGAGTGAGGAATTAAAGGGATTGTTTCTAATAACGCCTCAATAAGTAGCAAAGTCCAAAATAACTTCGTATATTATGCATTCATGAACATACCAACGCACATGGTAAGCCTTTCAATATTGAGAGAATTTCCAAGTGAACATTTCACCACTAATGTTGGTTTTATTTTACTTTCTGTAATGACTTACTTGGATTCTAAGACAATAATCATAGAACCACCAGGTTGGAAGAGACCCACTGGATCATCGAGTCCAATCATTCCCATCAATCACTAGACCATGGCCCTCAGCACCTCGCCCACCGTCCCTTAAACCCCTCCAGGGAAGGTGACTCAACTCCCTCCCTGGGCAGCCTGTTCCAGTGCCCAATGACCCTTTCTGTGAAAATTTTTTTCCTAATGTCCAGCCTAAACCTCCCCTGATGGAGCTTGAGGCCGTTCCCTCTCGTCCTGTCCCCTGTCACTTAGGAGAAGAGGTTCAGAGAACTTCATTTTCCGTTTATGGAAACTTCACTTTCTGCTTGTGACTTTTCAATGTCGTTATATATTGGTCAGTGTTTTCAATAACACAACAGCAGTGTTGTGGCTTATCTGGAGTTATGTTAGACTGCAGTGATTTGCTGCAGAGCTAATAAACCTTGGGAACTTCAAAGACAACTCATGAGGAAATGAAGTGTTTTAAAGGGAAAACAACATCCACTTCCTATTATAAATACTCTAACAATGTTAAATTCTATGAAAGGCTATTTTAAATTGCCATATGCATCAGGGTCAGGAAAACTCTTGCAACTGTTTCTCATTTCCAGTTATTAACTTCAGTACTTTAATGTGTATGCTTCTATCAAATGTGGAATACTTGATGGCTGTCAGTCAAACAGAGCTGTTAGTTTAACAGTTTCTTTTCTAAATATTATTTTGATGAAAATATGATTTATTTATAACATTTTAAATGTTTTTCCTGTTTCTGAATTGGAAATTGCTTTCTATAGATACATTTGCAAGATGGTCTCTAGCACTAAATTCAACAAAGCACAGGTTTCTTTACTGCTGTAATTCCCACAGCAAAAATGAAAACATTATTTGGATGCATACTAAGAGCAGAATACAGGAATCTAAATGTTTTTGAGAGGCTGGGAGTATTTCTGATTGCTCCAAAGGAATCTGTTGAGAAAACAGGATATTATTTACATAATGTATCAAAATGACTGTTAGTTTTCCTTTATGAAGGCACAGAAAAACTTCCTGACATAGATAATATCCTAGCAACTCTTTGTGGTAACTGAGACACCATTACAGCAACAGAAATATTTACAGTATGTTTTTATGGCACGTTAAGTCGCAGCTATTTAAAAAGCTAGAAGAATTGTTCTGTATTTCTAAAAACGGATGCTAAGAGTAAGCCCTTAAAACTATGCATAGTTTAGAATCCAATTGTTTCTTTTTATGTTAGATGCAGAGTGAATTCGGAGGAATATTTTTAAGAGACGTGATATTTCCAGTCATTATATATTGGTCAGTGTTTTCAATAACTTGCCAGCAGTGTTGTAATTTTTTGTCAATAAAAGATTAGAGAGGTTAGAGAAAGATGGCAATGTTCAACTTTTACTAAGTAAATTATGTCATGAATATGCAAAAGCGTAGAATACGAACAGAAAGCTGACATAAGATATCATTGAACTGACAAGGGGGGGAAATTGCTTGTTTTAAATCCAAATATTTAAACTTCAATTAATCCAAAACCTGATTTACCCAGGAATAATATAGCATATTGTTCATTGTGTATATATACAATTTGCGGCATAGTCTCAATTTCTATAGAGGTTTAATTTTTAAATGTTATACTGTAGATAATTTGCCGAAACTGGAAACTCTTACATGAGCAGCTAAGGAAATATGAAGTAAAAGATCTGTTTCTGAATTACGTTTACGATCTGGGGTCGGTTATTCATATGACTCATTCCAATGGGTCAATGGGGTTTCATGGGCGAGGAGCTTCCTGAGGCCCCTTCCTGGGGAAAGTGTTTGCTGTGGAAAGATGATGAGGTACACGTGTAAGTATCAGCTGAATAGCATTAGCTCATATATACGCTAAAATGCCTTCCATGGTGCTTTGCCTCAGAAAGTGAATGTGCAACCAATTTAAAGCTGCATTAAACCGGTTTGGAATTCAAGATTCACTTGTATTTTGTGAACGCAATTTTGTTTGGGTACAGATTTGTGACCAGCAGGTTGACAGAGGGGATTCTTCCCCTCTTTTCAGCTCTTGTGGGACCTCACCTGGAGTACTGCATTCAGCTCTTGAGTCAGTACAAGGACACAGATCTGGTACAGCAAGTCCAGAGGAGGCCACAAAGATGATCAGAAGGCTGGAACTTCTCCCATACAAGGGCAGGCTGGGAGAGTTGGCCGTGTTTAGCCTGGAAAAGAGAAGACTCTAAGGAGACCTCATAACAGTCCTCCAGCGCTTAAATGGAGCCAACAGGAAAGCTGGGGAGGGGCTCTTTATCAGGGAGTGCAGTGATAGGATGAGGGGGAATCATTCGCAGCTGAAAGAGAAAAGATTTTAGATTAGATATTAGGAAGAAATCTTTTCCTGTGAGGGTGGTGAGGCACTGGCACAAGTTAGCCAGAGAAGTTGTTCAAGACCAGGTGGGATGAGTCTTTAGGCACCTTGATCCAGTGGAACGTATCCTTGACCATGGCAGGGGGCTTGGAACTGGATGATCTTTAATGTCCCTTCGAGCCCAAACCATTCTATGATTCTATCACACGGGTACTTTGTTATTTTTCTTGTGTTTCAAAACTGATCAGAAAAATAAAACATAACTAAGGAAGTGCAGCCCCATTTACTGTGATTGAGCTCTGCTGTGCACATTTCACTGACTCTAAATAGAATATTTCTAAGACCTGATGATACCTCTTTGGAGAACAGCGCAATAAGAATTAAGCATGGCAAACATTTGTGTATTTATACTTTTACAGCATTCTCATTGAATGAATTTAATTATTCATTTGCTTAATGACCCAAGTAAAGAAAACTTGTGTTCGAAGTACCTGGTCATCAATCATTTCCTTAACTTTAAACATATGTTAGGTTACTGCAAAGCTGACCAGTCCGTAAGGTCACTTTGAAAACTGTAACTTTGAACAATTAAAAGAAGATGGATGCAGCTGTAAAGAGTGTTGTAACCTCATGCTCTGTTCCTTGAGGCGTAAAAGTCAAAGCAAGGCAAGTGAGCTTTTGATTTTTAGCAAATGCAAAATAAAGCTCAGCATGCTTAGTTACCACTCTACCTAGGATCTGTAAGAAGTCTGCAAAGTTTTCTGTGAATAAGGGAATCTGTGTGGAGTTTAGCTTAATTTGTTTCATTAACTTAGTCAGGAAATATGATATAGTACTTAGGAACGTAAACACTCTGACTTCTGAGTTTGTTGCTGTACAAGTAAAAGGCTCTTTTCTCAAAGTCATGGCAGACATGAGCATACACAAAGATATTCCGCATAGCAGAGAAGGCCACCCACAAAGTTATGTGAATTTAATTTTTGATTCACATTCCTCCTCTTCCATAAAAGCCAAGGTGGGCCATGGCTGTTTTCTCATAAAGTGCTGAGAACGCTCCATCTGAGTCATTAGGGCCTTGAACAGAGAACATATCACCCCCTCCCAACACTCCCTGATAAGATCCTCTTTTTGTACATACAACAGAGTAGCAAACTCCCCAGAGGAAACACTCGGTCTGAGAGGAGCATTGCAAGGATGTTATCCTTCTGCATTTTAAAAGGCATTTCCTGGCTGCCACCAGCCCTGGTGCTTGATGCCAACCAAAGGAGAGCCACAAGAGATGCCACTGCTGGAGAAAAAGCATTTTGGTTCTCGGCATCTATGTTTTACAGCTGCTAAATATGCATTGTGGGTGGTCGGAGCCATTGGTTTCCCTTCTGCAGCCAACATGAGACAGCAAGGGAGATAAGAGCAAAGGAAAAAGGAGAGAGAAAGTCACAGAATGGAAGCTCTAATCTGAGATATGTGGAGCTAGATTCTCTGAAGATATAAATTAGCTTGTGTCTGGTTATGTCACTTTATGGTTTTGATGTCTTGTAAAAGTGCATTTCGTGTTGAGAAGAGCGAAGGAGCAAACCTAACCACTGAAAGTGAATTTCTATTGAGTTCTTTCTTCATCTTTCACTTTAGGACAAGAAAAAAAAATCAATAGCATTGGTATATTTTCTTATCATAGGCTAATAACCTGTCTCTGCTCCTTTACTGCTATTTATTGTTGTATTTATCCAAAATTCGTATAATCAGCAAGTGGCCATTCTAGGATATATGGAGTCAGTAACTTTTTGTCTCTTCCTAACTGTATGCAAGGCAGTTTCTGGCATTCCAAGTATGTGTATACATATCCCTTGTCAGATCATTTCATTTTAGATTACTACTGGCTTCTGACAAAAATCCTGGAAAAGGGAATCTCTGCAAATATCATTGTTTTAGGAAGATGAAATAGCAAGCTAGGATATTCCTCTCTTTAAAGAAGTTGGAAATAACTTAAGCTCAGTAGATCTGCCTTAATTCTGCCTACATTTTTTCCCAAAAATGAAGAGAAAATATGCTGTCCCCTTGTAATCTTGACAATATTGGTGTTTGATTTGCAGCAGGCAGCAAATACGCAGATAAATTTAGAATTCATTTGAGGCAAAACAAATTTCTTTGTTCCCCGGTTTCTTTATTGTATAAAATGAGAGTTTTCAGGGTAAGCCTGTTCTTCCAAAGAAAGGTGTGAATTCAGCATAGACAGATGTGTCCACGCTGGCTTTAATCTGTCTAACATGAACGATAATGGGTGGAAGTGAAGATGAACGTGTGGCCCAGAGAAGTTTTCAAGACACAACCAGATAAAGCCCTGACCAACCAGGTCTGACCTCATAGCCTGACCCTGTTTTGAGCAGGAGCTGGGACAGGAGATCTCCTGGGATCCCATCCAGCCTGAATTATTCTATAGCCCCGTGATCCTGTGTGGGAGCAGTGAAGGCAGCAGATAACAGCACACCTGCCTACCCAGAGCTGCTGATTCAGTCATTGCTCCCTTTTTTACTTCTAGAACATAGTTGACATCACCAGCAGTCCCTGCTCACTGGCTAATGACAGCAAGGATTACCTCTCCACTGCCTTCTTACGCTTTTCCCAGTAGCAGCTATGGAAATGAAAGCCTTTGACTCTCTTCTGTCCTGCCCATGGGATGTCCTGAGGGTTCCTGAGGAGTAACCCAAGTCAGTCCTGACCATGTGGGGCTCTGCAGTCTTTCTGAGGTCACCCCAACACCTTGTAGTGCACTAAAGCTTTCCAAGACATTAGGCTGAACATTAGGAAAAAATTTTTCACAGAAAGGGTCATTGGGCACTGGCAGAGGCTGCCCAGGGAGGGGGTTGAGTCACCATCCCTGGAGGGGTTTAAGGGACATGTGGGCGAGATGCTGAGGGACATGGGTTAGTGTTTGATAGGAATGGTTGGACTCAATGATCCGGTGGGTCTCTTCCAACCTGGTGATTCTATGATTCTATGAAAACACGCTAGAAGGCAACGTCACACGAAATCTACTGCTATTCCCATCGCATCTCTTCAGAAACCCCAGCCCTGGCAAGTGCTGTGGTCCTCTTGTTCTTGATGTGATGCTCAGAAGTGTGAGCTGTCAGTGTGCAACCTGCACCTGGAGGCAGCTGTGGAGCTGTTACGCTGTGTTTATGGGAAATCATTTTTTGAAAGGTCATGCTTAACGGCCACATCTCTGAGGAGTTCACTGACCAAAGGGGCCAAGTAGCAAATGGAAACCAAATGCAGCAGCTGTCTCCTCCCCTGAGGGACACTGATGACCTCGACTTTGCAGGCTTTCTGCCTTGAAGGGAGCAGAGCTCCCCAGGACGATGCAGATGGTGGGCCAAGGAGTCAAGTGCATGGTGTGTAAGTTCAAAGAACCTTATCCAGCAGCAGCCCCATGGGCCTGTAAGTGCTCGACTGCTGTGTGCTGCACTGCAGAGCCCGAGAACTGGCTCCAGGCAGCTTCAAAGGGCAAAGCTTGATCAGTCCTGGGTCAGGAGGGAATGGGTGGGGAGCCCAGAAATAGATGTCCTACTGTCTGCAGGCCATGAAGTCCTTTCCTAGGCAAGAGATTGCTCGTCAAGCGTGAGATAGCTCACTCTGAGAAACAACTTGGTTATCCTAGTGATCCCAAGTGATAGACATCCAAAGGAGAGTGGTTTGGGTTCTCTGGTAGAATCTGATACTGTCCCAAGCAGCAAACCCCACCTTTCTCCCAGAAGAAAAAAGAGGATACTATGAGCCACTCAGCTAATCAAATACCGTGTCAGTTTGTCCCTCACAGGAGGAACAGGGAAACAAACTGCTAAAGCAAAAATCACCTGCTATTTGCTCCTTTGAGTTTGACAGAAGCTGTGAGCAAAGCTCCAGACTTCAGGCAGACATTTAGCATTCTGCCTTTCTAAGAAGGGCTTGATCCAGTGGCTCACAGGCCCATATCTCATCCCGTTTGACCCACCCCAGCCTAGCTAAGATATTCACGTGCTGGAAGACTTACAGGGCATTCCTGGAGCTCCAGGTGGAGGCCAGGCAGGATACTTCAGATCATCTCAGATGGCAGTAGATGACTGTAGGCATTGATATCTATGTCTTTGCATTAACCTTCATTCTCAGGACTGAAAAAACCACCCTGTCAGGCAGCACACAGTGATGGGCACCATATGGGAGCACAGACGGAGAGGTGGATCCCTCTCTGTGTACATACAATTTTTCTCAGGCATGCTTATGATCAAGTCCAAACTTCTCTCTCTTTATCACCACCGTTCATTTACTACAGTAAGGTCTGGAATTGCCCTATGTAATATGAATTTGGCTTCCTATGGGGACTTGTATGATCTCCAGGAGTTAACATCCTGAGGCTGAATTAGTTTTAGCACCTCTTTATTGGGTGCGTAAATATTTACAACAAATTGTCCAGAGTTTAGCATAACAACTTCAATTCTTCCTGGCAAGAAAGCCAGCACAGGTCACTTTGTCAATGACAAGGCTTCTAGATAATTAAACAACACTCTCTGGCCACTAATTTATCTGCATTATAGCTCAGACTTAAGAACCTAAATAAACCAATAGAATAAACTTCACAGATACTAAACACTTATTTGCTGTGACACTATTTACATTTGGAACTACAGAAAGCAGTAAATCAACGGAGGACTTCAGAAGAGGAGGAAGAGAGAAAAGTCTTCCTTTTCCCAATATGAATATTCAATATCCTTTCAGGCATTTCAATGTTTGCTACAATTGCTAGAAATGCACCTAGGACAGAAATTCTATAATAAAGATTTGAATGAATCAAATAAGGAATGTTTCTGAAAAACATACCATCAACTTTCTCTTCAAGTGCCCAGAAGGGTACACAGAATGTTTATTCCACATACGACACACAAATAGCCCTTTAAAGCTCCCTCCCACGAGCACACCCTGAGCTTCTGTGTAGAGACCCTGGGCTTTTAAAATCTTCTTGGCCTGGAAATGTCACAGTCCAGGCTCAGCTTCCTGGCAAATGTCTCTCACACTTACAGCACACTAAAACCTGATAGCCCAGCTGCTTTCGATCAGCATTAAACCTCATCCTTGGCACACTTCTGTTCCTTCTTAGACACGAGAAACACACCTGATACACTCTTGGACTCAGCTCAGAGGCTTCAAAAAACATTTTGAACCCATTTAGCAGCAAAGGATTCTTTCATTTACCAATACCCATGCTTCTAAATCCTGTTCTTGTGGAAAGAAGATCTGGAAAATATCTCCAGGAGTAGTGTCAGGCAAGCCTGATGACACCTGGTTAATGATGACAGCTTGATATTATATTTATATTTACATTTATATTTATATTTATACCTATATCTATTTTCCAGTTATAGATGTAGACATCAGGCAACCGTAGCAATCAAGCCAAAGTGACCAACAAGCAAAAGTCCAGATTTCTACCTGTGTTTGTGCAAAGGACAGCAGCTGTGTTCACACCCGCATACAATAAGTTACACACAAAATCATATTCCAATAATGCATAAAACAGAGTAATAAACAAGGAAAAAATTGCAGTGCCAACAAGCAAGAAAATGAACTAAAAGTGACATAGCTGCTTTTCCTGGCACAGTGACAGAGCCTAATGTGAGGTTCTAGTGCTTGGTGTGAAAAGAAGCAAAAGAAGATGCATAAAAATATATTAGACATGATTGTTCATGTGGCAGAGAAAGAATATCACAAAACTATTTCTAGAAGTGCTACAATTTCTTCTGTCTTTGCAGGAAATAAGTTAAGGATCATACGGAATACAGAGAATATTCTATCAAAAAGTCACTCCCCACAAAGCTAGAGTAGAAAAGTCCCATGTCTATAAGCAAAAAGTTGGCATTTCATAGTTTATTTTATAAAACTAATTGTGAACACTGAAACCAGTGAAGCTGAACAGGCAAAAAGTACGCCCAGAATTCCAGGGATCATTCATTTCTCCCATGGGGAAGTAAATAAATCGATTTCTGTTAACTTTCTTGGGTGTTCCAATTTTGTAACCATTTTTATTTTTCATTATATGATTTTAATAAAATAATTCTAAATTATGTAATTTATAGCCATAAAATAATAATTTCCCATTCCTTTTTCCCAGTGCAGTAATATTCAAGTCAATGTATGATTTTCTTTTTGATTTGAATCTGGTACTTCTGTATTTCACAAGGTGTTTTATTCCAGGGAAATGATCATGAAGAAGATAAGTTACATTCTTCATTACTTTTGTATTTCCTAAGTCATTGTATCTTTTACTCCTTTTGGCATCAAATCAAAACCATGAGATGTGTATTCCAGTTGCAAGCAGAGAGTTTTATAGATGCCTTCTCACATCGTTAAATCAATGGTGGCAGTGATTTCTCAGCTTGTCTTGGCTGTTCTTTAAGTAATTTTTGAGTTTTCCTAAACATATGAGGTACAATTAGTGCTAGCATTCAACTATTATCTACATAATTTTTCAAATGGGAAGTCTTTGATATGTATTACCACACAGGAGATCTGTTAATTAATAAAGACAGCTTAACAAGTTATTCTTAGTTCTAAGTGCTACTTTTTTACATCTTCTTTGGTACTTCATAAATATATTGCTTAAGGCTGTGCTATATTTTCTTTGGGGGCACATGAGAACTCAAGGTACACGCGCAACTGGATTTCTTATGGTAGCAGACTTGTCAGCAAGCGTTTACATTTAATCCCTCTCAAAACATTGAGAGATACCTCCATGCATTCAGGGCAGATGTGTTGGTTTTGCTTCTTAATGCCACAGGAAAAAAGAAGAGACCGTATCTCCCACACTGAAAATTAAATGTATTTGCAAACAAGCTCTATCAGATTGGATGTATGAAGAGGCAGTGTCTTAGTAAGCCCCATGGATGTCAGAATAGGAGATGCTCTATCACACAAACCAAGGCTCCAGCAAGTCATCTTGCCTCCTCCCAAGTGCTGCTGCTGCTCTCTGCTTCCCATATTAGGCAGGGCAGCCGCGATAAACTGTCCTGCTCTTGAGCTACTCTCATAAAGACAATATGCCCTGAGGTTTAAGATCTGTATTGCTACTGCATTTGTGTACTTCTGTTTATATACATTTTAGATTCAAAGATCTCCCCTGTGCTGGAATTCATCCAGTCTCACAAGCCACGTCATATTAGGGATAGTTTTTTTAACAGATTGTCAGGGACAGGAGTTTTTTGTGTTTTCTGTACTTGGAACCCTGTCATCATTAGAGGAATCTTTGATTGGGGCCACTAGGTGTTATAATGTAAACACACAAATGAAAGTAAACAATTTGTAACCCTGGGCATAGAATCATAGAATCACTAGGTTAGAAAAGACCCACTGGATCATCGAGTCCAACCATTCCCATCAATCACTAAAACACATCCCTCAGCACCTCATCCACTCGTCTTTTAAACACCTCAAGGGAAGGTGACTCAATCATGTATTATGGTGTAAGTCCATATACTTATCAAATACTTTCCCATATTGGGAGTTACAGTGGTAAAGTCACTTTTCTACCCCATCCTATCGTGCCACACAGTCCAGCAACTTGTAGTCCAAATATAAAAGACACTACTAAAATATTGACAATTCAGTGTGAAAATGGAGAAACAGAGAGTCAGTATCAGTTATGGGGCCCTATCCCTACTCTCAGACATCCTGATAGGTTTTCACTTTTTAAGTGATGTGAAAAATAAGGACAACAGATGAGCATCTCTAAGTTAGGAAGAACAAGTTAGTATCATAACAATCAACACAAACCAAGCCTATGAATTTTCCCAGGGAATTGAATTCCCACTAAAGAAATCTTTCTTGAAGCTGTTAATTTTCCATGTGAACTGGGCATAACTGTGGCAGCAATATTCTTTCTTTCTGCTAAGGAAACTGAAGTCACAAACAACAAAAGTGTCTGTTCTGCTGATAGACAGATTAGCAATTCTACAGGGCCCTGTTAATTTACTTCTCAAAATAAGCTCACTAGTAGATGAAAAAAATGATAACACTCCTCAGAACATGAATCATAAAATTGACTTTTCCTCTGTAGTGTTGCTTTTAGTGTAATAATTTTTAGAAAATCAGTGCACCTTTGTGGTGGAAAATACATGAAAATTCTAGAGCTGGTTTCATCTGTATTATCTGGAGATGAAGTAGGGGCTGTTGCCTCCACACTGACATTGCTGGAAGAGCACTTCTGCGTGTATCTTACAAGCAGTAGTTGTAGCAACGGGTGGACGAGGTGCTGAGGGACATGGTTTAGTGAGCGATGGGAATGGTTGGACTCGATGATCCGGTGGGTCTTTTCCAACCTCGTGATTCTATGATTCTATTCTGATTCTATGACCCCTGCTCAGATCACACCATCAGCTATCAAAATAACCAACACTATACCCAATATCAGAAAAAATGGCAAAAGACTGCATTCCTTTTTTTTTTTTTTTTTCTTTTTTGAATAATACTGTATCCTCAATAGCACTTGAAATGTTGGAATACAGTCTTGAATGAAAGGAAAGGAAAGAAAAGGCAGATACTACTCCCAGTGATGCCAGGCACAGCAGTATCAGAGGCATATACAGAGCTTTCCTTATTGTTTCTCTATTCATGGCCTTTGGAAATGAGGCTGATTGCTCTAGAATTTGGGGAACAGCTTCCAAGTACACTTTAAAATGCTGCAGAATCGAATATCTAATCTTAAATACCTACATGTATCCAAACTAAAAGCCTTACATTAAAATAATATGACCTCAACAGTGCAAAATTGTATTATTTTAATTTAGAGAGCGGTGGGTTTAAGCCCTCCTGTTTAATGACTTTGTAATAGAATGAGACAGATCACATTACTGCTAGATTTTCTCTGGTGCTAACTCACATTATACTTTACTCCATTTCTTCTGGCCAAAACAGCTTGGGCTTTAATATATTTAGTGTTTGAAAGGTTGCTTAACACACATTAGCCTGGAGTAACTTAAAATTTTATTCTCTAAGACCTTCAGACTTGTTACTGAAAGAAAGTACAGTAGAGTCACCATGTCTCAAACAGCTTTAAAAAAGAAACAAAAGTAAAAATACAAATACATATTTCAAGGACTTGTGTGTTTTCACAATTTCTCTATCCATCCCATATGTATTTCTTTCCGTTCCATGCTCCTCCGTAACATTCTACCAACATTCACGCAAATCGAGTAATTACCATTTCTGCCTTTGATGGGATTGCTCCTGTGCCTCGGGTTACTACATGCTTATCTCTTCATGGTTTGGATTAATTGCATGTGAATAATGTCAATCCAGAGGGCTGTTCCAAAAATGTATGTCGTTTAATTATGGTATTACAGAATCAGAGCAACAGCAGAACTGCATGAAAACTGGAATAATTCACTAGAAGAAAGAAAAGGTCACATGGAAATGCTGCTGAAAAAAATGTGTACTTCTTAAACGACTTGTTGGTGAAGCAGATTTAAACTCCTGAAGCCCACTTGAACCTCAGCCCACGGAACTCCAGAGAACATTTTCAGGCACACATTTTCAGTGACAGGAAAAACCACACTGGAGCTCAAGCGAAGCAAGTGTCTCTCATGTATCTCAAGACTAGGCATTCATAAAAAATACTGAATTATAAATAGCTGTTCTCAAGGACACGTGGCTCAAATCTCAACATAAAGCATATCTGGTGCTGAAAAAACCAAGGATAAACATCAGATATTTTGCCTTCTGCTTCTGCAATTGCCACAGAAGAAGTCTGTGATCTTGCAAAAAAAAAAATCTCTACTTTTCTATGACTCTGCAGTTTTCTTTTATGACAATAAAGAAATGAATTTGATAACACATTGACTAATTAGACTGCAACAAATGCCCTGACAATGAGCATTTCTCAAACGTCAAGTGCTATAAAAGGAGAGAGTGGCTTATTTTAACAGTGTATTTGGAAAGGAAATGGGTGAAGACCCAAAAGGCCTGATATTTACTGGCCTATCGAGCGATTTGACAGTACATGAATACAAGCAGAATCTAAAATTCTATTGTTATTTCCAGCACGACATATAAACCATAACCCAAATGTTCCAAAACACAGAGGGCAATAACCCTCTTCTTGAATTTCCTATCACTGAAATAAGCAGATTTCAGCTGTTCTCAGCCTCACCAAGCTGCACTGAAACAGAACAGTCCCACCTTTAATTATAAATTCATAAATCACTCATCCAAATTGTGTATTTTTTTTCTAATTCAAGGTAGGCAGGATGTGTTATACTAACTTACAAATCCAATCCATGACCTCCTGTGTTTTGAGAATGGTGCCAAAGACGGAGCGGGAAAGTGAGTGTCTTGATGTTACAAGACACATTGAGGATTTGTGAAACACAGTTTGGAAAGCATTGCAGAGTGGCAGCCACGCACAGGAAATTTGATATGTAACAGATTTAGAACAGTTATAAGGAACAACTTCCTTTATGATGACGTCTAGGAAGTCATTTATCATCTCACAGAGGAGTCTGGCACCTTAAAGTGTTTATCTAAGGAAAGGAAATGAACCCCTGTCATCTAATAGAAACAGTATTTGATCCATTTCACAAAGAAGTACACTGGTCAAAGGAATTTTAAATAATACTCAACTCCAGCATTTGGCTATACCTGCTTCTTGTCTCCAGGAAGCTCTCAATTCATTACTTTCCTGGTGTTTTCCTTTCTTTTCAATTCTTCCCTTATTTAGACAAACTCCGTGTTTGAAGATTATCCAAGATTTATTCCTTCTCAGATTAAATTTACAAATACATTCAGCTACATTGAATAAAATACCTGGTGTACTTTAAACACAGCAAAAATTTACTTTCCAGGAAGCAAACTAAGTTGGATTCACTAAATCTTCTTGAAGTCTGTCCTCCAGAGTATAATGCAAGGCAGCCACAGGGACTATCACGTTTAGTGCCTGATGCAAAGTCCTTTAAAGTCTTCCCACAGTTTTCATGAGGCTGTGATTAAGACTTTATCATTGCTATGATAATACATTTCTTAACTTTAAGATATTGAAACCTCCAAAGATTATGTGTAAGCCCTGAAAACAATAAGGAACGTAGTACGAAGAGTGCAATACTCCACTTACTCACAGCCTTTGCAGCTTCTTTGCAAACATATTTATTTACGAATGATTTGGAGTGGAAGGGGATGCAGTCAACCATGAATTCCTAAAACAATTTGGCATTGACCCTTTTTCTTTTCAGGCTCCTTGACAACAGATCTATATTAGAGATCAAGAAGATCATCAGCCTTAAGTGAACTATTTGCCGCTATTTGTGAGCTAATTGCCTCTGCTTCCAGCGGTGCAGTATCTGTAGCTACTCTCATGTTGCTTGCCCAAGAAGCAGGCTGTGAAAGACCTGTATAGTACATCTTTCACAGCATTAATAATGCTTTCCAAAAGAAAACAAGCAAATAAGAACAAATTATAGTGCTATGCAGACTGGACTTCCTACAGATGTAATAACTTGCTACAGTTCAGTCTTGAAATAACTCTGGTAGGGATGAGCATTTTGGTGGGATGATAATTGAAACGTCTGCTGGAAGAAGAGTGTTTTAAGGAGGATTTTTTCTTTAAAAATGAGCAGAGAATAAAGAGGGAAACCTGGAAGAAAGATGTATTGACAAAACGGAGAACAGAATGGGAATAAGTTTAATGAGAAGCATAAAACGGAGAATCAGATCTGAATTCAGAACCTCAAGATATCATGATGACTTTTACCATAGTATTAGGAATGGATGAGAAAGTAAGTAGGAGGGAGATCTGTATAAAGACAGCTCCACATGGCAGATGTCACCTGTGAGTTAGAGGGAAGAGGAAAGAGTTTTATTTGCTAAGTCTTGACAGTGACAGCTTTAACATGGAAAAGGAGCAACCTAATGCAACCCCATGCCTACTGTCCTGAGTTTCCAACCCATGAGGGTAAAACTAAGAGATAAGTGTGAAATTAGGTATCTCACAGAATATTTGCGCTTTTAACAGCTGCAATGGCACAAAAAACTAGATGACTGTAGAATGGATAACAGGGGAAGTGCCAAACGGGTCATAGGGAAACACTCAGACACGGCTCAAGGTGATTGGTACTGAAAGTTGTAGCTACTCTCCAAAAAGGATGGAGTGGGAAAAATGAAAACTGAAAAATTGACACTAATCTGGGGTTCAGGCAAAAAAGCAAAAGAAATAAGAGTTGTAGGGAGACCAGAAGAATTATTTCCTGGGGGAAGGGAGAGGAGGGGTGTGAAGAAATTCCGTTAAACAAAAAAGTCTTTGAAGAAAAATTTTTGCCAAACATCAGCTTTTGGCCACTGAGCTGTATGGAAATTGCTGATTCTTTGTGGTTTGCTTGAAGATTATTGTTCTCTGGTGCAGCAGATACAAAATAGTCCTGTGAAGTGGCTGATAATAACTGAAACAGGGTGAATTTGTAGTTTTGGAACAATATTGATAATCTTTTCAGATAGTGCAGGTGAAGTCTAGACCCTCCAAGATTCTCTTTTATTAGGGAATCACTGCATACAAGTGTTCTCCTTAAAATAAATAAAAAGAAGAAAAGTCCTCAGTCATCTTTCTCTCTTTCCTCCTTTACCTAAGTCTCTGTTTCCATAGTGTGTCATGGTTCATCATGATCACCACTGCATGATCCTTTTGAGTCTGCCACCTTTAGGAATCTGCAGATTTCAAAGCTTGTGATACTTTTAAAATCTGGCTAGTCCTGACTGACTGGTTCAGCAGCTCCCCCTACACTTTTCTTGCTCCTCTTGGCTGCCCCACAGGATTTCATAGTATAGTTTTGGGCTAAAGATCACCTGGTCCCAACCACCAGGCAGGGACACGTCCCACTAGATCAGGCTGCTCAAAGCCTCATCCAACCTGGCCTTGAACATCTCCAGGGATGGGGCAGCCACGACTTCTCTGGGTAACTTGTTCCAGTGCCTCACCGCTCTCATTGTGAAGAATTTCCTCCTGATGTCTACACATCTTGGACTCTTCACCTTCCCTTGCAGCATAAACAGGTGCTGAGACCATCTTTGATGCTTTATTCTTGGTGCTAAATCACTGCTCAGCATGTTTCTGCCCAGTGGGTTTAGAGGGTTTATTCTGACACATTCCACTAAATATTCACTGCCCTTTTCTTCTCCTCTCTGTTACGGGACATGGCCAGTGCCGTTATCTACCTTCCACCTCCCCCAAACTTCCAAATAACAGGTTTACAAAGAATGTAATTATCTGCCTAATATCTCTCTGTCTGTAACACATTTGAATTACTCAATAAAAGCTGTGTAAACATTTTTAGGAACTGCCAAAGGAAGGGGAAAGAAGACCTCCTTCCCCACCCCCTGATCTTAGAAAGAAGCTCGCCAGGCTGTAACAGGTTTTAATTACTGATGGTTTTAGATGCGTCTCCCTTAATCTGGAGAGAGTGTGATCTAAATCCAGTAAAGGCTGACGGGAGACCTTATTACTCTCTACAACTACCTGAAGGGAGGTTGTGGAGAGGAGGGAGGTGGCCTCTTCTCCCAAGTGACAGGGGACAGGACGAGAGGGAATGGCCTCAAGCTCCACCAGGGGAGATTTAGGCTTGAGATAAGGAAAAAGTTCTTCATGGAGAGGGTGGTTAGGCATTGGAACAGTCTGCCCAGGGAGGTGGTTGAGTCCTCTTCCCTGGAGGTGTTTAAAGTGAGGGTAGACGAGGTGCTTTGGAGCATGATTTAGGGATCGGTGGGAATGGTTGGACTCGACGATCCAGTGGGTCTCTTCCAACCTGGTTATTCTGTGATTCTGTGATTCTGTGATTCTGTAAAGTGACAAATCAGTCCAAATTCACTTCTTTTGTAACTCGTTCTTTCCTCTAAGTTTCAGTGGGTTTGCACTGAGAGCTCATTTGGCTGCAGTTCCCCTACCTGACTGAGCTGTCCTCCTCTGGCCTTTACTTGTCTTTATTTAGAACCACAAATCAGAGGCAGGAGTTAAACAGGCACATGCGTTGCTGAGCAGGAAAAGTGGGTTGAGTCCAAGAAGCCTTTTACATTTATCTCTACCCTGTGTTCTTGCAGTGCCACTAAATCCTTAAATCCTCCATCTCAATTAAAAAACTTTTGCCTTTCCCACAAGTCATCAAATTCTTTTTGCTTTAGTGACCTTACTTGGCAAATTACTCCTATTTTTACTACTAGTTTGAATTCCCAGTCTGGCCTTAATTTTTCATCTTCATTCTGCTTATGCCATTCTCACTTTAGTTTCCTGTTGAGTTTTTTTGTCTGTCTTTTACAGATTTTCAGTACTTCTAGAACTATACTTCCATTTCTAAATGAATTAATGTCTTGAAATAAATCATCTGATCCCCTCCTCCTTCTCTCTTCACTTTCCCTCAGTAAACCTTGCCTTGTATTTCAGACAGTTTTCGCTCTTTTGTAGCATGCAAGGATTTCTGAGAAAGGCTAACTGCTATTTAGCTGTGAGAAATAGATACTATGACCAAGCTGCATATTATTGTCTCTTAAGTCTACATAAACCCTGAATAATGCCACTGAAATCAAAGGAAATAGACTTTAGATCGCTTATCTCACACTGTATGTTTGAAGCAATAAGTTTTACATAATTTCAGAGGGAAAGAAGCCAACTTCTTGAATAGCCTCACTGAATCTCTTACTGCTACACTTTCATCATTTAGGAAAACCCACGCAGCCTGCTAAATTGTCTTAGCTATCGTGCAAAACTCTCTCCTTAGCAAAAGCCCAGAAAAACAGCATTGTAGAAAAGAGAATCACCAGCCCCAGCCGTCAGCTGAGAAATGACTCCTCAGCTGCAGGTCGTTGCTTCATTTTTCTCCTCTTCACTGACCTAAGTCTGGCTGAAGTGAAGAGTTCAACAAATCAATGTAGGACAGCGTAGTGTTGAAGTCCTGGAGCGAGACTCTCCAAAGAAAGACCTTCATTTAAGTTGGACAACTTCTTGCTGGTCAGACAGTAAGACAATGGGAAACGGTTGAATTCTTCCTCTCCTTTTCAATGATCAACATTCAGGCTGTGAAACAGCATGTAGCTTGCAGAGCTAGAGCACAGCCAGACAGTTTTATCTCATCGTTAAATATCTTGTAATTATACACAGTATTTACTGCCTGTGGGATGTCCTGGCAGCCTCTGCCCAGGCAGTAGCAATAAGTAATAATGCGGATATGCTTTACTTCATGGACAACAAATCTTTATGTCATATGACCTTATATGTATTTGTATTAAAATGTCAAAATTTCCTGCTCTTTAGTCCTTCTTTAGTGTTCCCAGAGGAATGCCTCAGAGTTGTGTGGTACCATAACCTTTTAGATGTCTCATGACCCCTCCTGATAAAGCAGTTGATGGCAATTTATTACAAATCCCAGTCACTCTAAGACCTAAATGCAATTTCTTTTGTGCAAAACATTCTCTGTCCAAATTAATCTTTGGTATAAATCCATCAGGTTTTGGATTAATTTTATTCTGCAAGTCTGTGACCATAGTAGAAGTAACATTTTATGTAATTGTGCCTTTTGAATGGAGCCTGTAAATAAAATCTTTTGCTACCACTTCAGTGTGTCAGACTTTCAATACATCCAAAAATTTCAAATCCTTTAAAATCTTGCACAATTCATCAACTAGTCAATGCTTCCAATTTTAGCATCTACCAGCTTTGATTTCTGGTGCTCTCCCATCACGATCATTTCTACTATACTCGTCATTCAGTCCTCAAGAGTAAGGGGTTAGAGAATATCTAAATATATCATTAAGGTTGCCATTGATTTCAGTTACTTCCCTGGAAACACGGACGCTGCACATTCTGTTCAGGCATTTGTCCACCTCAGACCATTCAGCCTTTCCATAGCTGCTTCCCTTTGCCACCAAGCAACGTGGTGTTCCTGCTGAGGAGCGCAGGGAGCGTGATGCAGCTGTCCCAGAGCCCTTTACACACTTTCTCCTCTCTAATATCAAAAGCTAAATACTAGTAAGATAATTCTGTCATTGCCTGGTAGTGACGGAGAAAATTATTTCCTTAATGTTTTGTTTCCTCATCTACTTTCTGCCCACTCTGTATCTATAAATAGGTTTAGTGTCATTTGAGCAGAGAACTACAGCTCCATGCTCAGGGTTTATTTCTGCTCCTCTAATCAACTGGTAACAGACTATGTTGTAACATTCCTCTATATCAAAAGAAGTAGTCAGCATTTGCTTTTGCTCCAGAGCCTGAAGATGTCCTAACTGCTTCAGAAAAGTAATAAATCCACTGCCAGAGAACATATAATCTGCCATCGCTAGATAAAAATATACATAACACAGGGTAGGTGAGGTACAGAAAATAAAGACAATGGTTAAACACAAAAAGATAGCAAAACCAACAATGGGTTCATCTGTTTTCTGAGGAACATCATGATCCAATGTCACTGAAGCTATGTGAGCGAGCAATTCATCTCTTATTGGTTTATTCAGAGAAGATACACTTCTGAATATTTGCCTGTATCATTAACATTGTTTTTTCGTGTGCTTACTGAGGCAGGAAATAACTCTCTGAAGAGTTTGGAAAGCAGTAAAGGAGATAGCTGAGTCCAAAATTAGTTTTCCAAATGAGAAGGACAAGGCATGGGAAGAGTGGAGTTGCTTACAAATGAAGCAGAGAACCGTATCAAGGACATCCACTGGTGCCACTTGCTGACTACCTTATGCAAGGTCACTGGAATGAGCTTTAACAGAGCTGGGATTTCTTCATTTTCAAGGAAATTCAGTTGAAAAGAATTAAAAAAAAAAAAATTTCACTTCAACAAACTATGTCCTCCTGCAGTCAGAGTGTTTGAGGTCAGAATTGTTCCTGTGCAACACTGTGCTATCTCTGTAGATGATTGACACTGGGCAAGACTACGTAGCCTTGGCAGCAGGGCCAGGGCAGCAGTGCTGCACTATCTGTAGGAACACGACTCCTTCATTTCCTCATGCTGAGAAAAGGCTGGGAATAACGATCCAGACCCTACTCAGCAAGACCTCGGTCCTTCCAGAACCTCTCTAATCTGCAGCATATTTAAAGATCAGACCACCTTCAAAGAATCACTTGACTTTATCTCTCTGAGTGTCTGTTCACACTGTCCTGGCCAAACTATTTCACTGCATTTTATCAGCAAACTCACTGTGACTCATCCTGAACGCGGACACCCCCTCCTACTGCCGATCAGCTGTCATCATTCTGGTTCAGCTCTGTTTCTGTTGCTATTACTGTAATTGCAATGGCATTTGCTGTAGCTAGAGATTAAATACAGCTTCCCACAGTAACCTTAGAATCACAGAATCATAGAATAACCAGGTTGGAAGAGACCCACCAGATCATTGAGTCCAACCATTCCTATCAAACACTAACCCATGCCCCTCAGCACCTCGTCCACCTGTGCCTTAAACACCTCCAGGGAAGGTGAATCAACCACCTCTCTGGGCAGCCTCTGACAGTGCCCAATGACCCTTTCTGTGAAAATTTTTTTCCTAATGTCCAGCCTAAATCTCCCCTGGCAGAGCTTGAAACCATTCCTTCTTGTCCTGTCCCCTGTCCCGTGGGAGAAGAGCCCAGCTCCCTCCTCTCCACAACCTCCCCTCAGGGAGTTGCAGAGAGCAATGAGGTCTCCCCTCAGCCTCCTCTTCTCCAGGCTGAACCCCCCCAGCTCCCTCAGCTGTTCCTCATAAGGCCTGTTCTCCAGCCCCTTCACTAACTTTGTCATGCAGCTCCTGTTCAATGGGTGACTTAGTAAAGTATATAAAACTCTACTCTTAAACACCAAAGCTTTTCAGAGCATACCTTCTTTAGCCTGATGCTAAGTCCTATTGCTCTCAGTTTTCCATAGGTATAAGACTTTTCACTCTCTGTGGAAAATTGTGCCAAAATATATAGTCCAGAAAAATTCAGATGCAAAATACTTAAAAGCAGCCTTAACAAGCTTCACATCTTTCTAAATGTAGTATCTTAATCTGCCTTTCAAAAGGTAAGAAATGTTTTGACATTTTTTCCCTTGCAAATCTTATCCACAACAACAAATTAAGTCAAAAGGAAGAGAAATAAAAATACTTTTCCATTTCAGGTAAGAATTTACATGTTATAATAAAATGAATAGATCTCACGAAGAGGTGTCAAGCTCCATCTACTGGCTATCAAAATGAACTTGTAACTCAGCAGGCTGAGTTTTGGGTCTATCTATGTAAAACAAGTACATTCATTCATCATCTTTCTAGAACATCAGTCCAATTCCTTTATGCTGTGTATCAATCCATTTTATTTAAACATCAGATATATTTTCAAATTATAATGTCATTTACTCAGTTCTGTGAGCGTAGAAAACAAGACTTTCATAACTACAGCATGAGATATTAGGTTTTGCATAAGTAACAATTTCCATACAACTAAACCATAAAATATTCTTGTGCTCTGTTTCTTATAATACTCACATCACAAAGGCAGATTTCCACAAGGCTTTGACCTACTTAGTTAGTACTTAATTCAGTTATTGAAAACACTCTTCAGCAGCATCAGGGGAGGAGCAAAATGCACCTGCAAATGCTTACCTAAATGATTAAATGAGGATTAAATGATTTTGCCATAAAGTGAGAGAGGAAGGCACAGTAGTAGTGGCTGAGGAAGTGGTGCTCGTTCAAATAGAGACAGTTTCATCCTCTGACCAAGCAGATAAAGGGAATTTGTTTTTCAGCAGAATTTATTGTCTTAAACAAGTCAGTTCTCTATGCACTCTGCCTGTAAAATATAAAATCTCAGGGGCTGGAAATAGTTGCAATGAACCTTTTAAAAGAGGCAAAGACTGCTTGCACCTGCGTTTTTTATGTCATGTGGGACCTTTGATAAATTAAAGATAAGTCATACTTACTAGATTTCAATTGAATGTATTCATGGTAAAATAAAACTTGTAAACTAAAAAACAGCAGGGCTTGTGGAGTAAGCATCAAGCAAACCCAAATTACCTTCAAGATAATGAAGATGCTCAAGGCTCAAAGAAGTGTATTTCTGCCTGGATAATGTACAATAAATATCATGCATTTTCAATCTAATTAGGTCAGAAAAGAAAAGAAGGAGAGAGCAGGAATAAGCCTGCCAGGAATCTGATGTTCAGAAAATTCAACAATCAGAAAAGGCTGTGATTAGTGTTAATAGAACATAACATCCCATCCGTTTCTTGTTTATTTACATTTGAGGGAACATTCTTGTCTTAAATTGCATCCTGTTTCCCAAAAAGTCACTATAGTGAAGTCTTGCATTTACTAAGATTAAGAAAGTAGGTCGACAAAGTCCCATTTATCTGTACCCTGTGTCAGCTGAGTGGATGAGCAAGCTCCAGTTGTGGCTGTGACTTCCTCCCTTCTCATCTGTCCTAGATGCTGCCTTGTTCCCTTTCTTTCAGAGCACTTTTCAAATAACATCCTGCATGAAGCTGGAAATCCAAATCCTTTCCAGCCTTCTTCTGTGGCTTGCACTGTTGATGGTCACCTTCACCCTCCAATCTTCCCCCATAGCTTTTATGATCCTGCCCTCTCCTGGCTAGTCTCTCTCCTCTTTAATTGTTTTCTCCGTCCTAATGCACGAGTCAAGGGGAATCTCACAAAGATCAACTCTTGACCTATCTTTCCTCACTCTATATTTATGTATGTAAATAAGTGTAAATATCAGAAAACTGTCCATGTTATCACACCTGAGAAATGCTGTTGACTATGTAAGTAACGTATCCGCTGTTTTTCAAACAGCTTTATTCTCTGGGGAATCCCATTCCAAAGCGTGGGGTCATCCACAATAGCTTCCCTATTTGATTTTCTCAGTCTGAAGAACAACAAGAATGTAATTTCTGTCACTGAGGAAAGCACTGAGCATTGTATTTACCTAAACCTTTCCATGGTGTCTAAAAGCCCTGTACTGATGCAGCTCAGAAACCAGAAGCCTTTAACTGAGAGAGTTAGATCTGGAATTCATTCACCTTAAATTCCTGGTCTAACCCGTCCAAAAAGTTACATCCAGAGTCCAAGTCAGGTCCTTGGTAGCTGAATTTTCCATAGCAGTTTCTTTGTTTTGACCCCTTCTGAAAAAGGATGAATCATCTATGTATATTTTTAAATTCCACAGTCATTCCAAATGTTGATATTTTTCTGTAATTTTCAGATTTGAAGTAGACTTCACTCTCACTTTTTTTAAATAATAAAATATTAGCAATCAAGCAATGGTCAAAATAATTGTTAGCTCTTTCCAGTGCTGAAGGTTACCTGTAAAGTCAAATTTTATTAGTAGTTTTACAGCACTGTCAATGGGAAGATTAATAAATAGCTGAAAATAGGTTGCAAACACAACCAGATATTTTTTGCTATATTCTATTCATCTTTTGTTTTAGACACTCATTTCAAAGAAAGCTCAGTAATAAAACCTGTTTTAGCCAGCTCTCCTCTTGGCAGATGCTGTTTTGTCACCTTTTATCTGTTCCAAAATTCTTGGCAAAGTCTTAAGCCTGGACTTGCTCATGTCACTCTCTTGATAGCCTTGCTCTTTCTCCTCAAAATCTCTGTGTTTGAAGTGACACCAGAGCTTCTTACTGAGCATATCACCTTTTCTCAGACTAACTGTGGAACTGTGTTTTATAGAGATGTCTTTGACTATCATAAAGGGAACTTTTTTTCCCTTCCATATTTGCGCAGCTATTCCTTATTCTTTGGAGGAGATTTCCACAGATATCTCCTCCTCTAGAATCATCCTAGGCCATCAAACATTTGAGACAAAACTTGAACCATAGTTAGGCTTTTTACATTGCTTTGTCAATGCTATTTGACAGATACATTCCCCAATCTGCTTGCTGTCATCTCCTCTTCTTTTTTGCCTTGTACTCCAGCTGAAGCTGAAGCCGGAGTATAAGAATTTAATACTGGCAGCTACAGAATTTTCCTGCCTCAGATCCTTTATTCACACTTCAGATTTCTGTTTTAGATAAATGAAGGCAAAATCCTCTTCTGAAAAGAATGGCACACAGCAGCTTAACAAACAAAAACTGTAAAATCTCAGACAATAACTAGGGAGCAGATTGCAGGTATAAGTACTTCGAAAAAATGGCATTAGATGCAAATGCTGAAGAGTAATTAATTGTATAACAGCCTTAAGTCTTATAAAACTGCTAAATCTTAATAATAATGACACTTGATATGGTATAGGTTTATATGTCAATTTTACACTCCAGCCCTCTACTTTTTTATTCTTCCACTATTGAATGTTATTTTATCCACCTTCATTAATATCATGGAAATATCTAATATATAAAGGATTTACCTGTTGCAGCCTTTAACTCCTGGGAGATTTGTAAGCATTTATTCATCTGTAGATATGAAGGTAATCTTATTCCAGAAAATGGGACTAACCAACCAGGACTCTTCAGTTTAATACTGAGATCCTTAAATAGTCAGAATGTGAAATAAGTTAAATAAAAGGGGCATATTTTGGTGGTTTCATAACATTAAGAGAGTATTCCAGTCATTTTTCTCAGAGTATTCACTGGGAAATGTTGGCATTTCCAATCACGTAATTTGTCTTTACTGCTGAGAGCAAAATTCTCCTTTAGTATTTCCAGTAGCAGCCTAAGGCACTGATAATTTCAGAAGAAGAGAGCTCATAAGCCAAATATGAGGAGCAACAGAGCTCTAGTATCAAAACAACTTTATGCTCTTTATTTTGCCTTGCCGACTTGTCACGCGCAGGCATTTTTCTTCAGAGCAATCTGGATGAGATAAAGGCAGAAATATTTGGAGAATCTGGGCCTAAAGTCATCTGAGAAGGAATCAAACCCTCTACCTCCAGCAGACTAAGGGCGATTTCTCATTATTTCTGAAGTGGAAGGTGACGTAAAGCTGGGGAAAACTCACCGTTCTCGTGCCACTCAAAGCAGAGCCAGATAGTTCAGAATCAGAGTACTTTGTCTTCCCAGCTCCCATCTGCACAAGTGGACATCCAGCCTGAATGAATGTTTCAAGAATGTTTTGTTGAACCCTGACAGCTCATCAAATAAATACACTATGATGAGAGAAAAATACAAGAGTCAAAATACTTTATTCTTCTTAATCTGCCAACTGTCTGTTCCTGTTGTCCTTCTTTCTGATGAAAAACAAGGATTTTAACAGCTAATACAGTGATATGTAAAAGAGTTTACAACAGTGAGGATTTCATGTATTTTTTATGATATGTTTTGCTATACTAGTTGGTGATGCATATTTTAAATCTACAAGGTGTTCTGTTGGGTATATTTTAACGTGCGTAACTTTTGCTCTGCAGTCACCTCAACAATTTTCTCTTTTGACCTGAGATATTTCCCTTCCCTTTGCCATCCTGAGCATTACTACAAAGCTCTCTCCGTCCCATTGCTTTGGCCAGAGCCTTCCTCCCTTTGAACAATTCCACGTCTATGCTACATCAAACAAAAAATACTTGTCTTCACCTTGAAACACTTTCAGATCAACCTTGCTGATCCCTGTTCCCTTCTGAAATACAAACATGTAAAGGCAATATCATAGATGTTTTGACACTAAAAAACTTGTTTTGTTCTGCAATGGAATGAAGTAGAAGATGTCTTTGCTTTCTCTCCTTCTTTTTCACACTTCCTGACCAAACTTTCCCTGGGAAATTTCACTAGATTTTATTTTTAATCTGATATGAAATGTTTGACTCCAGTTAAGAAAACATACTTTGATTGAAATGCATTTGTCTGAAACTGTTCCAAAGCATCAGCTCTAATCACCCCTGACTTTTAATCAACCCATGATATCAGCCTCCAACTACAAAATTACTGCATTTTCAAAATTTAGTCTGTTCTACTTCATTCTCCTTTTTTCTAATCTGACTCTTGGAAAAAAGGAGGCTTAAAAAAACCCTGGATTCTGGTTGGGCTGTTCATACTTTGACTGCACTGCCTCCTAGGGTGAACAGTATTATTTCATTGTTTTCCTTTTCTTGGACTTTCTCCCTCCTGCTTTCCATGGACAGACATAGGCTGAATGCTATGATGAATGGGCCACCTATTTAATCTGTGCTTTTATCACCCTTACTATGAGACGTTTCTCATTCTTGTCTATCATAACCATAGTTGCATTCATGCTCATAAAATCCTTTTACCCAAGGGGCAGTCAGGTTATGAATCATGCTGTACAGAGAAATTAATAATTCTGAAGAAAGCAGTGCAGCAAAACCAAAAAATACCTTGTCAGTATACTCTTCAGAAAATACCACTGAGTGAAGAAGACACTTTAATTTCAGCAGGAGCTTTCCCTAGCATAAATTTCTCAGGACTAGGATGAAAATTCTGATTAAAAAGACAGGATCCTATCTGATTAGTATATTGGTGATAGGTTTGTATTGGCAGCATCTATTTTCAGTTCCCCACTTGGCCTCGTTTGGAGAACCAAGTGGATTGGATGCTGTTTATGTTGTTCTGGGTTTCTTTCTTTGTCGCTGCCTTAAAAATAATTCTTTGGGATCTGGTTTCATTCCACCGCAAACCCAAACCTTGCCAAGAAACTGCAAAATCATTCAGAAGAGGAGGAAACGGGATTGTTACCGTGCACATTCCACTGCAAGTATCAGAACATGGTTTTGCAGGGCACGTTAGTCTGAATCGATTCCAAGCCCCAAACACAAATATTTTGTAGCTGATCAGACCTTGGCCAGCTGTTTCCTGAAGCCGTACGGTGCACTCTAAAAGGCACCATTACCAGCGAGGCAATCTGTGATTGTATCCCAATGATTTTCTGTTCTCTGCACAGCAGTGCTGTTTCACATCCCCCTACAATTAGAAGATGAACTGACACGTGTGTATGTTGTAGTAGAACTTCAGAGATATTTCATTATTTCCAACAGGGGTGCAAAATTCCTTTTATATACTCATAGAAAATTAGCTTGCTAATCTCTGACACTAATAGGGTGCTTATATTAGTGTCTTCATAACAGATGTATGCAGGATTTAAAATCCAGGACAAAGACAACACAAACAGAAAGTCGCTTACAGTGCAGTTCATATTTAAATTCTTTGATCCTTCCTGCTTTACTCCCCTGAAAATCCCAGTGCATTTTTTGCACCTGCAACAAACTCCACTAACTGTAATAAATATAAGTTTCTTGTTCAGAAGTTTTTTTTTTTTTAAATCTTTAATTCATTGCCATTGTTTTCCAAATAAAATACAACTAGTTGGCAGATGGTAATTTTCTAAAAAGAAACAAATACTTTTATTCCAAATTTATATTTCAAATTGGAAAATTGCTTTTGTATCATTTGAATATTTTATCTGTTATTTCAAGCCAATATTTCAGCATAAATGTTCATTTCCTTTTTCTTTTGGATAGTATAGGAAATGAACGTTTATGTTGAAATATTGGCTTGAAACAATAGATGAAAATATTCAAATAATTGTTTCTACATGTTAGATGAGAAAATTCTCAGGTTTCAGTTCTAGATAAAGATTAAATCAGTTTTGAAATTGTGGCTTTTGTATGAGATAAAATTGTCTTTCACTAGGAGATGTTAATAAAAATATAGGAAAAAGAGATGATAAAGAAATAGAGTCACTTGAAAACGTGTTAGAAATAAGTTATTGTGGTGGCAATCTTTCCAGCCACCGCAATACCTACTCTGATTAATCTTGAGTAAGAGTTACAAAATGCTTCTCTGTAACTTGCTTTGTTTTCTGCGCACAGAAGATGGATATAGCAGGATCAGTACTGCCTGCGCAAAGTCTACTGTCTTGGCCAGTATGAATTCAGTCATTAGCAATGGGATTATTCTTGGTACCCAGGTTCTTCCTACTGTCACCAGATGGCAGCCTCCACATACTTCAGTGAAACGTAGGTGTCTTCTGCAGAGCTAACGTTGGCCCTAGTGAACATTTTCCTTTCGTGGCGATTTCTTTTCTACACACTCTTTTTCTGGCTCTCTCTCCATCTCAGTGGTCTGCAGTCGTTTCTACCTGAACCCACCCTCCCTCACAGCAGCTCATTCTGCTGTCTGCAATACATTGCATTGACGTCTCTACTTGATCGCCAAAAGAATCGATGGCTGAGTCATATGGGTATTTCTTTGGTCCAAGTGAAGGCTAAGACTGGAGAATTCGTTACACTAATCTTGGAGAACTTATATGGGACTCTACACCCTCTTTTCTGTGTGTGTAAGCAGGTAAGATTGTGTGCTGCTGCCGGCTGTTCGCATTCCCAAAATGAAAAGTAGGGCTGCTCCAGCGCCAGGGCGAGCTCAGCTCTGCCCACCGTGGTCAGTAATGACCCTTGTCTGAGCCACCATGGTCACGTTACTTCCAAAAAGAGAGTGAGATACGTCTGAAATGAGATCAAGGACTCAAATACCGATGAACTTTCTAGAAGAAGCAAGAATCTAAATCCAAGTTTGGGAGCCAGTTTCATAGCACTGGGCCAAATCTCTTCCCTTGTCAAGAATATACTTAAACTTCGGGGTTTTCTGGCACAATAAACCAGGTTCTGAGTTTGGTACCTGAGCAATCTCTCTTTTACTGTTACCAGATATTTACAGGAGGAGATTTTCCCCAACCCCGAACCCTCAATACATTTGGGTTAGAAAACAGAAACTCACTGCAAGTGCTGCATTGCACAAGGTGAGGTGAGAAATACTTGTAAAGCCCTTGCTAATCAGACACCTTTGTTCAAATACCTTCAGTTCATGAAGACCCAGGAAGTATCTGCAGCATCTCTGATTTAAAACTTCTTATCCTGAAGACCTCTATGTAGCCAAACACATTTTTTCTCGTGCTGAAATTTATGCACAAAACGATTTCAGGTGATACTCAGTTTTACTTTAAAGATACCAAATCAACTCTTGCAGGTGATACTCAGTTTTACTTTAAAGATACCAAATCAACTCTTGCAGATCTTTGATCCTAGTTCTGGAGAATATATCTGAATGAACACCTTCTGAGCTAAAGATTATTCCTGGATATTTAGGGGTGATACTTTTGGGATAGCTACTTGTAAGATCTGAAACCTCTAATGAGCTCCAGATACTCGTGCAGATGGTACTCCAGGAATATTGCCTTAATTTTCTTTCTCATTTGCTTCCCTTTTAAAAAGATGTTCATATAATTAAACTAGCCTAAGGCTTGATTCAGTGAGTAATAACTCATACTGATGTTTGGTGAGAGCCTGATGCTAAATATGCCTAAATATGAATAATAGACAGTTATTTTACCCTGCTGTTTTTACTGCCATATCCCTTAGCTAGTTTGAAATGGGGAAGTGAACACAGAACTTGAGAAGCCAACGATATTGGCTTTTCCCTGCCTACACTCTGCCCATCTCCGCAAGCCTGAGGTCAGATCACGTTGGCTTCTGACCATGGTGGAGACAGTCCTCATTGGAGCCTGCACAGCACCTGAAGGTGTTCCTACACCCAGAAGGAAGGCCAATCCTCCAAGCATGTGCACTCGCAGCTAACTGTAAGCATGTGACTAGCACATTAGTGGGTTTAAAGTCACATGCATGCACACGCAGTTGCACGGACAGGGCTCTAATTGGAGTGTGCAGCCAGCTGTCCACAATTAATAAAGAGGACTCATTAGTCGGCACAGAAACCAGCTCAGCACATGAGACAACTGAAGAGGAGGCAGAACTTTTGCTGCTAAAAGCACAGGGAGGTAAAAAGGTTTGTAAGGTTTTTCTTCACTCTGTCAGATCCAAGCCCCAGGAATGTACAGAGCCCAGACTGTTCACCAGATTGATTGCTTATCAATTAAGAGAATGTCTGAATGCAGAAAATTTAAGGGTGTCCTAATTAATCTTATTTAAAATGATTGTCTCCTTCCTCCTCAGAAAAAGTCCTTGAAATCTTTTGGACTCCTGTTTCTGTGGCAAGCTAACACCCTGGTTGTATTCTGGAGTCTGTTTATGAAATCCTCAGGTAACCCCGAAACCCAGCTTATCAGCCAGGCACCGTGGCAGAGAAATAAACAGCGAGTCACAGTGATCAGAACTGTGAGGAAAAAATCTACCAACAATAATCTAGCTGATATATTAGGAGCCAATGACTGGAGATAGATACGGATGTTGTTCTGTCTTTTTTATTGCTCAGGACTTTATATTCTTAAATCTTTATGCATTTGTTGATACTACATGTTTATTCTTGGTTGATCCATACACAACTGAGGTCAATGCATGGCACTTATAAACAGGCTTTATTTAGTCTTGGGTTTTATCCCAATATAAACCTGAGCAATTATTAAATAGAAAAAGAAAAAAAAAAGTTGGCCACACAATGTGCAGGCTTCCAAAATAAAGAGACTGGATGTTTTACTCTGGTTCAAATACCCAGGGTTCAGAGACTTACAGGTACTTTTAAAGCTTAAACTAGAAGGAGCACATGTGTGCTCATGCAGAGAGAATCGACAGAGCCTGGGATTAAGCGTGCAGATTGATCCTGACACTCTGTCATCGGTACCCAGAGCTCAGCTCCAACTGGACCTGCCACACACAGCAGTTGTGGGTTCATGCCTCCCCTTCTAAAGATAGCGGAGCACAGCCAAGGAGACTTTGCTCTTGTTTCAAGCTCATTAGATGAGTGATGACAGGTTATAGTAATGGTCCCTCATGGCCAAACAGCAAGCAGGGCCCCCAACTGCTGCTGTCCACTACAATTGCAGTTGAATTTAGCCAGCTGTTGCAACAACCAGTGCGACATAAGAAACAGACCTCCCTGCACTCTGGTTTAACGAGCTTCGCGCGTTTTATGCAAGTTCCCCTGCAAGATGCCGCTCAACGGTGAGGCTTTGTGCTGCTGCTGAAGCATATGGCTATGACCTCTCACTTCTGTTGGCTTTCATATTGGCACAAACATCTTCCTCTTAGTTGTTCCCTTGTCTTTCAGTCCGCTGAGTCTAAACTAAACCAAATATTTGCAAGGAAACAGAAAGCAGGTAGTTTTTCTCTGTTCCTCTCCAGACTGACTGCTCAAGTTTACACTCTTAATTTTAAGAAAGCAACGGAGGGAAATGTCAACAAAGTTTGTTGTTTTTTTTTTTCACAGCCTACTTAGTACGTAACAAAGATTCACTATCAGTGTGCATCCTGAGTTCATTTTTGGTAAGCAAGCAGTGGATTTTGCCTTTGTTGGGAACAATTGGAAATATTTTTTTCTCTCTGACTCTTTGGGGAAAATAAACAGAGTCTAAATATTTGTAAATAAAATGTGCTCCCATGCTCAGAATTATGGTTAAAACTCTTTTCCCTGTTCTTCCTCTTCACAACCATTTTTTACCAAAGATACCCTGAAGAAAATGCAAAAAAACCTTCATTCCCCCGTTTTAAAACATCTGATTTTGAATATTCGAACCTGTGAAACTGTTATTAATCCAAGAAAGAGTGTTTTCTAATTAAAATTTTAGTATTAGTGTCTTTTGAGTATCAAAAGCATTGTATGGTTACATCAGCCAAATGTCTGATATGACCTTTGTGTCTTCATCTGGTATCATTGGCTGTAATCTTATCTAGACTCAAGACTAAATTAAACTCACAACACTTCCAGTTTTATGATCCTTCCCTGCAGTCATGCTGTTTTCTGAATTACGGGAAGATACCTAACTTCATGAGTCAAAACTCAGTGACCTGGGGAAACATTGCGGTAGCCCCAATGCTCTGACCTTCTGAATTATCATCTTCACAGGAGAAATTAGCACACATAATTCATTGGATTGCGTTATAAAGTGTTCCAGAGGAGGAAAACCTTGTGGAGGTTGTTATCTGTCAATGTGCCTATGATGTTGTGATCTCTGCTTCTGTTTAATTTGCCAGTGGTAGGTATAAATACACATCTACCACCCAGCACGCAATTCTATTTTCCAAATTTGTGTTAGCATTTGAAACTAGAAAAAGACTTCTTAACTGATTTCCATTGTGCAAAACCTTCTCAGAATAAAGGGGAAAGATTTCGTTTCTGTTCTGTAGATGCGTTGATTCACACAAATAATGATGCAGATTAAGGCAAGGCAGACAGCCAGGCACGAGGCGCACTATGAGAACTTGATGAGGCCTTTGTTGTTCTCTCAGGCATGTTTTAGAATAAATTGCCCTAATAACAAAGCTGTATTGAGATATTGCAGCTCTTTCCTTATTTCAGTCAGTTGCTTTCTGCTCTCAAGAGAAGAGTATCTTTCTTCTGTCTAGAGATATTACGATGCATGAAATACCAAGAATCACTGAACAAAGTACTAATCTAAATCCAAATAGAGGAGTCTTTTTATGAAAAACTACATTACAATTGCGTGCAGCATTGAGAGGTTTGTTCTTTTGATGACTCTGAGTTAATACATTCTGAGTATTATGACACTTTGTCACATTACTAGTTATTACTAATTTTGTCCTAATTATGGAAGTCCTTTTATCTTTCAGTGGAAAGCCATTCAGTGGTGATTTTAAAGCCTTGATTACATTTTCATGGTTTTCTTAACCCTTAAGCAAGTTAAAACACAGCCTCTAGCATTTGCAGTAAATATTTCTTTTTGGTGTGTCTGGGAACTCCACAAATTTCTGACTATTATGTGAGATCTGAAAAGTTTAAACAAATCTATTCTTCCTCCTTTATTTATTTTGACACGCAACCCAATTTCCCCTACATTTAATTAATTCAATATGCAAATAAAAACAGTGTCCACTTTAAAACTAAGACTGTAATAGTATAATGTTTTTCCATCTGTGTTCACTGAGGTCTTACTTCCCTGCATCACTGCTCAAAGTCTGATGCAAATGTATTTTTATGGTATTTATTACTAGAACAGCTAAGTGCAACACAAACACGAATATGTGCGTATGAACAATGCCCTTGTGAGGTGACAAAGTAAGGTTGTACTGACAGTTTACAGCTTACAACTGAGACAGAGAGGTCAATATAAATAATATATCCTGATGATAGGTACTCAATTTAGGACCCTTAATATTTTATTTTTTACGGTATAAGTATTGTATAGCACATATATGGACTGCAGCGGAATGCTGACTTGAGTTATGTCTTGTGAGTGCTGTGTTTTTCCACAGAACTCAATATCTCAAGTCAGGCACTTATGAGAAATCCAGGTTTAAGCACTACATGAGAAAGATCAGATCAAACTAACTGCCCTTGGGAGACCAGGGTGGTGCCAGGTAAGGAACATCCTGCTCCACTGGGAGTCGTCACGTCCCGCAGAGCTACAGGGAGTTCCGAAGAGTTGCCTAAAGAGACAACACAGACAGTGGTAGAAGAAGGCAAGCCTTATTTTGCCAGGGATTTAAACAAAAATCATAGGCAAATACGGGAAATTTTTCAAATGCGCGTACAACGTGTTGCTTTCCACTTAGCACTCAGAAAATCTGTGTGAAATACAGGTACAAAAGGCAAAGATCAAAATGGCCTGGGGGTAGGGTATAAGAACATGCTTGCTTTGAAAAACAGCTGGAGTGGAGATGCTGTTGCTTTGTAGGTATATACAAATGCTTAGATATTTCTTGGCAGCTGTATTCCATAAAGACTGGGTAAAAAGATAAAACATGGAAGGGCTCTTTGTTAAAATGCTTTTTGATTTCTTTTGAATCAATTTTGGCCTATAGTTTACATAGCTGACAGTATAAAAATTTTTGGCTCCTCTTGTCAGAGGATCTAGACCCAAAGTCCAGTTCCAAAGACACAAGACCATGCTCTCGAAGGAAAAAAATGGTATCAATACAGGTCTCCTATTTAGAGTAATTAGTAAAGAGGTGAGCTGCAGTCAGAAAGACAGAGGTATTCAGAAACACCAAGGAGATCATCCACAATAATTCCAAATTATTTATCACCTTCATTCACTAAAACCATGTTGCTTTAGCAGAAGGAAGGAAAAGAGCAAATGCTGTGTCTGACATTGTTTCTCATTTCCCTGGATTATGCTGGTGCCCTGAATTAACCCCCTAAAACTAACAAGAAACTGTTTCCCAGAAAACAGTCTCAGACTAGCATGTTTTTTCAGAGTTATTTGCATTGGTGTTTATTTCACGGGAGCTGATGAAAGTCCCAAGGGTTTACCTCTGACAAAAAGAGTGGGACAAATACACATGAGCGCCCAGCAGCTCAACTCAGCTGTGGTGAGGCTGCCAAAGGAGATAATTCTGCCAAGCGAAATGACTTCCAGGCTGTGCACTTGTGTGTCAAAATGACATTAGTGTATTTTGACATAAGTGCTGTCTTTTATCAGTTGTAAGCTTCAAAGCAACAGAGATGGAGAGATGGGAAACTGGAGGTTGGCAGGAAAAATAGAAGTCGATAGAAAAATGTAAAGAGAATTTGTTAAAACAAACCAAACACTTGAACAGTTAGCGATACCTTCAAGGATCAAATTTAGAGCAAAGGATGTTTTATTGTTGTGTGACCGTGATAGTTTAGGCATAGGAGATAAATTTTCTCTGCAAGATTCTTTGGAAACATCCTTGTGCCTGCTCAAATGTCTGGAGCTGCCTGCCCATTGCTCACTGATGAATGGAGCTTAAACCACACAGAGTGTATGGAGCTAGTTAAAAAAGACCCTGTTCATCTCCATTTTGATAGAAATTCTGGACAACCTAGATGCCTACCTAAATAAAGTTCAACAAGGAACTGTACAAAGCAGAGAAACACTTCCATTTCACGGCTTGAGGAATGGGTGCTTTCAGAGGTGAAATTATTTGCCAAAGTTTACATGCATTGCATGCTGCTTGTGATTACAAGACCTGACCCAGGCATCTCTAGTCCTAACCTGGAGCTGGATTCCATAGCTCAATTAATCCTTGGCCAGCAGAACTATTGTGGATTACTAATAGTGTGGCTATACTCACAGGCACCTAGGTCAGAGACTTTCCCTGAACAATCTCTCACTGATTACGAGGTACCTGGGAAGCTGAATTTATCACTTAGAAATACAGAAAGAGGAATAAATAAGTTCACTTGCAGCAGTTATCACTGAGGTTTCCGACCTCTCTGGTTAGCAACACAGAATTTCCACTAGATTCCACGGGCCAAAACATCGCTGAATGGGGTTAAATATTTCTAACTTCACATCAACAGAACTTCCTGCCAGAGTGACTGTTTTGTCCAACAAGGTAGGTCATTTCCCTGCTGTACATTTTCCTCCTCTTATCTCTGGTGACTCTAAAGCCACACAGGATTCACAGAAGCTAAAACTAAAACAACAACCTACATGCGGTCAATCAGGTCATCTCTGATCTTTCGGTCAGTCCCCTCTGACAACCACTCAGTCAATAAAAATGTTCAAAGATGCCAGTAAGTTCAATTCCCTTATCCCTTTCACAGGCATGAAGTCTGCAGAAGACAGACTGACGATTTTCATCTTCTCAGCCAAATTTCAGCAATCAGAGAAGGGCGCTGCCAATTATAGGTGACATGGATTCCTCTGACAGCTGTATATTCGCATGACTGATGTCTGCTTGTCTCCGCTAGAGTCCAGGAGCTTCCACAGGGCACACATGAAGATCAAAGACTTCTATCTTAGTCCCCTACCTCAAAATATTTACTTGCTGTCATCTGGAGAGATAGAGAAAAGCCATGGCCTCAACATCTGACAACTCACTTGTGATGTTAACTACTGTGTCCCATTTGCCAATAAAGTCACCAGTGATATAAATAGACTATCACAATGTCTACATTAGAGTAGTTTCCAGACAGAGATGGCTACCTAGATAAGGCAAAAGAAATACAGTCAGGAAGGAGGGATCACTAGGAAAATGGCCTTCCATGGAAGTAAATGTATAGAGCACAAGCCCTGAAGTTCAATAAAATCTAAGACTTTTTTGATTTAGATAGGTAATCCAATCCCAGATATATGTGCTTAGATTTGATTATCAGGTCATTCTTACTGATTAAAGCCATCATGCTTAAGTCACTTCAGCCACATAAGGCTGAAGAAAACATTTCATCATCTTGTTTAGCAATATAATCCTACAACTGCAATATCATTGCCAAACTAAGGCAGGCATCTCTGCAGGAACAGATCCGCTCACAGCAGTTTAGGATAACATTTCGAGACAAAAAAATATATTGCTAATAAAAAGGAATAATAAAAGAATATAGTACAAATAAATGTTATATAGCCCATGAGTGAAAGTTGCCTTTTAAAGAGTCATCTTCTCTCTTTTAAAGCTTTCTTTAAGCTTCTCATAAAGGACTTTTACTTTACTGCACAACGATTAGTACGGCAGGGACAGCACAAGCTAAGGGGCAGTTCCAGGAATGTTTGTTTACAGTTGTCTATGCTGCCACAAAAATTTCCAAACAAATTCTGGTATTGAAAAAATTTTCACTAGGACCACAAAAGCATTTAGATATTTCACTCTCATTAAAGTCCTGGAGGAAATCAACAGAGTCCAGAGCTTGTTCTCAAGCAGTGCATCGGAGCAGCAGTTTTTTGCAGTGAGATTGGTAATGAACAGTGAAGACAACTGCCATAACATCCAGGCAAATTTGAGAGAGAATGACAAATTTTAATACAGAAATCCCTATGCTTTAAAGAGCAGCCCCAGTTTTATTTAAATGTCATTTTACTAATCCCTTTTCTAGACTGCTCAGTATATGATCTGACAGTCATTGAATGCGGAGCAAAAAACAGAAGTCAAGACTATGAAACTGCACTGTTGCCTGCAGCATTTTAATTTTATATACAAAATCAGGCATCATAAACTGAATGAATCTTTTATACACCTCCACTCGCCCTAATGAAGCCGTCAAGGGTTCAACTTGACATTTTAGATCAGGACATTTAGAATTTTTACCAATTCCTAATAGAAATTTTACTCTGCTCTTTCCCCTGCCCAGGAAAAGCAGTGGTATTTCAGGATATTTCTTTGAAGGCATGGTGAATTCATATTCCAGCAGTCAACTCACAAATTTTATAGGTAATTTTTATAACTGCTCGTGGAATGGAAGTCAACCGTTTTGCAGCGCTTTGACTTGTGGACTTTTGCCAACATGTGGTATTGTTTAGGTCCTTTGTCTTGCCATTAATGTTCTTACTGTTACAGTTTTGTCTGTTGGGTCAATGAGATTAGATTTCATTAGCACAGCAAACTGAAAAAAAAAAAAACAAGTTATTAGATAATCATTAAAGCACATCTGTTGCCTTTTTCAGAGTGCCAAAGTCTGAATTCCATTGAACTAGTGACATGGCACTTGACCAACGCTTAGTTCAGCTATGGTCAATGAGCTGCAAAAGGATTAAAATATTAGCAGCTGGTTGATTCAAGCTAATCCCTAGCAGTTTTGTTTATATTGCAAAGAAAGGTGCCTAAAGCAAAAGAGAATGAAACTATTGCAGTAAGAAAATGCTAACATTTTTGAAGCTATTCCACAAATTGTGCTATATTGGTGCTCCATTTGGTGTTGCACCAAGGCATCAGTTCCTCATGTACTCTAAATGCATTTTAAGGTAATTCCACTCTGGGTCTGTTCAAAAGTCCCTGAGAACTTTTCAGCCTGAAAAACTGGCTACCAGGGAATGGAAACAGGTATTCACTCCATCATCCGTTTGCCCAAAGTGAACAGCAATCTGGACTATGAATGAATATCATGTCTCAAATGTCAGCTTCTTTTCTCTTTTCAGAAACTCTTCTGAAACATCCTGTGGCAAATATTGCAAATCATACGATTTTTAAATGTATTATTTTTATTTATTTTTAAAAGAAAATTTGTATATGGGAAACTTGTACGTGTTATTTAGATATCTTTGCAAAGTACTAGAAATCACATTTTCACAGATGAAAACTAGGATTTCCAGAGAAGACTACATGGAAGGAAGCACTTAGTTCCCATCAGATGTCATATGTGATTTAAACTCACGGTCTTATCACATAAGCACTGCTCATGTGTAATCAGGTAGCTGCCTATGACAAATTCCACAGAATTATTTAATAATTTACAGAGGAAGAAAAGGAAAAACCTTTGATCATAAAAAATATAATGTATTAGGCCACACAAACTTTTCTTAAGTAATGGTCCAGATTACTGAAATCACGGTTGCTTTAGCATAGAAGACATCAGCTAATTTAAGACTTAAGATATTTTGTAATTTAGTATCGGATTCTGATTTACTTTTTGAAGATCCAAGCTTGTTAAGTTGTACACAGGGGTGAAAAGGAAATTCTCAGATGGTTTTCTGCCATCCCTGACCACAGTAAATATCCACAGTCATGTCATCTAACCAGTGTGGACGTTCACAGGGGCTAAGGATCCAATCCACAATCCACTGAAGACACACTTCTTGAGCTGAGAGTACTGCATTTCACCTCCTCAAGGCTGAGTTTATTAGGTAAATATTGCATTTCTCTAGAAGGCTTTATCCAAGTCAAAACTTAAAACTTCCTCTTTTAGTGATGTAGCTGTGTGGGGATCTAGATGGATTTACACTTCATTCTTGTTAGTTGATATTCCTCAGAGTGCATTTTTTTACCTAAGAAACACCTACAAAACCAAACCAGACATGTTCTTCAGAAACTTCACTAGTTGTATTGGTTAAACTATTACCACACGGAATTTGGATTATTTTTGCTAGTTATTAATTCATAGTATCATAGAATAATTTAGGTTGGAAAAGATCTTTAAGATCATCACATTCAACTGTAAACCTAGCACTGCCAAGCCCACCACTAAACTAAGTCCCTAAGCACCACATCTACACATCTTTTAAATACGTCCAAGGGTGGAGACTCCACCACTTCCCTGAGCAGCCCGTTTCAATGCTTGACCGCTCTTCCAGTTAAGAAATTTTTTACAATACCCAATCTAAACCTCCCCTGGAGCAACTTGAGGCCATTTCCTCTTGTCCTATTATTTGTCACTTGGGAGAAGAGGCCAACACCTGCCTCACTACAATCTTCTTCCAGCTAGTTGTAGGAGGCTTTAAGTTCTCCTTTCAGCCTCCACTTCTCCAGACTGAACAACCCCAATTCACTCAGATACTCCTCATAAGACTTCTGCTCCAGAACCTTCACCAGCTTTGCTCCCCTTCTCTGGAGACGCTCCAGCACCTCAATGTCTTTCTTGTAGCGAGGGGCACAAAACTAATCACAGGATTCGAGGTGCAGCCTCAGTACTACGCAATACAGGGCTATGCTTCCCTAGTCCTGCTGGCCATGCTCTTTCTGATAAAAGCCATTTGCCACAATTGGTACTTTTCAAGCAAATTTGAAAAACGGGAATTCTATTGCACAGGGTTTGATACTGATACATGTAAGACATATATTCCAAGAGGAGAGTGGGGTTAAGAGGCATGTTAAGTTTAGCTAAACATGTGGGTGTACATTTACAAGTGATCAATTTTTTGGTTTTAATCAAATCATTGTCTCAGATGTCCTTCTCTTCATGGCTATTTCCAACTCTGCTGCTACACTTCCATTTAACTATTAATTATTGTACTCATTAATCCAAATAAATGATTGCTCACACAATTTCTCTGTATTGCACTCCTGAAATACTCCCTCTCACATATTACTCACCCAGGATATCAGTAATAAACAAGAGAATTATGGTAAGCCATCAAATCTGTAACAGGTGGTGAAAGGCATAGGGAAGATAAACCCTACAATTAGAAGTTTATAACTGATGAATGGTTATTTAATCTTTTTTTTTTTTTTAATAAATTTCTCATTTCTATTACTGACTTACTTGTTGGAATTCCTCATTTAATGACCAGGAAGTTAGCAGTATGATTTCACTACTTCTTAATAGGGGAAAAGGCATGCCTAAGAAAGCACAATGACTGAGTAACTCCTGTTCCAGCTAAAGCAATTAATGAGTAACAACTCAGTAGCTCTGAACTTCTTACCTACACAAAAGGTCATCTTTTCATTTACTTTTCTTAGAGTACGTACTATGTTGTTACCAGTCTTGCAGCATTCAGGGAGTAGAAATTTGTCTTCTATATCCTGCTACACATGCACAGCGACAGTACTTAAAAGTTCATAAATGCCTGCTGCGCATCTCTAAGTGGTTTGTGCTCTTTGGACTACAATTTTTTGCTCAAAAAATAGTCAGATTTGGTCTCTGTGGTATTTCCAGTTTAGCTAATTGATGGATTTGAAGGTCCATGCATGAGGCCTATGTTCCTCCTGTGTTATATCTTGGTTTTAGAAATCAGTATATGTATCTAAAGGTTCTATATATTTCAATTCTGCTTGTCAGCAGCAGTTACAAATTCATTCTGGGAGAACCTGACTTTTCTGGGTCCAGAACAGAATGACAGTTAATTCTGGAGCCCTCAATATAGGAAGGATACGGATCTGTTAGAGTGAGTCCAGAGAAGGACCATGAAGATGATCGGAGGCCTGAAGAACCTTCCATACAAGGACAGGTTGAGAGTGTTGGGTTTGGACAGCCTAGAGAAGAGAAGGTTCTGAGGAGACCTTAAAGCAGCCTTCTAGTATGTAAAGCGCGTCTACAGGAAAGCTGAGGAGGGGTTCTGTACCAAGGAGTGTGGGTATAAGATAAGGGGGGGAAGGTTTTCAGATGAAATAGAGGAGATTTATATACGATATGAGGAAGAAATGTTTTCCTGAGAGGGTGGTGAGGCACTGGAACAGGTTGCCCAGAGAAGCTGTGGCTGCCCCATCCCTGGAGGTGTTCAAGGATGGATGAGGCTTTGAGCAACCTGATCCAGTGAAAGATGTTCCTACCCATGACAAGGGGCTGGAACTAGATGGCCTTTAAGTCGCTTCCAACACAAACCATTCTGTTCTTCTGTGATTCTATGAAATTCTGGGTAGTTGGCTGCAAAGGTTCTTTGGAAAGAAACAGAGCAATTTTCACCCTTTTGAAAAGAAGAGATATGCATCATTATACATATGGCATTGGGACAAGCACCCTGGACACAAGAAGTCTAGCTCGTAGGAGGGATCAGCTCCACATCTTTGACTTTCACGTAAGGTACCCCAGCTACTCAGAGCACAGGGTGAAACTGTGTCATCATTCAGGAAAGAGGACTAAATTGACAGGCTGAGAACTTGTGTCTCCTGCTGTCAAACAAGAATTCAAGAGAATAATAATAATTCAAGAACTCATCTAGAGCATGAGAAATTTGAAATCCGTTATGCAGTCCACCAGTGGCCAGCGTATTTTACCTGATATCTGGTTAATGCAAAAGAGGTGAAGGAATAGACAGGTTTCAGGGCTCTCCTTTTCTGCTTGCCCACTCGAAAAAGCAGCCATATAAATTCACTTTCCCTGGCTTAGCAATTCTTGGGGTCTTTTCTGAAGAATAGAACAATGTTAGTGGAAAAGAGAGACCATGTAGAACAAACTACAGGGGTTAGGGCATCCCTCAAACACGAAAAACTCTAATCTAGCTCATCCATTCACTTAGCCATTGCTCTAACACTTCATTTCTGTATGACAACATCCCCACTGCTACCATGTGAATGGTCCTTCCACAGTGTTTGTCACTGATCCTCAGCTCTTTGCACATGTTTGATAAAGTAATGAAAGTTAAATCTTCTATGAGGCCACTGGATCAGTGCTTGTTAGAGCTATAAAATGGGATTGGGGCCAAAGTGTGATATGATCTGGCGACTGCAGACAGCAGGACAGTGCCCTATGGAGCATTAGCTTCCCAAGCAGGTCAGAGGAGCCATGAGTCTCTTTTCACTTGCAATAAGAGATCATTTGTTCTCTTCCTCCCATGTATCTCTTACCTCTTCCTAGATCTCGATATGTTAAGAAGAAAAAACACCAGTTGTTCCTAGTGAGTTTGCATTATTTTTGCAGATCCTGATATTTCTTACAAAAGACTTTATCAAAAACATTCCTGGACTTGTGCAATCCTAACTTTAAACATTTAGCGCACGTTTGATTTCCATTTTTAGAAATAAAAATAAAACTAGGTAGTTCAGAGGTGACAAAGGTCTATTTCACAGAATCACAGAATAACCAGGTTGGAAGAGACCCATTGGATCGTCGAGTCCAACCTTGTAAATGGATTTGAGGTAGAATCTCAGCCTTAAAAGTAAACAAAACCCATCAGACTATGAGTTTGTATTGATATCTGGCCCACTCCACCTGCATTATTAACTGGACACATTGTGTCATATAAAGAAATTCTAATTGCTAATCCAACAGTCCCACATTTTAATGTTCAACCGAATAGTCCTGCTTGTTCTCTAAAGCCCAGAATTATTTGTTACATTCAGGTCACTTCAGTTTTTGCAAGAAAATTCCAGTTCTAATGACTCATAACACCACCTTCTGGACAGTTATGACCTAAATGTGACTAAAATGCTCTTTATCTGTGCATTGACCTGTGCTCGCTGGTAATATTCTCATACACGTACCTGCTGCGGTCACAATCTAACATCAGTTCCATCCAGTGACATTATGATCAAGTATTTCTTAGTGTCAGTGAATAAATACCTGTCAAGGTCTAATAGAAATTACTCTGTTGTGTTTTAGGCCTGGGGAATATTTTCAGTGGAAAGATTGGAAATAATAAAGTGATGATTCATCCCCCATATTTTAGAAGAGGAGCAGCTTGATGCTTTTTCAGCTAATCTCTGTTTCTTAGTATGTGATGTTATTCCCAGCAGCAAAGAACAAGACATCTACTTATTTCAGTCACTCAGGATGTACTAAGAGAAAAATAGAGCTTATTTTAACCATTTGGGAAATATCGGCCTGTTTCTAACAAAACAAAGGCATCTGTGTTGCAGTGGGGTAGTTGAATTCAGTTACTCTAAGAGCACATTGTAATATTTGTGTAGGGATGACTGGTCTAAGACACATTCTAAACAGGTAAGAGAGTCAAGAGTAGGAATAGCTTAAGGTGTGAACTATATCTGACAGCAATCCTATATGCCAACATTGCACCACCTAAGAAATCTGGCTTACTTTTAAGAGGGTAGGTTTAGATTAGATATTTGCAAGCAATTTTTTGCCATGAGGGTGACCAGAGAAGCTGTGGATGCCATCAGGTTGCCCTGAGCAGTCATGGATGCACCACCCCTGAAAGTGTTCAAGACCAGGCTGGATGAGAATTTATGCAGCCTGATCCAGTGGAAGGTGTTCCTACACTCGGCAGGGAAGTTGGAACTGGAGGATCTTTAAGGTCCCTTCCACCCCAAACCATTCTATGATTCTATGATTCTAGTTTTAAAGATACACAAATACATTTTTATGCAGTAGATTATTGCATCAGCCTTTGCATCCTTCTGATGCTACAGTAACACCTTTCCCAGCAATTCAGATTGAATCAGCTAATTTGCCCTTTACCCTTCTGAAACAGTTCCACGCACTTGGGAAACTCCTGTTGAATGGAGTTGAATGGTTGGACTCGATGATCCGGTGGGTCTCTTCCAACTTGGTTATTCTGTGATTCTGTGATTCTGTGATTTTGTGAATAAAGATAGGTAGCTACTAAGCACTATCATAACTCAACATATTCTTAATTTCTGCATTATGTCATTTATACAAGTTGAAATCCCATGCTTTTTCATGGGGTTTGGCATGGAGCTGATTAGGAGTATAGGCCCTATGCTTCCTCCTGCAAATATCTAGATTTTGAACAGTCAAGTGTGTAGAACGGAATCTAAAGAAGACTTGCAGTCTTTTTTCCCCTCACTAGGATAGTTGTCCTTGTGATAACATTAGCACTCTTACCAAGAGTGATGAAATGCCAGTTCAGGTGCTGGTAGCTTTTAACACACTTTGTCAAATGCAGTAAGCCTGATTTTTAATAGAATCACAGAACGTCCTGAGTTGGAACAGACCCACAAGGATCATCAAGGCCAACTTCTGTCCCTGCGTTGGATAACCCCAAAATTCACACCACGTGTCTGAGGGCTTCTTGGATATTGTCAGGCTTGGCACCTTGACTGCTTCCCTGGGGAGCTGTTCCAGTGTTCCACCACCCTCTGAGTGAAGAACTTTTTCCAACCTAAACCCCTCCTGGCATGTCTTCCTGCAGTTCCCTCAGGTCCTGTCACTGGTCACCCGAGAGAAGAGATCAGCACTTGCTTCTCTTGCTCAACGGTTCTTTCACAGACCAGGTGTCAAAGCATCAATGTTCAATGACTTATAGAGGTCTGTAATGCAACTTGTTACTTTTCTCTTGCTATTTGATTAACTGTCAATTAATTACACTCTGTAAAAGCCTGCTACTGGAAAGTACGTGAACATCGTATTTCTGAATATAAGGAAGAAATTTTTCACAATGATGCTGTTGGAACAGTGGAATTGGTTGCCCAAGGAAGTAGTGGAGGTCTCATCCCTGGAAACATTCAAGGTCAGGTTGGATGGAGCTCTGAGTAACCTGATCCAGTATAAGATGTAAAGGGGAGGTTGGACTAGACGACCAGCAAAGGTCCCTTCCAACACAAAGCATTCTATCATTCCATGATTCTCAGTCATAGTGAACTGCTTTTAGTCCCAATTAAAAAAAAAATCAGAATTGTACATTTTTGGTTTGTATGTAAAATAACAGTGAAAGACAACAAATATTTTGACCCTCATCTTCAGAAAGAAATCATAATCTTGGAATCTTCGATTTTCTGGTGCCCAAATTTATGAAACCATGGATGAGACTTCGGCAGATGTTGCATGTTTGTGCCACCAGGCTATTCAGTAGTAAAGAGTTAGTCAAATAAAAATGATAGACTGCTCTTACAAACATGCATTGTTGCAAAAAAAAAAAAATATATATATGTCTCAATTGTATTCTAAAATCAATGTCTGTATGTTCAAGACTTGAATTATAATGGGAATAAAGTTACTCATGGTTTGACCAAAAGTTACCTGTATTTTTTCCTGATGTAAAAGATTTTCCTCTTTCCTCTTGGCAACATTCAGAATATTTTAAGCCAAACATTTATGGCAAAGAGTCACATTTATTGCTTAGGGTGAATAACATTCTTCAGATAGACATGTAATTCTGTTAGCTCTGATACATTTGTATGAGGACTGGGAATTGATTATGTTAACATGGAGGTTAATTTTGACATTTTCCATGAGATCTTAATTAGAATTATGGAAAATTCCACAAAATACACCCTTCTTATTATCATTCTTTTATTGTCAATAAATAGAGTTGATAAATCTCAAGAAATCAGAAAGATTTTTTAATAGGTATTTGAAGGCATTATTAATAAAAAACTTGTACAATTCCTTTCTAATCTCAAAAGCAATTAAGAAATACAAATTAATGAGGTAATTTCAGAGTATTTATTACTCACTAAGAGATACTGTACCAGCCGGTCCATGGCTCCTTAAATAATTATCAAGCCTTTATTATCGTATTACTACGACTTGCACTGGTAAACAAATCACATGCTCTAAGCAAAAAACAAAGAGTAAGACAGAAAAAGCTGGATAATATTAGAAGTACATGTACTACCCTAGGTTGAAGTCTTGGTCCGTTTAGGTCAAAGACAAAATATCCTGCTGATTTCAGGAGTTTTTAGTCAGGCCTGAGAACTATTTTGCCAAAGTTGCTCTGTCTGATAAAGCTTCAGGTTTATTTTAAGTCATCCTGTAGTACCAGTCAGCAGAACAAAGCACTTGTGAGTTCTTGTTCTGATCCTCTCAGCTCCATTCCCAGCAGCAAACACTTACCTGAGCAGACTGTGTAACTTCAGAGAGTTTCTTCTCAGAAAATACACCTGGTTTCTTCAACATCATCTTCCACAGAGGTGACACTGTTCTCCTGCGCAGCTCTCTTGAGATGCAGTTTCACCTTTATGTCATTTCAGCAGTGAGATACGGGGAATAAATATTATTCGCTTCCTTCCTCACTAATTCACATATGGAGATGAGTGACTTATGTTAAGTAAGGCAGCACAAGGATGAGTTAGACATGATTATATTCATCTAAACTTAACTTAATGCAGTTACTGTATGTTTCTTGTTGGTGGACACAAATGGGTTTTATAGCTCTCTTTTTTTTCTCACAGCAGCACTTGCGAGCTCATCACAGAAACCCACCCAGAGGAGGGAAAAAGTCACCACCTCAAGTTTTAAATAGCTTTATTCTGACATCTATATTTTTTAGTGTGTACAAAAAAAAAATGGATTTTCTATCAAAGTATTTTATTTACCACAAGATGGCACTGTTTTGTATGTATTTATTTTCAGCTTGCACTGTCCAGAGTCCTCTTGTGTTTCATCATGTTCTCTAAAGAGAAAGTTATCAGATCATAACTGCGTTTAGTCCACATTTATTTTGTGTAACTCTTTATTTTGACCATTTGCTCTCTTTATACTAGATTTGAAAAATATCAGATTGTGACTCGAGGTGTAGACATGATTTTCCTTTCAGACTGTAAAATGTTTCATAGTCCACCACTTCTCTTTTCAATGTTCAGACTCAGCCCAGCTCAGGCTTACTTTAGGTCCACTGAAAAAAACCTCATGAATTATTCAGATATGAAAGTAGTCCAGATGTTCCCCTGGATTCAGGAAATTTGATAAAGGTTTGGATGGACAGGGTTTGAGTTTTGAATTCATAGAGAAATCAGGTGGCATGAAAATTACTAGACAGCATTGCACAAACTTCTACTATATAACTTTTGTTTCATTTTTTATTGTTTATTGGGCAATAGCTTATATTGCATAAGCTTGTACACATAACATTGTTGAGTACGTACTGCTAAAGATGACCATAACAGACTTGTACTGCCTGCAAGGACAAGGAGATTTACAGATAACTATATTTATGTGAATAAAGACTTTTCCATTACCAAATAGGAGATGGTAAAAACTGATTTTCATCTTAAGATATATTCAAAATGCTGCCAGTTGATCCATTTATCTGGATGTTGTTATGCACAGGATATTTACAAATAAGGGAGTTACACCAGGATGTGATTTCTGCAGAATTTGAAACCCAAGAAAGCTTACCAAAGTTATCATTGTCTGAGTGAAAATGTTGGTTTTGTGCTTCTGTTGAACATAGGTGTTTAAGGTTAGGGTAGATGAGGTGCTTAGGAGCATGATTTACGAATTGGTGGGAATGGTTGGACTCGACGATCCAGTGGGTCTCTTCCAACCTGGTTATTCTGTGATTCTGTGTGATTCTGTGATTCTGTGATCTGAACTGATGAGTTGCTCTAAGCAGTGAAGATACCTCCTTCTATAGTATCCCCAGAAAGTATTCAGTGTTTGCTTTCTCTCTTGTGAAAGAACATCTGTTGTGAGTGGTATGAGCTATCTTCTGGGTCTGACCCACCTCTAGTTACTCTTTTAATAACCCAAGTCAGTATGCACAGTAAGTAGGACATGCATGGGTCCCCTTTCCACATAATGGATAGGCAGCAGTAACCTTGCATCTGCTCTTGTGTTAGTCTGTCACTCACAATCAGAGGTTACTTGATGCCTAAAATAATTCCTCCCCTGACAACTAATTCATCTGGGAAGAAAAAAGACTCCATCCAGATGGTGGGAATCTCACAGGCTTCTATTTTTTTAAGTGGCAAAGTCTCTCCTTTTTTAATAGACACCCTATAAGTTATATAACATTCTTGGAGCTATCCCATGCTATTATCAGCCTTTAAATATGTATTAGGCATGCAGAAAATAAGTCCTTCCCTGACCTGGGAGACAACATCTCTAAAAATGTGGGCTGCTAAAACTAAAGTGAGTCCTAACACCTAATACTTTCTTTTTCTCTAGATACAGAAATAAAGGGCAGAAAAGAATAGTATGATGGAGAAAGGAATGAACAAACATTTTTTAACTCTATATAGTGCTGATTCAGTGATGTTATTGGTGTCATGGTCTGTATGCTGCTTGGTGTCCTGTACACCAGGAATGAGTGATTTTAGTCCAGCATTTAGCAGGTATGTCAGTGACAAATCCTACCATTCATGGCAATGCAGAATGATTTGTAATTTGTAACTGAGGAAATGAAGATATAATATCTGTGAAAGGAGGCCTAATTTCCCTAAAGAACGAGGATTCAGAAATCAGTCTTTAAGAAACATCTGCTATGTCTGTTGAGAAAGCTGACACAGTCCCACCCTGCCAGGCAGGGGGATGCCAGCGTAATTGATTTTCTATTGTTCTGTTGTGAAAGTAGAAGACATCAGCCAGAATGACAGTTGTAATACTATTTTTCATAAACTGAGGTTTCTATTCTGGCATGGATGAGGCTCTTCCCTGGGCAACTCTTCTGCCTTTTAAGAAGTGAGTTTCTTGACCATGCGTTTGGAGATAAGAGCTTGGAAGAAGGTTCAGGAAGTCTCAGAGGTCAAAACGCAAGCATTAAGTCTCTAGATTTACCATTGAAAAGCAGTATTTGGGGGACAAATTTGTATCAGCTGAATATCCGAGGCTGGAAATATTGGCATTACCTATTGACCTGCTGCCTTTCATGAGAAAAAGCTGTGTACCAACAGCAAGGACACAATATTCTTGTGGCTTTTTGCCTTGCTGTGCTCTCCAGTGTGAACACCAGGCACTGGACCAGCTCCAGCCTTGATTCCATATCCCCACCATGCACCCCGTAAAGCTGTCCGAGAAGCAAGTGGGCGCAGTGATAGACTAATAAAAATCACCTCTCTCACAGTGAAATGAATTACTAGGCTAATGAAGCCATCCTTATAATAGACTCATAGAATCATAGGATCACCAGGTTGGAAGAGACCCACCGGGTCATTGAGTCCAACCATTCCTATCAAACACTAAACCATGTCCCTCAGTGCCTCAACCACCCGTCCCTTAAACGCCTCCAAGGAAGGTGAATCAACCCCAGCCCCGGGCAGCCTCTGCCACTGCCCAATGACCCTTTCTGTGAAAAATTTTTTCCTAGTGTTCAGCCTAAACCTCCCCTGGTGGTGCTTGAGGACATTCCCTCTCACCCTGTCCCTTGGGAGAAGAGCCCAGCTCCCTCCTCTCCACAACCTCCCTTCAGGTAGTTGTAGAGAGCAATGAGGTCTCCCCTCAGCCTCCTCTTCTCCAGGCTGAACCCCTCCAGCTCTCTCAGCAGCTCCTCATCAGGCCTGTTCTCCAGCCCCTTCACTAACTTTGTCACACAGCTCCTGTTCAATGGGTGACAGGCAAAGAAAGGCGAGAAAAAAAGTGGGAAATAACCCTGTGAGCACCCAGGTCAGAGAAGAAGAAAGAGGTAGAAGACAACGTGCTCCAGATGCCAGAGCAGGGATTGCCCTGCAGCCTTTGGAGAGACCACGGTGGGCACGGGGAAAAGTGTGTGGATGAAGGAGCTTCTATGGATGGACCACAGTCTCCATTCTGCGACAAAGACATCAAGAGGGAAGGAGAGGAGCTCAGTCTGGGAATGGGTAAGCCATTTCCCTGTCTTTAGCTCAATCTACAAGTTTTTTCATCCCATTTTCTCTCTCTACCTTCTGTCCCTGAGGAAGGGGAGTGGGAAAGCGGCTGGATGGGTGATGGGCTGCTGGTCAGGGTGAACCCACTGCACGTCTACATGTAACAGGGTCTCTTGCTCTGAAGAACATTCCTGAAAACAAAGATAATGAAGTGGATAGAAGGAAAAGATATTGAATTTTAGAAATAATTTAGAAGCTCAGGCACAGAACCATCATGTATTTTGCAGAGTTACACAAAGCATCTGCCAAGGGAGACCCAGCTTAGTGCTCTGATGTTCAAGAATGGCACTTCAAGTGCCCGACCATGTTTCTGCCCCTATCACCACTCAAGAATTTAATGAAAAGTTCTGTTTTCTTGTTTTTTGACCACCTAGCTTCCACTTTATACTCCAAGTTGAATCAAGCAATAGGCACTCAGTCTGACCTGAAAACATCCTGTGGTATTTCCATCTGTCAGTAATAGATTAAAAAAAGAATTTGAAGATTCTTTATAAACAACCCTAAACCTTCATCTATGTTATTTATATTTAAACTAAAGAAACCACAGCAACTGAAGACTAGACTCCTATGCCAAATTCTTGCTGATACAAAAAAACCCCAAATTCAGTGAGACTCAGACTGAATTCCTAGTTTTCGTTTTATGTTCTTAAACTCCACCTAGATCCCGTGGGAAGACAATAGTTTGAAATCTGTTTTCTACTGGCTCTTGACCTTTGGGAATGAATATTCATTTTGCAAGTAGGTTGCTAAGTCTGTATTAATCATTAATTTACTCATTTTTACAGCTTGCTTTTCTGCTTCAAACACTGTTCTTAGGGTTTTTTCAGCCAACATAGGCAGAGGAATAACAAGTAACATTTAGCATCAACTACCAGACATCTGTTTATTGCTAATCAAGGAAACTATGTCTTTAAAATAAAGCTGGGAAATAGTGAGAGGGTGATTTCTCAATAAGAAAGAAGAAATTCTTATTCCAGGGGTGGTGTTTGGGTTTTTTTCACAAGATATCATGATAAATGACAAAAATATGCTGCCTACAAATCGTCTCTTCATGTATTTCTGATGAACAGGCCTTATAAGTAAAGTCGAGTTACTCAGGCAGACACAAAATAGAAAAAAAAATATTCCATACCAGCCCAGGAAAGGTGAATAACTTAAATAGCGTGACGTTCTCATAGACAGAAATGATGCTGTCACATGCTTGGTGATACCAAACTGAACAAATGTAGGTTATTCCATTTTAGAGGTCTTTTCCACCCTTAACGATTCTATGATTTTCCACCAAGGAAAGAGGGAAAGAAAAGGGGAAAAAAATAGAGAAATAGGATCTTAAAATAATTAATAAAAAATATTACCAATGATATCATTTTGAAAATGAAAACTATGTTAAAAAGTGTGTTTAACTTGGAACCTTTTTTCACGATGTATTTTATCTTCTTTTAAGATTTGTAGGCAAATTTTCTACTTATCTACTTCTCTTCCTCTACTTCTAATTTGGGAAAAAAATAAATTTGCAGGTCCTAGTGGGTCTTGGCATGTGAAATTGTACAAGAAATGCAAATCCCATTTAATGTGAACATCCCTTCCTGCCCTAATCCCTGTGGCAAACTGTGTCAATTTTATCCTGGTACTATACCTGAAGAGTGATGTAGGATGTAGGATGTCTGTATGGAACTGCCCCTACGTACCATTTGCCGCATCAAAGACCTTCTGTTTACAGCTATCTCATAGCACCTCGTGGCTACAGGGTTTGCAGTTCTCACATTTGCTGAGTGTCAATGAACTATAAAATAATTAACTAAGAATCAGGCTATTTAACCTGAATCAACTTATGGCACTGTGTTCTCTCCGTGTGGGCTCCATCACCTATATCAGCACTATGCAGGCAGTCCCATTTGTACCACCTTAAAATGGAACTGATCATACATCAGTTAGCAGTTATTCACACATTGCCCTGTGGAATAATTTCACAAAGAGCTGTATAACTGAGAGGATGAAAAGGAGTTGGATTTCACCGCTAGTTTAATATGTGCAGCTGTTTCACCCTGACATCCCTTTGCTAAATGTTCAGGAAACTCCATGCCCTAAAACATCATTAAAAAACAAAAAAAAAAGAATTCCCTATTCTCCTGAGTATCTCAGCTCCAGATAAGAGCAATAGCCTGAAATATATCATCTGGTTTAAGTCCATATAGCTGCCACTTAAAAAGAAAACTTCCATAAAGCACCTCCAAAGGATATGAACTCTAAGGAAATTAACTAGAGGTGTAGTTTAACAATAATAATAATAATACTGCAGTTTGGGCTAGACTAAGAGAGCCTGAATCTAGAAGTTCAGCTGGCAAGCAGTAGAGAAATGCTTGCAAAGTGTGTACTGGATCATCAAAGCATGGACTTGGGTATCCTCTAGGTGAGGACTGGATTCTGCTCATCCTTCTGAACTCCTGCTGCGTACTACAAGGGCTCTACATCACTGTCTCATGGGTTAAGAAGTTAAGAAGTTAAAAACTGTGTTTAATTAGTGCTTAGATATTTTGAAGAATGGACTGTGTTAAAAGAAATAAAAAAAAGAACAAGAGCAGAGCAGACAGAGGGAGAAACTATAATATCTTAGAGAACCCATATAATAAATAGGCATGATTTTCTGCTAATTTTAACTAGAGATGTTGTGTGCTAACCATAAATCTCTATGGACAGTTTCTCCCAGGAAAAACAAAACGTTATTACCTGAGTGGTTTTGTCTAAGAATATGCAGGATGTTTAGCATGTCCCTGCAAATCTGGGCAGACAAAATGTTACTTAATGATGATAGAATTATCACCAGCCTGAACTGGTGATACTTCTGTATCACCAGATTTCTGTGCAAACAGTAAGTATATTTTTTTCCTCTGCCTTCCTTATTTTATCCAGGAAATTCTCAACGTGTGAAAAAGAAAGAAGCCACCTCATAGCCTTTGCCTTAGCATTAATAGTGCTGACTCTGCATTATTACTGGGAAAGTATTAGTCCTGAAAGTGCTGACCATAGCACAACATTTCCTTGTTATTCATAGTATAGAAATGACCTGACAATTCTTATTCAGGTAAAGCTTTAGTGAGAGATGAGACAGGGCAACTTGCCTAGTTAAAAGAGTATAAATTCACCTCTGCATTCCAGATGTTGGCCTCAAGGCCAAATAAGCCTTTATGAGCACAGATATGTGTTTAAGTAGGAAGTTAGACTCTGTTTTAATCATGACTAGACACAAGGTGTGAATGTTAGGATTGTCCTATGCAGGGACAGGAGTTTGACTCGATGATCCTTGTGGGTCCCTTTCAACTCAGGGCATTCAATCATTCTATTATTCTAAAATGCTGACCCCATCATGACCCAAGTGCTTACCTGAACGAGCCAGTGCTGTCGTTCTTAGCCATCCCTTTAGATTGGTTAAGATTCCACTGTAAGTACTAGGTTGTTTCTTTTCCTAAACAAATTATCTTCTTTCTTCTATTAGCTAATTAGCATTTAGGCACTTCAGAGAACTAAAGCATATTATAACCTAGTGAATGAGGATATTGTGATAGAGGATATTTGCAGTGGTTGTAAAAACTGCCTGCATGATCAAAATAAATAAAAAGAGCTTATGAAGTCTTTGTGATTTTGAAAAGAGCATCTTAAGGTGTTAAGTCTCCATGGCTAGTGCAAGGGCCGACTGTGGTATTTGTCAGTGTTGCTTTATGTCTAATCAAATGTGGTTGACAATGGCACTCTCGAGTTTCTTCATATTAGGAGTCAGTGCTCTACAGCAATGCGAAAAAATATTTGTTAGAGAGCGTATGAAAATCACGTTCTGCTCCTTCACACTTGCAAAGCTCTTTTCATCTCATGCTGCTCTAAAAAGTTCAGTGTTGTTGTCTTCCAGTGCATATTGCGTGTTAGGTTGGAAGAAATTCTTATGGGTGGGCTCTGAATTAGTCAGCTCTCAAGCGGTGACACGAGTTGTCTTCACGGTGTATTACTTATGGGCAAACTCGCTGCCTCATAGCCAAATGTCTCATAAAACAGAGAACTGGTAGAACAATACCTTTATCATTAATTCCTCCCATACATCCATCCATGCACTTTATCGTGACATTGATAAAACCTGAATGTGAGGATCAAAGAAATTCTACAGTGAGAATAAAGAAGACTTGGATACAGATAAGCAAAGAAATCTAGGGAGTCTGGCTCAATGCCTACTTGTTCTGGTAAGAACCACATTTCAGGTTTTTTTATGTTTAGGTTGCAAAATATTGTTTGGAATTTTCATTCTGTGAAAAATGAAGGATAGGTTTCTCAAGTTACTGTTGAAGAGGCAATAACCGAATGCCTCAAACTTTCAGTGCTCTAGTTAACCAAGATGCATTCCCAAGTTAGCAGAAAGCTCCAGTCTGTCTTGATTGTTTTATTGTAGGGTTTTCACACTAGTGGTCGACACTTGAATTCTTGTCCTATTCTGCTTAAAAGAGATGCTTCTCTAAATCTCTTGCTGCATCTTCAGCCCTTCTTAACTTAACTATGTGTGTTAAACATAACCCTGCTAAGAGTACTCGTTTCACTACCTGCCAGAGGGGTAAATGAATGAGAGAATCTGCACTCTTCAGCTTCTGAAGCCAAACCCTTGTCCTATTTGTTCTAGACCTTGTGTCTGGTGGAGGTCCTAGAAGGAATCTGAAAGAGAAGAGGGAAGTAATCAGAACTTTTCAGGATGAATCTGAGTTGTAAAAATAGCATAAAGTGATAGCTAAGTTAGCCAGCTAATCAAAGAAAGTCAAGAAGTAGAAGATGATGCCACTAGTAATAGCAATGTGGAAATCAGCTGGCTTTGACTTCTTCCTGGAAGAGAATTGGCCTAAGACAGAGCCCAATTCTTGTCTCGGCATAAGTCAGGAGAACTTCTACAAGCGAGTTCAGAATCATCACTGGTTTCCCAGTGCAAACTCTTGTGTTAAAATAAGGCTGTCATAGGAAGATCTTTCCTGTAACCATAAGTTGGCCAGTTTCTGAGCTGGTGCTGAAGGGTATAAGGTTATAATAGTTAACGTAGCCTTGAATGGCAGAGCGCCATGGGTCATTGGTAAAATGGAAGGCTTAGCAATGGATCAAATTGTATCTGCCAAGTATATTTATCTTTCTGCTTGCTAAGTGTTAAAGAGTCCTGGTGACACTGATAAGGGAACTGTTACTTATATTTGCAAAGCCTAAATACATCAGGTCATGACCCTGATTGGATAAGTGGTAGCTAAACCCTTGTGGCTTTCTAACAATAGAAAAAAATTACAGCACTGGTAATTGGGCACCAGCTATGGAGGAAAATGTGAATGGCCATAAGTACAAAGGCAGATTATGACTTTCTGACTCCTTAGCATGCTTTAGTGAGTATATGGACCATGCCACTTTAGTCTGGTCTTCACAAAGGAATTGTCTTTGAACGAGCCGAGACTGACAGCTTTTTTCTGGCTCTGTGTGAGGTTAAAGTCTGGGACCCGGCACTCATGTCACTGGTGCATGACAAAAAGTAGAGAAGTAACACTTTAGAAACACAGTAGGCCTTCTGCTGCTTCTTTTGTTGCCTGGACAGTCCAGTCTTCTTTGGTACCACAAAAATACAATAAAGGTGCTAGCCATGGATTTGGTCAAGGATGAAGCTGGCATAACAGACCTGCAATGGTGCAGAACTAATCTGTAGACGGGTCTTTCCTGTGTGATAAGCCCACACCCAAGTAACCTAATCTGCAATGGGAAATCACACACACAAAAAAAGTGCCCAGCGTTTAGTGATGGCCTGAATTTTTTCACAGTCATTTGAAGGTTTCCATTGGGGTCCTCTAGTCATTTGATGTGGCAATTAGCAAGAGGACTTTTGTACTCTACGGAGATGAAACAGCCCTCTTCAATAATTATTTTATGCCTTGAACAGAAACAAAAAAAGCCCGGAGTGCAGATAACATCGTTACATCAAACAGCAAATGGCTTGTGCTTGTAACTATTTATTTCTTTTATTAAAGCAAAGTGTTACTTTTCCCACGAGAAAAATCCTTGAAATTATAAGATGAATTTTCCCCATATTGTCTCTAAACTGCCTGTGTACTTTCTAGATTCACAACCCACTCTGTTCACTTTAATCCTATAGCATTTTTTTTAATTCTCTTTTCTTTTAAAGCTCGGTATGAAATATTAGCAACCTGAAAGGGAAAAGTGCCGATACTATCTGCAAGCCCTTTTTTCTTGCCACCAGAGCCAAACACAGTGAAAGATGAAGTATCGTGCTTACTTAGTATGCTTAAAAGCTCCCTTCATCTCCATCAATAATTTTATGCAAGGTTCCTCTAAGTAGGAATAGTTTAATTCCTCTGTAATCAGTATAATCTGTGCTGGAAAAAATACGTATGTAATATAGTAACTGGCTTAATTCCCACTGGTGGGAGACATCGTGACTTCTCATGATGTAAATGTATTTATCACATGAAGGTCAGTAACGATTAATATACATAATCTCCAATACAGTGTGAAGAAAGGATAAAACAGCCACTTAATTTCCAGTGCAAGATCAGTGTATTTTATTATCGATAAAAGCTCCTGCAACTTCCCTCAGTTACAAGGAGGCAGTCTGCAGTTAAACAGGTGAGAGAACTGAAGCTTGGAAGTAGCTCTCCAAGAAAAATGCAATAAATCGATGTCAAAACTTGTCAGTTCCTAATTTACTGCACTATTTTCATTCTTTGAGACTTACCAGACTTTTAACACTGTTAAAGTGGGAGGGTTTTTTTGATTGTATCCTGCCTATTTGTAGATGAGCAAAGACCTAAAAAATAGTAGATACAAGCAAAGGTGTTTGACAAAAAATAACTCCATATATCTAAATCCATGTTGAGAAATTTAAACAGATAACTTATCGTTTTATTCTTTAGTTTATAGTGGAATCTGTAGATGGAACCAAAGATTCCATTGTAGTGATAGGATAAGGGGCAATGGGTATAAACTAGAGAGGGGCAGATTTAGACTAGATTTAAGGAGGAATTTCTTCACTATGACAGTGGTGAGACACTGGCACAGGTTGCCCAGGGAAGTTGTGGCTGCCCCATCCCTGGAAGTGCTTAAGGTCAGGTTGGATGGGGCTTGGGCAGCCTGATCTAGTGCCCCATGGCAGGGTTGGTGGAGCTAGATGATCTTTACGGTCCCTTCAAATCCAAACTATTCTATGATTCTACGATTCCTTCACTTGCAAAGCAGTTTCCTTTGTAGGAAATGAGGTTAGATGTATGTTGATTAGCCTGAGATATAATTAGAGGTATTCTACTTCCTTCTAGATTTGTTTATCTTTCATTCATGTTAAATGATGAAATTACATGATGCTTTTACATTGTAAGGTTCCTTTGCAAAGTTACATTGTCTTCTGCTTCTCTGTAATTAATCTACGCTCTAGAGAAAAAGATTAGGTATCATTATCCCAACACAGATAATCACTACACAGTTTAAAATTTTCACTTTCACTTTCAACAAAAACCTCTAACTCATCTGGCATGCTGTTATTAGCATTTATTCCTAATTAAAGAAATAATTTTTAAAGGCAGAATGAGTGGGGCTAATTATGTTCTCACTTGTATAAACTGAGAGCAAGGCAGTCCAGAATCAGATTCAAGGTGCTATTTTTTTCCAGAAAGATAAAGTGAATAATCTTACCAATTTCACTGGCAGTTGCTCTTCCAATTAGCATTTTCATTATAGGAACTGGATTGATTTGCCTGTTCCCAAGGAGTTACCTAAACGTATATGTTACATACTTGTTTCATAGCCTCACTCCTCTGACTTAATCACACAACGATTCATTCATTAATTATGAACTTTTCTATGAAATTTTTACAAAAGTACAAAATATACCCAACTCAAAGAAAGGCAATGGGTTATTTGTTTTATCTGGAGCTTGCAAATAATTTGCAGAGTATTATTTTTTTAACAAGATCTGTCTTGCTTTTGTGTATTGATCTCATTTCCTGTATGATTTGATTGACTGCCAGTAAATTGTTCATCAGCTATATCTTGCTAATTATTGAGATCTGTAATTAAAGCTGAATTGCTAGGATCTTTCCATACCCCAGCTAGGTGACCACAAGGCTTAGAAGCATCTTTTTGGTGCAAAAGCTGTTATTTATCAATTCAGAAATCATGACCTGAGGTGATTTTTAGCATTTTGCTTAAAATTTATATCTATTTCTGCCAATGAACACGCAGAGTGATCCTAAGGAATTGGAACACAACTGACTTACATTTATATTAACATTCAAATGAATGCTTATGGCAAAGTGCTGCATGATGTGCTCTGCTTTTGTGCAGTAAAAAGCGATCCAGTTGATGTATACTTAAGTCCTGGAAAGCAGCAAGAGACCCAGCAAGACTTATGAAGACCACACAGTGATTAAATATACAAGAACAGCTTGCTTTTTTCTTATGTGACTGACAGACATCAGATGTGCACTGCTCATCAGGTATTAACCTGGGGAAACGGTGAAGACCTTCAAATGCTTTTGTGCAGAAAAAGCAGAAGAGAGAAGAGATTTAAGAGTAGCATAGCAAAAATGGTGGATTACATTCCTGGGTTTGAAAGGAAATCTTGGATAAAGATGGGTAAGGTGATGAAATTTTGGAGGTGGCTGATAAATAACAAGCAGAGGAGAAACACACGTTTTGTTTACAACTGCCCATCTCTAAGCCATGCACCAGGAAGGCTGTTTTAACCCCACTACACTGTTTATAGCCTTGCTCAGCTTCCCTCTATTGATCCAACTCCACATATCTTCTCTTGCAAGCTGGTGACATGCTAGACCTGTGCTGACTTGTGTCCATTTTTTGTGGATGTGTCCTTCCCTTCCCTTCCCTTCCCTTCCCTTCCCTTCCCTTCCCTTCCCTTCCCTTCCCTTCCCTTCCCTTCCCTTCCCTTCCCTTCCCTTCCCTTCCCTTCCCTTCCCTTCCCTTCCCTTCCCTTCCCTTCCCTTCCCTTCCCTTCCCTTCCCTTCCCTTCCCTTCCCTTCCCTTCCCTTCCCTTCCCTTCCCTTCCCTTCCCTTCCCTTCCCTTCCCTTCCCTTCCCTTCCCTTCCCTTCCCTTCCCTTCCCTTCCCTTCCCTTCCCTTCCCTTCCCTTCCCTTCCCTTCCCTTCCCTTCCCTTCCCTTCCCTTCCCTTCCCTTCCCTTCCCTTCCCTTCCCTTCCCTTCCCTTCCCTTCCCTTCCCTTCCCTTCCCTTCCCTTCCCTTCCCTTCCCTTCCCTTCCCTTCCCTTCCTTTCCCTTCCCTTCCCTTCCCTTCCCTTGTCAATATCGGAATATATTTTTCCTCTTAACCCAGAAGCCTCACTCCAAGAGTCAGTGTAAAGAACATGAGGTGTGAAGGCACCACAAACTCATCTGCATTTTGACAATCCCTGATGCTGTTTGGGGGACCATCCCCTAAGAAACATATAAAACCCCTAGTTACTCTCATCATCAGAGGTTTTTCACCTCCGTGCTGCCAAGGTCTAGCTACAACACACAAGCTACATGGTTTGTATGAAGGATGCACCATATTCAATGCATCCTTAATTTCAAGCCACTTTGAATACAAATGGCACTAAGAGTGTGAGTAAGAAGGCTGTAGTAAGTGAAAACACTTTGTCAGTGTTAGATGGGAGAGCTGACTCCCTCTCCTTTGGCATGAATTCTCGAACACCTAGCAATAGCTGACCTGCTGTCATGGGGAAGAGGTGTGAATCCCAAATGGGATTGCTGGGAACAGCTGCAGTGCTGCACTTGTCCTGAATGCAATTCATATAAGCATGTAGAAAGAGAAGGACACAGCATAAGCACAGGACTGCAGGTAGAAGAGAATAGTTATTGCCCAAATATGCTACAGAGTCATATGGAGAGAGCAAGGACCACAAGAATAGACAAGCTGAACTATGAAATTATGTATAAAAGACATTGGAACACAATTTTTGCTCTAGGGAGGTTCTGGAGCAAGCCACTATGTGTGCTGGTCCCATATCTAGCATGCAACATCCATCTATTCTGCTGGAAAATATAACAATTTTTAACACTGCACCACACAGCATAAGTGAGGAGAGCAGAGCAGCCCTGACCCCTTGGCACATGGCAGTTATCTGAATATTTATGAAGACATCTCTGGTTTCATAATCTATCCTGAGCCTTGCATCCAGTGAGGCTGTTGCTACACTAGTACAAATGATTCAGATCAGTTAATGTGACAGTATGGTTTATCTCCATCTGCCAAAATGGAAGAATAAAAAGAATAACTTGCCATGATCCTAAGGAGACTCCCATTGAAGTTGAGGTTTGCTCCTGAGAGCAGAATGAAGCTACTCATTCAGAAACACACTTCAGCATGTGCCTTGCTGGCAGCATGATCTCCTGTCTCATTTACTTCAACGGGATTCAGACTGCAGCTTAAGTATTTCACTGCAGCTATTATTTTGTCTTAAATTAGCTTAGCTTCAAATTAAATTAGAAGTGGTATTAATCTACTTACCTAACCAAAAAATGGACTGCAGTTAAACCAGTGCACTTTTCTTGTAGGTACAAGACTTTGACCCTGCTGCTTGAATTATGCAGTCTTCATTCTTGATTAAATTGATTCTGTAGTCATTTCATAGAGTGGGTGTGGAGAGATGCTGACAGTGGTACATGTGTTCCTTTTAGTTCCTCAACAATGAAAGCCAGTTACTTTTGGTTGACCTATGAAATAGATGTCTCCTTGTGTGCTTCTAAAAACATGTTTTCAGTCTGTTCCAGGGACGTACACGTACATATGTTCTTTTAATGTCCAGAGATGCTGTAAAAAACATCAGAGTTTAGGAAATGACAGAATGAGTGGGTGGCAAGAAAGAATTGCTTAATCCTTCAATACAGTATTCCAGGCAGAGGCTGATTTCAGGATGTGAATAGCAGCCAGAGGTTTTCAGTGCTTAAAATGTATCTGTTTTCTTACAAATCTTCAGGCTGGGACAATACAGACTGAGAATCTGAAGGGGCTTTAATGCAGGCTCAGGATAGCAACTTCCTTAACATCTCCTTGCTCTCCTCCTTCCACCCTGAGCTTTTAAGGAAAGGGACGTTTGGAGATGTCTCCTACGTCACCTAACTGCCTTGTACGTCACTGTTTTTGTGATGATAAAAACAGATTGTCCCCTTTGACCCTACTGCAAGTGTTTCTTTTATAAGCTACTTGATAATACCATGGCTCAAAACAAAAGGTTCTAGATTTTATTGCTAGGGGAACCAGTCTTTTCCTGGGTGATGATGTTGATAAGTGCAGAAGCCATAGCACGTATGTTACACACATTTAATTGAGTAAAGGCCCAATACTGAAAGTATTTATGAATCTGCAAAAAGAAGAGAAACAGTCAGCCGTCCTGAGTCTAAATAATCAACAAGATGATGTGGTTAAGACTCACCACTGTCCAAGACAGCTGCATACAGGGAAGCATGAGAAGAGAACAGCCAACTCAGCCTGCCTTGCTGCTTTGTGTGAAAGGGAAAAAATCCTAAGTCCCATGGAAGGCTTGTCTCTACAGCACTTATCACAGCAGATTTCTTTGAGTTTTAGTAAATGGAGAGCTACTTCATATGTCAAGGTACGTGCCACTGACATTCTTGTAATGCTTACTCAGGCTCTGGTGGTCCTTCGCCTTCAAAAATTACACCTGCTACCTCACCTGGGGTCCCACAGTGTTAATGTTTAAATACCTCGGTAAGAAACTAAAGGAATATGAACAGAACCCCAAATATGATGCAAATACAAACCAGATTTCCAATTAGGATGTAGCTGGGATTGCTCTAGTTCAAGTCTCTAATGCCAATTGTATTAATTGGGAGACTAGGATCTAAGATACTAAATACTGATATGACTCAATTATGCATGATATAATAGGAAACCATTCAGTTGCTGGGCTATTTTATTCCCTCCCCATGGAGTTGTCTTGTCTGTTTAGATCATAAAATCTTTGGGACTTGAGCCTGCTACTGCTCTGCTGAGCATCTAGCACAATAATGATCCTTTTACAGCTTTTACAGCTGGTGATCCAACAAGACTACACTTACTACTACTATTGTTCAGTGGGAATTTTTCCATTAGCTTTAACTGGAACTATATAAGGTTTATAAACCCTTTGAAATACATTACTCATAATGTTGAAGTAGAGCTGTGCTTCAGTATATTGTTTCATAGAATGTCAAAGGTTGGAAGCAGGAACAATCCCAGACAGTGTTCCAGATTCTAACATTTGACATTCTGCAAAGCAATCTTTGGACTGCTTTTGTCAGACTTTCACGACCATCTTCTGACAGAAGGTGCACGTGAAATTAGGCTGGTGCCTCATTTGATTTAAGACAAAACTTGCCAGCAAGCGAGCATGAGTGGTACACAGAGAATATGTTGGGCTTGGGTCTTCTTTGTCTTTGCAATCTTCTTGCTTGCATCTCTGTTCATTATTGTTGGATGTGCTTTGTACATGTTTATTTTGATATGATTAAAGCTCAATGTAAACCCAAATATGTTTCAGTACTTCTGAGTACTTAAATATTCCTAAAGATGGGAAAACTCCAGGGATGTGGAACCCCAGGCAGATACATGTGTAGAATTTGTGTGGTTTTGTGCAAGAGTTTGCACATAATTGCAATGTGAGGGTATACCAGATAATGGCATTTAATTATCACATGCTCTATAAGTTATCGACCATGGGCTCACAATTTTATACAGAGGTAAGGCTGTGTTCCCAAAACATTTCACCTCAGCCATGCAATCTCAAATGGACATTAGAAAACATATTCCAGGTATGATCCTGCATTACTAATCTTAAGGCTAGAAACAATTATACTAGACACGATATAAACACCAAATTGAATGAAATTGTTTATATTAAAATATTTATTATTGAAACATGGCCTTTTCTAGGCATAAAATCTTAATATCCAATATTATTAATTTGATCAATATTTTCTTTTTGTAACTGATTTTAAACGAAGAGTTTTATCAAAGTATTTTTCAAGAAAAATGTAAACAGATGTCATCTAGTCACATTACATTTTCTTACCAAAACTGAGCAGTGTTAAAGACTATACCAATTATCTCAGAAGGAGATTAGACATATTTTTCCATGTAAATATTGAAGGGCAACCTTGTGAAATTTGGCTCACAATTAAGCCAAGAGCAATCAAAGCAGAGCGTCAGATTTTCCCTATTGTTGTGATTTTATTTGCCTCAGAACTGAAAAGGACATTCCATAATGTTTACATGTAACAAAGATTTAAGGAAACAAGCATTACTTTGGTTGCTTGAAAACTGGACAAACAAGATATGTAGAAATTAAGTTCTGGTAAACAGCAGCCTATCTGCCACCAAAACTCTCCGGAGTACAACTTGGAGTGATGGGAATTCACAATTGCATGATTTCGAGCTGCAGGAGCATACTGTGCTCTAATTCAGATGCTAAGAGACTTAGGAAATGGAGAACAAAAGGACTGTTTTATCTTTAAAAGTCACTATACTGAAAACTCAGCAGTGCAGAGTAATAGCAGGTTACACCATAAACAAGACTATGTGCTTCACTTAGAAGACAGAATGTAAGATACTAGTCAACCTAAGAAAATAACTCAGAATATAATCTTAACAAATTAATTCTGCATTATTATTACTGAGTCACAGTGATTATTGGTCATTAAACATTTTCAGGCATTTTGCTTGCTTACAACCTGTAAAATTGTGCTTTTCAGGTTGGTTAGGAGATGCAAGACTAAGCTAATATTAAAACAAGATTTTTTTTTTTAGTATATCTAAAGGTGAAAGAAAGCTCCCTAAGTGTTTACCAAATAGGTACTCACCATGAGCTAGGAAATTGGTGGTTCAAATGTCATGGGGAAATAGCATGTCAGTGCAAGTTCTTTAGTGATCAATAAAGTATTCTGCATTCAGCCTTCACAAAAAAGGTTTCTGAGAACCTTCTCAGACTCCCCTAGGGACAATCCTTTGACATATTCATTGACACCTACTGGGGTAGTTGTCTTTCTAGTTTTGCTATAAGACAGCAATTTGCCACCTCATTATCAGTGTGATTGATGAGAACACCATCTGAAAATCCGTCACATGTTGATTGTTGGCTTGACTCCTTCTCTAGATTGATCTCCTTAAAGACATACACTGATGTGCATGACAAAATGTTTTCTGGGGAAAGATGTCAATGACAGGTTTTTTGAAAGAAACTGCAGTTTCTGCAAAAGCAATTGACTCTTCCCTCCCTCCTTCCTTACCCTCCAACTCTCTTTTTTCCCCCTCTCTTTGATATTTGTATTTAAAAAGTAGAACATTAGACAGCATTTGCTCTTAATAGCATTCCAGAGCTGGCTTGCTCTAATGGCAAATGCGGTAACTGGGGCACTAGTGTGTGCAAGACATTTGCAGATCTCTGAATGAAAAGCGCTTTGTAAATCAGAGATATAATTGGTGCACAAACACTAACCCTTACTAAGAGCCTACTAAACACTTTGGTGCTGCAATGATTTTGAAAGTGTGCGTAATTTTCCCCTCTCTAACTACCTGTTGCACTTCCATCCTCCTTCTTTCACGCTTTTATAGCTCTTGTTTGTATCACAGCTGAAAGTCCCACATGTTTGATCCTCTTATGCTTTCCATAGCTACTCCCACTTTGTACGCGGTGCCTGTCCCGTTACGGGGAGATGAAGCTGCACCATGGTGGGAAGGCAAGCAAGATTCCTCTTCTTAGCCTAACAGAAACACACAATGTAAAGTCCTCTCTTGCCTTTTCCTCAGCTGCCATGAGCAGCGGCAGCTTGGTGGAAATAAGGCTGGACACAAATTACTGCCCAATGTAGTGCTGTCCCCATGTGCCATGCAAACATTTAAATATTGATTCATATAATGATTATATGAATCATTATATGCATCAACAGGCCATCTCTGGACCTCAAGAAAGGGTTGGATTTCATAGAGAAAGCCAAACACAGATTGCAACCACAGCCTTTCAGTGTTGAGGTTTCACTGCTGCAAGGACATTGTCACTGGGCTCCAGTGCACCCAGAGGCAACCTGTGATTTGGGGACACCTGAATAGCAATTCCCTGTACTCCCTTTCTGCTGGCATGAAGGTGAAGAGCATGGGATAGGGCCTGGGCTTTGCTTTGCTACCCATCCAGGTTCTATGAGGTAGTACAGGTATAGCAGATGGTTTGGCTCCAGGCTAGAATCAAGGGTGCTCCAGTGAGCTGCTGTTCAGGCAAGCTCCTCAAGTTCATCTGCTGCTTTTTTTGTTCTCTAAATTTTTTGCTTCCTGACAACAGCCTTACTATTCCCTCCATTCTTTGGCAGATTACCCTTATTTTCTCTTCTTCACTTTCATTCTGTTACAACTTTTTCAGTAAAGAATATCACCATACCATTCACTGACACAAAACCAGCAACTGACAACTACGATAAATAAAGATCAAAAGCAGATGCTAGACTTGAAACCACAGTAACTCCAGGACTCAGAACATCACCTTAAAATGCAAAATCTGGTATACTAATTTCTTCCTAAATTCTACAGAATGTCCCAGAAACTGTGATTTGTAAATAATCAAAATAAAATCATATCTACTATGAGTCTGTTTTTCACCAAAAAGTCTTTTAGGTACTATACAATTTTTATTGACTTCTGTTTAGGAAAGAGATCCTGATCTGTAAGGTGTTCTAAGATCTGATGCTTAATGAACACGGGATGTATTCTGAAATACTGTCCTGAAGTGGCTGTTATACAAACACATCCAACTGACTAGACCCTTGGAAGAGGGAAAGGCTGTGGATGTATCTTCTTGGACTTCAGTAAAGCCTTTGATACAGTTTCTCACAGCATTCTGCTACGGAAACTGTCACCTCTGGCCTGGACAGGCGCACAGTGTCCTGGGTGGAAAACTGGTTGGATCCGGGCCCAGAGAGTGGTGGGAAATGGAGTTAAATCCAGCTGGAGGCCAGTTACAAGTGGGGTTCCCCAGGGCTCAGTCCTGGGTCCAGCCCCATTCAATGTCTTTATCAACGACCTGGATGAAGGCATCGAGTGCACCCTTAGCAAGTTTGCAGACGACACCAAGCTGGGTGGAAGTGTGGATCTGCTGGAGGGTCGGGAGGCTCGAAAGGGACCTGAACAGGTTGGAGCCCTGGGCTGAGACCAATGACATGAGGTTTAACAAGGCCAAATGCCGGGTCCTGCATTTGGGGCACAACAACCCTGTGCAGCTACAGACTAGGAGAAGCCTGGCTGGAAAGCTGCCAGGAGGAGAGGGACCTGGGGATGTTGGTTGACAGCGACTGAACATGAGCCAGCAGTGGCCCAGGTGGCCAAGAAGGCCAGTGGCATCTTGGCTTGTATCAGGAACGGCGTGACCAGCAGGTCCAGGGAGGTTCTTCTCCCTCTGTACTCGGCACTGGTGAGACCGCACCTCGAATCCTGTGTTCAGTTCTGGGCCCCTCACCACAAGAAGGATGTTGAGGCTCTGGAGCGAGTCCAGAGAAGAGCAACCAACCTGGTGAAGGGGCTGGAGAACAGGCCTTATGAGGAGCAGCTGAGAGAGCTGGGGGTGTTTAGCCTGGAGAAGAGGAGGCTGAGGGGAGAGCTCATTGCTCTCTACAACTACCTGAAGGGAGGTTGTGGAGAGGAGGGTGCTGGCCTCTTCTCCCAAGTGGCAGGGGACAGGACGAGAGGGAATGGCCTCAAGCTCCACCAGGGGAGGTTTAGGCTGAACATTAGGAAAAAGTTCTTCACTGAAAGGGTCATTAGGCAATGGAACAGGCTGTCCAGGGAGGTGGTTGATTTACCTTCCCTGGAGGTGTTTAAGGCACGGGTGGATGTGGTACTGAGGGGCATGGTTTAGAGATTGGTGGGATGGTTGGACTCGATGATCTGGTGGGTCTCTTCCAACCTGGTGATTCTATAATTCTATGATTCTAAAATCTTTATGTAAAGATTTGGAGGCAAAGATTGTCTTGAATTTATTAGATTAAGTCTTTGAGAGCTGTGCTCTTCATTATAATTAAAAAAATTAGGAAATTTTCTGGTTAGTGTTCTTTGACTATAGAAAAAAGTACTACTTGTCATACATTCTACCTCTGTGTTTTTCAGATATTAAGTCAAGATCAAAGGGGAAGAGACATTGCAAGCTCCACCGCATTCACTAAGATGCAAAGTGCCCTGAAGCTGGAGGAAACAACTGTGTGTAACACTCCAACAACACCACAGTGCAGTTCAGTGCCGCGGATTTGTTTTGGTACTGGACATTGTAGTGGGAAGTTAAGCAAGCAGACTGCACTGGAGATTTGCAATTTAGTCAAGGCCTTAAAGAAGACACAGATTAAGTAAAGACCTAGGGAAAGACCATCAGCTGATGCAAATTGTTGCAGGTTCTTTGATTTCTACTGAACTATAGCAGTTTGCCCAAGCTAACTATGTGGTCCTGCACCATGTATTAAGGCTGACAATGTTGGTAAGGCAAGTACTGCCTACCCTATAGGGGAATTTTTGCTTCTTCATCAGACTGGAGAACAGCATCCCAGTATCTCGGGCACCCAGGTACTTTTCTCCTTGGAGGCTGCACAAGAGACAGGACCCAGCCTTCCCGCAGTGCCACTGGGGCTGAGGCTGCAAGGGGGAGGGAGGGAAAGGATGGGGAGAAAAGAGAGGTCGGGGAAGGGGGACCCTAGCACAATGTGGAATGACTTTGGGCAATTAAAAGGAAAACGAATGAAATATCTGGCTGAAAGCCAAAGTGCGCTTTTTTCCACCCCCCTTCCTTCTTCACTGCCAATAGTCCATGAAAATGGGAAGGTATGTGAGGAATTCCCCACTTTATATTCCAGTTCCCATCTATTGTATTTTAGCTGTGCCAAAGCAACACTGTTATTCTCCCATGCAGCCTGGGAAGAGTCAGGCATCTTGTCCGACAAGACTGATGACAGGGCTGTGGCTGACAGAGCAGCAGCCGGGTTTATCAATGCAAGCTGAAGGAATCTGCTGATCAGATAGGGAAACAAGAGCACTGACTTCTGCAGTGAACCACCTTTTGCAGAGATGTCTTTTGTTGCCTCTCTTTGATCTATAGGAAAATAAACAGCCTTTACTTAGCCATTCTGCTTGCAGTGGTAGGAGGTCAGCAATAGCAGATCAATATTGTTACATTTAAGAAAGCACTCAAAGTTGTCCTACTTTTACTATACTTCTCGAGCCTCTTAAAAACTTGTTCTTTGGTTTTCATTGTACAACAAAACCCTCTCCATGTTGAAACTAGTGAAACTAAGTCCTACAAATGATGACAGAGAATGGAATTCAGTTCTAGAGTACTTCTTAATTATCTCCAAATACGACATAAACTAATCATAGAATCATAGAATAACCAGGTTGGAAGAGACCCACCAGATCATTGAGTCCAACCATTCCTATCAAACATTAAACCATGTCCCTTAGCACCTTGTCCACCCGTGCCTTAAACACCTCCAGGGAAGGTGAATCAACCACCTCCCTGGGCAGCCTGGGATGCCCAATGATCCTTTCCATGAAAATTTTTTTCCTAATGTCCAGCCTAAACCTCCCCTGGTGGAACTTGAGGCCATTCCCTCTCGTCTTGTCCCCTGTCACTTGGGAGAAGAGGCCAGCACCCTCCTCTTCACAACCTCCCTTCAGGTATTTGTAGAGAGCAATGAGGTCTCCCCTCAGCCTCCTCTTCTCCAGGCTAAACAACCCCGGTCAACTGAGTCTAGCAAACAGCCTTGTGGCACAGACTAATGTTAGCAATAAGCATCTGCCAGAAATCATGGCTCTTCCAAGCTCGATAAGAAGATGAGAGTCATCGTTGTAACCGAGAGCACACAGAGGCACCAAACCTGTTCTTTGCAGGCAGACCTCCTCCTTGCAGCAGCCACCAGCCTTGTCTACCTTCTTCGTTGCAGCAGAAGATCCCTGTGCAGACAGCACCTTCCACAGAGGTGGAAGCTACAGTCCCAATGGCCAGCATTATAGCCCAGCCAGGTCTCCTGCCTGGGGCTGCAGCACTGGGACACAAAGAATCCAGCACACCTCTGAGTAAAAAGACGATGTGTTAAATATAGATACATTTATCTAGCAGTTTATCAGCTGCAGTTTGTGTTTTTACTGATACAGTACTTATTCTCCTCTCTTACAGGTTCTATACTTTCAACATTTCAAGAAATACTGGAGATCATAATACTAATTGCAAGGCAGAACGCCCTTTCTATTTTGAAAATAATTCCGTAAAATACTGTAGAATCTTCCTTCCTTCCTTCCTTCCTTCCTTCCTTCCCTCCTTCCTTCCTTCTTTTTAAATTTTAAGGGTGTTGTAACACAGTGGATTTCCTAGGGCATGCACATTGTTAAAATGTTCCTTGAAAAATATACCAAAACCTTAGGATTTCTATGCATTAAGAAAAAATATGTACCACTCTCTATTTCAAATTTACTTCACTAAGAGAGAAGCGTGTTTGAATAAGCACTCCAACCATCAAGACTGGAATTCTGGACTCAGGAAAAAAGGCCTGGTGAAAATATCTCTGAACCTTAGCAAATATTTTTGAATCTTACAAATGGTTGTTAACATCGAGGCTGATTTGCATCTCTTTTTTGCTTTTAAATCTAAAGGTTTTTAATATCTCAGGAGAAACATGTTGACTAAAGTACAAACTACAACCATATAAATAGTATGCCTAAAATTACACTGTCTGAAATTGAAAACATGATGTCCACAATTATCTTTTCCCCATCTGTTCTAAAAATACAGTATAAGATCAGTTTTTGAGAGAAATAATCCCCTTCATTTTCAGAAATCTTAGTTGAAAAATAGGAAAACATTGTGAAATTTTAAATTTTTTTCTCCTTTCAGTTGTTCTAGAGTTTTTATTTCTACTACATTTTTCTGACCAGCTCTACTAAAATAATAGCAGCCATCCCCCTTTATCTCTCTCTGTGTACATTCCAAGTATACATGCATGTAAATCTTCTTTTGTAGCGACTTTATTAAAACTAACAGACTTTTGCATCCAAAACTACAAAAAAGGATGCACGTATGCCATATTCCAGGGGATTTCTTAGTTGTTATACGAATACCTTCCTGTAGGTTCTCATGCGGTTCAATATAAGGATACAGGGCTCCTTGGATAAGCCCATGATTTAATGATTAGCAGCTGCAGCGGAAGGGATTTCTGGCCTAGTTTTGGTTGCATGCATTCAGGGGGACACTCCAAACTTGTTTTATATCACATTACATAGCAACAGAATACAGAAAACCCAAGCACTTATCTTGCTGAGTGTGGACAGTTGAGAGGCAGTAAGAATTAGAATTAATAACAAGGAAATAACAAGTAACAAGGAATGACAACACTGCGTATAGTGATGATGCCCTTAAATCATGCAGCAAATTCGATTCAAGGCACATAAATGATTTATCTCGTTAATGTAATTGAGCACAGACTTTCCACTTCTCCAGTTCCCTTTCACGAAGGGCTCCTTGCTCAGAGAACCTTGTCCCATCTCATTTGTCTGTGCCTGCAGACGAGGACATTCACAACTTGTGCTGTTACTTCAAATAGCAATCCCTCTGACAGCCCTAGAGCGGAACAGCCCAGGGCCAAATTCCCTTCAGCTTTCTTTGGTGCAACATCTGTGTCAGTAGAGATATAGATTGTGTTGATATACCAGAAAGGATCATCTGAAATCAGCAGATTTATCTGACTTTTGAGGTGCATAAAGAAGGGGTCATCTAGATGGGTTTCTGGTACCCAGAGGACTAGGGTACATATTTGCAGTCCCATAGTTGACTCATACAAGTGTTCTCTCTAGAGTAAAGTTGGACCTAATGGTGCTTGCCACAGAGTCTTGACCTCTGCTTTTAGAACATACCACGTATTTCATGTGCCCTCCTTCTCTGGGCTTTCTTTCCATGAAAGTGGAGTAGGATAGGAAAGAACAGGCCAGTTCACATCCAGGTCTCATCCTGCCTGGGACCAAAGATGCAGCCATAGACTCAGACCCAGAAATACAGACAGGACTGGAGTGCCCAAAAGGCATGAAGGACCTTCCTCTCTTTCCAAAACTGCTCTGTGGAAAAGTGTTGATTCATGGGTAGAAGATGAGGTTCAATTCTTCAGGTGTCTACAGTATACAATTGGATTTCTGAGTCCTTTTTTGACAAGGACTTCAGGAAAATGGGTGTTTATGGGCTGACATTCCTCTTGCTTACAACTTGACTAACTTTAGAATTAGATTTAATCACAAACACTACTTATTTCTCTCCAATAACTGTGAGGAGAATAAAGATGATAATTCTGAAGTAGAATTCTTCACTGCAGCATGTAAAGTTGGGAGACAGGAATCCAAATATGGCACTAGAGTGTATTAGCTACTTCATTTTGTGCTAAGTTTACTATAGATGTAAGCTGTGACTGGACTCAGAACTGGTCAATTTACTCTGGATTTGTATCATCATAAATGATTACAGAACTTAGTCCTTGATCTAGACACTTCTTCTTTCTGTTTTTCTATATGGAAAAAGTCAAAAGAATAAATAAATAATACAGAGTATACTTCCAAATGTTTTTGTTTGAGTAATTTTTTCTACTGATGGTATCTTTAGTTGTTAAGTTAGCTGTCATTTATCCATCTCCTAAATATGTGATCGTACTAGAATATCCCTTTCTTTACTAACAATACTTACCCTGATCAAATATCTTAGCCTGGAAGGCTCTGAGGAGATCTTATAGCAAACTTCCAGTACCTGAAAGGGGCTACAAGAAAGCTGGGGAGGGGCTGTTTGCAAAGGCTTGTAGTGATAGGATGAGGGGCAACAGCTATTAACTGGAAAGGGGCAGATTTAGGTTAGGCACAAGGAAGAATTTCTTCATGATGAAAGTGGTGAAGCACTGGCACAGGTTGCCGAGGGCAGTTGTGGCTGCCCTGTCCTTGGAAATGTCCAAGGCCAGGTTGGATGGGGCTTGGAGCAGCCTGATCTAGAGGGAGGTGTCCCTGCCCATGGCAGGGGGTGTGGAACTGGATGATCTTTAAGCTCCCTTCCAACCCAAACTATTTTATGATTCTATTATTCTATGATCTTGGTATAATCTAATCTATATTTATAAGTGTGCTATGATTTTCTTGGCATCTTTGATTTTAGCATGTTAATTAACAGATACAGAATTGTCGTTTCCTTATTGAAAAACTTTATTGTTTCCTTATTTTGTATGAAAAAGTTTTAAAAAGAAAGATGCATACCAGAGACTTAACTATTCTACCCACATGCAAATAAATTCATTCAAATGATAAAAAGATAATTGGTGAACATGAATTACTAATTAGCCAGTAAAAACACTGAAATGGAGTAAAGTAAAGAGGAAAAAGAAGCAGAAACACTTGGAGGTGTTATCTTCTAACATCTGAGCCAACAGATAGGTATCTATACATCCACAAACCAAACTGAGAGATCCGCAACCTACTTTACAAATTTGAATGACCACCTCCTTCAACTACGCAAAAATGTGTTTAGCACTGATATCTTCCCTGGAATTTCCAAAGATTTATAGAGAAAAGGAAGACATCATGTTTTTCCCATGTTTCACATCTCTGAAGGAGAAGTATTATCTCCTTTTATTCATCTTCTTGTACATCGGCAGCATAGAATCACAGAATAATCTGGGTTGGAAAGCCACTTCAGAGGTCATCCAGCCCAATCCCTGGCTTGAACGAAATCCAGCTAGAGCAAGTCTCTCACTTCTGCTAAAGTTTTGGATGTATCCACGGGCAGAGCTGGACCAATATTTGTCCATTCTCATGCTAAAAAAATATTCTATCTAGAAAGAAGAAACTCTAGCTTAAATGGTCTGATGATCTGAGATGCTGAGTACAAATGCTACAAGACAATACTCACAGTCATCCACCACAGGAGGGAAGACTGAAAAAAAAAATCAAATTTCTTTAGCTACCTTTTATTACAATGCAAATGCAAACATAAATCAACATAGATTTACTGTTTGACGTGACCAGCATTTTCCTTTTCATTCCTCTTCTCTTTTTCCTTATCTTCTCTGCATTTTTCTTTTCTAAGATATCTCAGTGTCTTTAGGCCTAACCTTTCACTCTCATATGTGCATCTGCAGTTTTAGGGAACATTTAAAACTTGTCTCTAGTACGAATAAAGGAGACAAGAACACCAGAAAAGTAAAGGTTCAATATAAATATATCTTAAAAGGGAAGATCATTACAATCTGTGGGGAGAAGTGAATAAGAAAGACTCTCCTGTCTTTTGTTCTACAGTTAAGAAAAATGATCTGATCCTGGATTTAAAGGGGATGAATAGAGCATTATATCAAATGATGACTTTGGGCACTGGCCCAGCAGACTCTTGACATTCTTGTTGACATTTCCAAAATAGTCTTTGCCTAATTATAATGTTGTTTATGTCCATTTTTAGTGTCAAATATTTTTGGAAAGTTGCACATTCCACAAAGAAAGTTCTATTCACTTAAATCATAATTTTAAGACTTTATATTAAAATTAACAACAATTTCAAATGTTGGGGTAATTTCTAAGAGGCTTTTTGGCGTATTACTTTATGTAATCTGGCAACAACAGTGTATCAGCAAGTTTATTCTCAGCTCATATTCGCTTTCAGTTTCTAGTGTGCCTAAGGATTTAAATGTACAAGATGCTAAAAGCCTGGATTCTTACATTCTTTTCAGACTCAAGTACACTGTAAGCAAAGGTATGGTGTGGGATCATCAATGTTGTGCTTGAACTGCACTAATCTGGGATGCAGGGCTAATAAAAGTAGAGACGATTTGGCAGGGTGCACTTACGCTATCTTTTCATAGTGACAGATTACCATGGCAGTGCTGATATAATTCAAACAAACACAGCCTGTAGGGTACTGGAGATTCAGTGACTACTAATTTAGGCAAGTACATCTAGTTCCATGCCTTAAAACTTACCTGTGTACCATCTGTCATGTGAATTAGATTTCCTTTTTCCAGAGCTAAATACCAGATTAATCTGAAATATATCACTTGCAGAGCGTAAATAGTTGTACAACAGGTAGTTGTGAAATACTGCAGGAAGATGTGTAGCAACAGTCCCACTGGACAGTACTGAGGTTTGCACACAGACACATACATACAGTTATATTTATTTATTTAAATGCCCATTTTTATTTGCAGTTATACATATTTATGGGGAAAGAAAACTCCCAGAACCCACTGTTTCTGAAAGCTGAGTCGTAGTGGATCACACATGCACCAACGCAGAACTACAGGAAACATTATTGTGTAAGTATATGGAAGCTAAATGGTTTGCCTCTCAAACACACAAAAAGTCTTCCTCATCTGGATATATGAACCTGTTTGAAGGAGGATGCCTTCTGTGTATTTTCTCTTGAGCCTCTAACCCACTGAGGAGCAGAGGTGAATAGCAGTTCCTTCAATAGCAAACATCAAAGTATGAATTACACATTGCTATTCTATTGGTGAGATTAATTTATCAAAGGTTTTCAGAAGGTGTAGTAAATAAAGGACAAGCCCACATCAAAGACACGTCTAGGTTACTTTCTTAAAGGCAAATTACAAAACAAGAAAAGATTATGGAGCAGTTGAGGATTAGGGGTTATCAAGTCCACCTAAAAATGTCAGCTTAAAATAATGGTTTTGTTGTTAAAGATCTAGAGAGGATGTCTGATTTGATAAGCACGCTCAAAAGAATATTTATTTTCAAAGATGTAGCAGATTATTGATGAAAAAGAAAAGATTTGCCTTCAGTTTCAAATTGAGACCCATCAAATCACAGAATGCATAAGTAAAGCCAAAGGCATTTGCAAAGGCTTATATCTGTATCTTTGGAAATAAATCCAGCAGGTGCAGACCTCTCTTTACAGCAACCAAGCACTTTAATGCTGGCTTCTAAAAGTTAGACCTGGGCTGCTTGGATTTGGATTACCAGGTCTTCACTTCTGTGTTTCCATTGAATGGGATTATATGGACTGAATCTCAGCTTGATTTTGAGAAGAATTCCCAGGGTTAAGCACCTGAATACAAACAGAAATGCATTACAGAAATCTCGTGTGTTCACTAACAAAATTTACAGGTCAAAATGAGTCAATAAAAGAAAATATTTGCTATTTTATTTCTCAGAAATATAGCCTTAAGCAAATGTATATCTACAATTCTACTAAATGTGTATTCAAGGTGGAAATATGTTCATTTTGTGTTTCATATGCTCTGGAAAAGTCAATAATTCAAATTTATACATCATAAGTCATGCAGGATTTCTGTACGTTTATGCTTATGCGAATCTATTTTGACCCTTGGGTTTTAGGCAAATTATACTACAAATTGGATTGAATTTCTGGATTTTGTGTCCTTGACCCTTAAGACTTGGGTTGAATACTGAATACCTCAGGATAAATTCTGATGCAACGAATGGCATCCATCAGTGGGAAGTCAGGGTTTGCTCTGAATTCAGAACATGTTGTAAACCTTGCAAAGAACTTTTGGACCAGGACCGTGAAAGAGAATTAACTGGCTGGATCACAAACCCATGCACAGCATGGAATACGTGCTGGAGGGTATCACAGCATCGTAATCACAGAATCACAGAATCACAGAATAACCAGGTTGGAAGAGACCTACTGGATCGTCAAGTCCAGCCATTCCCACCAATCCCTAAATCATGCTCCTAAGCGCCTCATCTACCCTCATCTAATGTGTTCTTCCAAACATTCTTTCTGGCGTCATTTTAAGTGCTGCCTTTGCATTGTGAGGTTCTGACAGTTTTATCGATTCCATCTCACACCTAATCACAGTGACGATCAAAATAATTATAAAGGAAAAGACCTGATGGAAAGCCAATTCTAAAAACATAGAACTGACTTGAGGTTAAACAACATGCAATATGTTGATTTTGCCCACTGATTCGTAAGCTTGTCTTTTTTCCTGTTACTACCAGAGGAATATTACTTCTTCCTGCCCCTCTTCTACAGGTTAGAATGACTAAGAATTAATCTCATGAGTGCTAAATAATACTGAATTAGGACACTTTGCATCCAGGTTACAGCATTCAAAATACTTTTTTTCTGTTCTACCCTTTGTTTAGCCTCTTTGATTTATTAACGGAGGCTCCTTTTTGATCTGGCTTTACCTTGTCAGTCCTTCATGTCCCACCCATAGACTTTTTATTTCTTTTTCATCTAGTGATGCTGGCAAAGAACTCTTAAAAAAAAAAAAAAGAGAGACAGAGGGAGGGATTTGAGATTGTCATATAAAACCTGTGTTACTCAGTTTTCAATATCTCATTGACCTTCTCACAGCTTTGATATTTTAAGTAGGTATCACAACAAAGGGAAAAGAAGTGACTGGAAAGGTAATGCAGCGTATTAGGCCTGTTAATGGCCCTGTAAGTCCCAAGAAAACTTGCTGAAAGAAGGATCCTTTCCCATGAGTACTATTTAATTTCTCTGAGAGGGCTTTCCTGGTGAATTCAGACTCTAAAGAGCACATTTAGGCAATGCAACTGCTATCTTAGCCTATGCTACGTGAAAAGTGACATTTACTTTAAAAATCATTTTGTTAAAAATTCTATAGTAGACAGATTGCTGGAGAGTCTGTTTCCTCTTTTGGTCTGGTGCTAATATACTTAGAAAATGTAGAAAACTGCAATACAAACCCAAATTTTTCCCAGAAGGGCAAAACAAGATCAAACAAATTATAAGAATGTCTTATTAAATAATTCCTCTTATGAGTTGTAAGCAACAACCCTCCTCCAACACTTCAAATTATTGTGACAGTATGAAGCAAATTAAACATCTGTTTCCAAGAATTTACAGTGCAAAACATGGGAACCTTAAGAAGCAGGTAGAGTGAGTTGGCTTTTACTTCATCATTTGGTATTGCAGGAGACCTCAAGTCTGGTCTGTCTTCTGGTATATATGCCTTTATACAATACAGAGAAGACAATGAGTGTCTTAATTTCCTATCCATGACTCAGTTGATAACATCTTGGATTCCCTTGAAAACAGCCAGGAGTTACTAAGCATTAGAGATGCAAGAAGCCTTCTCCTACTTATGCTTTCACCAGAGGGGAGGCTGGCCGTAGCAAGGATGCAAGCTCTGCATCTTTGTACCCGTCTGCAACAGGAGAGATTCTTGTCTCACAAAGTCATCCAGCATGAGAGTCCTTCCTGGCTAAGCAAGGAAGAGATCAGTTTAGCCAGATAGCTGTGCTGCACTGCAACACCTTGGCTCCTTGTTAGACTTTGGCTTGTCTGGGTTAGCAGCAACCGTATCTCATTGGCTTTGAAAGGGAAGCTAAGGCTCATTATTACTCTACAAGTGCTGTGTTGTATTGCTTGCATCTCTGTAATGTCTTATTCAGTCTTTCCCCAAAAAGTGATGAGGTTCCTCTTTCCCTTCCAGCAAACTGGGCAAGCAGCTCCATTACTTGCATAATGGATTTAGCTGCTGCTATCCAAAATGGAAAATTTACCTCTACTTTAGAGGGTGTTATCTTCTTTGCTTTTATTATCATAGAATCATAGATAGAATCATAGAATCACCAGGCTGGAAAAGACCTCTTGGATCACTGAGTCCAACCATTCCTATCTGCCCCTAAACCATGTCCCTGAGCACCTCATCTACCTGTCTCTTAAATACCTCCAGGGATGGTGACTCAACCACCTCCCTGGGCAGCTTGTTCCAGTGCCCAATTATGATTTCTGTGAAATTTTTTTCCTGATATCCGGTCTGAACCTTCCCTGGCGCAGCTTGAGGCCATTGCCCCTTGTCCTGTCCCCTGACACTTGGGAGAAGAGGCCAGCACCCTCCTCTCCACAACCTCCCTTCAGGTAGTTGTAGAGAGCAATGAGCTCTCCCCTCAGCCTCCTCTTCTCCAGGCTAAACACCCCCAGCTCTCTCAGCTGCTCCTCATAAGGCCTGTTCTCCAGCCCCTTCACCAGGTTGGTTGCTCTTCTCTGGACTCGCTCCAGAGCCTCAACATCCTTCTTGTGGTGAGGGGCCCAGAACTGAACACAGGATTCGAGGAGCGGTCTCACCAGTGCCGAGTACAGAGGGAGAAGAACCTCCCTGGACCTGCTGGTCACGCCATTTCTGATACAAGCCAAGATGCCATTGGCCTTCTCGGCCACCTGGGCCACTGCTGGCTCATGTTCAGTCGCTGTCAACCAACACCCCCAGGTCCCTCTCCTCCAGGCAGCTTTCTAGCCACTCTTCCTTGCCACTCTTGGACTTCAGGCAAACTGTTTTCATGTCACACCAATCAGCCTCCAAAGCAAGCCATAGAAAAGAAAACATCTCACGATATATTTAGGGAAGCATCAGCTGTTGATTTAGCCACCAAAGTGGCTTTGGTACAATGAGGATGATGCCAGCCAAACTCAAAAGTCAGAACTAGTTGAGTGGCTGCAGTGCTACGTATAAGAAGGTGAATTAGCTCTGCCAGCATTGAGCAGCCACTGAAATTCCTCTAAAGAGCATTGCTGGAAATAATACTTCATAGAATAGTTTGGGTTGGAAGGGACCTTAAAGATCATCCAGTTCCAACCCCTCCCACCAGACCAGTCTGCCCAAGGCCCATCCAGCACGGCCTCAAACACCTCCAGGGATGGGGCAGCCGCAACCTCCCTGGGCAATCTGTGCCAGTGCTTCACCACTTTCATCATGAAGAAATTCCTCCTTGTGTTTAGCCTGAATCTGCCCCTCTCCGGTTTATACCCATTGCCCCTCATCCTATCACCACAAGCCTTTGCAAACAGTCCCTCCCCAGCTTTCTTGTAGCCCCTTTCAGGTACTGGAAGGCCACTATAAGGTCTCTTTGGAGTCTTCTCTTCTCCAGGCTGAACAACCCCAACTTTCTCAGCCTTTCCTTGTATGGGAGCTGCTCCAGCCCTCTGACCACCTTCGTAGCATCCTCTGAACCCATTCCAACAGCTCCATCTCCTTCTTATGCTGAGAATTCCAGAACTGGATGCAATACTCCAGGTGATGTCTCACAAGAGAGGCAGAATCACCTCCCTCTTTAGTGACCTTTACTTATATGAATCTTTTCAGTGGTGAATTTCTCCAGGAAAATAGAAACAGAAACAATCAGTTTCAGGTTGACACTAAATCAGTCCATTATTTAGGAGATGCAGTGAAAAAGTGAAATCCTGTGAATTATTTTACTCTTGTGACATATTTGGATTCTACCAGTAATAACAGGTGGCATTGCCCCTTCTAATGTATAAAAAGTAACAAACTTCACAGAATCACAGAATAACCAGGTTGGAAGAGAGCCACTGGATCGTCAAGTCCAACCATTCCCATCAATCCCTAAATCATTCTCCTAAGTACCTCATCAGAATTCTATTATATTCAGTTCACATAAATTTAGTTTTTGAACATTCATAAAGGAATATAGAAGGAAAGAGCTTGAACCAGGATGCAGTTTTACATCTTTAGCTGCCATTGAATGGGAGAGTTTTACAGAACTGAGCTTTAAATTGTAGTAACCAAACAAGAAAAAAATACAAGATTCATTTTGACAAAGGATAACATGGATCAGCTATTGATCATCCTTGAACTGCTTTCCCCACTGTGGCCAACTGATATCTCCCTTTGTGTGATTGGCTTTTGAAATTACATGTTTCAGTAATTGCTTAAATCTCTTTATTTCATGATCGCTCACATTAAAGATCATTCAGATTTGACCTGCACATTCCGTTGTTTCAATCAGAGATGATCTCTGCTTTAACTTTTCAGAAACTGCTCGCTTCTTGTGGCCAGGCTACGGAATGGGGCATAATAGAGGGTTTCCAGCAGTAACTGGAGAGCAGAGCCCCGGCTCGGTGCTGTGCGAGCTGCGTCCCTGAAGCACCTGGCCACTGGTGAACAACCCTGCCATTATTCACCCAGGAAAATGGCATGTTAAAATACAATACCCTGAAAAACTAACCCCAACAAAGCCCCCGACGTAAAGCAACTTCCTTTACCATGTGCCTATTGGCTGATGCTTGAGACAGAAGCTAACAACTGATTTTTCAGGTAATGTCACAAGGAGGAACAGGCTTTTTTGTGTGTTTGACAAAGATAATTTTTATATTTGTTTAATATTTTCCCAAATTATTCTTTCATTTAAAAATACCAAGGCTCTATCACATCATCAAATCTGTAAGATTCAGATTTTATTATTAAACTTTACATTAACTTTAGAGTTAATATTTCCGTAGGATTCATCTTCTGTATTATATTGTGATTCTATTGGGTCTTATTTACTACCTATTTATCTTCAAGGCTTAAGAACTCAGTTCTCCACTCAAATATGCCATAAAGCATAGGTTTTGTATTGCACTTTAGGAAGGTGAAGTATTATAAGTGGGTCAGTTTATGTAAGGGATAGCTGCCAGGAAGGAAAATGTAACGTGCAGTGTAGCCAACTCTAGATAAAGGTCAGAGTCAAATCTTTGGAATCTCCATTGACTTCCTATTACATATCCTCATTCTACATTACAGCGATGAGTAAATATTATTTTTAAAAAGCAAATAAGGGTTTATGAAGCACTCCTTTTACAAATTGAGCTCCTATGCCAATTTTCAAGTTTTCTGCGCCAAATCTCTGTCCTTGTTCCTCATTATTCCCATCTTTCATGCAAATTGCACTTCACTTGCAAGTTAATTATGAAAGTCCTATCAAGAATACTCAGTATTTGTAATTGTACTCTTAAATATTGACTGGATGTTCATGTCAGTTGAAATGTTTCCTTGTCCTTATTAGGACTTTTTCATTATTATACTTATTACCCATAAATATATGTGTTGCTTTTGATTCGAAACTCAAGAATTGGGCAATATTTAATTACAATTTACTGCCCTTTAGATACTGCTGCATTGTTTTAGTGCAGTTGTGGATAGCAAACTCAAACTCTACTGAATTCAATCCAACTATGGAATAAATATAGCTTGTTTTTACCGTGCTTTTTTGAGAATATTTTAAGAACTTTTCTAATTTGTATCTGCAATGGTCAGCAAAGACACTTTTTTTACTGTCTAGTCTCCTAAATGCCAAGGGTCACACTCATGTACCTGATTCAAGACAAACAGGGCTATATTAAAACTGGATTTAACAAGGGAGAACACTTGCATGTAGAGGCAAGAGTCCCGTGGTCATCTTAACTTGGGAACAGTGGAAGAGGGCAATTGTGAAGGGTTTAGTGGGTCCTTGAGGACCTCTCTCTGGTTACAGGTCGTAACAGAAGATTTATTCTGCTGCCCTTGTTAGAGAGTTGATCTAGTCTGCCTTACACAATTGGTTATTCCCAAATAAGATATTTCAGTCCTGTGGTCTTCAGAGTGCCCATTGAAAGCACTAATTAGTGATCATTTAAAGTACTTAGGTAATGTTAACTCCAGCACACAAGGGATGCTCTTGAGTCTGACCCCTGCTCATTCCATTTCTTTTTGGAGCTTTGAAGACAATTGATTTTTGAAGACTGCAGCTTTCCCTTAAAATCAGGGACTAAAAGAGTAGGGACCTAATCTTGATTCAACCATTCATGCCATCTCTAAAGACGTGTTTACTTTTTTCCCTTTGGATGTCAATTAATAGATTTTAAAGTCAGTGAATTAACCCAATGTGAAAGAGTTTAAAGCACAATTGCATGTGGGCAGAAAATGCTAATTATAAATAATCAGGGTCAAAAAAAAAACACAGAAAAAGGAGTGCACTCAAAATAGCTCATGGGAACAGGTAAAAAGAAAAAAAAAAGAATAAGGAAAATTTTTAAAGCTAGCTTGAAAGTAAGATGTAGAGTTACATGGAGAAGAATACAAATCTAAACAATTCATATGAAAAGTGACTGTGAGCTGACTTTTGCACATGCTGGGTCAAATACAAGCTGTAGTTTCCTGTCATGAGAAAAGAAAAAAATTGAAAAAGACATTAATGTATAAAGGCCAGGAAAAAAAAATTGCCAATATAGTCATAAATATATCTGGAGACCAGGGGTAAATGAACTTCTCGCTGGTGTCTTTTGGCAACATCTCCTCATGGTGGGTGCAGTTTTATTCACAGTTGTTGTATACATGACTTTACAGAATTTTACTTTGGGTCAGCAGCAGTATTATCACATACCATCATCTGCATTTTTCTTAGATCTAATCCTTCTCAGAGCTAGTTTAGATTATCTGGTCTAGCCATACATCAGGACAAGGAAACTTGTGAAATTCCCTGTAAAATGACCCTACCCCAAACTCGCTGATTTTCATTACACTTTTCAATTAAAAAAATACGCAATTTAGGATTAATTGCTAGGCAGATGTTGGGACAAAAGTATCGTTTACACAAATAGGGAAGAAGCCTTAAAGATTTTCTTGGAGGCTGAGTTACTGAGAGTCTCCAAAAACAGGGTGGTCATGAAATGCCCTTGAAAGTAGACTTGCAAGACCAGATGGAAAGAGATCCTTTTGAAGGAGCATCTGACCCTATTTGGGAAGGATGGAGCCTCCTATCCTTCAGTTTTTTCCAGTAGCTTTACCACTGAAACCATGAGTAGAGGACACTTTCTGATGGCTCCTTCTGAAGATCTCTGTGTCAGAAGGTGTACCAAAGCCCAGTGCTCTCTGAAAGATACTAGAAATTTGAAGTAAAGAAACAAAAGAGAGATGAAAATACAAAAAAGCTGCCCAGTTTCAAGTCAAGGAAGATGTTTTCCAATGAAAGCAGCCATGCAGTACAATCACAGGAGGTTGTTCAACTCCTCCACTGTGACTTGGCCATTTTCACATACTTATTTGAAGAAAATTCTGATGGGAATGTGTCATACATGAAGAACACAGACCAAGAACAACTTCTTATCCAGTAAGAGTAGCTAATACTGAGATTCTGCTCTTGTGCCTTGGGGGTTGGGATTTCTGAACATGAAGTTTTACTTAGCTTAGTTTTCAAAAAACATCTAATGTTTCACTGTTGTGGAGTAAAAGAATTTGTTAATAGTATTTTTACTTCATTTATTAGTATATTTGAACATTATCAGCACAATGAACCAAAGCTGAGATTGGGTAAGAGCTTCCTTTTACCATTTATAACAAGCTCTTAAACAGCTTCTTTCCTTTAATTTCAAACAAAGATAATGTTAAATGAAGGACTCTTTCCACGTGAAGCAATTAGCAGAGCAACTCTTGGAACAAAAACTTATACACTCCAAATTAAATAAATTTACAGGAGTATCGTGAAATTAATTAAAAAATCACTATATTTTGTATTACATAAGCGTGTCAGGGAAATAGAAACTTTCAACTTTTAGCTATAATATGTAATTTATTTCTTTTTTTTAGTATGCCACTGTTTCATTAATATGTATATTTGACAGCAGGTTGGAATACACTTTCTTCTTTTCATACCTGGCATAGTCTTCTTTTCTCCAGAAGTCTATACTTATTCTTTCAATCAATTTTAAATAGAAGAGAGGGATGTGTTAAATTTCCTTTCTCTGAGTATTAAATGTTTTGCCAGTGCATTTTAGACTAAAATGAGGTTGGTGAGATATTTTGAGAGGGAGCAGATTATTGAGTAAATGGTGCTGTTAGTGTGGAAAGAGGGCAGGAGCCTGGCACGTCATAATAGCTAGAAGCAGATAAATGGTAAACAGATGAAATGTCTCTATGCTTCTGCTAATCTGAGTTTATCAAAGCTGATAGGGATTTCTGCCTTTTAAATAATGGGCAAAACGACTCAGCGTAAGCAGGACCAGCCTAGTAGGTTGATCATAACTGAAATACATGGATCATGGTAAGTGATTGCCAAACATGAAAAAACTTTAGCATTTCTACATAGTGCCTTTTCTAAACTTCATGTGAACAGTAATGTGTAAATATAAAATACAAAAAAATATTACTGAGATTAAACTGGGAAAGAAACTTACCTATGGCTGAGTTTGTGTATTGGAAAGGATTCAGATAGCCCATTCAGTACTCCAATGGCTATTTGCAATAGGATTAATTTCATTCACATTGGAGAATACCTATTATGTTTCTTTAGTTTATGCTTAAGCAGCTGTCCAATTAAAAGGAATCGATCTTCTACAAAGCTTGTATCTGAGCGTAGCACCGCCCACAGTGCAATAAGTCCTTTGTGTTTGAGAGCTAATATGACACGCAATTATGATCTACAGAAGGCTGTTGTTTTGTTGGCTTCTTTTTAATCCTCTAATTACTTAAGAAATTATCTTATCACTCTACCGTAATCGAGCATTCCTTCTTGGTTCTACAGGTCAGCGAAAGGGTTAAAAATTCTCTATCTCTATCTTGATCTTTGCTGAAATGGTGTATGGGAATGAAATGGTTGCCAATTTGTTTGCAATGCATTCTGACTGTACGGGAGTTCTTTTTTTTTGCCTGACAGGCAGGTGAGATCAAAGTAGTGCAGGACAAAAGGGGCTCAGCAGTGATTTGTCAGGGGACGAAAGGCAGTCCTGTCTGGGAAAGTGGCTGTAGCCCAGAACAAGCCTTCAGATCACTAACACGCTAAAGAAATCATGGCATGAGAAAAAGTACAGCAAAAAAGGTTCAAAGGTCAGTTTTATTTGGTTTGGATTATTGGTGCCTCCTTTTAAACCAAAGAGCAAGAAGGGGAAAAAAAAGAACAGGCTAATAACCTTTGTTATTGTCCAGGAAAAAAACTCTTTTGTACACATTGCTTGGGGATTGTCTGTAATTAAAATGCTGTTGTTAGATCCAGGACCTGATCCTGTAAAGTTTTACTCATGTGAGTAATTCTCCATTGCATGAATAGTCCTGTGGGGTTGCTCACGTGAATAAAGATTACTTTCATGACAAAGAGATTGCAAGTTCAGGCATTGCATTTGATTCAGGGATGCAGGTGTGTCTGTGTGTGTGTGTCTGCCCAGAGGTGGGTGTCCTTCCTTCTAAGCAAAGATTAGAATTTAATGAGGGTTGTGGAAAAAAAAAAAAAAAAAAAAAGTAGTATGTATTTGAAAAATAAAAATTTGGGACAAAAGCAAATTCTGTGTAATTGTTTGCATTCTGCTTCCATAAAATTCAAGTGATCAGGAAACCTGCTGTTGTCTTTTGATCCAGATGTTTAGGACCTACAGGAAAGCTGGGACGGGGCTCTTTATCAGGGAGTGCAGGTAAAGGAGAATGATTTTAAGCTGAAAGACGGGACATTTATATTAGATATCAGGAAGAAATATTTTCCTTTGTGGGTGGTGAGGCACTGGAACAGGTTACCCAGAGAAGTCATGGCTGCTCCATCCCTGGAGGTGTTCAAGGCCAAGTTGGATGAGGCTTTGAGCAACCGGATCCAGTGGAAGGTGTCTCTGCCCATGGCAGGGAAGTTGGGTCCCTTCCAACCCAAACCATTCTATGATTCTATGATTCTATGATTCTATGATTCTATGATTCTATGTTTATCTGACAGTTACTTCACTGATTTATTTCAAGGGAGTCCTCTGAATCGCCATCCACTGTAGACCACTCCCAGCATCTATTTAATCTTCCAAATACCATCAAGCAAGGAGTGTCTTGGTTTAGGTTATAAACAGATGGTCCTGTTCCTTAACATTTGGAGGATGTTAGTGGCACAGCTTGCGTTCAGCTCATTTAGAAAATGACAATTTTCTCTAGCTGAGGAGGAGGTCCCCACATGGCTGGATGCAGGGGAAGATGCTTGCTGCAATACACACCCTACCAATCGGCAGCAGAGAAGTGAGGGAGGGAAGGGGTGGGCTTACCAACCCTGCTGTTCTCAAAATAGCAAAATAATTGAATCTGAGGTGGTATTACAGAAGAAGAGTAAGTGGAAGTTTTGCTGGGCATCACTTTCATCCTCCTGAGTGGCAGAAAGCAAGGGCACATAGGCAGCAGAAAAGGCTCTCTATTACTTCTATGCATTTCCCTTGTTTTTTCCCTTACTCAGAAATGAGCATATTGTGTATTTTGGATGTTCAGTGGCTAAGATGAGTTGGATTAGATAGTAGGCTGAAAATGATATGGAGGTTTTCACTTCTAGGAGGAAAAATGGTACTACTAGTGAATAAGTCTCTAAACTTTCCTTGCTTACTTCTAGTTCAATTTGGGGAAAAAGCCAAATAGTCACAATCAAAGGAAAAAAAGGGAATTTTTGCAATCAGGTGCAAGATTTTGCAAGCATAGGGTAAGATGTTTTTTCTCCATAGATCAGTTGTGTGCAAATGCCATGGTGGCGAGCGTGGAGAAGTAGAGGGGAAACTGTCCTTTTAGCAATATCCAGATTATCTGAAGAAGAGTCTTTGAAACGTATTCCAGGATTCCCCTGTGGAGGTCTGATATGGAGACTAATCTTCAGGGAACAACATTGCATTGTGATGCATGTGGAGCACAACTCCAGGTAACACTCTTCATAATATGAATAAATGAAATGCTTCTGAGGCAAACAGGTCACGATGCCCTGGACCTCACACAAGGGATCTCACTTATTCATATTAGAATTCACCCGTGTGGGTTGAGACAAGTGCATCCAAACCAGAGGCCAAATTTCCTCACTTTGCACAATGATGCTGCGGACGAGTTAAGAGTCTTGGTGGTCTCTGAGCCAAAAGTCAAATTAGAAGTGACTGAAGGAGTTGAATTGGACTCAATTTTCTGTGCACTGTGTGTGATAGAAGATACAGGAGCAGGATTTGGAAATTTTTACTTTTCTTTTTTTTGAAGCAGATTATTAAGAGGATTACCTAGGAAGTAACGAGGAGTGGGTAGGAGTTGTCCCCCGTTTGTGACACTAGCTGTGTCACAGGCAGTCCTCAATCCATTTCTGTGTTGTTGTCATTCAAAAATTACATCTTACTTCCAAGATCTGCTTAATATGGTGTTAATTTGGGTTATCACTTCTATGACATTTTTCCAAAGGCAGAAGTAGTAGAAGACTGTCTCAGATTGGAAAGTGCACTAAGATCATAGAATCATAGAATGGTTTGGGTTGGAAAGGACTTTAAAGATCATCCAATTCCAACCACTCTGCCATCAACAGAGATACCTTCCACTGGATCATATGTTGCTCAAAGCCTCATCCAATCTAGCCTTGAACACCTCCAGGGATGGGGCAGCCACGACTTCTCTGGGTAACCTCATCCAGTGCCTGACCACCCTCACAGGAAAATATTTCTTCCTCATATCTCGTCTAAATCACCCTCTTTCAGCTTAAAACCATTTCCCCTTGTCCTGTTCCTTCCCTCCCTAATCATGAGCCCCATCCCAGCTTTCTGGTAGCCCCGTTTGCATACTGAAAGGCTGCTCTAAGGTCTCCCTAAAGCTTCCTCTTCTCCAGGTTGAACAAGCCCAACTCTCTCAGCCTGTTCTCATAGGGGAGATGCTCCAGCCCTCTGGTGATCTTTGTGGCTCTAGGTAACATACTAATAAATTATTCAGCCTCCCTCTTTATGTTACAGTTGAAAAACATACCTTCAGATCTAGCAGCTCCAACAGCTTTACCCGCTTGTCGAATTGGGTTGAAATAGGAGAGCCAAATTGTCTTGATCCACCCAATACTTTCTTAGATGCCCTTAGGTATAGGATGTCTAGAACATTATCTTAATCACTTGATTAATAACCTAATTAATTAAATTACTATGGAAAAAAAAATGTTCAAGGCTTCAGAAAAGAAATAACACCAGAGGGACTGAGGCCACATCTGTTGCATGGAGTGCCCAGTGACAGGACAAGACTCTGGTTCCAGAGCCCTCTGCTTGCAGCAGATCAGGGGCCAAAGGGGAAAGGGCAGCCAGGAGCAAGGCAGCAGGGGCTGCCAGGTCTGCCTGGGCTGCAGGAGAAACCAGCAAAGAGGGTCTGATACCCAGATACCAAGCACCTCAGGGAGGGATGCTGAAACATTATGCCAAAGGGAACTCACTGTGGTGGCATCTCAAATGACAGCTGTACTGCTAGGCCCAGCTGCTGCTCAGGAAAAATGCTGCAAGCTCTACCTCAAAATGTCAACGTTAAAGTGACCGGACAAAAAGCAAAGATTTCCCAAAGGAAGACAGAGAGTTGTAGCATTGAAAGCCTCCTTGTTTGCAATAGAGGCCAGAAGGATTTAAGAAGTAGGACTAAAAAACACAAAATAGAAAAAAAATATGGAGAAAGGTCATCTGTGCTTTTTCCTCAGCAGATAATTTCCTCCTGCAAGTTCTAGAAAGAGAAACCTGTGGGAAGGTTCTATATCTGCCCAGTATCAAGTGGAGGCCACTTTCCCACTAGCTTGGGTTAAGTCCCAGAGCCTGGCCCCATGTTCTCCTCCACTGCAGAATTCCTGGATGAAAACAGTAGAGACCTGGCGGGGAACAAACCAACACTAATTTCAGCCTCAGCCACTCAGGACTCCTCAGGACCACACTGGGTGACCCTTATGTCTTGAGCGCTTCCTACTTGCCTAATGCAAGTGGGATAGAGATCACAGAATCACAGAATCACCGGGTTGGTAAAGACCTCTTGGATCATTGAGTCCAACCGTTCCTATCTGCCCCTAGCACACATCCTAAGCAAATTAAAAAATAAATAGTAAAATAAAAAAGCACGTCCCTGAGATGTTGTTGCTGGTGGCTGAAACTCCATGACCAAAGAGGCCATAGTGATCGTGAGATAAAATAACATATTTGCAACTGTACTTAGGTCACTCAGGAGCTACTTACTGCTCCATTTATTTTTCATCCAAGCCCCGACAGGTAGATGCAGGGAGTACCAGAAGGAAACTTGTTGATTCGTTCCTTTTAATTTCTTCCTTGCTTGCACTGTCCATTTTCCTCTCACCTTTACCATGTGTTATGTCAGTGTGTGTTTGTGCACATGTGTGTATAAAGAATACAAACGGGATCACTGCTTTATGCACTAGTGACACATGCCAGGTGTTTTCATGTCTTCCCTTGAGGCAAAAGAGAGAATTTCATTGAATTTCATCAAATGTACCAATTATAATTGGTATTTTGTTGAATTTCATCAAATGTACCAATTATGATCGGTGTTTCTGTTTGTGCTCTACATTATATGCTTTAATTTGAAAGTTCTATAGGCTTTCTTTCCCTGTACTCATGCATACTTGGCTCCTTTATCCCATGATCTAGGTGAAACTTAGAGATACTTTGCATTGTGGCTACCTTTGGATGACAGATAACCACGAATGGGATTTCTGGGGGAAAACTCCAGTCATATGATGCAAACCTCGATCCAAAGCAGTCTTCCCTAAAATCCTAAAAGTTTAAATGCGACAGTTACTAATCTTCAGTTTGGAAGAACCTGGCACAATTTTTTTTTTCCCTCTAGGAGTATATGTTCATGCGTGTGGCATTTCCCTAAGGCAGCTGTCTCCAGTTTTTATTTGTGGTGCTTGGACAGCCCCGTGTACAGACCTGGGACTGACCCCCGGGCCTGTCATCTGATTTTGCAAAGTGTTGATCCAACCACAGCTTGGAGAAAGAGAGATCTTTTATCTTCGGGTAAACCAATTCCCAAAGATTTGCAGGGCTGAGTGAGATAGTAACAAGCCTCTGATTGTGAAAGCAGCCGAGGATAAGTTCTAGAAGTAGTAAGAGAG